>CM042157.1:12255019-12357519 GCA_023376005.1 Doryteuthis pealeii
ATGCTCACACACACACACACACATATATACAATTATACTTTATATATATTTACCAACCCTCAGCACAAGCTGGATGTGACAAAAAGTCAATTTCTTAAGCAGAGTTTAACAGGTTTGAATTCAGAATTTTTCTTCTCCAAGACTAGTTACCTAGCCAAGGTTGAAGAGCCCAGTCTGCCCTACTATTTAGCCATAGCTGGAGGGAGAGTATTTGGATCCATACCTTTCCCAAGAGTATTAGTGCTATGGGATATGCAAACCGCCTTGTCCAGGATTTGAACTCAGGTCGAGGAGTCCATTTCCTATGATTCTAACTATTACACCATGTGCCTTCTAATTATACTTTATACAAGTGCACATATATATATGCGTGAAAATCCTTTAGATACTTTTTGACAAAATGTATGCAATATCTGGGTTGTAATTCGAGTATTGGAGTTAACAGAAAAATAATATGAAGAAACATGAGTATTAAGGAAAGGGTAAAAGGTTTACTAAGAAAAAGAACAAAGTGACCAAACTAATTAGGTTGAACTAACACAAGTTGTGAGATCTAGTCATTTCTCTCAACCAAGATTTCATCAAACATTATTTTTTAGGAAAACAGACAATTCCATTCTCATAATTTAGATGGCAATCTGACCATATGGAATTTTATTCTATAATGTAATTAATGACAAAACAACAGAATGAGCCAAATATTTACAGATTTGACAGTAAAATGAAAGTGAAAGTACTAAATCTGTGATTATATAATGAATAACCGCAATGTGTTAACTTTTTTTTACTCCAGATCAATGATTTATTCAAGGTTAAGACAGATCAATTTTAGCTCAAGTATAAACAAGTATACCATTTTATGTCCTTTGTTAAGAAAAATGCTCCAGTGATTACAGCAACTCACTGTTATTAATTGCAAATAATAGAAATGATTTGAAAATAAATCGCTAAAATATCAGTAATCTGGTTAGCTCAGTCGGTAGATCGTTCGGCTAAAACCACAAGGTTCCTAGTTCAATACCGGTCCTCGCCAACTCAGCGTATGTGTAGCACAGGGATTTGTGCAGTAAAGTAAGGAGCTGGTGTTAGGTGTGGCGCTCCACCTCAGATTCTAAATACAATCTCCTTGGTCTAGCGCTATTGAAAAGAGGACAGACTCCCTCGCTGACTGGCTGATACCGACTTTAGGCCGCCCCGTCGACTTTACTTTACTTTATAGATCAACACTTTCAAAATGACACATCATCAAAGTTGATCTGTTTTTTTGTTTGTTTTTTTTTTTTTGATTTAGTTTATGCCATATTAAAATATTTGATGTGGATTCAGTTTGGTACTAGATCTATAACAAACTTAATATCACCAGTCTGCTTGTTAATTAGCACCTGTTTTACCAAACTAGATGACCCATTACCATTGACTGGTTACCATCGAAACATGATTATATTGATTCTTCTATTTAGGAAGGAGTGAAGGATTTTAAATGGTATTTCATAATTATCTTTGTTATGCTGAGGATATGGATGATTAACAAATGAAGTTCAGCATGAATGTAGACCTTACAAAATTATCATTCATTTGTAAAATGGACTGGAAATTGCTTTATTCTCATGTGAACATGTTAAGCATATTCTCCTACTAAAAATCTTGCTATGAAGAACTGTTCTTTCCACGTTATAGATATATACAAACATAATGAGAATTTCAGTAATTTATAAATGCAACACAGATTTTATCATTTTTCTTTTTATATTTTCCAGCTGGACTCATGGCAAAATGGTTACCAGGGTTGAATTGATACAGTTCTAAGTGAAAATCTTCCGGAGGTTGCAGGTTCAATCCTGACTACAAGCAAAAATAATAGAGAATACTTAACATAGCTTTACACTTGTACCCGATCATGGTTAATGAGCACCATCTACCCCAATGGATTAAATAAAGCATTCAATTCAAAGTTCAGTGAAAGTTCCGAATTGTGATATGAAGGTTCCCAAATTTTACAAGAAACATTTGAAGAAGGCTAAAGGAATCATAAGTTAAAATGTTGTTTATATAACAATAAAGATTAGAAAAACAGTCAAAAATACCAATTATCAAGTAAAAGGTTGTGTATATAACAATAAAAATGAGGACAACAGTCAAAAATACAAATTATCAAGCCCCATCTAAAAAATCCCGACAATGTTTTTAATTTCTTTATTCTAAGGTTGGTTCCTTCCAACTGGTATCATATAACCCAGTATAACCTGTCACATGTTATTTTAAGATGATATGGGCACCACCAAGTAAGCCTTTCTCTGTCCTGAGGGATGCCATGAAGAGGCATCTTTCTGAACTAAAACGTGGCTGGGTAATGAGAATGAGGATAATTGGTATTCTTCTCATCCTGATGGCAGTGATTGCTAACCATCATTCCTTAGAAAAGACGCCCAATGATATTTTTTAAACATCACTTAATCTGCTAAAAGATCACAAATGTAGAGTACCTAGTGAGTATCAAACACATCACAGTATTAATTTTTTTATATGAGTTTCCTAGTCATTTCTTCATACTGTAGAATAGACATCTTACTCATGGAAGAAGAATTCCAATTACCGTCGAATTGGCAGACCAAGCAACAAGCAAGCCGTAACCCAATACGGATCTTACCTTGTTGCAAGCCTACTGCAAAATGACAATTTATTATACTGTCTTCAATACATAGTTTTTAATCCTATTGATATTACCTATATTGAGTTGAGTACAGAACAAACTGGACTTTCAATGAGGACTGAACTCACTACAGTTTTAGTCATTGAACATAATAGCTTACTTCCCTTTACTTCATATCCACTGTCTCTACTGCATTATACAAGGAGGAGTCAAGGTAACTGGGAATCATGTGTGGATTGATCTTACTATGATTTTATTTTTTGTAAATAGTAACTTGTTTGTCATTACTTTGTAGCCAGGGGATCTATTAAGTAAAATAATTACTGGCTTGTTGTATCTTTTACTCCCACCTGTATTATTCTATGTAATAACTGTTAATTATTTCTTCTACTACCAGATCTAATAATTCTGTTAATTACATTAAACAAATTATCTGTTAATTATCCCTTTTAACTATTACTTTCCTTAACAGGTGTAGTAACTAAGATTTTCAAGTCTTCTTTCTTCCTTTGATATCTTCTTTCATGGCCAGTGCTCTTCTCATATTACATAATCTAACTTGTTTTTTTTTATTTATAAGAGAAAATACTTTATTTAGATTACCAAAAATCGAAAATGGAGAGAGATAGAGTGAGACTTTGAAGAAGTATGGATTCTGGATGCCATGCAGAAGACCTACCAGAAGTGATAAGAGATAGGGATGAGTGGCGAAGTGTTACATATTAATTGAATCCCTATTACTTTTTAAGGTAGTATAGAAATCCTTATGGCAATCAGTACAGCTGATGGCCTTGAGAGTGAGTGACAATGCTTGACCTCACTCTCACCTTGCTTTCTGGGGATAGAATCGTGAGAACGGAACCCCGATAGAAAGCCCCCTTCCGGTTTAAGGTGGGCAACTCAGTAAGTCAGTTGTTGCAGTTAGTCAGTTGCAGAGTTAGAAGCTAGCAAGATGTGACTCTCCGCACGCAGTTGTCTGGCCTGGGGATCCGGAATAAAATAACATCAAAAGTAAATCGAAGTCTTGTTGTTATTACTAAAAGCTAACAATGACACAAGGCTTCTGATAAGGAACGCTCCCCAACAGAACCAGACACGGAACCCAGATAAGAAAGACCAGACGAGACCATTAGAAGATAGAAGACAGAAGACTAGACGATCAGAAGACGGCCGAAAGAATAGACCAGAGTAAGACGTAAGAAGTATACAACGTATATCTATTTGGTACCGTGACGAACGGCTACGTTACAGAAGGAGAGACATGGGAATCTGTGCTGTTAGTGTCACCTGATAATGATGACTACCACCTGTATTAATAAATGTAATAACTTAGATTTTCTAGTATTCTTCCTTCCTTCAGTGCTCTTCTTATTTTCAGAATTATATAACCCAACATTTTTTGGATTCATTAAAGAGAAAACACTTTATCTAGATTACTCAAGAAAATGGATAATGGAGAGGGAGAAAGAGAGAGAGAGGGGAGAAAGACACTTTAAACAAGTTGAAAAATGCCCCCTTCACATTTTGTTTGATTATTTCAACCATATAAAAAGGCTAATTGAATTACAACTTTCCCACTCCCTCTTGAGATGCACAGCTGGGGGTGTCTGTCTTTATCAGGCCTTGTCTCTGCAGTTTGCTTGTGTCAACCTCTTTCTGCTACTCTCCTCACACTGCTCATGTCACTTATTTTAGTTACTCTCATTCAATTGGCTATTGTAAAATCATATGACTTGACTTCAGTCACCTCACACAGTTGACATGACATTCCAATGTCATACAGCTTTACTTTGTTAAGCCAAATCACTGGATTTTTTACATAATGTATAACAGATTCTTTTTAATATAATTGGAAACATTGTTTTTGATCTTATTTCCAGTAGAAATTAAATAGAAATAACAAAATATGACACAATGAAGTAAAATTAGTAATTTTTTTCCTATCTTGGCACAAGACCATGAAGCTAGGAGGTCCAGAAGAAAGCAGTGGCAACAAAGCACCAGCACATTATCATCTTCAGGGACAGCCTTCACATGCAACATCTGTAGTCGAGAATGTTTTTCTGACATTAGATTTTACAGTCACAGGAGGCACTATAACTTCAGGGGCACAAAACTATATTATAGTCTTCCAAGACTGAAATGCCAATATAAGGTCTTAAGAAAAAGAAAAGCCCAATAAAATTCAGAACTTTTCTATATTTTGTTGCATATTTTTTTAATTCATAATTTTTGTTGTAATTGTACTATTTCTTTCATCATTACATATTCTGACCTGGGGTGGTAGTACCTGTTAGGGTCTCATCTATGAATTAAATAGATATGTTTAAAAATCATTCATATTTTATAGGACTGTATACAAAAAAACCCTCTGAAACAACAATACAAAGAATGTATTTATCTAGCCTCTAGCTATAAAATAACCCTAGGGGGGTTGAAATGCTATTAAAATATATCCATCAATCATATTTCTGTAATCAATATTCTTTTTTCCCACTGTTTCAGGCATGTACTTTCTGGCTGCATTCATGTGGTATAAGTTTTATTCAACTGCTGGTAGCTAAGTAAATTTAACACCACCAGAACAAAGCAATATGTATTTACCAACCCCTCTACATGAGCAGGATGTGACACAAGGTCAATTTCTAAATGGAGTTTTAACAGTTTTGAACTTAAAGTTTTCCTTCTCCTAGGCTAGTTGCTATACTAAGGCTAAAAGGCCCAGTTTACCTGACTATTTACTCATAACTGGAGGGAGAATAATTAGATGTATACCTTTCCCAAGTTTATTAGCTCTACTAGCAAATATATGCACCCTCCGGGTGCAAGTATTTAAGTTTTGATATAATAAAATATCATATTAGATTAGAAAGGCTAATGGAACTGACTAAGAATGCAGATAAAAAGATCTGCAACAGAGGGGGTATAATCGAAAGATAGAACAATTTTTAAACTAACTATTCCATCATTTTCCATTACTCCCCTCTTTCATTGGTAAATTTTCCTAATTTAACTATTTAGTTAAAATAGGAAGTAAAGGATAATATTACAGTTATTTCTTCTTGTAAATAAATTTCTTTTAAGATTTATCCACAAGATTTTTGTTTATATTTCTTAAGATAAAACCAAACAATTAGAAATCAATAATACCAAGCACATATTTATTAAAATAAAATTTTAAATATCAATATGCAAATTAGCCTTCTCGTTCAAACTGTAAACCGCTATTTTTTGTATATATAAATACAATTGCATGTTATTAGTACGTAGATATGGTCAACAGTATTAATAATGTAAAACAATTTTTATTAATAACTGAAGGTTTAAAAGAATGAAATCATGGAGAATTTGACATAAATAATTAAGGGAATTGTGACTTGAGTAGTAATATAGTTTCGGTTACAGACAGAAAAACACATAATCTCCATTATAATAAGATGTGAAATGCAACCAGCTTAATCCAGGATTGGAACTTGTGTCTCTTGTGTCCATTTCCTATGACAATAACCATTGCACCACAAATGCAGTAGCAGCAAAAACATGTTGCCCATTTAGTCAATCTTAAAACTGTTTAATAATAACAATCTTTATCAAAAGTCTTATTTTCAGAAAGCAGGCTCTTCACCAATGACCCTCATCATCAATCTTCAAAAATGTCAGGGCATAAGTTTTAGCACATACCACCCATGATACAAATAAGAATTCAACAGATAAGATATGCAGGATCTGTAAGATGGTCAATGCTTGAGGCAGTATCAGTTTCCAGCTCTTGTCATATTTAATAAAAACAAAAAGAAAATTAATGAAAAAAAAAAAAAATATCCAAGGACAATAACTGGTACTTGCCTCTGGATTTTTGTATTCCCAACGCATTCTTCATCTGCAGTCAATAAATCAATTGTTCTGTCAATACAAGCTGACAACTCTTCTAAATCTTTGTGTTTCAATATGGATACACATATTTTGAAATGCTTTGAGCTAAATTGAAATATGAGAGACCTCAGACTATTGGCAGCTGACTTCAGAGGCTTCTCATCACTCTGAATCCATATTTTATATTGAAGAAGGTGTCAAAATCACTGACATCTTTGTGTACACATATGTTTAACTTAAATATTGAAGGAATCTTTGATCTAATAAAGAAAACAAATTATGTCTGTTTTTTGATTTTGAAGAATTTATTTGCAAAATATATTTTTTTTATTCATGTAATTTCTGTAAGTAAATCAAATTTAAAAAAATATTAATACCAGCTAAACCTGCAAAAATTCCAGAGTTTAATTAGTATATATATATATATATATATATATATATATATATATATATATATAAAGTCGTTGGGATGGCCTAATGTCGGTATCAGCCAAACAGCGAGGGAGTCTATCCCTTTTTCACTAGCACTAGACCAAGGAGATTATTTTAGTGTCTGAGGTGGGGCGCCACACCTACCATCAGCTCCCCACTTTACCGCACAGATCCCTGTGCTACTCATACGCTGAGTTGGCAAGGACCGGTATCAAACCAGGTACCTTGTGATTCCTAGCCAAACGCTCTACCGACTGAGCTAAACCAGCCTTATATATATATATATATCCAACCCCTCCACCATGAGAAGGATGTGACACAAGATCAATTTTTTAGTGGTGTTTTACAGGTTCGAATTCTGGCTTTTCTATTTTCCCTGAGGGTATATGTACTATGTGAAATTCAACCAGCCTTATACATTACACAACAATCACCTCCAGTAATAAAGTTATGTGCACATAAAAATGTGGTCTTGTTATGAATGCTGGTGAAACAGTTTGGAGCTTGCAAGAACAACATGAAGAGAAGTTATGACTAAACAGTATGAGAGACATAGTGGTGACAAAAGACAATGAAGAGAGGAGCAGGTTATAATAAGAAGAGAAAATGTAATGCATGGATTAACTCATCTTTTTGATAAAAGTATCAATATCTCTTTGAATATCAAACTTCCAAATCCTTAGATCTTAAAAAAAAGATGACTAAAATGTTATTCTTCACTGGTTCCATAACCTGATGTGAACATAGAAGTGTTACTTATGTGGCATGTCCTGGGCAAGAATCGCTAGGAGAAGCCTATCTCTTACAGGTCTCTAACTGGTTTGTAGAGTTTTCCTTCGCCTAGATTTGTTACCAAACTAAGCTAAAGAACTGACCTACTCTTTACCTATAGTCAGATGAGAATAATTGGATTCACAACTTTCCCAAGAGTATTAACACTATGTGGAAAGCAAATACCATCGTTAAGGATTTGAATTCTGGTATCAGTCCACTTCCTATGATAATAATCAATATGCCACGAACACTTCTAAATTTTATTATCTTTCTTTAAAAGATTTATTTATCTTATCTTTGTCTTTTAAACATTTAGTCTCTTATTTTCAGGCATCAAACATTTCTTGCTACTCACTGAACTTCAATGGCAGGATTACTGAAATTATTCACTCTAAATCTATGAACAAATTTAATTTTTTATTAAGATATTTAAAAAATCAACAAAAACTAGAAATATACACACTTTCATTTATCTTTCAAATCCTCAGCCATTATCACACTATCATTGATATGTTTATTTCAATAAAAATAGGTAATAATAGCATAGAAATCAAATGAAATTATTGAATAATTTGTATTCATACAATATAAATATCTACCTATGGTTAAACTTAAAACTACAAAGTTTCATATTCTTTTTCTTGGTAAATGTTATATAACTTATACTTTTGAGAAAATATCCCAAACCAAGTTAGCATGTTTTCATTTCAATAATGTTTATATTATATTTAAACATTCACAAATTTCATCTTTAAAAATCATTAATTCAAATATTCAGTTTTATTTTTATTATTAACAATTACAAAATGATAAATGAAGTTTAAGGAAGACTGGTTCTTTTTGCACAATTTTTGCCAGAAGCACTTTTTGTAAATGAGGATTTATTTAAATTAAACTATTACAATATTTTTGTAGTTGTATTACTTTTCTTCAAGCTAAAGAGACATTTAATGTGTTTGGAAAAGAAGATGGGTGAATTGAAAATCAAAGGAAAAATCAAGACTATCCAAATAGCAACATTGTTCAGATAAGCTAGGATAATCATCAGAGTGCTGGAGACTTGCAGTCATTTAAACTCTAGTGAAAGACCACCAGCTAATGTCAGTGTGAAAAACATTCAAGGAGTGATATACTAATATACATGTTAAAATACAATGTCATGTTAAAGATATTTGGTTAGTTACTGTTGAGAAAAACTTTCTTGCTACCAGCCATTTGAATATAGAGTGTTTATCAGTGTGGTAACAGATCAGAGGCAGCCAATAATAAAAACAAAGACCATGAAAAATTAATTTTCTTCCTTCATGTGTCTGCCAAAATGTAGGCAATGAATTGCCTTTTTGCCATATGGCTAGACAAGAGCCATAGATACTTTAACAGTATGAAAAAAAAAAAGATCAAGTCAGCAATGCCAAAGTCTGCCAACTAACACTCAAATCACACATGTCAAAAATACAAGCAAAACTTAAGAACTATCTAAGTTGTCACCAATATAAGTATCATAAGTAAATAACTATATTTTATGTAGGTATAAACTTACCTAATTCATTTTCTAAAAGATGGAGTGACCAGTCCTTAAAAATATGTATTATTTAGGTTTTTCAGACTTTTTTCCTCATTGGGATAACACAATATTTTGGCTGATCTCACAAGTTCAGACAAATAATAACCTTGAAATATCTCTAATTATTTTTTATATTATATGTGAGAATTAGTATTTTTAAATTATTCGTACTATTGTCCTCATCTTTATTGTTATCTGTACAATGTTACAGCCAATGTGCTCTCTGGCCTTCTTCAGGTATTTCTTTTTGAACTTGGGAAACTTCTTGTCATAATCGGGAGCTATCATGGAACTTTGAGTTCGAGAAGGTTCCCGGGTCCGACAAGAAATACCTGAAGAGGCCGGAGGGCACATCAGCCGAAAACATTGTACAGATGATAATAAAGATGAGAACAATATCCGAATAATCCAAATAATACTAATTATCAAAGCCTCATCTAAAAAATCAGGTAATAGTACATGTGAGAACGTTTCTGGAAAAAAGCAAATTATCACATTTTAATAGCTGAGCTCATTAAATATTTTTGATCTATTCTCTAGAATTCCTTTCTATATTTTCCTATATCCTTAAATCTCGTTTATTCATTTGTTAGATATTATCTTGTTGAATTATTAATATCAACTTCTCTTTATTCCTTTCAGGTAATAATACCCTCTATTCTCATACAAGAAGAAATAATTGGATCCTATATCATTTCAAATTTTCAAAAATTATTCTTATACTTAAAAAATATTATTTACTTGCCATCACATATATAAATATATTACTAAATTTATCATTATGTATATTTCATTTACATATATGTAACAATAATATAGCAAAAATATCATATCTGAGCAAAATTTTATTAGATAATATGTCTATTTTATATACTTCTAGTTGGTTAATTATATTCAATTTTTTAATGAATAATTTTGTTATATCTATGTGTATGTGTAACTATAACAAGCTAAAACAGTGCATCATGGCTAGATTTTTATGAGTAAGGTATACTAAAATTACCCTAACCATAAAGCAATTTCCACTTCAATTTGCTACTGAATAATAATTTTGGAATTATGAAATGTGAATTAGATTCTGTCACATGTTCCAAAACAGAAGTATCAATAATTTCATGAACTTCTGTTACAACACTAGTCCAGTGGTTCTAGAGATCATTCAACAAAATTTAAAACACTAATATATATATATCTGGTCATTTTCTTGAAGTATGACGTTTTTTTTTAATAAAATATAAATTTAAGATTTTACTTCAGCATGACATACTTTCAATCAAAACACACAAAAATATGAGAAAGAAAAATGTAAGAATTTTAAGAAAAATATCAACTGATAAATACTGAAAGAAAAAGATGCAACAGTAATATGTAAGAAGAGGTCTGTAGGAAAAGGCAGAAAATGTGTTTACAGAAGAAAGAGAAAAGGGAAAAGAAAAGTGTGTAATGTCTTTCAGACATAAAAGAGAAACAGTAATAGGAAGTGCAATGAAAGAATATAAAGTTAAAAAAAACTGGAGTCCAGAAAAAGAAAAGAGAAGAAAAAAAATTATGAGAAACAAAAAAGTGGAAAAAAAAAAAAAAAACAACATAAAGGAAGAAATATTTTTCAATCAAAAATTTCAAGTAATCATTTACCATTTGAAAAACTATCATGCAAGCATCAAGTATGGTAGGCTATGTCAAAATTTTATAAAGGAATTTGGCCTAAACTCAGCTATGAAAAAAAAAAGGAAAAAACCCTTCATGCATTATTTCCTATATTTTTATCATGCCAACCATCTGCCCATAATACTTTTGTGGCGCCTTTGTATAAATTGATCAGAATTTATTTCTTCAATACAAATTTCTGGCCATTGAAGTGAAATAAAATAGTTATTTTATCAATATATTATTCCTTCACTCAATAACAACAAACATGAAAAAGAGAAAAAAAATATTTTAAAAATTGAAGCCATTTGGAGAAAGATCAGAATTATGACAGTTTTAGAATAATTCCATAATGGTAAATCAAAATTCAGTTGAGAAATCAGGAAATGAAAATATAAAATAAACATAGAAATTCTGAAAACTTATTGAAAAAAATCCAATAGAGGAAATAATTTTCGATTTTTCCCCAATTTTATATATGTTTTTCAAGTGTATATTGAATATATATCCATTGCAAATAATATATATTTATTTACTTTTCCTTTTGGTAAGTGGATCTATTTCTTGGAGAAATTGTATATCTTAATAGGTGAGAGGATTTCTGTAAATAGTCGAGTGCTGTCACACAAATCCTTGGGGAGTGTTTTATTCTGGTTTCATTTCTATCTGCCCATCCTAGTCTATTCATACCTATCGAAAAGCTGTTCATTGCAAGTTATTTATCTATCTCAATTCACTCATATATATTTATTTCTCTAACATTTTATATCTTTATCAATCAGTTTATATCTGTCTATTCATTTCTTTATCTGAGTATGTTTTATATCTATCTATTTATCAATTTCTATCTATCTGTCTGTTCATATCTCTCTATGTATCTAGATATTTCTGTACCTATCTGTGTATTTTACTATTTCACCTATATACTACAGTCAATTTATATTTATGTAAATTAAAATGTTTTTGTATAAATTCTTTTTTTAGTGTAAAATGTTTGAGTTTATATACAAATAAGGAAGGAAAATATCTCAGAGAAAATAAAGCGACAGAAAAAAATCCAAGAAAAAAATATAATACTATGGTTGACATTTTCCCTATTTTCTAAAAGTACATGGTGTCAAAAACATTCAATATATACTTTTAAAATATTTTCCAAAATTTCTTTTACAAGATCATTAAGATACAATTTCCATTTTTCAGGACCTTTAAATGATAAGTTACAAGTTATACGATTTTATTTCGATTTATTTTATATTTAGATAAGAGAAATGTAAGCAAAGACAGACATATTGGGGCCATGAGCTGAAAATATTTTGGTAAGATTTTTCTTGTAATCATAACAAACTCTAGTCTAGATAATAATGAAGAAATTGTGTTTTAGTAAGTTATTAATCAAAAGGATTTCTTTATAAAAATGTTTTAGATGGATGTGATTATAAGCTATTGTTTACTTTGCAAATATATGAATCCAACCTTTTAATAAATCCATGAAAGCATATATTTTTTTCTTTGGAATATAAACAGAATTTCTGGCGAATTTCACTTTCTTAAATGGTTTTGGTTTGGTTTGTTTTACGGCATATCAACCTCAGTGGGTCATTTAATGCTGATAGTTTTGAAATAAATTCATTCTTAATGGATACTCAATTTTGTTTATAAACACATTTTTCTATTTAACCTATAGATAGGACCCTAACAGGTACTACCACTCCTTTTCTTAAATGATAATAAATCCTAGATCTTGATCTAGTTTTCAGAAAGCTCATTAGAATTCAAAGAATAATTTAACTTAAGTTTCCCAAATTGTTGTAACTGGTAAAGTCTCTGGCCTTCCTCGGTTGTAAAATGTGATTAAATATAGAGATTTGTTCTGATCTTTTTTATTTTACAGTGTAAAGCAAAATTAATTTATTTTATTTTTTACAAGACTTGTTCTCAGCCTTTCACTCTAAACACAATTTATGTCCCCTGCTTTTGTTGAATGCACAATCAGTTAAACTCCATGCTGGCCAGATTCAAACATTCATCTGACATCTGCTAATCCCTTGAGTTTTCTCACTTATAATAATTTTTAATGCATTCAAATTCTAAAGGTTATAACTTTGACATACTTCTGTAGTCTATATTATAAATTTTGTTTTCCATCCCATATATATCTATCATTACTTTTTTATTTTCATATATCTATATATTGGTATTTCTATAGATTATATTTCTTATTTCTCCTCATAAAACTATTTATGGAAAATGCTAGTTATCCGTTGATATGCTTTTCCTATCCCAATAGACCCCAAGTCATATTCTAATTCTAAGTCACCATGTCACAAGGATAGTTTCTTGGACAAAAGACTAGGAACTAGTAGGATACCTGGTGCTGCTGGGCAATAAACATATTCTAACAGTCTTTTGTTATACTTTGTTATACTTAAATGTATTTATGTTTTGTATGTAACAACCTAGCTGAAATACCTATCTCTCTACAGTTAAGAGATCAAGTCTTGCACTATTGACTATTCCTGAGTAGTGATGATGAGGTTGTACGTATTGTTTACATCAAGCCCTGTATAACTGCCTATATAGATATATATTAAAAAACATTTTTGGGATGAAACAAGTGCTCAACCACAAATTTTTAGGAGCTTTATTTTTTTATTTGTTGAATTTTTTAAAAAATATAATTGTTTTCCATAAGCAACTACCCAGGTTTCAGGTTATTTCACCATCATCAGGTTGCTAATAGTTCTTCTGGTGTTTATGCGAAGACATTTCTTGCTGTTATGTTTTTAGATCGCAAATTACCCTCGGTTGATTATTGTGGACGCTCTTTATGCTTTTGATTTTATTTTTTAATTTTTGAATATCTGCATTTTTAAAGAAATATATATATATATATATATATATATATATATAAATGAAGGAAAAACTTTAAGTTTGCTTCCTGTAATGGCAAGTTGCTGCATCGTCACACAGAGTGAAAACATTGTTGTTACTGATCTATTCCAGAATTTTTTTAACATATATAGCTAAGCTTTTTTTAGTGGGATTGTTTTGACTTGAGAGGATAAAAGAGTTTGACTAAGGAGTTGAAGGAGTAAGGGGAAGTGAGTGGGAGGACGAATGCAATGGAGAGTTGGGTAGGGGATGTCTTTTCCCCATTAAAATAAACTGAAATGCCATTAATCTGTTCCAGGACACCATCCTCATTTATTTTTTTTTTTTTTTTTTTAAATGAAAAAAAAAAATAAAAAAATAGCACTGTATTGTATAAAAATGTAATGAAATTGTGTTCTGTAATATATTTTAATGTTTATTTTTTTATAAATAATATTTTTCTTTTGCCATAATAAATTTGCAAACGTAAATATTTTTAGTAAACTTCATACAAGTCAATCTGAAGCTGGCTTATACCTTGAATTTTAGCTCAGAACACAAAAGAAAAAATTGACCAAGTGACAGCTCATAACTGGAAAAAACTCAGAAGTTTTGGCATTCATAAGTCATGAACATGTGGTATAAGTTTATTCAAACTGCTGTAGCTAAAGTAAATTTAACACCACCAGAACAAAGCAATATGTATTTACAACCCTCCTGAATGAGCAGGAATGTGAACACAAGGTCAATTTCTAAAGGGAGTTTGTAACAGTTTTGAACTTAAAGTTTTCTCTTCTCCTTAGGCTAGTTGCTAACTAAGGCTAAAGGCCAGTTTTACCTGACTATTTACTCATAACTGGAGGGCGAGAATAAATCTTTGATGTATACCTTTCCCAAATTTTTATCTCTTATGTGAAATGCAACTAGCTTAGTCCAGGATTGGAACTTGGGTCTCTTGTGTCCATTTCCTATGACAATAAAACCATTGCACCACAAAAGCAGTAGCAGCAAAAACATGTTGCCCATTTAGTCAATCTTAAAAAACTGTTTTAATAATAACAATCTTTATCAAAAAGTCTTATTTTTCAGAAAGCAGGCTCTTCACCAATGACCCTCATCATCAATCTTCAAAATGTCAGGGCATAAGTTTTAGCACATACCACCCATGATACAAATAAGAATTCAACAGATAAGATATGCAGGATCTGTAAGATGGTCAAATGCTTGAGGCAGTATCAGTTTTACAGCTCTTGTCATATTTAATAAAACAAAAAGAAATTAATGAAAAAAAAAAAAATATCCAAGGACAATAACTGTTACTTGCCTCTGGATTTTTGTTTATTCCAACGCAATTCTTCATCTGCAGTCAATAAATCAATTGTTCTGTCAATACAAGCTGACAAACTCTTCTAAATCTTTGGTGTTTCAATATGGATACACATATTTTGAAATGCTTTGAGCTAAATGAAATATGAGAGACCTCAGAATTATTGGCAGCTGACTTCAGAGGCTTCTCATCACTCTGAATCCATATTTTATTGAAGAAGGTGTCAAAATCACTGACATCTTGTGTACACATATGTTTAACTTAAATATTGAAGGAATCTTTGATCTAATAAAGAAAACAAATTATGTCTGTTTTTTTGATTTTGAAGAATTTATTTGCAAATATTTTTTTTATTCATGTTAATTCTGTAAGTAAATCAAATTTTAAAAATATTAATACCAGCTAACACTGCAAAAATCCAGAGTTTAATTAGTATATATATATATATATATATATATATATATATATATATATATATATAAAGTTGTCGGGATGGTCTAATGTCAGTATCAGCCAAACAGCGAGGGAGTCTATCCCTTTTTCATCTAGCACTAGACAAGGAGATTATTTTAGCGTCTGAGGTGGGTGCCACACTTACCATCAGCTTCCCACTTTACCGCACAGATCCCTTTGCTACTCATACGCTGAGTTGGCAAGGACCGGTATCAAACCAGGTACCTTGTTGATCCTACCAAACGCTCTACCAACTCGAGCTAAACCAGCCTATAATTATATATATATATATATATATATTATCTATCCACCCCCTCCACCATGAGAAGGATGTGACAAAGGTCAATTTTTTAGTGTGTGTTTTACAGGTTCGAATTCTGGCTTTTCTATTTTCCCAAGGGTATATGTACTATGTGAAATCAACCAGCTTCGATTGAATCTGGCACCATTTACATCTATACAATATCACACAACATTCCTCCAGTAATTAAAGTTACGCACATAAAAATGTGTCTGTTATGAATGCTGTGAAACAGTTTGGCGGCTTGCAAGACCAACATGAAGAGAAGTTATGACTAAACTGTATGAGAGACATAATGGTGACAAAAGACAATGAAAGAAGGAGCAGGTTATATAAGAAGAAATATAAATGCATGGATTAACTCATCTTTTTGTTAAAAGTATCAAATATCTCTTTGAATATCAACTTCCCAATTCTTAGATCTTAAAAAAAAGATGACTAAAATGTTATCTCTTCAACTGGTTCATAGCTGATGTGGACATAGAAGTGTTACTTATGTGGCATGTCCTGGGCAAGAATCGCTAGGAGGAAGCCTATCTCTTACAGGTCTCTAACTGGTTTGTAGAGTTTTCTTCTCCCTAGATTTGTTACCAAACTAAGCTAAAGAACTGACCTACTCTTTAACTATAGTTGATGGAGAATAATTGGATTCACAACTTTCCCAAGGGTATTAACACTATGTGGAAAGCAAATACCATCGTTAAGGGATTTGAATTCTGGTATCAGTCCACTCCTATGAATAATAATCAATATGCTAGAACACCTTCTAAATTTTATTTTTTTCTTTAAAGATTTATTTATCTTATCTTTGTCTTTTAAACATTTAGTCTCTTATTTCAGGCATCAAACATTTCTTGTACTCACTGAATTCAATGGCAGATTACTGAAATTATTCCTTCTAAATCTATGAACAGTATTTCAATTTTTACTAGTTGCTTTTTTTGACCACTAAATATCTTTGTTATACTTCTCTTATGTCTTACTTGTCATCCTTTCTTCTGCGGATCTGGTATATCTTCTAGTCTTTGGTCTTCTATAATTCCAGGTCTGGTTCTGTTGGGATACTCTTATCAAAGCCTTTCCATTGTTAGCTTTTAGTAATAACAACAGATTCAAATATACGATGATGTTATTTATTTCGTAACCCCAGATGAAGACAATCAACAGTGAGGCTCACATCTTGCTAGCTGCTTCTAACTCATAACTCTAACTGACTGAGTTGCTTACACCTTAAACCAGAAGGGGCTTTCTATGCTCATTTCACGTATTCCCCAGCAAGGTCAGAGTGAGTAAGATGTCACTCACTCTCAAGGCCATCCGCTACTGATCGCATAATATTTCTTACACTATGTCATAAATCTAGGTATCTATGATAATGTAACAAATTTTTTATCAAGACATTTTAAAAAATCAAAAAAGCTGAAAATATACACACTTTCATTATCTTTCAAATCCCAGCCATTATCACACTATCATGAATGGTTATTTCAATAAAAACAGGTAATAATAGCATAGAAATTAAATGAAATTATTGAATAATTTGTATTCATAAAATATAAATATCGAACTATGTTTAACTTAAAACTACAAAGTTTCATATTCTTTTTCTTGGTAAATGTTATAAAATTATACTTTTGAGAAAATTCCAAACAGTTAGCATGTTTTCATTTCAATAATGTTTATATTATATTTAACATTCACAATTTCATCTTTAAAATCATTATTCAAATATCAGTTTTATTTTTATTATTAACAATTACAAAATGATAAATGAAAGTTTAAGAAGATGGTTCTTTTTGCACAATTCTTTGCCAGAAGCACTTTTTGTAAATGAGAATTTATTTAAATTAAACTATTACAATATTTTTGTAGTTTTATTACTTTTCTTCAAGCTAAAGAGGACATTTAATGTGTTTGGAAAAGAAGATGGGTGAATTGAAAATCAAAGGAAAAATCAAGACTATCCAAATAGCAACATTGTTCAGATAAGCTAGTAATTATCAGAGTGCTGGAGACTTGCAGTCATTTAAACCTCTAGTGAAAGACCACCAGCTAATGTCAGTGTGAAAACATTCAAGGAGTGATATACTAATATACATGTTAAAATACAATGTCATGTTAAGATATTTGGTTAGTTACTGTTGAGAAAAACTTTCTGCTACAGCCATTTGAATATAGATGTTTATCAGTTTGGTAACAGATCAGAGGCAGCCAATAATAAAAACAAAAGACCATGAAAAATTAATTTTCTTCCTTCATGTGTCTGCCAAATGTAGGCATGAATTGCCTTTTTGCAATATGCTAGACAAGAGCCGTAGATACTTTAACGATGAAAAAAAAAAAGATCAAGTCAGCAATGCCAAAGTCTGCCAACTAACACTCAAATCACACATCAAAAATACAAGCAAAACTTAAGAACTATCTAAGTTGTCACCAATATAAGCTATCATTAAGTAATAACTATATTTTATGTAGGTATAAACTTACCTAATTCATTTCTAAAAGATGGAGTGACCAGTCCTTAAAATATGTATTATTAGTGTTTTTCAGACTTTTTTCCTCATTGGATATACACAATATTTTGGCTGATCTCACAAGTTCAGACAAATAATAACCTTGAATATCTCTAATTATTTTTATATTTATATGTGAGAATTAGTATTATTTAAATTATTCGTACTATTGTCCTCATCTTTATTGTTATCTGTACAATGTTACAGCAATGTGCTCTCTGGCCTTCTTCAGGTATTTCTTTTTGAATTGGGAAACTTCTTGTCATAATCGGAAGCTATCATGAACTTTTGAGTTCGAGAAGGTTCCCGGGTCCGACAAGAAATACCTGAAGAAGCCGTGAGGGCACATCAGCCGAAACATTGTACAGATGATAATAAATGATGAACAATTAATCCGAATAATTTCAAAATAATTACTAATTATAAGCCTCATCTACAAAATTCATGGTTAATAGTACATGTGAGAACGTTTTCTGGAAAAAAGCAAATTATCACATTTTATAGCTGCAGCTCCATTAATATTTTTGATCTATTCTCTAGAATTCCTTTCTATATTTCCTATATCCTTAAATCTTTGTTTATCATTTATTAGATATTATCTTGTTGAATTATTAATATTATACTTCTCTTTATTCTCATACAAGAAGAAATAATTGGATCCTATATCATTTCAATTTTTCAAAAATTATTCCTATACTTAAAAATAATTATTCATCCAAATAAATATATTACTAATTATCATTATGTATATTTCATTTACATATATGTTAACAATAATATAGCAAAAATACAATATCTGAGCAAAATTTATTAGATAATATGTCTATTTTATATACTTTCTAGTTGGTTAATTATATTCAATTTTTTAAATGAATAATTTTGTTATATTCTATGTGTATGTGTAACTATAACAAGCTAAAAACAGTGCATCATGGGTAGATTTTTATGAGTAAGGTTAACTAAAATTACCCTAACCATAAAAGCAATTTCCACTTCAATTTGCTACTGAATAATAATTTTGGAATTATGAAATGTGAATTAGATTCTGTCACATGTTCCAAAACAGAAGTATCAATAATTTCATGAACTTCTGTTACAACACTAGTCCAGTGGTTCTCAGAGATCATTCAACAAATTTAAAAACTAAATATATATATCTGGTCATTTTTTTGAAGTATGTTTTTTTTAATAAAATACAAAATTTAAGATTTTACTTCAGCATGACATACTTTCAATCAAAACACACAAAAATATGAGAAAGAAAATGTAAGAATTTTAAGAAAAATATTCAACTGATAAATACTGAGAAAAAGATGAACAGTAATATGTAAGAAGAGTCTGTAGGAAAGGCAGAAAATGTGTTTACAAGGAGAAAGAGAAAAGAAAAGTGTGTAATGTCTTTCAGACATAAAAGAGAAACAGTAATAGGAAGTGCAATGAAAGAATATAAAGTTTAAAAAAACTGGAGTCCAGAAAAAGAAGAAAGAAAAAAAATTATGAGAAACAAAAAGTGGAAAAAAAAAAAAAAAAACAACATAAAGGAAGAAATATTTTTCAATCAAAAAATTTCAAGTAATCATTTACCATTTTGAAAAACTATCATGCAAGCATCAAGTATGGTAGCTATGTCAAAATTTTATAAAGGAATTTTGGCCTAAACTTCAGCTATGAAAAAAAAAAGGAAAAAAACCTTCATGCATTATTTCCTATATTTTTATCATGCCAACCATCTGCCCATAATACTTTGTGGCGCCTTTGTATAAATTGATCAGAATTTATTTTCTTCAATACAAATTTCTGGCCATTGAAGTGAAATAAAATAGTTTTTTATCAATATATTATTCCTTCACTCAATAAACAACAACATGAAAAGAGAAAAAAAATATTTTAAAAATTTAAGCCATTTGGAGAAAGATTCAGAATTATGACAGTTTTAGAATAATTCCATAATGGTAAATCAAAATTCAGTTGAGAAATCAGGAAATGAAAATATAAAATAAACATAGAAATTCTGAAAACTTATTGAAAAAAAATCCAATAGAGGAAATAATTTTCGATTTCCCTATATTATATTTTATATATTTTATATTATTTTTCAGTGTATATTGAATATATTCCATTGCAAATAATATTATATTTATTTACTTTTCCTTTTGGAAGTGGATCTATTTCTTGGAGAAATTGTATATCTTAATAGGTGAGAGGATTTCTGTAAATAGTCGAGTGCTGTCACACAAATCCTTGGGGAGTTGTTTATTCTGTTTTCATTTCTATCTGCCTATCCTAGTCTTATTCATACCTATCGAAAGCTGTTCATTGCAAGTTATTTATCTAATCTCAATTCACTCATATATATTTATTTCTCTAACATTTATAATCTTTATCAATCAGTTTATATCTGTCTATTCATTTCTTTATCTGAGTATGTTTATATCTATCTATTTATCATTTTCTATCTATCTGTCTGTTCATATCTCTCTATTATCAAGATATTTCTGTACCTATCTGTGTATTTTACTATTTCACCTATATACTACAGTCAATTTATAATTTATGTAAATTAAATGTTTTGTTGAATTTCAGCAAACATAATCTCCGGCCTCCTTTTCAGATGGAACAAAATAATCTCTTTGTATAACAGAAGAAACCATCTATCACTAAACACGAAATGCTTTTTTTAGTGTAAAATGTTTTGAGTTTATATACAAATAAGGAAGCAGACTAGACGATCAGAAGACGGCCAGAAGAATAGACCAGAGTAAGACGTAAGAAGTATACAACGTATATCTATTTGGTACCGTGACGAACGGCTACGTTACAGAAGGAGAGACATGGGAATCTGTGCTGTCAGTGTCACCTGATAATGATGACTACCACCTGTACTAATAGATGTAATAACTTAGATTTTCTAGTATTCTTCCTTCCTTCAGTGCTCTTCTTATTTTCAGAATTACACAACCCAACATTTTTTTGATTCATTAAAGAGAAAACACTTTATCTAGATTACTCAAGAAAATGGATAATAGAGACAGAGAGAGAGGAAAAGACACTTTAAACAAGTTGAAAAATGCCCCCTTCACATTTTGTTTGATTATTTCAACCATATAAAAAGGCTAATTGAATTACAACTTTCCCACTCCCTCTTGAGATGCACAGCTGGGGATGTCTGTCTTCATCAGGTCTTGTCTCTGCAGTTTGATTGTATCAACCTCTTTCTGTTACTCTCCTCACACTGCTCATGTCACTTAGTTAAGTCACTCTCATTCAATTGGCTATTGTAAAATCATATGACTTGACTTCAGTCACCTCACACAGTTGACATGACATTCCAATGTCATACAGCTTTACTTTGTTAAGCCAAATCACTGGATTTTTTACATAATGTATAACAGATTCTTTTTAATATACTTGGAAACATTGTTTTTGATCTTATTTCCAGTAGAAATTAAATGGAAATAACAAAATATGACACAATGAAGTAAAATTAATAATTTCTTTCCTATCTTGGCACAAGACCATGAAGCTAGGAGGTCCAGAAGAAAGCAGTGGCAACAAAGCACCGGCACATCAACATCTTCAGGGACAGCCTTCACATGCGACATCTGTAGTTGAGAACCATTTTTCTAACAGACTTTACAGTCACAGGAGGCACTATAACTTCAGGGGCACAAAACTATATTATAGTCTTCCGAGACTGAAATGCCAATATAAGGTCTTAAGAAAAAGAAAAGCCCAATAAAATTCAGAACTTTTCTATATTTTGTTGGATATTTTTTTAATTCATAATTTTTGTTGTAATTGTACTATTTCTTTCATCATTACATATTCTGACCTGGGGTGGTAGTACCTGTTAGGGTCTCATCTATGAATTAAATAGATATGTTTAAAATTCATTCATATTTTATAGGACTGTATACAAAAAACCCTCTGAAACAACAATACAAAGAATGTATTTCTCTAGCCTCTAGCTATAAAATAACCCTAGGGGGGTTGAAATGCTATTAAAATATATCCATCAATCATATTTCTGTAATCAATATTCTTTTTCCCACTGTTTCAGGCATGTACTTTCTGGCTGCATTCATGTGGTATAAGATTTATTCAACTGCTGGTAGCTAAGTAAATTTAACACCACCAGAACAAAGCAATATGTATTTACCAACCCCTCTACATGAGCAGGATGTGACACAAGGTCAATTTCTAAATGGAGTTTTAACAGTTTTGAACTTAAAGTTTTCCTTCTCCTAGGCTAGTTGCTATACTAAGGCTAAAAGGCCCAGTTTACCCGACTATTTACTCATAACTGGAGGGAGAATAATTAGATGTATACCTTTCCCAAGTTTATTAGCTCTACTAGCAAATATATGCACCCTCCGGGTGCAAGTATTTAAGTTTTGATATAATAAAATATCATATTAGATTAGAAAGGCTAATGGAACTGACTAAGAATGCAGATAAAAAGATCTGCAACAGAGGGGGTATAATCGAAAGATAGAACAATTTTTAAACTAACTATTCCATCATTTTCCATTACTCCCCTCTTTCATTGGTAAATTTTCCTAATTTAACTATTTAGTTAAAATAGGAAGTAAAGGATAATATTACAGTTATTTCTTCTTGTAAATAAATTTCTTTTAAGATTTATCTACGAGACTTTTGTTTATATTTCTTAAGATAAAACCAAACAATTAGAAATCAATAATACCAAGCACATATTTATTAAAATAAAATTTTAAATATCAATATGCAAATTAGCCTTCTCGTTCAAACTGTAAACCGCTATTTTGTTGTATATATAAATACAATTGCATGTTATTAGTACGTAGATATGGTCAACAGTATTAATAATGTAAAACAATTTTTATTAATAACTGAAGGTTTAAAAGAATGAAATCATGGAGAATTTGACGTAAATAATTAAAGGAATTGTGACTTGAGTAGTAATATAGTTTCGGCTTCAGACAAAAATGCAGTCTATCTCCATTATATATAGATATGTTTAAAAATCATTCATATTTTATAGGACTGTATACAAAAAACCCCTCTGAAACAACAATACAAAGAATGTATTTATCTAGCCTCTAGCTATAAAATAACCCTAGGGGGGTTGAAATGCTATTAAAATATATCCATCAATCATATTTCTGTAATCAATATTCTTTTTTCCCACTGTTTCAGGCATGTACTTTCTGGCTGCATTCATGTGGTATAAGTTTTATTCAACTGCTGGTAGCTAAGTAAATTTAACACCACCAGAACAAAGCAATATGTATTTACCAACCCCTCTGAATGAGCAGGATGTGACACAAGGTCAATTTCTAAATGGAGTTTTAACAGTTTTGAACTTAAAGTTTTCCTTCTCCTAGGCTAGTTGCTATACTAAGGCTAAAAGGCCCAGTTTACCTGACTATTTACTCATAACTGGAGGGAGAATAATTAGATGTATACCTTTCCCAAATTTATTATCTCTATGTGAAATGCAACTAGCTTAGTCCAGGATTGGAACTTGGGTCTCTTGTGTCCATTTCCTATGACAATAACCATTGCACCACAAATGCAGTAGCAGCAAAAACATGTTGCCCATTTAGTCAATCTTAAAACTGTTTAATAATAACAATCTTTATCAAAAGTCTTATTTTCAGAAAGCAGGCTCTTCACCAATGACCCTCATCATCAATCTTCAAAAATGTCAGGGCATAAGTTTTAGCACATACCACCCATGATACAAATAAGAATTCAACAGATAAGATATGCAGGATCTGTAAGATGGTCAATGCTTGAGGCAGTATCAGTTTTCAGCTCTTGTCATATTTAATAAAAACAAAAAGAAAATTAATGAAAAAAAAAAAAATATCCAAGGACAATAACTGGTACTTGCCTCTGGATTTTTGTATTCCCAACGCATTCTTCATCTGCAGTCAATAAATCAATTGTTCTGTCAATACAAGCTGACAACTCTTCTAAATCTTTGTGTTTCAATATGGATACACATATTTTGAAATGCTTTGAGCTAAATTGAAATATGAGAGACCTCAGACTATTGGCAGCTGACTTCAGAGGCTTCTCATCACTCTGAATCCATATTTTGTATTGAAGAAGGTGTCAAAATCACTGACATCTTTGTGTACACATATGTTTAACTTAAATATTGAAGGAATCTTTGATCTAATAAAGAAAACAAATTATGTCTGTTTTTTGATTTTGAAGAATTTATTTGCAAAATATTTTTTTTTTATTCATGTAATTTCTGTAAGTAAATCAAATTTTAAAAAATATTAATACCAGCTAAACCTGCAAAAATTCCAGAGTTTAATTAGTATATATATATATATATATATATATAATATATATATATATATATATAAAGTTGTCGGGGTGGCCTAATGTCAGTATCAGCCAAACAGCGAGGGAGTCTATCCCTTTTTCTCTAGCACTAGACCAAGGAGATTATTTTAGCGTCTGAGGTGGGGTGCCACACTTACCATCAGCTTCCCACTTTACCGCACAGATCCCTTTGCTACTCATACGCTGAGTTGGCAAGGACCGGTATCAAACCAGGAACCTTGTGATTCCTATCCAAACGCTCTACCAACTGAGCTAAACCAGCCTTATATATATGTATATATATATATATATATATATATATATATCTATCCACCCCCTCCACCATGAGAAGGATGTGACACAAGGTCAATTTTTTAGTGGTGTTTTACAGGTTCGAATTCTGGCTTTTCTATTTTCCCCAAGGGTATATGTACTATGTGAAATTCAACCAGCCTTATACAGGATTTGAACTCTGGCCACCATGTACATTTCCTATGACAATAATCATTACACAACAATTGCCTCCAGTAATAAAGTTACGTACACATAAAAATGTGGTCTTGTTATGAATGCTAGTGAAACAGTTTGGGGCTTGCAAGACCAACATGAAGAGAAGTTATGACTAAACTGTATGAGAGACATAATGGTGACAAAAGACAATGAAGAGAGGAGCAGGTTATAATAAGAAGAGAAAATATAATGCATGGATTAACTCATCTTTTTGTTAAAAGTATCAATATCTCTTTGAATATCAAACTTCCCAATTCTTAGATCTTAAAAAAAAGATGACTAAAATGTTATTCTTCACTGGTTCCATAGCCTGATGTGGACATAGAAGTGTTACTTATGTGGCATGTCCTGGGCAAGAATCGCTAGGAGGAGCCTATCTCTTACAGGTCTCTAACTGGTTTGTAGAGTTTTCCTTCTCCTAGATTTGTTACCAAACTAAGCTAAAGAACTGACCTACTCTTTACCTATAGTTGGATGGAGAATAATTGGATTCACAACTTTCCCAAGGGTATTAACACTATGTGGAAAGCAAATACCATCGTTAAGGATTTGAATTCTGGTATCAGTCCACTTCCTATGATAATAATCAATATGCTATGAACACCTCTAAATTTTATTATCTTTCTTTAAAAGATTTATTTATCTTATCTTTGTCTTTTAAACATTTAGTCTCTTATTTTCAGGCATCAAACATTTCTTGATACTCACTGAACTTCATGGCAGGATTACTGAAATTATTCCCTCTAAATCTATGAACAGATTCAATTTGTTACGTAGTGCCTTTTCTTTGACGGCACTAAATATCTATATGTTATATACTTCTCTTATGTCTTACTCTGTCATCTCTTCTTCTGGCCGGATCTGGTATATCTTCTAAGGTCTGGTCTGGTCTTCTATTGAGGATTCCAGGTCTGGTCTCTGTTGGGGATCACTGCTTATCAGAAGCCCTGTGCCATTGTTAGCTTTTAGTAATAACAACAAGACTTCAATTTACGATGATGTTACTTTATTCGTAGACCCCCAGATGAGACAATCACACAGTGAGGCTCACATCTTGCTAGCTTCGCTTCTAACTCCTAACTCTAACTGACTGAGTTGCTTACACCTTAAACCAGAAGGGGGCTTTCTATTGCCTTCCGATTCTCACGGTCCATTCCCGCAAGGCAAGGTCAGAGTGAGGTCAAGCATTGTCACTCACTCTCAAGGCCATCAGCTATACTGATCGCCATAATGATTTCTACACTATTGTCATAATCATTAGGTATCTAATGATTATGTAACAAATTTTTTATCAAGACATTTTAAAAATCAACAAAAGCTAGAAATATACACACTTTCATCTATCTTTCAAATCCGCAGCCATTATCACACTATCATTGACATGGTTATTTCAATAAAAACAGGTAATAATAGCATAGAAATTAAATGAAATTATTGAATAATTTGTATTCATAAAATATAAATATCGACCTATGTTTAAACTTAAAACTACAAAGTTTCATATTCTTTTTCTTGGTAAATGTTATATAAATTATACTTTTGAGAAAATATCCCAAACCAAGTTAGCATGTTTTCATTTCAATAATGTTTATATTATATTTAAACATTCACAAATTTCATCTTTAAAAATCATTAATTCAAATATTCAGTTTTATTTTTATTATTAACAATTACAAAATGATAAATGAAGTTTAAGGAAGATTGGTTCTTTTTGCACAATTTTTGCCAGAAGCACTTTTTGTAAATGAGGATTTATTTAAATTAAACTATTACAATATTTTTGTAGTTTTATTACTTTTCTTCAAGCTAAAGAGACATTTAATGTGTTTGGAAAAGAAGATGGGTGAATTGAAAATCAAAGGAAAAATCAAGACTATCCAAATAGCAACATTGTTCAGATAAGCTAGGATAATTATCAGAGTGCTGGAGACTTGCAGTCATTTAAACTCTAGTGAAAGACCACCAGCTAATGTCAGTGTGAAAAACATTCAAGGAGTGATATACTAATATACATGTTAAAATACAATGTCATGTTAAAGATATTTGGTTAGTTACTGTTGAGAAAAACTTTCTTGCTACCAGCCATTTGAATATAGAGTGTTTATCAGTGTGGTAACAGATCAGAGGCAGCCAATAATAAAAACAAAGACCATGAAAAATTAATTTTCTTCCTTCATGTGTCTGCCAAAATGTAGGCAATGAATTGCCTTTTTGCCATATGGCTAGACAAGAGCCGTAGATACTTTAACAGTATGAAAAAAAAAAAGATCAAGTCAGCAATGCCAAAGTCTGCCAACTAACACTCAAATCACACATGTCAAAAATACAAGCAAAACTTAAGAACTATCTAAGTTGTCACCAATATAAGTATCATAAGTAAATAACTATATTTTATGTAGGTATAAACTTACCTAATTCATTTCTAAAAGATGGAGTGACCAGTCCTTAAAATATGTATTATTTAGGTTTTTCAGACTTTTTTCCTCATTGGGATATACACAATATTTTGGCTGATCTCACAAGTTCAGACAAATAATAACCTTGAAATATCTCTAATTATTTTTTATATTATATGTGAGAATTAGTATTATTTAAATTATTCGTACTATTGTCCTCATCTTTATTGTTATCTGTACAATGTTACAGCCAATGTGCTCTCTGGCCTTCTTCAGGTATTTCTTTTTGAACTTGGGAAACTTCTTGTCATAATCGGGAGCTATCATGAAACTTTGAGTTCGAGAAGGTTCCCGGGTCCGACAAGAAATACCTGAAGAAGGCCGGAGGGCACATCACCCGAAACATTGTACAGATGATAATAAAGATGAGAACAATAATCCGAATAATTCAAATAATACTAATTATCAAGCCTCATCTAAAAAATTCAGGTAATAGTACATGTGAGAACGTTTCTGGAAAAAAGCAAATTATCACATTTTAATAGCTGAGCTCATTAAATATTTTTGATCTATTCTCTAGAATTCCTTTCTATATTTTCCTATATCCTTAAATCTTGTTTATTCATTTATTAGATATTATCTTGTTGAATTATTAATATTAACTTCTCTTTATTCTCATACAAGAAGAAATAATTGGATCCTATATCATTTCAATTTTTCAAAAATTATTCCTATACTTAAAAAAATATATAAATATATTACTAAGTTGATCATTATGTATATTTCATTTACATATATGTAACAATAATATAGCAAAAATAGCATATCTGAGCAAAATTTTATTAGATAATATGTCTATTTTATATACTTCTAGTTGGTTAATTATATTCAATTTTTTAATGAATAATTTTGTTATATCTATGTGTATGTGTAACTATAACAAGCTAAAACAGTGCATCATGGGTACATTTTTATGAGTAAGGTAAACTAAAATTACCCTAACCATAAAGCAATTTCCACTTCAATTTGCTACTGAATAATAATTTTGGAATTATGAAATGTGAATTAGATTCTGTCACATGTTCCAAAACAGAAGTATCAATAATTTCATGAACTTCTGTTACAACACTAGTCCAGTGGTTCCAGAGATCATTCAACAAGATTTAAAATACTAATATATATATCTGGTCATTTTTTTGAAGTATGATATTTTTTTTTAATAAAATACAAATTTAAGATTTTACTTCAGCATGACATACTTTCAATCAAAACACACAAAAATATGAGAAAGAAAAATGTAAGAATTTTAAGAAAAATATCAACTGATAAATACTGAAAGAAAAAGATGCAACAGTAATATGTAAGAAGAGGTCTGTAGGAAAAGGCAGAAAATGTGTTTACAGGAGAAAGAGAAAAAGAAAAGTGTGTAATGTCTTTCAGACATAAAAGAGAAACAGTAATAGGAAGTGCAATGAAAGAATATAAAGTTTAAAAAAACTGGAGTCCAGAAAAGAAAAGAAGAAAAAAATTATGAGAAACAAAAAGTGGAAAAAAAAAAAAACAACATAAAGGAAGAAATATTTTTCAATCAAAAATTTCAAGTAATCATTTACCATTTGAAAAACTATCATGCAAGCATCAAGTATGGTAAGCTATGTCAAAATTTTATAAAGAAATTTGGCCTAAACTCAGCTATGAAAAAAAAAAAAGGAAAAACCCTTCATGCATTATTTCCTATATTTTTATCATGCCAACCATCTGCCCATAATACTTTTGTGGCGCCTTTGTATAAATTGATCAGAATTTATTTCTTCAATACAAATTTCTGGCCATTGAAGTGAAATAAAATAGTTATTTTATCAATATATTATTCCTTCACTCAATAACAACAAACATGAAAAAGAGAAAAAAAATATTTTAAAAATTGAAGCCATTTGGAGAAAGATCAGAATTATGACAGTTTTAGAATAATTCCATAATGGTAAATCAAAATTCAGTTGAGAAATCAGGAAATGAAAATATAAAATAAACATAGAAATTCTGAAAACTTATTGAAAAAAATCCAATAGAGGAAATAATTTTCGATGTTTCCCCAATTTTATATATATATATATATATATATATATATATATATATGTTTTTCAAGTGTATATTGAATATATATCCATTGCAAATAATATATATTTATTTACTTTTCCTTTTGGTAAGTGGATCTATTTCTTGGAGAAATTGTATATCTTAATAGGTGAGAGGATTTCTGTAAATAGTCGAGTGCTGTCACACAAATCCTTGGGGAGTTGTTTTATTCTGGTTTCATTTCTATCTGCCTATCCTAGTCTATTCATACCTATCGAAAGCTGTTCATTGCAAGTTATTTATCTATCTCAATTCACTCATATATATTTATTTCTCTAACATTTTATATCTTTATCAATCAGTTTATATCTGTCTATTCATTTCTTTATTTGAGTATGTTTATATCTATCTATTTATCAATTTCTATCTATCTGTCTGTTCATATCTCTCTATGTATCAAGATATTTCTGTACCTATCTGTGTATTTTACTATTTCACCTATATACTACAGTCAATTTATATTTATGTAAATTAAATGTTTTGTTGAATTTCAGCAAACATAATCTCGGCCTCCTTTTCAGATGGAACAAAATAATCTCTTTGTATAACAGAAGAAACCATCTATCACTAAACACAGAAATGCTTTTTTTAGTGTAAAATGTTTGAGTTTATATACAAATAAGGAAGGAAAATATCTCAGAGAAAATAAAGCGACAGAAAAAAATCCAAGAAAAAAATATAATACTATGGTTGACATTTTCCCTATTTTCTAAAAGTACATGGTGTCAAAAACATTCAATATATACTTTTAAAATATTTTCCAAAATTTCTTTTACAAGATCATTAAGATACAATTTCCATTTTTCAGGACCTTTAAATGATAAGTTACAAGTTATACGATTTTATTTCTATTTATTTATATTTTAGATAAGAGAAATGTAAGCAAAGACAGACATATTGGGGCCATGAGCTGAAAAATATTTGGTAAGATTTTTCTTGTAATCATAACAAACTCTAGTCTAGATAATAATGAAGAAATTGTGTTTTAGTAAGTTATTAATCAAAAGGATTTCTTTATAAAAATGTTTTAGATGGATGTGATTATAAGCTATTGTTTACTTTGCAAATATATGAATCCAACCTTTTAATAAATCCATGAAAGCATATATTTTTTTCTTTGGAATATAAACAGAATTTCTGACGAATTTCACTTTCTTAAATGGTTTGGTTTGGTTTGTTTTACGGCATATCAACCTCAGTGGGTCATTTAATGCTGATAAAGTTTTGAAATAAATTCATTCTTAATGGATACTCAATTTTGTTTATAAACACATTTTTCTATTTAACCTATAGATAGGACCCTAACAGGTACTACCACTCCTTTTCTTAAATGATAATAAATCCTAGATCTTGATCTAGTTTTCAGAAAGCTCATTAGAATTCAAAGAATAATTTAACTTAAGTTTCCCAAATTGTTGTGACTGGTAAAGTCTCTGGCCTTCCTCGGTTGTAAAATGTGATTAAATATAGAGATTTGTTCTGATCTTTTTTATTTTACAGTGTAAAGCAAAATTAATTTATTTTATTTTTTACAAAGACTTGTTCTCAGCCTTTCACTCTAAACACAATTTTATGTCCCCTGCTTTTGTTGAATGCACAATCAGTTAAACTCCATGCTGGCCAGATTCAAACATTCATCTGACATCTGCTAATCCCTTGAGTTTTCTCACTTATAATAATTTTTAATGCATTCAAATTCTAAAGGTTATAACTTTGACATACTTCTGTAGTCTATATTATAAATTTTGTTTTCCATCCCATATATATCTATCATTACTTTTTTATTTTCATATATCTATATATTGGTATTTCTATAGATTATATTTCTTATTTCTCCTCATAAAACTATTTATGGAAAATGCTAGTTATCCGTTGATATGCTTTTCCTATCCCCAATAGACCCCAAGTCATATTCTAATTCTAAGTCACCATGTCACAAGGATAGTTTCTTGGACAAAAGACTAGGAACTAGTAGGAATACCTGGTGCTGCCTGGGCAATAAACATATTCTAACAGTCTTTTGTTATACTTTGTTATACTTAAATGTATTTATGTTTGTATGTAACAACCTAGCTGAAATACCTATCTCTACCAGTTAAGAGATCAAGTCTTGCACTATTGAGTATTCCTGAGTAGTGATGATGAGGTTGTACGTATTGTTTACATCAAGCCCTGTATAACTGCCTTATATATAGATATATATTAAAAAACATTTTTGGGATGAAACAAGTGCTCAACCACAAATTTGTAGGAGCTTTATTTTTTTATTTGTTGAATTTTTAAAATATAATTGTTTTCCATAAGCAACTACCCAGGTTTCAGGTTATTTCACCATCATCAGGTTGCTAATAGTTCTTCTGGTGTTTATGCGAAGACATTTCTTGCTGTTATGTTTTTTGGATCGCAAATTACCCTCGGTTGATTATTGTGGACGCTCTTTATGCTTTTGATTTTATTTTTTAATTTTTGAATATCTGCATTTAAAATATATATATATATATATATATTATATATATATATATAAATGAAGGAAAAACTTTAAGTTTGCTTCCTGTAATGGCAAGTTGCTGCATCGTCAGACAGAGTGAAAACATTGTTGTTACTGATCTATTCCAGAATTTTTTTAACATATATAGCTAAGCTTCTTTTAGTGGGATTGTTTTGACTTGAGAGGATAAAAGAGGGTTTGACTAAGGAGTTGAAGGAGTAAGGGGAAGTGAGTGGGAGGACGAATGCAATGGAGAGTTGGGTAGGGGATGTCTTTTCCCCATTAAAATAAACTGAAATGCCATTAATCTGTTCCAGACACCATCCTCATTTGTATTATTTTTTTTTTTTTTAAAAAAAAAAAAAAAAAAAAAAAGCACTGTATTGTATAAAAATGTAATGAATTGTATTCTGTAATATATTTTAATGTTTATTTTTTTATAAATAATATTTTTCTTTTGCATAATAAATTTGCAAACGTAAATATTTTTTAGTAAACTTCATACAAGTCAATCTGAAGCTGGCTTATACCTTGAATTTTAGCTCAGAACACAAAAGAAAAAATTGACCAAGTGACAGCTCATAACTGGAAAAACTCAGAAGTTTTGGCATTCATAAGTCATGAGACCACTGAATGTGTGTGTGTGTTTGTATATAATATCTGCCGCTTTACATAAAAAGTAAGACATGTCAACACCATATCCATCATTCTATATAAGTTTTTAACATTCAAGAACTTTATTTAAAGAAAGAGTAGCAACATTTCAAATAAAAAAAAATATTCACTCCTTATTTAAAAAAACGGTCATTTTTCTTTGATTTATCAAAAAGGTAAGAAAATGTTACATTTGACATTAATATGGCAAGCTGAGAGGTGAAATGTGCCACTTTGGGATACTCATGTCGACAAGATGCTTACTAAAGGTAGAAAAAATCTCAAGATCTGTCTAAAATCATCTTTCAGAAGATGGTTAACTAAGAAGGCCGAAAAAAAAGAAGAGAGAGAGGGAGGGAGGGAGGGAGAGAAAACAAAGTTAATGACATGTGATAGAAGTGTCTATATATCCATCCAACCATGAGGAATTTTACTTTAGATTTTTTTTTTCTTCCTTACTTTGACAAATAAATTATAGCTAACAACATGGGGTAACATTTTTAGTAAAAAAATTTCATACAAGAAATTATTTTTTTATATCTCATTATCTCACGGTAAACTTCTCGATATCCAGAAAAAAGTTTTAAAAGAAAAAAATAAATTAAATGATGAATATATTGGATAAGAAGTTAAAACTTCTTGGATTTAGGAGCAGAAAATCACTAATTTTGGAACAGAGTCATTATTTTACTGAAACAACAAAACGGTATAAGTCATAAACTATAATTTGAATTTTCAGATTTCTTTTTGATTATGAATATCACTGATCAGTCAAGGGTTAAAAACTCCCTATTACAAACATTCTGTATACAAGCTATGTCATAAAAGTATTGAAATTGAAGCTGTATTTACCAAGATAGAAATGAATAATGAATGAAAGTTATTTTTTCAGAATACAAGGTGTGTCAAAAAGTACAAAAAATCTCAATACTTTTTTGACACGCCTTGTATATTGACTGAGACACTGAACAGTATTAAATTCAGTTTCTCTTTTTTTTCATCTATTCTGGGACAAGGTAAATAATGTTTAAAAGTATATATATATATATATATATATAAGCTAAAAGAAGCCATAAACACTAGTATGAAAAAAGACTTCACAGGTTTCTGAAATATAGGTATCATGTTAGTCTAGCAGTTATTCTAAGACTAACAAATAAATGAGTGAAAATTTAATTTATTTCTAAAGGTTTATCATATAACAAAACAATGACTAACAATATAAATGTCCTTCCTATATACAGAGTCAAGTTTAAGAGACTTAGCAGTCTGAGAAGAAAACAAAGGATATCTCATATCTTCTAATTTAGTCTGTTCTTTTGGAGATAAATACTTTAAATCTTGTTGTGGAGTTGATCCATAGGTGTCTACTGAATATGAGTATTAAAACTTCTGGGTTTGCCATGTCCAATCACAGAAAGGCTCATCCTCACTCCTTATACAGAAGCACACATATTTTACTGACCCAACACAGGGTTTCAGAATTTTCCACCCAACAATAAGAGAATGTGTATACAAAATTTCAGAAAGATTGAAGTGGGTGGGTGACAATTTTACTTTTTTCTGGATGATTTGACATGGAATTACCCATTAGTAAAAATTGTAATAGAATTAATTAAGTAAAATGGAATATTTTTCCATCGTCAATAATAATTTTCAGCTCTATTTTATAGAATTATTTCTTAATCACAAACTATGTTATTTTTCAATATCATCTTTAATTATATTTTATAGGTGGAGTGGCCTATTGTCCCAATCATCCAGACAGTGAGTGACTTTATTCCTTTTCACTAAGATTGTTTTTGTGTCTGAGGTGGAGCGCCACAACTACCATCAGCTCTAATACCCTTGGGAAAGGTATATATTCAACTGTTCTACCATCAGTTTCCCACTTTACTGCACAGATCGAAGCTGTGCTATTCATAGTATTATCAATTAATCAACAACTTTATTATTTCCCAATGTCATCTTTAGTTATATTTTATAGTAATAATAGGAACAAAAAAAAACAAAACAAAAAAAAACAGATTTTCAAATAAATTTAAAATTTAAAATCTCTAATGTTGGTTACTATGAGTATTTATATTAACAGATTTCATTATGATTTTAAAAACATATCTGATCAGAGTTTTGATCCTGGACAAGGCTGTTTGCATTTCTCATAGCTCTAATACCGTTGGGAAAGGTATATATTCAACTGTTCTCCCTCCAGATATGAGTAAATATTAGAGGAGATTGGGTTCTTTAACCTTTGCATGGTAACTATTGAAGTCAGTCAGTTGGTTTGAACAACAGCAACTGGCTAAGCACAACTGAAGCAGTTATGGAAATCAAGAATAGTCCATTCATGTATTTGGGTGATTCCAGTCCTGATTGGCTGCTTGGTTTCTATGATGTTGTGGTGCTTCATAAATACTGGCATTCTGGGGTAGTATATCAGCAAGATAGATTTGTATTCAGTTACAACTACTTGTTACATTGTCTTATCAATTCGACAGTAATTGGAACTTAGTTTGATTATTCTACAGTAACCAATTGAAGGAAAACTTTGCTTAACCTGTTAAGCTCTGGTTAATGAATTAACCTTGTGTCACATCCTACTCTTATGAAGGGGTTAGTAAATATATATTATGTGCCACTTATTGCTGCATTATAGTATCATACAGTAGTTAACTAGATCATCAGTTATATGTGCCACATGGTCAGTTTGAAGAGTGATCAAGGCCAGAAATAGCAAGAATCTCAGCAACCAATGTTACAAGATCAAGGTAGGAAATAAAAACAACATAAAAAGCACATTACACTAACAAACATGCAAGAGATAGATAAATATAATACATATAAACTGTTGGTAAGAACTGCAGCGGAAAACAGTGAAAATGAACATTTTTCAATATCAACATGTTTTTTCTGTTTCAGTAATCCTGAGGTGAGTCATTATAAATCCAAGATTTGTCTAAATTATTGAACTCAACATTTTAGCCATTCTACTTGGTGGTCATTTTTTTTTCAGTTGTGTATGCCAGAAAATAATTGTACATACTAGCAAAAATACATGTGCTCCAGGCACATTAAGTATTTAAGTTTTAATTTAATAAAATATATCAAATTATGAAGACCAATTAAAGTAAATAAGAATGCATATGAAAATATTACAATCATTTTAAATTCATTTTGATTGATTTCTATAGAAGATCATACATAGAATTGATTTTAATTCTTTCTTATTATCCCACTAACCAACAATGATGTTGTAATATCTACAACTCTTATGCCTTATAATCTCCCTCGCAACAATGAAGTTGTAATCTTATTATAATGGAGATTGAGTATTTTTCTGTCTGTAACCGAAACTATATTACTACTAAAGTCACAATTTCCTTAGTTATTTACGTCACATTCTCCATGAGTTTATTTTTATCTAAACCCCAATTATCAATAAAATTGTTTTGCATTATTAATACTATTGTTCATATCTACATATGAATAACATGCAATTGTATTTATATATACAACAAAATAGCGGTTTACAGTGTGAACAGGAAGGCTAATTTGCATATTGATATTAAAAATTTGATTTTAATAAATATGTGTTTAGTATTATTGATTTCTAATTATTTGGTTTTAACTTAATGAATATGAGCAAAAGTCTTGTGGATACATCTTAAAAGAAATTCATTGACAAGAAGACATAATTGTAATTTTATTCTTTACTTCCTATTTTAACTGAATAGTTAAATTAGGAAAATTTAGCAATGAAAGACGAGATAAAAGAGTAACCTTCAGTAGTTCTATTTTTTTATTATACCCCCCCCCTGTCTAAAATCTTTTTATCTGCATTCTTATTTAGTTTCATTAGCCTTTCTAATTTAATATGACATTTTATTACATTAAAATTTAAATACTTGCACCCGGAGGGTGCATATATTTGCTAGTATCTATAACTCTTTTGTCTTATCTTTCACTCCCAACAATGATGTAATACCTGCAATGCTTTTTTCTTATTATCCCCCCATTCTTGACAAGGATGTTGGAATATCTATAACTCTTTTGTATTCATTCAGCTGCCTTTCTTACATATGAATAGAAGAGGGTGACATGAGACTGCATACATAATATCCTAAGAAGGTGGCTCATTTTTGCAGTAAGATAAAACTGACATGTGTTACAGCTGGTTCCTTTTCTAATATTCAAAACAAAATGTACCATGTTTCAACTTAATAATCTTCTATGCATCAGAAATAATTAATTTCCACTTGAAAGCACTCCTAGATTTCTCTCAACACCAAATTCTTAAAAGACTTTCACGGCATTTTCAAGAAACTCATTACTGTTTTATGTCTGATTTCATGATTTTTACATTACAGCAATTAATGAGTGGACACATTGCACCAGGCTTTCTTCTCTCCTTTGATGCTATGGTCAAAATCACAAAATAATACCATCATAGCAGACTAATTTTCTTTGTAGTATTCAGAATTTGCTTTGATATTATTTTGTAATCTTGCTTCAAAGGTTTGGCTGAAAAAGATATAAAACTATTTACCTGAAACTTTCTATTTGATCATTGATAATGTTTCTTTCTACATTTGAACCTTGTGGAGTGACATGTTTCCTTAGGTTTGCTTAATCAACTTCCGCTGTCCACTTGCTTTTATGATAGCCAAAACCAAGTCATTATCAAAGCGACCGTCCTTCTGGGAGGCGAAATATTTCTTCTTGCAACCAAATCCAAAAGTGTCAATCCATGTTTTCCGACTTTTATTAATTCATTGAAAATTTGGTGAGGTGACATTTATAACTTGTTGATCCTATCTTAGGCTACAATAGCTATTCCTTTTCCAGCTTTAAACCACTCACAGCAGTTCTCCAACCACTGTGATCCTACTGTAAGTCGCTGGCAGCAGCTCTCACGTGTTACTTGTTTACACTAAAAGATCACTATGAGAATACCCCTGCCATCTTCTGTTTTGTCTGTGAACCAACCCAGAGACTGGTTCTTGATCCTTTTGCAATAGGTAACCAGGTGAAGAGATAGTGAACTTAAGAATATCCCATCATACAAGTTAAAATACAGAGAAAATTTGGTACAGCCGTGGGGGAAATTGGGTTGGCAAAGAGAAGTAAAGGATGCAAGATAGGCTACTCTAAAACTGATTCAATAGGGTTAATGTTATGTGGTACCAAGACAAGATGTAAACTTGTTATTCAAAAACTTTATTTACCTTATTTGTTTACCATTAAGAAATTAAAACTTATAAACCTCAATAATTCAGATGTACCATTTAGTTTGTTGTGATAATCAAATTTGCTTCTAATATGTCAAGCAAATTTCAAATGGCATTTGATTGAATTAGACATTTTCTGAAAATAAAGTCTATCTGAAGTGCTAAAGAATTATTTAAAAAAAACTTAGATGCTAGTTTTTCCTATTGAAAGTTCTAAATTCTATCATAATGGCCTATCGAATTTCTGCTAGACTGGTTAGCTAGTCAAGGTTAAAGAGCCCAGTCTTCCCTATAATTTACCCATAGCTGGAGGGAGAAGAGTTGGATGCATACCTTTACCAAAGGTATTATTCTTTTGTAAAAGAACTCTTTTTGTTACTGAATTTCAACCAACTCCTTCAAAAGCCTTCGTTGAGTATACAAGTCATAAGGACAGAATGTGCGAAATGCAAACAGCCTCGTCCAGGATTTGAACTCGGATCGACGATTCCATTTCCTATGACTTTAACCATTTCACCATGCATCTCTATCTTTATTGTCATATATAAAACGTTTCGGCTGACGTGCCCCCCTTGTCGAACTCAGTGACTGTCAGGTCTCAATCGAAAGCCTTCATGGAGTTTTGAACCGAAGCCTTTTTTTAAAAATTACGGTTGACTCTAACTCTAATCATAACACCACAAACCACACAAAATGTTATATGGTCCTCGGGTAATGAGAACGGGACATGTGACCCTGGTTGAAAACTACTAGTCTATGACACAGATGGCTTTGTGTTAAAAATCCTTCTTTTTTTTTTTTTTTTGCTTGATACACAAAATATACTTTTCTAAGTGGCCAATCCATTCATAAATTCACCTGATAAACAAAAAACAAACAAACAGTAGCTTAATTTTCAAGACAGTTGAAAGAAAATATTTCTAGAGAGCCTATTTTACTTTTACCTTGTTATTCTCTACTTTGTTGTTTCAGCTCGTAAGAGCATAGGAATTTTAAGGTTTAATCAGTATGTACAAATATCATTCTACAGTTTTTAGTTTTTATATATATATATATATATATATGTGTGTCTAGCCTAACACAATCCTTATCTGTCATTTTCAATAAGGTGTATATATATATATATATATATATATATGATAATATATAGTTTGCTATATTTATCATTGATAGAGCATGTATATCTACACAAAGTAGAACCAATCTTCTCATCATAGCCCTCTCATTATAAACAAGGAATTTGATCACCCTTTCCATAGTGTACCACACAACAATATATAAAGAAAAGTATGAACACATTCACTTGGTTTACTAAGTACCATTGAGTTTATGTATTTGCTACCCTATCACACACACACACATATATATATATATATATATATATATACACACACACAAAATTAAATAAATAAACTAGCTTACTGAAAAGTATGTTCAATGATAAACAATATTCTTTGTGTAAGTAATTCACTTTATAATGCCCTAGCATTCTTCAATGTTGGATTGAACAACTTTCACTTGAACGCTAAAAAAAGTATGAAAATAATTTTAGAATTTAAGCAAGAGAAATCTTGAGTGTATGCTAATGAGTGTTGATGCTTATAGACTTTCACTACATTCCACCATTTTTAAGTGCATCAAAATGGCCTATTTGGTGTTGGAAACCTTATCTATAGATGTTGGCTTTTTTAATATCGTTGAATTTTATAGAATTAAAATAAATAAATCAATTCCAATGCTGCTGTTGTATCTAAGCAAAAGGTCATGGTAGATAATGGTTGCCTAGGAGAATTGCCACAGAAGAATCTTAAATCAGCAATAAAAGTAACTGTGTTTGGATATGGAGGGGTTTAGCTCAGTCGGTAGAGCGTTCGGCTAGAAACCACAAGGTTCCTAGTTCGATACCGGCCCTCGCCAACTCAGTGTATGAGTAGCACAGGGATCTGTGTGGTAAAGTAAGGAGCTGATGGTAGGTGTGGGGCTCCAGCTCAGATGCAGAAAACAATCTCCTTGGTCTAGCGCTATTGAAAGAGGATAGACTCCCTCACTGTATGGCTCATACCGACTTTAGGCCGCCCCAACGACTTTACTTTTACTATATCTATCTACCTATCCATTCCCCCATTAGTGTGGCACATGCTAAATCTAGAGGATGATGGTAGATGACTAGTGATAACATTTCTAATATGAGGGTGGGCTAAAAAGTTCATAGACTGACAATGTCCTTCTTGCAATCCAAATACTTCTTCTATCAGTGTTGCAGCACTTGGATACCATTGGTCTAAAAAGTCATTAAGAGTAATCATGGTGTCATCATGTGAACTTTTCAGCTCACCCTCATAGATTATTTAATTCTTGATGTTAACTGTGAATACCTTATTTCAAAACTCAAATTATGTTATTGGGATGTTAAATGTTTGTTTATCAGCAGAAAAGGATAAGTTTGTTCATATCTATGCATGAGCATGATCTGATACAAAGTGGAGTTTAACATGTTTGAATTCAGAGTTTTCCTTCTCCAAGACTGGTTTTCATACCAAAGTTAAAGAGTCCAGTCTGCCTACTATTTACTCATAGCTGAAGAGAGAATATCTGGATTCATACCTTTCTCAAAGTTATCAGCACAATGGGAAATGCAAAGAATTTAAACTCAGTTTGCAGCAAGGTCACATGGTTTAAATCCAGCCAATCAACAGCCCAAATATGTGGTTAGTTAACTATTTAATCACTGATATTGACAGTGGTTCGTTTGCACTTTATTCGACATTGACTAACGGACCTGAAACATTAAGGAACAACCAAAGGATCATATGCAATATTAAGGGACACCAAGGAGCAACTAAAGGTTTCTTCACTAAGGATCACGCTCTACTTAATCAAAGGGATCTTTGCTGGACACCTGCTCTTGCTTGAAGCCTAAGGATGGCCACAAAAATCATAACAAGAATCAATTCTTATTTTTGGTTCCTTGATCTCCTGTAATATTAACAATCCAAAATATGAATTTGAAAACTAGCCTATGAAAATGTCTACAAGAAATTGATGTAAAAAAAAATAGTCTTTAAAGTTCCAACAGATATTTGAAAAAAACTTTTTAGTTCTCTTTTAGAGTGGTACTAAAGAAAAAAAATCCCTGACTTCTAGATTTGTTAGCATAATCAATATAAGCCTGAATTCTGCATTTTTCAAGAGGAAAGTATGTTTCAATAGATTAGATAAGATGTTGTAAATGAATTACAAGAGATGAGGGAAGGAGCAAAGCTGGCATGACATGAAAGGCACTTGTTACTGCAATACTTGAGATTGAAGAACCTCCAAAATTGAAAATAATATAAAATAAATAAAATGTATATAAAAAAGGAATGAGGTAAAAATTTCAAAAGGAAATAATTCGATCAATGGCTGGAAGGATAAATAAGATCATACATTTTGTTCTATTTACACAAGAAAATCCTGGCAATGTCTAATTATCAGTCTCATTTGCTTTGGGTTTTTTTTTGTTTTTTTTAAAGAAACACTTTTTTTTTTCTCAGCAATTGAATTTAAATGAATTCTTTGAATTCTATTAATCACAGTTACAGAAACTAGATTTAAATGAAAATAATTTTTTGTTTGTTATGTAATCTCAACTTGAAGTTTTTTTAAAGTTAAAAAATACAAAACAACATATTTAAACAAATAATTATCCTTCATAATACATTGGGTGCATTATTATCTGTCTGAATTTTTTTAGATAAGGCTTGATAATTTGTATACTTTAGATTTGTCAGACTGTTCCTTTTTAATCTTATATACATAATGTGCCCCCTGCTCTTCTTCAGGTGTTTCTTGTCCAAATTGGGAGCATTCAAGAAACTTTGAACCAAACCCTTTATTTAATCTATGGGGGTAGTTGTTCTCATTCATAACACATTGGGTGTATAATTATTTGTCTGAAATTTTTTTAGATAAGGCTTGATAATCTCTATTAATAATGGAGATTCGCTTCCTATTTTTGTCTGTAACAAAAAACTATGTCACTGCTTACTTCACACTACCAAAAATTGTCATAACATAGAATAAATACACTCAAAATTTGAGCATGCAATGTTAGACAGTCCCCATTGTTTTTTTAAACAAGTTTTAATAAATACATACCTGGTATTATCTATCTATATATAGTTTTATTTTGATATATATTTAAAGTTATCAAAACTAAGTTTCCATTTCAAATTTTTCATTTTTTACTCCTTTAATAAATTCATTTTATTTTTTACTCCTTTAATAAATTTGATGATTTTACTTTACTTATGATACAAACTCTCTGATATCAAATTTTCAACTCCCATCCCCTCAGGCAATATTTATATTATGTCACCCAGAGGACGTTTTTTAATTTTGCTAGTTTGTATAATTTAGATTTGTCAGACAGATGTCTTCCTTTTTAATCTTATATACATAATATGCCACCCTGCTCTTCTTCAGGTGTTTCTTGTCCAAATAGGGAGCATTCAAGAAACTTTGAACCAAACCCTTTATTTAATCTATGGGGGTAGTTGTTCTCATTCATGGTGGAAGGCTCCATGTTGAATATAGGGTCACAGTTTCCCTCACTTGAGTGATAGTGCTGCATTTTAATAGTATTGTTTTATATAGACAATGGTATATTAGGTACATACTCACACTTTTTGAATAAGGAATTGAAACGTTTTGGATTTGATACCAGTCCTCACCAGCTCAGCACATGAGTAGCACAGCTTGGGAAATCTGATCCGTGTGGTAAAGCAGCTGGGAGCTGATGGTAGGTGTAGTACTCCACCTCTGCAAAAACAATCTCCCTGGTCTATCACTAGCAAAAAGGGGGTAGACTCCCTGTCTGTTTGGCTGATACTGACAATATACCACTCAACTGACTTTATACTATGAACATAAATTTAGATATATTTGTTACCATTTAACACACTTGAGAGAAATATGAATTAAACTATCCTCCTTCCAGCTATGGGGAAATAATAAATTTTACGAAAGAAAGAAGGGATGACCCTTCTACTAAGGTGTCGAAACAGATTCTGTCAGCAGATGATAATTACCAATTGTTTTTTCAAAATGTTAAATTCATATATATATATATATATATATATATATATATATATATATATATATTATGTTACTGTTTGTTTTTTTTTTTGTTTTTTTTCATAATGATTTAAGTTGCTTTTTATTGCAGCTATTCAGAGCATCATCTATAGCCATTTGTAAACAGCATGGATTGAATACAAATAATAAGTTCCAGACTTTATATCCAATTTGCACTGTTTGCTGATAGATGGAGAATAACTGCATGAAAAGTTATGATGAAAACCAACTAAAATTAAGAAGAAAAATACTAGTCAGAAATTAATAATGGTTGACAAAGCTTATGCTAATAATAAATAAAAATCAATATATTGATGAATTGTTATGCTTTCTGGTAGGTTTTGATAGGATAGAAAATAATTGATATTTCTCTGTTATTGTTGTAAATATTATTCATAATATTCTTAGAAGTGTTTTCATGAATAATAACAGTGACAGACAAGAACTGAGGGAGATTGTGTGCTCAAGAGATTTAACGTTGCTCAGGCTTCTCCAAAATCCATTGTTTGCTGCTGTATAGAAATAACACATTTATATCTGTACCTGACGCCAACATCTATTATTATCATTTAATTAACATTAAAATCAAACCTGGCAGTAATATTAGATAATCATATTCTTGGTTTGTTATTTATACAAGAGAATGTTCAAATGTTAAATATCTTAACTGTCACAAAAGTAAGGTACAAATATTTACTAATGCAATCATGTTACGTTGTAATATTCACGGCACTAAAACGATACATGTACCGTAGTCCTTTTTTCTTTCTTGGTACTAAAACTCCGATAAAAAATCATAACACGAGAAACATGTCGTCACAACTGCCAGCCTTTATTTTCGTGCTCGTATAGTGGGCTCCTACCAGAGAGAGGAAAGGCAGAGAGAAAGAGAGAGAGAGAACACTACTAGATTACTGGGCTCTCATGAGGTCCGTACCATACCACCGCCGCCGGCAAAAAGAGAGGATGAACCCTTTCTTTTTTTCCCCACGTCACCACGTGACTTCCGGTCAACCCCCGACTTCCACTTGCCACTCAATTCTTCGTTTGGGGTCACGCTACGGTCAAACCATCGTCTATCCTTTTTTAAACCTTCATCATTTCTTCCTCCTCCTTCCATTAGTAGTCCTAGCTCACAAAAGTCAGGAATATACCCATCTTGCAACAATTAGTATAAAAATAAAACATTGTTCACATGTTACCAGCCCTACTATGTAACTTTTTCCATGTTGTTGCCTTTAAGATAGTTGTACGTGTTCAATTATTGTGCAAGTACTCAGTCCACCTAAGAATTACAATGTTTTCCAACTCAATACAGGTCCTCACCAACTCAGCATATGAGTAGCATAGCTTAGGTAAGCTCATGTGATGTATATTAAATCAAAAAGAGGATCAGCTTTCCTTACATATAAGTGATGAAAACCTACTTACATTTATTAAACTTTCTTGGGATAGATGAAGTATGGATGACGAAAATGACAAAATCTGATATTACCCATAGTTTAATTTTAAAACTGCTTTTATACATAATTACCAACCCCTGAGTAGGATGTGACACAAGGTTAATTTCTGAAGTGGGGTTTAACAGGTGTGAATTCAGAGTTTTCCTTCTCCTTGACTGGTTGCCTAATAAGTTTAAAAAGCTCAGTCTGCACTACTATTTACCCATAGCTACAGGGAGAATTGGTGGATTTATACCTTTTCCAAGTGTTTTAGCACTATGTGAAATGCAAACAGCTTCATTCCAGTATTTTAACTCAGTTCATTGAATCCATTTCCTTCAATGATAACCATTACCCCATATACCTCAATTACTCTTTATATTGACAAATATTAAAGATAATAGATAATGAATGATTAAAGTAAGAAAGTCTGTCTTTTTTTCATATCTTTTCAAAGTATTTTTCTTTTAATCTACAATTCTAGAAACCTTCTTTTTAAATCTCTCATTAGAAATTATTATGGCTTATCTCATGAGCTTTCTTTGGTATGAAAAATATAAACTTGCTATAGGGCTGGTTTAGCTCAGTCGTTAGAGCATCGGACTAGGAACCACAAGGTTCCGGGTTCGATACCGGCCCTTACCAACTCAGCGAATGAGTAGCACAGGAATCTGTTGGTAGGTGTGGTGCTCCACCTCAGATGCCAAATACAATCTCCTTGGTCTAGCACTAGTGAAAAGGAGATGGACCCCTCGCTGTCTGGCTGATACCGACTTTAGGCCACCCCGACGACTTTTTTTTTTTTATTCTTGAATAGAAATGCATTAAGTCTTTTTTCATATACAAATAATTCTTTAACATTGATAAAATGTTTGTGAGGCCTACTTAAAAAGAAAGCTATTCGTGGAAAGAAAAAAATAAACAAAAACTCATCATGTTTTCCAAAAATGACAAACAATGCTCAATATTATTTTTTACAGATTCTGTCATAATATCTCTTTGGTATCATCAATGACCATTTTGGGAAAGCAGCAAACAGATTAATGTGAATTTTTATCACTCTATAATCATTAATTCCTTAGATGTTAGGTGATATATGCAAAATTATATATTTTCCTAAGCTTGGTCTGGCCCAAAGCTAAATTGGAAGTGAATGAATTTCAGGAGGATTATAGTTATATGCAAATATTCCAAATAGAGATTGTAAATTTCACATCTCTTTCCATTATTACCTAGCCTGTAGACAACTTGTTAGAATATATTACAATTTACTAAGGGGGGAGTCCTGTGGCAGAGTGGGTAACTTGCTGGACTCCAACATTTTGGTAGCTGAGTTTGAATTACAGTCATGCTATTACATTCACTTTTAGACTAATACCCTTGAGAAAGGCATGAACATACTTATTCCCCTAGCTATGGGTGAAATTCTGTTCTACTATGATGGCTTTAGCATTTATTAGCCTATGTAGGTTGATATGCTATTAAACAAAGAAATGAAATGAAAACTGTTTTCTCAAAGATTTGAACTTGGTTCGCTGTGTTCATTTTCTGTTATGATAATCATTACACCACAGGCAACTAATAGGTCCATGGGTAATCTAGTTTATGAAATAAAAATCGGACAAGAGAGACCCTGAGACAAAAACAATAATCTCTTCAGGCATGAAATATTAATTGGTAATTCTTCTGGTGCATATATATTATTGATAATACTTATCTGACATGGATCGTTTTGAATATTTATTTCATCTGATATCATCAATTGGTACACATTTATTAAAAGTAATAATTTAGATCTGATAAGTCTGTGGACAAGGAAAGCAATATACAGTAGAAGAATATTAGTCTGAAGGGAGGAATGACATTTGAGTTATTCTGAAGAACTGTTAATCTTTTAAGGTCAGCAGTAGCAGTGGGGATTCCAAAAGACACCATTCTATACATTGCTAAAATTACATCTAACTCAACTGGGCAATGTTTGGTTGTCTATGAATGTCACATAAAATGTTATTATTAAAATCTTAGAAAAATGTCAGCAAATAAGTAAAAAAACATTCCCAGAACACACACACACACACACTATATATATATATATAATATATATATATATATATATATATATATATATATATATTCCCATACGTCCGTGCTGAAGAGTTTGAAAAGGTTGTTTTATTTCAAATTGCATACTGACTGAATCTCTTTCCATAAAAGCCAGTATTCACTGCTTTGTAATGTACAGAATATCATACTATGTTTCTGCTTTGTGTAGAACAGATATAGTTTCATATCTTATATTTACTAGCAAATATATGCACCCTCCGGGTGCAAGTATTTTAGTTAGATTTTATAATAAAATATCATATTAAATTAGAAAGGCTTATGAAACTGAATAAGAATGTAGATAAAAAGATTTTGAACAGAGGGGGTATGATTGAAAAATAGAACAACTTTGAAACTAACTCTTCCATGATTTTCCGTTACTCCCGTCTTTCATTGGTCAATTTTCCTAATTTAACTATTTAGTTAAAATAGGAAGTAAAGAATAAAATTACAGTTATTTCTTTTTGTTAATGGATTTCTTTTAAGATTTATCCCCGAGATTTTTGCTCATATTCAATAAGATAAAACCAAACAATTAGAAATCAATACTAATAGCATATATTTATTAAAATCAAATTTTTAAGATCAATATGCAAATTAGCCTTCCCATTCCCACTGTAATCCGCTATTTTGTTGTATATATAAATACAATTGCATTTTATTGGTATGTAGATATGGTCAACAGTCTTAATGATGTAAACAATTTTATTAATAATTGAGGTTTAAATAAAAATAAGATCATGGAGAATGTGATGTAAATAACAAAGAGAATTGTGACTTGTATAGTAATATAGTTTCGGTTACAGACAGACAAACCCACAATCTCCATTATAATAAGATAACACCAAAATATGTCCACATAAAATAGTATAAATTATCATATTGCTCACATCAACTAGTTTGGTACCAAAATATTACAATTTGTAGCAATGATCAAGGATCTTTTAAAATAAATTATTAAAAATTTATTAAACTATATCAAACAGCTTTTTTTTTCGAAAAGTTTTATTTTTGGTTTTAATACCAAAAATTGTCATTTTAGTTTTTATTCCATGTATTTTCTGAAATCAACTTTAGCCTCTTTCAAAGAAAATAGATTTTTTAGAAATGTTTAAATAATAATTTGAACATTAAACACCTCCTTTTAGATAATGTTTTTGCTTTCTAGTACTACCCCCACCAAAAAAAAAAACACCCCCCAATCATTTTCCATTCAGAGATGCATATTAAACCCAAAAAGATCAGTTTTCTGTACATGTAAGGGATGAAAGCCTACTTACTTTTATTAAATATTCTTAGGACAGTTTAAGTATGGATGACCAAAATTACAAAATCTGATGTTACCCATAGTTTAATGCTAAAACTGCTTTCATGAATATTTAGGAAACCCTCAGTTGAATAGTTGGCAGCATACCTTTCCCAATGGTATTAATCCTATGTGAAATGCAATTAGCCACGTCCAGGATTTGAACTCAACTTGCCATGTCCTTTTCCAATGATGATAACCATTACACCATGCACCACCACTGCTTTTATATAACTAATATTTTTCAACATAAACTCTTTCCATCTCAGTACACTTAATTTAGCAGTGTATATTTATGACATTTGTTAAACATTATACGGTAAATATTTGAAATCCAAACTATAACTCTGTATTAGACTACAGACATCATTTATAATAAATAGAGTGATAAGTTTTATAGGGAAATAAAATGTATAGCCTAAGGAATTCCAAACTTGCTTGTTGGTATTGACATCTAAGTCATATATTTTATCATCGATCTTACTGAATTTTTATCAACCCTATACATTCGAACTCTGGGACCTTCTTGTCAAACTCGGAGCCTTGATGTCATAATTGGGAACTTAGAACCGAACCCTTTATCTAATCCATTGGGGTTAATGGTTAATGCAATGTGAACAATATATCCTAATAGATTATATAAAGAATTTGGTTTGGTCTGGTTTGTTTTGTTTTACAGCATATCAACCTCAGTGGGTCATTTAATGCCGATAAAGTTTTGAAATAAATCAATTCTTAATGGATAATACAATTTTTCTATAAATACATTTTTCTATTTAACCCATAGATGGGACCCTAACAGGTACTACCACTCTGGGTCAGAGTGGACCAGAGAGCAATGGTGATGAAGGGGTGCTCCACATTCCCCAAACCTCCAGAACTGGAACCTCACCATCAGATAGAGTTTAACGTCATTCCCAGGACATGTAGACCCGCAGCCACCGCCTTCTAGCACCCATATGATAAAAAGGGGTTAGGGATAAAGAATTTGGTTCAAAGTTCTGTGAAGGCTCCGATTATGATATGAAACCTCCCAAGTTTGACAAGAAGGTGCCCGAGTTTGAAGAGAAGGTTCCCAAGTACAACAAGAAACACCTGAAAAAGGTCAAAGGGCACATCAGACAAAACGTTGTGTATATAACACTAAAGATGAGGACAAGAGTCCGAAAAATCAAAATAATACAAGTTATCAAGCATTAATTGAGAAGTCTGCATTTTTGAACTCCTAGTATTATCAATGGAATTCCAGGCAACCTGACTGCTGGCTATCTGTATACCTTGTGTTGTTGGTGCTACAATTAGGAAAAGAATGGCAACAATTTATTACTTATTAACTGAGTAATATGAATTAATTGCAGAATTATATGGCAAAATCTGATTTGGCAAGGTCTCCAGAGATGCAAGATCAGAATTTGATATTCACCATAATATTAATGGACAGAGCTTTTGAAAATTTGGAATGTGTTTCTCTCTCCCTTTAAGCTCATCTTGATAAGGGTTCTTCTTCTATTAGGAACATGTAAGAAAACTATTTTGAAACAGATGAAATCTGAAATTTGAGATTAAATAATCATGGGAATTTCTTTTCTCTTTTTTTTTTTTTTCATTCTAGTCATTGTCTTCCTTTGTCTGGAGTCTTTCAATGTTTAGTTTTTTATAATTTCTGGGCATGTTCAGACAGTAGAAATCCTTGGGTATCTGTTTCATTTCTTAAAATTTGAATAAATAATTGACAGGGAGCAATGCTGGAAAATGAAGAATGGCTAATCATATTTGCAGGAAGAGGAAACCTTTCTAACCTGTGTGAGATTAAGTCAAAATATTTGATTGGGACAGAAATTAGAAAATTAGGAATGACTGATTATGTGTAGAGGAAAAAGAGAGCTCACCAACCTGTGAGGAATTAAGTCAATCAGTATAATCTAACAAATCACATTTGCATAGTAATTAAAAAATTGTGCAATTAAATATTAGAATTAGTAATGACTTATAACAGCACTCAACAAAACAATACAGACATCCTTACTTTGGCTGAATATGAGCATTATTTGGTAAATTTAATGAAAGTGATATGTGGCAGTGAATAGGTCCATCATCAGGTTTGCTAACAGCTTAATTACCCATCACTCTCTCACTTATCAAGTGTGCCTATCAGTCAACACCCCAGGCAGGTCCTCCACACAATATCAAGAATCCATACAGAGCTGTTTGATGTAGGTTTTGGCTGGTCGGCCTCCACTGGTATGTCCATTTGCAGGTGTCCACAGAGAACGTCACTTATGAGTCTGTCCTTGCTTATCCAGTATGACTTGTTTGTCTTACTTGAATGGTTTGGGTGATAGGAGGCAAGTGGCTGTCCAGCAAAATAGGTTAGATGAATTTTAAGAACCAAAAATTCAACTGAGAATAAACTAAATAGGTTTGGTTACTTTGTATATCAACCTTTGTAGCTATTTAATGCCAAAGTCATCCTTTTAAAAGAAACAACAGTGATACTATTTAACCCATAAACGAGGGGAATGAAGGTATTCATACCTTTCCCAAGAGTATTAGTCCAAAAGTGAACATGATAGTGCAACTGGAGTTTGAACTTGCTTACTGCAATGTCACATTCCACTATACCACAGGTACTCCCTATTAAAAAGGATCAACTTGAAAATTTAATGATGTGCAAAAGTACATTAGTCTACAGAACCAGAAGCACTATTAGGTTAGTAACATTTTAAACTTAAAAAGAAATTGGTTTGTTGGTTGGTTTTGAAGGCTGTCACAATGTGAGTGTAAAGAAAAAAGAAGGTAACTATGATGTTTTTTGTTAACCTGTCATTTTATTTCTCAATATTTCGGGACGAAAATTCCCATCATCAGAAGAATACTGGAACTGAAGTTGTCTTAGTGGCTGCTAGATTCATTCTGTCTTGGGTCTTCCAAATTCTGTGTGTGTATGTGTATGGTTGGGGTGCTTGCTTATGTGTGTGTTTGTGTGTGTAAAAAGAAATGTATTGGAATAGTGTTTCTCTAAAAAAGATTTTAAAAAAAAAAAATTAACTAAAATAATGTTAATTTTCATTTTAAAATCAGCTTATAAATTATCCAGTATTTGCTTAAATTGTTTGACTGTCCTATAGCTTCAAGCACCATGAAAAAATATTATGCAGTAGAATTAATTGTTTTTCTTTGATAAGGGAGTTTCAATTATCTAAACAGTTTAGTGTGATAGTATAAACCTACTTCGTTGTCTAGATTTCAATGCTAAGGCTGCATTCATTGAATAAGGTGTTCCCGGGAATTATCCTTGTATGATCTCGTAAACTCAATTATACAACCTTTTTTTACAGCAGTAAAAGTGAAAATCAGATTTGGTGTCTAAATTCACCTGATACCTATTTAAATTGATAATGAAGATACTTATCTAAGGTTTCAGATAAGATATAAGATGATTTTAATTAATACTTCACAGAAAAAAAAAACAATTTGGCCATACATAGCATAGTGGATAAAGGTGTTGGTTAAGACAGTTATAAGTGACAGTTGTCTCTAGGCTGCAGGTTAAATCCTGTTCAAGGGTGACAGTAACATAGAAAAATAATTAATATAACTTAACACTTGTACCCAGCTATGGTTAGTGGAATGAGAACAGGATACCCTGTGAATTGAATAAATGGTGGTTGAATATTCTGTGATCTTACCCGATTATGACAAGAAGACAAGAAGGTTCCCAAGTTTGAGAAGGTTTCTGAGTCCAACAAGAAATACCTAAAAAATGCCAGAGGGCACATCAGTCGAAAAATGTTGTACAGATAACAATAAAGATGAGGACAATAGTCCGAATAATACAATTTGGAAAGAATAATCAAATAGAGAGGTGTAGCCAGGACCATCGCATATTAACCCCATATCCTACAAATGGAGAGGCCCAAACCTGCTTATGGACCCTGGAAGGGCAGGTTTCATATTTTTATGAATACTATGAAAAAAAATGGTATTCAGCAGGAATGTAGTCCCAACAAAAATATTATTCAATTGAATACTGAACCAGAAGCTGTTCTATTCTTTAAGATCATTTAGAGCATACTGTTCTAATAAGAATGCATAATTTTTCTGTGATATATATATATATATATATATATATATATGCACATTTATTTAACTCATGTGACACATTTAGTGGAGTTTGACAGGTTTGAATTCAGGGCTTCCCCGCCCCCTAACTGGTTGTTATACCAAGGTTAAAAAGCCCAGTCAGTTCTATTTACCCATAGCTGGAGAAAGAATAATTGTATTTATACCTTTCCCAGGAGTATCAGTGCTAGGTGAAATGCAAACAGTCTTGTCCAGGATTTGAACTTGGGTTGCCATGTACATTTCCTATGGTTGTAACTATTACACTATGAGCACCTATATGTGTTTGCTGAAAAGTTCTCTGACTGACCAAGAATGGAATGACTTTAAGCCATTAAGCATACATGCTATTTTACATAATTATCACACTGTTCAACATACTGTGCATATTAAAATGCAATTAAGAAAAATATTATTCCTTTCTTAGTTGGGCTTGGAACTTTTCATGATCCTCTCATAACCCATACAGACCAATACACACACATTTCTTCTGTCAAATATTTATTCCAATACCTTCTGCAAAATTTTAAATGAAATACTATTAGGTGTAATATCAAAGCCTACTGAAATCCCAGAAGAGTTAGGTGCAAAATCTGATAATTGTCACATGCCTCATACAGTCATACAAAAGGAAGGATCTATAAATGATACTTTCTTTGTGTACTTAGATTCTCAAGATAGGAATAAAAATATCTTTATCTTCACCAATGAATATTATCTTTCATACTTGAAGCTATATTGGAAAATGGACAGTTACAAAGCTGTGTGGGATAAGTAATGCCTTTCCCTTGAAATATACACTTATGGAATAAATGCTTATCTCTATTGGAAAATCCTTATCTTTGATTTACCTCAAGAGTAATAAGCTCCCCCTGCAAATAGATTCTTACATAAGGATTTTGGAAACATTTTTAGAGTAAGGAAATCTCTGCAGGGAACCGGTAGCCATGTTTTCAGAGATTTTCTACTGGTAATTAAAAGACCTTGTTGAAAATTCACAAGAAAATACTTTCTCTCTTTTTATAATTTTTCTTTAGAAACCAAAAGGACCCCTTTCAAGGGTTAACACATGATTTCCCTATGTATTATACTTACATCCTAGGGTTCTTTTTAGGATTGAGGTTGTTCCTTTTTTAGCAGCTATTTGTACTCTATTAACAGATTCGTTTACAAGGTATTGTGTTAAGGTTTTATTTTTATGTTTTGCCTGACCAACCAGGTTTCTCATACAAAAACTAATATAATACAAATTTCTTTCAATGACTGGACTGTTTTTTAGGTCATTCTTTCAAATGGAATGCTATTTCCAGAAGGAGCAGATTTAAAAGAAATATTCTTAGAAAAAGAATCAACTAAAACAAAGATTATAGAAAAAAAAATAATAGGACCATATGATCTTTAGGCACCCCTTTTGCTTTGCTGATTCATAAGTACATTTTTTTCATTTGCACCATCAATATCCAGTTGTTGGTTAGGGTTAGGGATTCGGGTTAGGCGTTAGTTTTATAATTAAAAAAAAAAAAACTCTAAAAAATCATCTGTTAACAAACAACCAGATGTTGACGATGTAAATCAAAAAATGTACTTATGAATCAGCAAAGCAAAGCAAAGCAAAAGTGGTGCCTAAAGGTCATATGGTCCCATTAATAATTTCTCTTTTTATATATATTTACCCAACCCCTCCACATGAGCAGGATGCGACATAAGATCATTTTTAAGTAGAGTTTAACAGACTTAAATTCAGAGTTTTCTTTCTCTGTGACTGGTTGCCATACCAAGGCTAAAAAGCCCATTCTTTCCTACTATATATCCATAGCTAGAGGTAAAATAGTAAAATTCATAACTTTCTTCAGGGTATTAGTGCTATATGAAACGCAAACAGCCCCATGAAGGATTTGAACTCAAGTTTTCAGGTCCATTTCCTATGATGATAACCATTAAACCACATGTATCTCCAAAGCGTTTGTATATATATATATATATATATATTATGGACTCTCCCATCGATTTTCGATGTATGAGAGTTATTACACACAATGAACACCCACACAGTCATTTGTTTATAGTGGTGAAGGCTTGTGTTGGACCATCCACACTTTTTGGCACAGTTGATAGGAAAGAATTGGTGCATCAAGGGTTGCCACAAACCCAATCAACGACCAACCTCAGGAATTTTGAATTCAGAATTATCCCTCTCCTAGACTGGTTACCTACCCAAGGCTGAAGGGCCCAATCTGCCCTACTATTTAACCCATAGCTGGAGGGAGAATATATGGATTCATACCTTTCCCAAGGGTATTAGCGCTATGGGAAATGCCAACAGCTTCGTCTAGGAATTGAATTCGAATCGACGAGTCTATTTTCCATGACTCTAACCACTAGCCCATGCGCCTCATATATATATATATATATATATATATATATGGGGCGTTGGATCAATACACCGTAACCTGAGATAATGTTATTAGCAGTAATTATATCTTACATATTCACTGCATAATCTTTTATCTATATGATCGATATTCTACCCTGAATTCAATGCACTCACAAGGAAGGAGATTGTAATGAAAGATAAATATTTATAGTTTGATATCAAAGTAAACTTACAGATTTACCGACATTTATATTCAGCCATATTTTCATTCATACAAACACACGTGTTTATATATATATATATATATATATATATATATATATATATAATTTACCTGTAGTCAATTGAATTTTTTTAAAAATGTAGGACCAATCTGTTGACAAATATTTTCATGATAAAAAGAGAATCTCAAGACTCTTAAAGGGGTTCTTTAGATAGTCTTTAAAGTAAAGCTTTGATTATCTGACACTGCATTTGCTATCTGCTTATTCAATATTGAGAAGCAACTATGAGCCTCTCATCAGCCACGTGTTATATGGGTCCAGCCCATCTCTAGAAGAGTTTAAGTGCCAAGCAGGCTGGCTCTTTGTGTCTTGACCAGCCATCTGTTTCTCATCAGATTTGGAGGTAGACTGCTGAGTAGTGCTGAATATGATCAAAGATTAACATATATATATACAGGAGTGCCGAGTTCATTACAATCTGAACTTAGTTCTTGGGCTGATACCCCTTCATTACTATACATTGTATTGCAATTGCCCAAGTGCACTGCTGGCTTTAGCAATCCTATAGTTGACTTCATTTGCAAAAGTAATACAATTACAAGGTGTTTCCTAGGTATACTAAATAGCAGTTCCCATCTAAAGTAAAAGTGATCAAAGACTTAGTTTACCAATAACTGCAACCTAATTGAACTAGTGAATGAACATTAGTAAGTTATCAGCAACAACGGTGGGATCAACACCAGTATTAAACATCAACATCACAGTAAAGAGGATACACATACACATGTATATAACACATGCCTAATACATATCTATTTTAAATATGTGTTTCAATACAGTGAGTATTAATCAAAACAGTGTTGGTAAATTCTCAAGTATCGATCAATCTTTTTTTTCTAGTTTTCCCTTTCACTCATTTCTTAACATTATATATAGATATATAGGTAAATTTTTCGAGATGAAATAAGGAAATCACAGTGCTCAACTACAAATTGTAAGAGCTTTATTTATTTATCTAATTATTAAATATAACTGTTTTTTTGTAGGCATCTACCCAAGGTTTCAAGCTTTTTGCTCTCGTCAGGATACCTTTAATTCCTCTGGTGTTTCTGCAAAAACATTTTTTGCGGTTATGTTTTTGTTGAGGACAGCAATTATTTCGGTTGAGTTTTTGGACGCTTTTGAATCCGAAAAAATATATAAATCGAAACATATATAAAGGCTCACAAAGTTATCTCCCTTTAACTGTTCACCAAAATTATTCTTTTACGGAAAATTATACATATATATATATATATATATATATATATATATATATAGATAGATAGATAGATAGATAGATATTACATACACACTAATTCCCTATAATTTTCCCATTATAGAAATGGATTCTCTTTCTACCAAGATGCTTTTAAAAAGTTTTCAGGCCAAATATTTTCATGAAATAAATAACAGAAAACCAAAGTTCTGATTCTCTGGTATATTCTTATCTTTAATAAATCAGAGCAAAAGACTGGAAAATAAAATCAACACTCTTCTCCTTGGATTCTCCCAATTTAAAAAAAGAAATACTTTCACGATTCTTTTCTAAGTAAGTTTCATCATTGAGCCAGGTAAATTCAAATAGTCTTTTATGATACGCAGGGTGATGTTCTTGTCTGTTCATCAAACACAAGGCATCCATTTGAGCACAAAAGGAGATTCTTTGTGTCGAGCTGAATCAAATAAAAACTAGCTCACTTAAGAAATCAGCCATCTTGAAACAAGAGTAAAGTGAGCTCTGAAAAGATGCTCATGTAAACTTTAGGTAATACACTGTATTGCGAAGAGATCCATGCTTCAAAAGACACAGAAAGAGAGATTTAGAATAAATCCAATAGAAAAGATTTAGTTTATTTCTCCAGTAACTGAACTGGAATATGCCTGAATAGAAAGAATGAACTAACTTTAGTATATGACCAGATTAATGAAGGACCCATTGATAAACTAATTAACAAGTTTGACTATTGGACTAACAACTTTATTACTGCTACCCTCAGGACTAGTAGCTATAGAAAAGTGATTTGCTAATATGCTCACTCGTCCACACTTTTTTTAAGCAGATTCCTGTCTTCTCACTTTTCAAAAATGTATCAATGCAAAGTGAGTATAAATGAATTCAGCTGGAATCTGGTATGGATTTGATAATTCTATTTTCTCAGCTGATGACAGTTACACCATATGATATCTCCTTCGAACTCCAATGTCAACAGCATGGATCTCCATGACTCTTCTTTACCACCTATCCCTATTGGCCATTGCTCCTGGAAGTAGATGTTAGGGCTCCACATGAGATGCAAAAACAATTTCCCTAGTATAGCACTAGTGAAATAGAAACAGATTCTCTTATTGTCCAGTTGATACCAATAATAGGCCACTCAGCTGACTTTACTTTTAATGGGTCTTTCCATGACATACGGACAGGAGTCTGAATTCAGCGTTCTTCCATTGAGACCAGTCTTCCCTACTCTTTTTCTATAGTTGGGGAAGAAGAGAGATATCTATGTCTTTTCAATGGATATTAGTACAAAGTGAAAACATACAGCCTTTGATGGAATGTGAACCTGATTCCATAATGTAAACATATACTGGTGTTAACATATTTTTAAATGATTGTGAACACAAACAACCTCTATACTGGTGTTTACTTTATTTTAAAAATGATTGTGAACACACACAGCCTCTGATGGAATGTGAACTTATCTAGCTGATTAATTTGATGGTGTTAATTCTTTTTTAAATAATTTTGAACACAAACAACCTCTATTCTGGTGTTTACTTTATTTTAAAAAAAATTATTCTGAACACAAACTGCTTCTGATAGAATGTGAACTTGGCTAGCTGATTCCATATTGTAAACATATACTGGTGTTAGCATTTTTTAGATGATTGTGAACACAAACAACCTCTATACTGGTGTTTACTTTATTTTAAAAAAATGATTGTGAACACAGTCTCTGATGGAATGTGAACTTGGCTAGCTGATTCCATACTGTAAACATATACTGGTGTTAACTTTTTTGTTAATGATTGTATCTCTTGTATTACAAATCTATTTTGTCCTTGAGTGACAATATGCTTCAAAACAGATTCTTTCTTTTCGTTTTAATATTCATCTGTACATGTAACAGATACATTGTTTTCAACTGTCATGTTTTAGGAATTTTCTTTATTTTCTCTTTTCCTTATCAGTGTATACTTCTTAATTAGGTTTTTAGAAAAGATGCAATATTAAACTAACAAAAGAAAGGTCTAATATTTTGCTGTTTTTTTTTCTCATAGAAAATGGTTTGCAAACAATGCTAAATCATTTAATATTGGACAATGAAAGAAACAGTGATCGTGCTTTTCCCCATGTTTGATGGGTTTCACTGGACATGTCTATATGTACCAAATTCACATATATGTTTAACTCAGTATGGCCAAAATATCACGTGTTTTTTTAAACCCTCATGAATTATAATTCAACTAAACTTTTTAAAAATGAATGAAACTTAATATAATTTATCAAGAGGAAGAATTGATTAAAAAATCACATGTAAAAATCATTTGTATTACTGTCTCTTAGATAAGAAAATCTTATAGATTAAGATCTGTATTGATCCATTTTTTGATTTTTTTTCCCTCTTGAAGATATGCTCTTTTAACATGATTTATTTCATTGTTATAATTAAGAAATTCATAGGAAAAAATTATATGTAAGTTTAGGGTCTGTACCCAAGGAAAACATATTAAATTAAGTAACAATTTACAATTCTTTTGTAGATGTTTAAAGAAAATTGATGGTGCTGTAATATGGAAATTTTGGCCAAACCTATGTTTTGTTAGAAATTGATATAAGAAATAACAATATTCTTTTTATAATATTAAAACAAAAGACCTTATTTAGGATTAACAAAACAAATTTATTATACTATCCGCTATTATTTACTTGGCTTCTTTATGAGTATGAAAGAAAAGTATTTGGTTTAATTTATTCAAAAAGACAAGACAAAAAACTGTCAGATCCCAAGATTGTGCAACTGAAACTTATATTCTAATTGAATCTGATATTAGTCTCGTTTTATCATGTGGGTATATATATATATATATATATATATATATATATATATATAATCTCTGAACTTCTACAGTTGTCAACATTCATTCTTTTCCTTCTCTTTATCTGTCATAACACAAGGATGTATACTATTTATAAGAAAAGGAGAAAACTAAGAAAAATAAATGAAAACACTCAAGCTATTGGCACAAATACTGAATCACAAATTTAATAATTCTTTTTGATGTTGTTAATAGCAACAATGTGTCATTTTTGTGATATTAGATTTAATTTTGCTTTCTTTCTTAACACAACTTCATGAAACTCTTTCTCTAGAGAATTTCAATTTTGAAAAATAAAAAAAAAGATAAAAAGAAAGCATAAAATTTCAACTTGTTTCTTGTTTTATTTCAATGATTTTATTTCATATGATAGGAGAAAGCATACAAGAGGAGAGTTTTCTCAGGCATTTTGTTCTCTCTCACTTATGAGAAGAAAATTTTAAAAACTCTTCAAAGAAAGTGTGGGTGTATAGTGAAAACAAGTAAAGGAATTGAAAAACAATATTATGATGAAGCAAGAGAATACCACAAAGCAAAATAGAGGCAAGTAATTACAGAGTTATGATTGCTCATGAATATAGTAAAAGAAACAAAGAAAAGGATTTTTTTTTTTGGTAACAAGACTAAGAATTTAGTACAGTTGCTTATCCTACATTATTAATTTTTCATGTTTGAAATATCTGAAAATTTCATGAATATTGATTATTTGCCAGAAAAGAATTGAAGGGAATTTTTTGAATTCTTATATCAAGAATGAAAATCCACAAAATAAAATCCATCTAATAAAATCGATTTGGTTATTTCTTAGTTGAGTAACATGAGTGACCCAGAAAAAATAGAACCCAAATTATTTATTTTCCAATTAAACTAACACTAAACCCCAACCCTAACTTTTGTTGGACTTAAACTTCAAAATTAAAATTAACAGTTTTATTATAAAATTTGTGGGTTCTGTTTTTCTGGATTACTCTGTAATATTATGTTACTCAACTAGGGGGGGGGGAAATAACCATTGATTTTTCTTGGAGTATCTTAAAATTCAGATCATTTTTCATTATCTTTTACATGTGATGTATTTATGAGAAATAGTAAATATATATATACTCCTTACTTTTCAAAGGTTTGCTTTATGACATTTTGTTTAGAGAAAAGACCTACATTAGTACAGGTTTTAACTCTTTGCTTGAAGCAACTCACAACAACTCTCTCACTACTGCAATGCTACCCTAAGCCACTGGCAGTAGCTCTTGCATGGGTCATTTGTTTACACTGAAAGATCACTACATGAACACCTCTGCCATCTTTTGCTGAACTTTAAAAATCCCATTATACAAATAAAAAAATAGGGCTGGTTTAGCTCAGTCCGGCTGGGAACATCCATGTTTCTGGTTCAATACCGGCCCTCGCCAATTCAGCATATGAGTAGCACAGGTATCTGTGCAGTAAAGTGAGGAGCTGATGGTAGGTGTATCGCTCCACCTCGGACGTTAAAAACAATCTCCTTAGTCTAGAGTGAATGAAAAAGGGATAGACTCCCTTTCTACCTGGCTGGTACTGACTTTAGGCCACCCTGAGACTTTACTTACTTTACATTTAAAAAATACAAAGAAAAAATTTGTACAGCTATCAGGGAAATTTGGTAGGTGAAGGGTTAAAACTCCAATACATATGATCTATTTATGAGAAATAATAGATATACTTGATATTTTGTTTTGAGAAAGATCAATATTAGTACATTAGTACAGTGAATAGGGGATAGACTACCTTGCTGCATGGCTGATACCGATATTAGGCCGCCCTGAGGACTTCACTTACTTTACAGGTTTTAAGGAGACATGTGTAGCGTAACAGTTATCATTGTAAGAAATGTACTCAGCAATCTAAGTTCAAATCCTGGATGAGCCTCTATGCAATTCACTTCATGCTAATGCCCTTAGGAAAGACATGAATCCATCTTTTCTACTCCCAGCCAGTGCTGGCATTACCCTTTAGGTGTACCAGGCCTCTATTCTGCTTCTAGTGTCTGCATCTATCAGGTTTCTGTTCTTCTCTCTTTTATTGGGTGCCTGTTCTTTATATTAGAATTGGAGCTTTGTATCTTTGGCTGGGGGTGTTTCTCTCTGTGTTCCATCCTGAGTTCTTTTATCAGGAACACAACATGGAGACATATTCTCATGTGCACTGACAATCTTATCCCCCCAATGCATTGTCAGCCCACACATCTATGGGAGAGGGAGGGCCAGAGATAATAAAATCTGTCTTGCTCAACTCCACTAAATTCTAACTCTACTTTCCAAGTGTCAAAAAGATTTGATTAAAGAAAAAAGTGGATATAATATTTTTTTCTTATTTGATAATAATCTTCAATTATATTTTAATGTTATTGAATCACAAACTATATTATTTTTCAATAGATTTTAGTTATGTTTTGTAGCAATAATATGATTTTCAAATTAAAAGATCCCAAACAATTTGTGTTTGGTGTGTTTCTATGATGATTTATGTCAAGAAATTCTGTTCTTATTCTAAAATCAATTGAAAAGCAGATGAAAGCAGATAGATGAAATGTATGTTACAAATAAATAGAAATGTGTAATGGTTAGTGTAATGTGTAATGTAATAATGTGTAATGTGTCATGGTGTAATGGTTAGGAAACTAGTCAAACAGATCTATTGCTACTACTAAATAGTGAGTTTGATCCTCAACAGATGCTCCATACTTGTGACCTTGTGTCACATCTTACCCATGGCGAATGGGTCAGGTAAATACCTACAAATAAACAGTTAATTTCAATGATTTAATTTTCGTTTTTCAGTCGTATTTCTTCATTATATCAGTATTATATATGTATAGTTATTAGAAAAACAAAGTGTTCCGAAAAAGATGAATTTATTTTGATGTTGATGTCAATGGTTAAACGTTTTGGATTATGTAAAACTTTCCTCTGGACAATATGATAGAAAATAAAAATGACTTTTTTTGTTCAAATGGTGATGGATATTTTAAAATGATATCTAAATATCATATGTAAGCTAACAAAAAAACTTCTTTTATTTTAAACATCAAATATTAATATATGAAAATGAATGACACTTTCTTTTATGTGTATCCTTTATTCAAACAGATATTACCTATTTATTTTTGTTTAATCTTAGCGACATTTTCAATTTGATAACATCAAAACCATTATCCACCAAAATGTGACTCATTGATTGTGGTTGTAAAGAAAGAAAAAAAAGAGATGTTTCTTGAAACATTATTTCATCTTCATCTTTAATCATTCAACTATGGTCGATGGATACAATGACAATATCTACCTTACTATGTAAGCAGTATTACCCACCTATATTTCACCTGTACGTAATTTGTGTGCCTATCCATTTAAAATATTCAACTCCAGACTGTATACGTACAATAAAAGCAGTCTGTATATCCCCCCCCCCATCTACACCTTTTTAAGACTTCAGACATGTCTCATAATTTAGAATTTTTTTTTTTTTTGGTCGATAGCATCACCACTCCCCAAACAAAGATATTCTGAAAAATACATGATGCTCAATCTTTGGTGTAGTGTGTGTGTGTGTGTGTGTGTGTGTGTGTGTGTGTGTGTGTGTGTGTGTGTGAGAGAGAGACAGAGAAAGAGAAAGAGAAAGATGCTACAAAATAGCAAGTGCTCAAAGATTTTAACATATCTTCTTCTGATTTCAAACAGAATCAACAGATCATTTGTTTATCCCAGTAAAATCAAAAGACAAAAAAGGAATATTAAAATGAAACACTTTTGAAATATCGTTTTGGTGATCATAAGTGATATAAACGTATCTGAAAAAAATTTAAATGAACAAAACATTTGTTGACAAAAATCAAATTCAACTACCTCAAAGGAATTTGCAATCAAGTAGAAAATATTTCTATAAAATTTTACAGAACAGAAAACAAAACAGAATCCAATACATTTGAATTTACAAGAAATCGAATTTTCTCTTGTATTGATCTTCAAACGTCAATAAACAGTGTGAAAACAATTGAAAATTGTTGTTTTGATTCTCAAGATTTAAAGTAAGAAGAGATGAAGTATTGATTTTATTATCTGATCTTAAATAAATAGACATATTTTAAGACAATATTCAAACAATATTAACATATTTATAGTAGCATTAGATCCAACAAAATCAACACATCTGCTCAGTATCACAAGACAGAAACTACCACACTGCTATATTTTTTTTTCTTACATTGTCTTAAATAAAACTGCAGCATAGAGACATTCGCATCAGAGGCAATACATTATACTAGGGTGAGTCAAAAGTTTTGCAATACTATGTTAACTTATTTGCTGTATTATTTAAGTAACAATAAAAAAGCAGCTTAGCATTTAAAGTAGATGCCATTATGTTATACCCTCTGAAACAACCTTTCTGCCAGTTATCTACAATGATATTAAAATTGGCTTAAAAATTGACCTTGTGTTACATCCTGCTCATGCAAGGGGGTTGGGAAATACATAGAACAATTGAAAGTTGATTCTGCTAACTTCAAATTCTAGGGTAAGTCAAACATTTTGCAATATTTTGCTAGCTTATTTTCTTCATTCTTCAAGTAACAACAAAAATAGTTAAATAAAGGGTTTAGGTTGAATGCTCTTGATTACTATTTGAACGTTCCCAATTTCAAGAATGTTTCAAGAAACACTTGAAGAAGGTCAGCGGTCACATTAGCTGAAATATTGAGTATATAACAATAAAGATTAAGACAACAGTAAAAAAAATCTTGATTTAAAAAATAAATTCTTCTTTAAAACATTAAAAGTTGAATTTTTGACTAAAGAATTTACCTATGTAAATAACTGCTTTTTAACAGTTTAAAAAGTAATTTAAAAGAAAAAAAAGATTTGGTCTATTTTCTTTCACCTTTTGCAAAGTATTTTTTTCTTTTTGCTTCATTTTTGTCTCGGTTTTATTGTATATCCTGGAAGTATGCTGAGTGTTTTTGGTATGAAAAACAAGCTGTAAGCCTGTTGTCAATAATTGCTGTGTTAAATTGCTATGGAGTCTACATAGTTTGACTTAAAAAATTTGGTTGTTTTTTTGTTTTTTTGTCTTGAGTAACTTTTATGTCTGCCACACAATCATGCTTAAAAATGGGAATGACTGATGAAAACGAGAAAACACAGATTCAAAATGATCTTTAAATAAAATAATTTTTCCAACATAAATTATTAGTAGAAAAAAATGAAACTATTTTATTGACTATTTCTCTGAATCTTTAAGATGAGGCTTGATGATTAGTATTGTATTTTTCGGACTATTGTCACAATTGGACACATAGCCTAGTGGATAAAGGAGTTAGGTTAAGACAGTTCTAAGTGACAGTTATCTCTAGACTGTAGGTTCAATCCTGGTCAGGGGCAGCAGTAACATAGAATAATAATTAACACAGCTTAATGCCTCTATGCCAGCTATGGTTAGTGGAATGAGAACAGGATACTCCCGTGGACTGAATGAAGGGTTAGGTTCAAAGTTCCGTGATGGCTCCCAATTATGACAATAAGGTTCCAGAGTTTGAAAAGAAGGTTCCTGAGTCTGACAAGTAATACTTAAAGAAGGACGGAGGGCACATCGATCAAATGTTGTACAGATAAAATAGTCCAAATAATACTATTTTATTGACATTCATTTTTCACACATATTCATGGGGAAATGATCAAATAACCATTAACTTTTTGGATTAATATATTTTAAAGTATCACATGATGATAAATTTTGTTAATGCATTTTAACTAAGTCAGTGATACATGGGATCAACAGAGAACTGTAATCAGCTCAATCTAATAGTCACACAGCAATAAGCAGGTTATCCAATAGTTTACTTCTGGCTTCCAGATAAGAGAGTGTGAACCTTTAATATCATCTTAGTGATATTAAAAGGTACACACTGTTTTATGAAGTGTATAGATAATTGAGTCACCAATTTAGGAATGTTAAATTAATTAACCCTAACAGAAACATAAACTTTGTTAATATCTTTGCAGTGAACAGTGGAAATAGTCATACTGAGAGAGAACAATTAAGACCATAGATAATGTTAAAGTTGACTTGCGTAGGGGTAAATTAAAAAAAAAATATATACCAAAATTAAATGGCATAATATTTATTAGTAAAAAAAAGAATTAAATACACTGCAAACTAACTTGAAAACTGAATATTTATATGTATTTACCAACCTCTCTATATGAGCAGGATGCAACTCATGTCCAGTTTCTTAAGTGGGGTTTAACGGGTTTGAATTCAGAGTTTTCCTTTATAGACTAGTTGGCTAAGATTAAAGAACCCAGTCTGCTCTAGTATTTACCCATAGCTGGAGATAGAACAGTTGGATTCATACTTTTCCTAATACTAATACTATGAAATGCTAACAGCCTCATCCAGGATTTGAACTCAGGTCACAAAGTTCATTTCTTTCAACAATAAGCGTTACACTGCCATATATTTTGCAGTTGCAAAACACAACTTGCTGCTTTGTAGTTGATTGACTTTGTTTTCCTTGGAATACTGAACACAAAATTAAGTCAGAATGAAAGATAATCCAATTATCTTTTGTAATACTTTGCATAATGAAAATTCATATTCTTAGAATTTCAGAAAATGCACCACAATTTTATTTCAGAAGATTGCTAGAAAAGAGGTTTCTTGCCTCAAGAATAAGTTTTGGTCATTATACACACTAACTCTGTTGTTAACCATTCAGCAGAACTAATCATAATTATTAATGATAATAACTGATTAAATCAAACAAATACCAAATTATTCAGAAAAATTCAAGTTTTCCAATAACAGTTTCTATTTGTATTTCTCAGAATTTTTCCCTATTTTTCTTATCTAAACATAACTATAAATCCCAAACAATTCATTTTACTAATCCAATTAAAGCAAAAGTTATTCATATAATGTGACAATAAATTTGATCGTGACAATATGAAGAATTGATGAAAAAAGGGTTCGTGACAGAATGAACTATTTGCAATATACAAAGCAATAACAGCAATTAACACAGCTTGTTACAGAAACTCAACAATGTGCACTAATTTCTGGTATTTATTTTGCACGCATCCTCTTTCTTCATTCTATTGTCTAAGTGTTGTTAATCACTAATACTTTTCACGTCCATGCTGATATACTTTGATCCAACCCCTTCCAGGTTTTCACTTCTCTTTCTTTATCTTTCTGGACCGATTCCAGACGGCACGGTGGAAATGCCAAATTCTTAGTCCAAAATGCCATCTCCATGCAATGAGACATGTAGAGAAATAATTACAATAATATAATGACTTGTCTGTTCTTTGTTCATGTTTGGCATAAAGGGCTACATTCCTGACTGCAACACTGGTATCTTGTATTAATTATACACCACTGATTATATTCTCTTTTTTTTTAATCCCAAGAGAAGAGAATTGATTGTAACTAGGAGTTAACATAGACATTAGATTTTTTATCAACTCTTATATTGAAAACACTTTTTAAAAAAGTGTTTTATTAACTCTTAACATCCTGTTGAGAATTTTCTAAGTCCAGAGTATTCCTATATGGATATATCAAAAAATGGCTAAAAATGACCTTTGCATCTAAAGTTACCTATTATTTCCCTTAAATCAAAGACTTGTAAATATGTTTAATATTACATTTAAACAAAGGCTATTATTTGAGGCGGATTAGGAAAACGAATGAAATTTCTGGCCGGGTGGAATGAGGTGATATAGGACTTTAAGAGTTAAAGAATAAATCAATCTATTCATTCTTCATTGAAAAATTATAATACCCAACAAGCAAATCAATCAATCAATCCTTCAGGTTGAATACAAATGTGCCCCCACATCTTCCCTTATGTCCAGGATTGACACTTTGGAACAATTCATGATTATGCATTTCATATCCAAATAGATTTTTCAGGGAGTCTAGACCTTCCACTGCTTGGACAAAATTTAAGAGAATTCTAAAAAATGAAATTTTATAAACAAAAATCCCAAATAATCCCTTGTAACCATAAATTAACTAATTCAATGCAATATCACCGACCAGTTAATAGTCCTATATCTATGAGTATATGATCACTGGTGGGTTGGTCTGCATTAACAAAAAGTATGAAAGGATCCACCAAACGGTCATATCACATTGAATGTTTTAAACTTAAAACCAAAAAATTACCATTTTATCTTTTTACAAATTTAGGTAAGATGACTTATGATTTATTCTTAATTTTCATTTTTTCATTGGCATTACAATAAAGTTATTTTACATTTTTAGCACTAAAATGGTTTGACTCAAATTTTCATAAATGTTGCAGTTGAAATAAATTATTACATAAAGAAATTTTTTTTCCTTCATTTATATATACCAGTACAAAATAAAAAACGCACTTCGGGCGATGTAAAAATAGATTTTTGAAACATATGCCTGATGGATGGGAGTAAAAAATTCAATGTCAGTGAGTTTGTACCTTAAGTAAGTAAATTCATCAAATTCATTAAAGGATTAAAGAATAAAACAATTTGAAATGTAAACTTTAAATATGTATTAAAATAAAACTATATATGGATATATAATACCAGTCATGTATTTATTAAAACTTGATTTAAAAAACAATGAGGACTGTCTAATGTTGCATGTTCAAATTTTGAGTGTATTTATTCTATGTTATGACGATTTTGGGTAATGTGACTTAAGCAGTGACGTAATTTTTGTTACAGACAAAAACCTGATGTGAATCTCCATTATCAATAGATCATAGAGTTAATGCTGTGTTTGTGTTCATTACTTTTATAACTATTTAATTGAGATTTTACAAGATTTTTATAAGAATCTATATAAAAACTTCAGGGGCCAGTTTAGCTCAGTCAGTAGAGCATCCTCCTAGGAATCACAAGATTCCAGGTTCAATAAATGTCCTTGCAAACTCAGCACATGAGTAGCACAGCTTAGATAATCTGATTTGTGTGGTAAAGCATCTGGGAGGTGATGGTAGGTATAGCACTCCACCTCAGCATACTGGTCTATTGCAAACAAAAAGAAGATAGATTTCCTCGGTGTTCAGCTGATTCTGACAATAGGCCACTCTTTTGACTTTAATTTTTTTACTATATAAAAACTTAATAACTGGAAAAAAGCTTTACATTTTTTTATATAAGATCATTTTAAAAAGTTTTATTTTTTATGTTTTCATTTAACCAAATTTCTCTTGTGTCTATAGAAAAAACAAAGATGTAAACAATTAGTAAACCACCCCTAACTTTCGTTAGTTTTGCAAACTGATGTTTGTATACTCATGTTTTTTTTTTTTTTTTTTAAAGTCTGAAAATCAAGTCTGATTAGGAACTCTGTTTTTTAACGTTACATTAAAATTCTCTTTAGACTTTTCTTTCTCATTATCAGACTTTGAAAAGTAAGCAGAAATCCCTTGAGTAATTCTTCTCTTCTTTCTCCTTAACACGAGTCTGTTGATAAGACCTTATCAAATGTGGGTGTTATTCACTGACTGAATCAGGCTTGACAGCTTCAACCGTTGTAGCTGCTAATGGATCAGGCGATGGGAATTCAATTTTGTTGGGACTACTTCAGAAAGATCAAAATCGGATTAGTGTCTACTAATGATCATCATTTTAAGAGGGACAAGATCTCTGGTCTGAGTCTTCACTATTAACTTGTTAACCAAGAGACAAACCTTTGCTTCGAAGCAACATGAAAAAGGAAAAGTAAAGTGCACTTACTCAGGGGAAGACATTGTGAAAACAATGTTTTTAATCACCTTAACAGGCTAAGGATAAAGCAGTGGCTCAATAGTTTCAGAGCATTATCATGTGAGGACATTGTCTTAATGTGCTGCTTCTTAATTCTTTATTTCTTTTAGCAATGAAGGAGGAAATATATTGACAGGATATAAAAGAGGCATTTGTTCTATAGAGTCAAATTTTAGAATTTTAAAAGGATTGATAGCAGTTCAATAGTTTTTTAAACAAGTATACACACAGATTTACCAACAAATGAGTTTTAAGATAATGTGTTAAAAGTAACATAATTTGAGTGATGTGTTTACAATAGAGTTTGAATATAAAAGTTCTGGATAAAGTTACAGAACTTAACTAATTGTACTTGGGAACTTGTATTAAAATTACTTAAAATAAGCCTAATTTCTAAAGTTTTCTTAAATTAGTTGGAAATCCTGTATATTATTATAAAAAATCATTATAGAATCATCTGTATCCAGATATATATATATATATATATATATATATATATATATATATATATATATAATATATATATATATATATATATATATATATAATATATATATATATATATATATATATATATATATATATATATAAATCACCAAGAGACTATTGACAACTCAGCATATGAGTAGCACGGGGATCTGTATAGTAAAGTGAAGAGCTGATGGTAGGTGTGATGCTCTACCTCAGATGCCGAAAACAATCTCTTGGTCTAGCATTAGTGAAAAGGGGATATACTCCCTCACTGTTTGGCTGATACTGACTTTAAGCCACCCCGACGATTTTACTTATATATATATAAATATAAATCACCAATAGACTATATATATATATATATATATATATATATATATATATATAAAATCACCAATAGACTAAATATATATATATATATATATAAATCACCAATAGACTATATATATATATATATATATATATATATATATAGACTATATATATATATATATATATATAAATCACCAATAGACTATATATATATATATATATATATATAATCACCAATAGATATATATATATATATATATATATATATATATAATATATATATATATATATATATATATATATATATATATATATATATATATATATATATATAAATATATATATATATATATATATATATATATACATATATATATAAAATCACCAATAGACTAAATATATATAATATATATATATATATATATATATATATATATATATATATATATATATATATATATATATATATATATATATATATATATATATATATATATATATATAACCAAGAGTGTAACACGATGCATTACTTATAAGAAGTCATGACTCATGTTACCATAAAAATAAAATTTCTCATTAATCAATAATGAAACTAAAACTGACAGAATTTTTACTTATGATTAAAATTAATAAAATAAATACACCAACTAAACAAATCCTATTTTGTGTTTGTTATTTCATTATCAATCTCTGGAGAAAATGTCATCATTTTGAAGCTTTATAAGTTTGCTAAGAATTATAATATTATAAATTAAGAAAATAAAGCTGAGATTAGTATATATATATATATATATATATATATATATAATACTAATAATATTGTTAGATGTAAAATAAAAGGTCTGCCATAGCTTTCAACCGTTATTATATTCAATTTAACCGAGGAATTACATCAACTTGGTTAATGTAGAGTGGGGTCCTGACGAGATCAATTTTTGATTAAAACCATGATAGACCCTTTATTTTACATCTAACAATATTATTAGTCTTATTACTGCTGTATATTTTTAATATATTGAGCACTTTTGAATTATTTACTGATGCCACTGCAACGGAAAAGTTAAAGCAGCAATCAGATACTATATATATATATATAATATATATATATATATATATATATATATATAGTTGTTGTGTCTAGCCACATTGAGGAGGCATGAAATGCCGAAACACGTGTCTGTGGATGACTTATTAATATATGCTCTTGTAAATTCGGTAGAGCTCTCTAACTTCCACTACCAAGCATATATAAGCAATGATCATTTGCTCACAGATTAGATCTCTCTGTGATCATAAAATATGAAAACAAACCTATGTATTTAATAGTTTAAACACCAGCCCCATTACAGCAGCTGTTAAAGTGGCCGAGATGTTAAGAAATCAGGTGGTCTACTAGCCTCAGCCAATAACCATTACACAATGTGAGGTGCTCAATTATCAGATAAACTTGATTTCAATATAGAGAATTCACTTTTAAAAATGACCATAGTTACCCAACTGGAAAAAATAAAGATCTATTTCTTAAGAGAGTAACAATATTTGTATTTAATAAATAAATCTATCATTCAGCATAAAATATCTTTATATGTAACATAATACATAACTTTTTTCTTGGTTTCTTCAAATCAAAACAATAAGTATAGATGTCAAAATATCATTGCATCACAATGAGAATGATATAAAATTTTTATACGTCTGTCATAACATTGACCAATAAAGAAATCATCATCTCTGAAAATTTTTTTATGTTTCTATATAGAAATGGATAAATATTACATAGTTTTGCATTATAAATCAAGTCAATTGTGCATCTATCATATAAGTTATGTGAAATTTAATAAAACTCTCATGTGAATTGTTATCAAGTGCCAATACGTCTGCTTCTTTTCATTGGACAAATCAGAAATTTATTTATACCCCTTGAAACCTGACAAGGATGTATATTTGGATATTTCAAAATGTTAGAAATTTGCTGAGCTTGTATGAGAAAATGTCAAAAAAGTTATTCAGTAAAATGTAAAGAATTAAAGCAAAAAGAATTAAAGCCAAAAAAATTTAAAAAATGAAGTAAATTTGAGTGGAAGATATTATCTTGAGACACTAAACATATAAATGTAGGAAAAAATGTGTTGAAAGAAATTAAAAAAAAAAAATGAAAATCTGAGATGATAAAAATAAAGAAAATGATAATAACAGTGAAAGAGGGAGATCAAAATTTTATTTATATATATATATATATATATATATATATATATATATACACACACACACACATGTATATATATACACACATGAATATATATATATATATATGCACATGTATGTATATATATATATACGCACGCACATGTATATATGTATGTATATATATACACGCACGCACATGTATATATGTATGTATATATATATATATATGTATATATATATATATATATATATATACGCACATGTATATATATTATATATATACGCACACACATGTATATATGTATATATATATATATATATACATGTATGTATATATGTATATATATATATACATGTATGTATATATATATATATATATATATATACATGTATATATATATATATATATATATATATATATACACATGGGGAACTGAAAATGTACATGTAAAAAAAATATAAAAGAAAAAGAGAAAAAAACAGTAGAAATGGCAAGAAAGTGGAAAAAGAAAAAGATTTTAGAGTTTAAAGTATAAATGTTAAAAATCTATTGCATACAAATCTCCCAAATCTATATTTATTCTGACTTGGTGGCAAATAGGAATATCTCAAATTTCAACATGACATGTAATTTATAAAAGAAAAAAAATATCTAATTACAGAATTTGATAAGGCAAGTACAAGGTTTTTCAAGTTTATATCCTGAGCTAAAGAAAAATCTGCATTTACTTGTTACATTCACTTGTAATGTTCCTGCTTATAGGCAAATAAGGATGTAGTGACTTATCTAGTACAATCATTAGACACAAAAACTAAATGTAATATAAAAAGCTGAAATGATGGAAATCATGAAGATCACCAAGGAACCCATTGGTCCTTGTAGCAGTGGTCCATGTTCATATTGATTCTTTTATTTAAGAAGATTCCAAGGATTCTAATGAGCATTTCATAGTTAATTAGAATTAAAATGCTTTAAAATTATGTTCACCACAAAAGCAGACCACGCCCCATATTATCATTCTGAACTGCTATAATCTCCAAGTAAGAGCATTTTAAATGTATTCTTTGAATAAAAAAAACATGCTATACTGTGTTGTTTTTGTTGGGTTATGGTCACCTACATATACAGAAACCAGATGAGAATTTTAATTATATATAGGTGTGTCAAAAAAGTATTGTCATTTTTGTACTTTTTGACACTTTGTATTCTGAAAAAAAAAAAAGAAAGAAAAATGTTCCATTCATTAATTTTTTTCAGAATACAAGGTGTGTCAAAAAGTACAAAATATCTCAATACTCTTTTGACACACCTATATATATATATATATATATATATATATATATATATATATAAAAGATAAAAACAAAATATTTACATGATGTTGTGTTCTTATATTATCAATATTAACATTTTGCTCTGTATGACCATTATCCAACCAGTACTTTCTTTCCTATTTCATGCCACAAAATATTTTCAAATGTTAAATGAAAACGTAAAAAAGTATTATTGCACTCTTCAAAGTTTAAATATTTTATATATTATATTCTTCAATGTTTTTTGGTTTTTTTTTCATTATATTATATGAAAATGATAATTCAAAATACAGAGATGGTGTTACAAAGCATATTTGTCAAATCATAGTGTCACAACCTCACAGGAAAATAATTTCCTTGAACCAAACATTGATGAGACTGCTGCTTTAGAATCTATTTCATTCCATCAGAAATTTTTGGTTATGAATCATGCAATTGAATATAAAAAAAGAATACAAATCTTCTCTAGTTTGCCATTAGCTGCAGCAAAAAGATTGTTACAAGTAAATTGTTTTAAACTTTTTATGACTTCATTACACAGTTCCCACGAGTGTCACATTTGCGATATAGAATAATATAAAACAATGAATATCAAACCTATATTTTTGCACATTTTAAAACAATTATGCTGAAAATAAAATCTAATAAATATAACCTTCAAGTGATTCTGTTTATTTTTCTTTAAAAATTTATATATTTAAATTGAGAAATTTTCATCTTGAATTTTTTTTGTTTTTGTTGTATTTATTTTTATTAGGGTTCCCTTTTTTTGAGAGATTGTGATTGCCTAGTTACTGTCACTTTATATAGAAATCAAGATGACAAAAATAAATAATGTACATTTCAATATTTATTTTATAAATACTCCTTCATTATTCATTCAGGGGTTTACATTTTATTTGAATATATTAGTATACTAAGAATTTTGACTGAAATGCAAGAGAGAAATTTAAAAGAAACCCAAGAGAATTTTATTTCTTCATTTGGCTTTATTCTAAGAAAGGGGGTATTATATAGGTATTGTAGTAGGGAGCTGATGGTAGGTGTGGCACTGCAACTCAGATGCAAAAGCAATCTCCCTGGTCTAGTGCTATTGGAAAAGGGATAGAGTTCCTTGCTGTCTGGCTGATACCAACAACAGATTACACTGTAAAATTTAATAAATAATCTTTGTGTATTTTTTTTAATTCAGTAGTACATGATAGCCATTTCAACTTCAATACTATTATTCACATGGACATTTCAAGTTCAATCAAATTATTTAGACTAGAGTGAACAGGATATATCCATTTGAATAAGGACATTAAACATGAAACAGTTGCCATAGATGATTAAAGCATTAATTATATATATATATATATATATATATATTATCCAATTGCCGCTTTAATTTTTCCATCACAGTGGCATCAGTAAATAATCTATAAGTGCTCAATATATTAAAAATACAGAGCTGTAATAATACTAATAATATTATTATTAGAGGAAAAATAAAGGGTCTACCATGGTTTCAACCCAATTGAAATGATTTCCTCAGGATCCTACCCTATATTAACTAAATCAATGTAATTTCTTGGTTAAATTAAATATATTTTTCGGATTAATAACGGTTGAATGCTATGTTATTTTTCTATAACACTATATATATATATAATATATATATACATATAGTGTTTCATAAAAGGTGCAACCTTAAGTATAAAATGGTAGAGTCTATGTATTTTGATTGAACAGTGTTTCTATTTTTGGACAAGATATGTTTCCCAGTAAGCCATTCCTAGGTTGATATGTTGACCTGTCACTTCATATGTTTACATGATATTTAGTCCGTATTTCACTATGACAAGTTATTATGTTTTGTTATGATTATAATTATCCATTTAGCCTGTCATGGTTATCAAATATTAAAGCGAAGGCTGATGAAAGTTCACCTAATAGAGATCAGTGATGAATAAGTTGGTCTTATGAGCCATTAAAACTGGCATCGTTTCTCTTGGGACACTAATTAACCTGAGTCAGCTGCCAATTTGGAACAAATCTAATAAATAAAATTTTCTGAAAAAATATCTTAGTTTTTTGTTTGTCTCATATAAAAAACAAAAACTCAGGCATTTAAATAAATCAATATAGCTGAATAGATTTTTCCACTAATTTAAATTTCATTGATTCATCTGTAAGTAATACTTCTAAGCTAGTTTTGAAAAGATAAAACTGTCTTAACTCTTTAATTCACCTTAAAGATCTTGAAACTTGTTGTTTCAAATCTAAGAACCATTTTAGGGTTGTGCAGAAATAAGAACCCTTGAGAAAAATGAATATTCATATGATAGCAGAAAACTAGAGAACATCAAACAGATAATATTTTTTCTTTCTGATACCCAGTAGCCATAATTTTATTTAATGAAAATTAAGAATATAAAAAAAAAAATGTTTAAAAAAGTAAAAAAAAAGGAGATTAGTTAAAATGAATAATAATCATTGATAATCATTTAATCATTAAGAAAATATTCTATCAATATTACTCCTGTGTAAAAACAATAGTGAGAACCATATTGCTGATGAATTTGTAATTGAGAAGCATTGTGAAGTTTCAGGATAAGGTCCCGAGTGTGTGTATTGATTAAAGTACTTAAAATGGATGATAATAATAAAACTTTCTATACATACACATACATATACATACATGCATGCATATATATATACACACATATACATACACATCATATATATATATATATTAAAAAAGGAAGGTCCGCAAAATGTATCAGAAAAAAAATTTAAATTCTTTTTGTTTTACATATGCAACACGTGTTTCAATCTTCTGGTATCTTCTTCAGGCTTTGATTGATAATATGAAAATGAATTTTACATGCATGTGTATATATATATATACATACACATGAGTATTTTGGAATGGACATTAGTAATAAAGTCATTAGCTGGATAAAGTTCATCAGATGTTCATTTGATATATCCTGAAGGTTTTTCTACTTAAGTTTATACCGTATATGGTTGTATTCAGTGTGTATATGTGTACATATATATACTTAAGTCTATTCATAACTATTCAAATTTGAATTAAGAATTAAATTTAAGTCTATTCATAACTATCTTTCTATATATATAAATATATATATATATATATATATATATGCATGTATATATATTTATGTATGTATATGTGTGTATGTATGTATGTATGTGTATGTATATATATGTGTATATATATATATATATAATAGAAAAGTTTTATTTTAAATATATATACATACATGCATGCATATATATATATACACACTTATTTACCAACTTCTCCACACAAGCAGGATATGAGACGAGGTCACTTTCTTAAGCAGAATTTTACAGGTCTGAATTCAAAGTTTTTTTTCTTAGACAGGTTGCCTAACTAAGAGTAAAGAGGCAAGTCAAAGAATATTTGGATTCATAAATTTTCCTATGTGAAATACTAACAGCCTCATACCAGCATTTGAACTCAGGATGACATGTCATATTATGATAACTGTTAAGCCATGCATGCCTACTATTTAACCCATAGCTGGGGGGATGAGGTTTTTATACCTTTCCCAAGGGTATTACTCCAAAAATTAACATACTAGTACCACTGGAGTTGGAACTCACTTCTTACAATGTCACAGTCCAACCTATCAGCCACTATACCACACCACTCCCGCCCCAAGTAAATAAAGATGAATTATCAAAATAATAATTAAAAAATATAATGCAGAATGACATAAAATCTGTTGAAAAAATGAAATATACTGGATTACATAACAAGCTTGTTTTTGCATATTAGTAAAAATCTATATTATTTAGAATTTTCAGACTGTTTTCCTCATCTTTATTGTTAGATACACAGTATTTCAGTTGATGTGCCTTCCGGTCATCTTCAGGTGCTTCTTGTCAAACTTAAGAGGCTTCACATCGTAATCAGAAGCCTTTTCGGAACTTCGAACTGAACCTTTTATTTAATCCATAGGAGTAGATGGTTCTCATTTCATTAACCATAACTGCGCACATGTTTTAACCTGTGTTAAGCATTCTATGTTATTTTTGCCCGTTGTCAGGATTGAACCTGCAACCTACATATTTTGTTTTACTTATATAAGAATATATAGAAATAAATACCTCAATAGATTTCTTTATATTTTTGATACATGGCGTTTTAGAAAGAAATGTCTGACTCAAATTGTGTGCGTGTGTATGTGAGGAATGCATAATAGATGGGAAGGAGCCAATCATCCTTTTTGCTCAAGGGTTAAGATCACTGTCAGTCCACCTTTGTGTGGCAGCTATATAAAACTATATCCAAGTGAGTTTCAACACTTGATTTGGATGTTTTAAGTATGTTGGCTATATCACATATGGTAGAACATTGATAGTTCTCATGTCTTCATTTGATTATTATTCAGCTCAACTGGTCTACTTGAGCATTGTTCAATAATAAATTTCCACTTCCGATAGGTTTGTTCATTCACATTGCCCTCTTTATAAACTACAGAAATCTTTTGTGTTTGTGTCAGACTTTTATCTTTATTAAGATTCTGAAAAAACAAGAAGCCTCATATAGTGAAAATGTGGATAAATTTCTTTGAATGTTAAAATCAATAAACAAAATTGGACAATTTTTGACAATTAAAAAAAATTGCATCCAGACATGACAGCTGTCACAATACCACTTTTTGAATGAAGTTAGTTAAAAGAAAAGCTTTCTGATATTTACTAATGATAAATAATGATCTTATTGGCTATGACATTAATGGACGATAAAGGTGCAGTAAGGGTAACCTGAAGCCAAACATTTTAAGACTTTGTTTCCGATGCAGGTATCATTGGGGAACAAGAAAAAATTTTGCCCAATGACCCTAAATTATCTTGTTTTCCAATGTCTAAAAAAAAGTCTTGCTTCAAGTTACCCTTATCAATCGGTAGAGCACCTGACTTGTAACCACAAAGTTCCAGCTTTGATACTGGTCCTCACCAATTCAGCACATGAGTAGCACAGCTTGTATCTTTGCGGTGAAGATGGTAGATGTGCACCCCATTTCAATTGCAAAAAGCAGTTCTAGTGAAAGGGGATAGACTCCTTCACTGTCTGGATGATTCAAACAATTGGCCAACCTGCTGACTTTACAAGGTATAACTGTTCAAACAGTTTAGGAGAAGGGAAACTCTGAATTAAAACCTATTAAACACTGCTTAAGAAATTGACCTTGTGTCACATCCTGCTCATGTGGAGGGGTTGGTAAATATATATACTTGTATCTATTTCTCTGAATGTTTGAGATGAGGCTTGATGATTAGTATTATCTGCATTATTCAGACTATTGTCCCCATCTTCATTGTTATTTGTACAACGTTTCGGTCGATATGCCCTCCAGCCTTCTTCAGGTATTCCTTGTTGGACTATGGTTAGCGGAATGAGAACAGGATACCCCCGTGGACTAAATAAAGGTTAGGTTCAAAGTTCCGTGATGGCTCCCGATTACGACAAGAAAGTTCCTGAGTTCGAAAAGAAGGTTCCCAAGTCAAGAAATACCTGAAGAAGGCAGATAATATTAGTATCTGTTCACGATATCACAATCTTAATAAATAAAGTCCATTATCAAAACTTATAACGAAATTTCTCTGTATCCTTCTTCTTATATGAATAATTATTTCTGTCAGTTATCCCAACCTATATGAAAGCAACACTAGGCATGCAACTTTAAAGACCTCAGCATTCTGTCCACCACTATACCAATGTACAGTTGCTTATTCAAAATATATATTTGTATTCAGAGTTTTTTCCTCTCCTAGATTGATTACCTAACCAAGGTTAAAGAGCTCACTTTGGCCTACTATTTACCCATAGAATAGTTGGATTTATACCTTTTCCAAGGGTATTAGTACTATGTGAAATGACAACAGCCTCATCCAGGATTTGAACTCATCTTGCTATGTCTATTTACTATGATGTTAACCATTACACCACACATCTTTCTTAATTCAATATAAGATGTCAAAATGGAAATATGCCTCTTTCGAAATCTAATTTATTCTAAGACAATAACAGAATTTACAGAAATGTATTTCTGTTATTTAAAAAAGTAACAAAAATATATATAAGGTTTAATTCAGAAAAAGAAGACTATCTTCAAAGAAAACTCGAGACATAAGTAAAAAAAAAGAACAACATTTTAAAACAATGCGTACCAGCCAGTTCTAAGAACTTGGGAACTTACTTTAATTAATTAAATGTTACATTATCTCTCAGTTTGTACCTTCATGTCTGACTGAACTAATCAAAAGACTTCTTGTGAGCTCTGTGAATGTGAAGAGTAAACATGGCGCCAGGCACTGCTAGAATTTTTCATGTTGCTGGTATACATCAACTTTAATACAAGATTACATCTCTAAGTACTTTTTTTTTTAATACCAATTTATACTTAAAAGTAAAAGTTGCATTGAATATGTCCGTACATCCATTTTGAGAAAATTTTTAATTTTCTACTAAACCCTTTGATAATTTACTCATCAATAAATAATTTTCAATACAATTGTAAACGTGTTTTAGTGATTTAAGTTGGTCTGAGGTATCTTCAGTGACATAATCACAATGCTGCCATGAATAATTTCTTTTAATTTCATGTCCAGAAAACGATATATATTTTAAATTATTTACTCTGTATTGATTAGTGTCTCATGTATCTTGCTTATATATATATATATATATACATATATATACAAGGTGTGTCAAAAAAGAATTGAGATTTTGTATTCTGAAAAAAATTAAAGTTCCATTCATTCTTAATTTCTATCTTGGTAAATACAGCTTTAATTTCAATACTTTTTTGATACATCTTGTGTGTGTGTGTGTGTGTGTGTGTGTGTGAATATATATATATATATATATATATATATATATATATATATATTGTTTAAGCAGGTATTGTTGAAGACCTCAGAATATTTCTTCTTTATGATCTTTATCTGTATTCGTTTAAGTCTTGTAATTTTTTATAAATTGGGATCCAGATGGTGGAGAAACTGTTCCATAATTTCTACCTAAGTAGTATGGCAAAAACATTGTTTAAAACCAGAGAACACTTACAATTTAAAAGAGTGCCCTACATGTCAGAAGTGAAACAGAGCTGGTGTAAAATCTAAATTTTTCAAAGTCCACATTAATTTGATACATATATACAGAGAGACAGACAGAGAGAGAGAGAGAGAAAGAGAGAGAGAGAGAGAGAGAGAGAGAGAGAGAGAGGAGCCGTGCATTGCATGTATATAATTATTCACAAACCTTCTCTATATAAAAATAGGGGTAAAGTCAAGCATATATATATATATATATATATATATATATATATTGATTTGTTGATTGGTTTTGAAGGCTGTCACAAAGCGAGTGTAAAGAAAAAAGAAGGTAACTATGATGTTTTTTGTTAACCTGTCATTTTATTCTTCTAATATTTCGGAATGAAAAATCCCATCATCAGAAGAATACTGGAACTGAAGTTGTCTTTGCGGCTGCTAAATTCGTTCTGAATTGGGGACAGAACAAATTTAGCAGCCGCTAAGACAACTTCAGTTCCAGTATTCTTCTGATGATGGGATTTTTCATCCCAAAATATTAAAAGAATAAAATGACAGGTTAACAAAAAACATCATAGTTACCTTCTTTTTTCTTTACACTCGCATTGTGACAGCCTTCAAAACAAACCAATATATACACAATGCTTCAAGCAAATTACAAAACCCTTATATATATATATATATATAATGTTAGATCAGGTTTATTAAACATGAATAGTAGATGAGCATAAAACATGTTTATGCATATGTATAAATAAGTTTTATAAAACAAAAATAATGAAGAAAAAATTAAAACCACTGTGTGACTAGATAATGGATATGTATGATCCATAACTTTTCTTTATAACTTCTAAATTTCATGAAACAAACTTGGAAAACATTTAACTTTCAAATTCAATCCAAATGGGAAAGGTATGAGTTCAACTGTTCTCCCTGTAGCTATGGTTGAATAATAGGGCAATCTGGGCTCTTTAAACTAGATATGACAACCAGTCTAGAAGAAGGCCAACTCTGAATTCAAATGATACCTGGAGAGAGATGGGCGCTGCCCAGGACAGAGTACATAATTGAGGCTCCCATTACCAAAAATGGTTACAGAATAAAATTCAATCTTTCATAAAAAAAAAAAGAAAAACTGTGTATGTATATAAATTATTATTTTATCTTCTTAATTTTTTGTAATATCTTTAATAATACTTCCATGTATCTAACACGTCTGAAGTGGATTCTTATCAAGACGTGCTTATACTTCATCACCAATGTGACAGTACTCACTCATGTATCTCTCTATTTGCATTCATATTCTTTCCATAAATGGGTTGATATACAAGAAGAAATAAGCAGAACAAGTAATCTATAGAATTATATCAATGAAGGACAGCAAATAAGAAAAGTGTTTGCAAAGAAAGTTCTCAATGCTATATAGTAGAGCAGTTATAAAACATAAACTAATAAAATTATGGATATTATATTTCTGATCCTCAAGTTTTATGTGTTTCACACAATTTTCAAACTGTAGTGTAGTAAAAAGTAGCTAGTGAAGTGTTTGTATACTGCAAGGTGTGTTCACATGGTGAGATCTTTCACAAGACATTTACTTGAAAAGATATATAACATGCTTAGGTATTAGTGCATATGAAATTCAAATGAGAGAAAAAAGAAATTCTTTTCTCACTGGTAGTTTAAGAATATGTATATGAATAAAAATGATATATTAGTTATTAAGAGTATTTAAGGTAAGGTATGAATCTTATAGGCTTTATCTTATCTATAAATAAATTTCTCGCAAAACTTTATATATTAAATAATTATAAATACAAATTAAAATAAAAATCACTATGTAAAAATGTATATAACTAAACATGCATTTATTGAAAGATTCGTTAAAAATTGTCTAGACCATCGGATATTACAAACACAACTTCATACTGTACATAAAGCAATTTGTTTCCTTAATATTAAGTATAACTCAAATTGATTATAAATTAGGTTCTCATTGAAAAATGCTTTAGATTAATGAGGAATCTGTGACGTAAGCAGTGATGTGGTTTCGGCTTCAGACAGATATGCAAACAATCTCCATTATATATAGATTTGATATATTTGATATATGATGAAAATGTCTCATTTCAGTAACATTCATTAATAGAATACAATATTTTAGATTTTGTCTAAACAGGAAAATTATGCAGAATTTTGTCTCTGAAAACAGAGGAATCAATACGCTGAGTTGGTGAGACCCGGTATCGAACCAGGAACCTTAAGGTTCCCAGCCAAACCCTCTACTGACTGACCTGGTCTGCATTAAAAATCCAAAAGAAACTGTTGGCCAGTGGTGAAGAATTAATGCAAGCATTACTAACAGTGTATATATATATATATATACCAAACACTGCACACAAGCAAGATGTGACCCAAGGTCAATATTAAGCAGAGTTTAACAGGTTTGAATTCAGTTTTCTATCTTCTAGACTACTTTCCTAACCAAGGTTCAAGAGCACAGTCTTCCCTTCTATTTACCAATAGCTGGAGGGAGAATAGTTGGATGCATACCTTTCCTAAGGGTATTAGCACTATGTGAAATACAACCAGCATTGTCCAGAATTTGAACTTGTCTTACTGTCTCCATTTTCCTATTATGGAAAATCATTACACCACATACCTCCAACAATTATATACATATATAATATATATATATATATATATATATATATATATATATATATATATTCAATCTAATGAATATATACATATATATATATATATATATATAATATATGAATATAATTTATATCTTATTATAATGGAGATTGTGTGTTTTTCTGTCTGTAACCGAAACTATATTAGTAATCGAGTCACAATTAACATAGTTATTTACATCACATTCTTCATGATTTTATTTATATTTAAACCTCAATTATTAATAAAATTGCTTCACCTTTTTATTAGTGTTGTCCATATCTACATACTAATAACATTCAATTGTATTTATATATACAAAAAATAGCGGTTTGCAGTGTGAACGGGAAGGCTAATTTGCATATTGATATTAAAAATGTGATTTTATTAAATATGTGCTTAGTATTATTGATTTCTAACTGTTTGGTTTTATTTTAATGAATATAAGCAAAAATCTCTCCAATGAATCTTAAATGAAATCCATTAACAAGAAAAAATAAGTGTAATTTTATTCTTTATTTTCTAATTTAACTAAATACTTAAATAAGTAAAATTCAGCAATGAAAGACGGCAGTGATGGAAGAGTAAGTTTCATTTCTATTTTTCTATTATAACCCCACTCTGTTTCAAATCTTTTTATCTGCATTCTTATTAGACTTTCTAATTTAATACGATATTTCATTACATTAAAACTTAAATACTTGCACCCGGAGGGTGCATATATTTGCTAGTATATATAATATAATAATATAATTTATATATAATATATTATATGAATATAATTTATATTGAATATATACATATATATTCAATATAAAAATTGAAATAATTTCAATATTAAAATTATTCAATTGAAATTCAGTAAAGAAAGTAGGGATAGTGGTCAAAAATTAATACAAGCATTATGAACAAAACTTGGTTATCATAAGTACAATGTTTTTGTTACTGTCATGTTTAGCCAAATGATAGTTATCATTCTTAGTATTGTGTTAGGTATCATTTACTTGAAATTGTTAAAATAACAGTTAACATTGGATAAAAGCACCAAAATATATAAGTTTAGATTTTGAGGATTGGCTCTGAGAATATTACATCGCCGTTCAGTCTGCTTTTAGACGACAATTAGATAATGAAGTCTGGTGAGTATTTTAATGGAGGACGTGTGGTGAATCTAGAAATTTCAGTGGTTGAATTTCCGATCTTTTGTGAGTGTTTGCCTAGGAGCATTCTTATCAATCTCAGAGGCATGCTGCTAGGAAATGACTACAACTATGGAGTTTGAATGGAATGGGCACAATGAATCAGTGCTAGTGTCACTTGGGCCATTCTGAATTATTAATCCGAGTTCTCTTAAAGTGGAAAAAGACTAATTCTTGGCTCTTAAAGATAGTCATGTTTATTTGGAACTAGCAGCAGCTACCCGGCGTCGATTGGATAGAGGGGGATTTTTTAAGTTAGTCCCCCAGATCCATTATTACTGAATCATGGGTTGAATCCTCATGGGATGCTCCATTTAAACCTATGTAAAAAAAATAGACCTTGCATTTATCCAGCTACTCTGAAAAGAAATATTAATTACTACCTAAAATATTAGATGAAAAAAACATCCATGCTGCTATCATTTAAATTTTATCTTTTAATTATCTTCACGAATATAAATCAAATCTCTATTATTTTTTTCTCAAAAACCAAGCCCTGGTGATATTTAATGTGTATATATATTTACTTTATCGTTAATTGCTTCATTTTCAAAGTTTCCTCCGGACATACATATACACACAACAGCCCTTTATATAGGTATAGATAAGTTTTGGTGGTATTTATCATACAGATTTAAGGAGATTTGAGAGTATTTATTATGTTGTATTTATTAACTGAGAAAGTTTAAATATTCACTTAGTTTTCTGTTCAGACATGTACAAATATTATGTTCATTTTCAATGGGGCTTTGGTTCATAAATTTTAAGAAGAGTACTTTTATAAATCATATTCGTAAAATGACAAACATTACTGAACTTTTTCTGAATTTTTGTGATAAAATTTGATATGTATTATTTTGATTTTTTTTGTCAGATGTCCTATTCCTTATTGTGGCATGAAAAACACAACATTTTATCCACTATATGCTCCAGGCTCTTTAGGTGTTCCTGTCTATCTGAGCATAGCAGTTAGGAAAACCTTTTATGAAAATTAAATTATAGAAAAATAAAAAAATGGGATTACCTTTAATTGGTAAAAATGCACAACAAATGGAGAAGACTATGAGGTGAAAATAAAATTCTGTAGCTGAAAACATTCTCTATCGCATGGCATTATTGTATTTGTCGTAATTGTTGAGAGGTTTTAAAGGGTCAAATAAGAACAAAACGATGGGTAACAAATGTAGGAAAATGTATTAACAGAAAGTAGACAAATACAATACAGATAAGTGGAAATTACGTCTGACAAATAGAGGCATTGGCTTACTGCCAAGCCACAATTATCCCTGTTACTTATAGTAACCCATTGGCACATTCTATTGGTCAATAGGGTATATCACCTATAACAGTAATTTTCATGGAAATAAATAGGAGGCATTACTTTCAGAGCACCTTGGATAATAAAAAGATATTTGACATTGTATATTTTTCCTAAATGCAAAAGAATTTGAACTTTGACACTAAATGGAGACAACTCTAAAATAGTGAAAACTTGAAAATAAAGCTTTCAAAACGTTTTATCAATACAATAAAATCCAACGTGTTTTGACTGTGAAATGATTTCATTAGTTAATTTAAAGAAAAAAAAAACTATAAAATGTGTAAGAATTCAATATCTTTGGAATTTGGTGAAAGCTACCGTTTTATTCATACAAATCTTTTATGCAATTTTATTTTGTTGAAATTGTTCCATGAAATACAAAACTAACAACAAAACCATTCATATCTTAAATGATTAAAAAACAGTGAATGCTAATTGAAATCTGTCAAAAACATGTAAAAATGCAATATCTTGATTCAAAATAAAAAAAAATTCAAGCTTGCATAAACATTCAATTTTTAAGATGACAATTTATTAAATGGATCGATTTTTCTTCATACAAAACTATATCTATTTATCTATATATATGTATATTTATATCTAAAGTGAACTTTTTGAGTAAGTTTTCAGAATTCTTCAATACTAACAATAATTTAAAAAAAAACAAAACAAAATATAACTGATTTCAATTTCACATATGAATTAAAACAAAAAGCATTATCTGCATTTTAAAACAAGGATATTTCATAAAAAATACTTACATTACTGATTGTTCAAGAGATTGGACAAGATCTGAATTACTTAATCAAAATTTTAAAATTGCTTGAGATTTTTTGAAAAATTCTATCTGAGATTTTGAAGGATGTTTTTTTCACAAGTTGAGATTTTCTTCAGTAAAGTAACTTATTAATCAAAATCTATAAGAATTCATGTTTACTCAAAAAATAAAAAAAATACTGATGTTTATTATTTTCTATGTTTTCAACTCACAGATATTACAGTTGTTCACAACAAGTTTATACAAAACTGTCTTTATAGATTTCTTCTTTCAGACTTTACAGAGCAAGAAGTATGTAAGCAATCCTTTTTTGATAATTCTAAGAATATATCTTTCTTGGATGGGTTAGCAAATGTTTTTAGTATCCCTCAATTCTAGCCCTTCAAGATCTATTTTCATCAAGTATATGTTTTTACCAACCCCTCCACATGAGCAGGATGTGACACAAGGTCAATTTTTTAGTAGAGTTTAACAGGTTGTAATTTAGAGTATTCCTTCTATTTGACTAGTTGCCATACCAAGGTCTGCTATTTACCCATAGCTAGAGGGAGAATATTTAGATACATGCATTTCCCAAGGGTAGGTATTTACATAACCTGTTTGCTACAGGTAAGATGTGACAAGGTTGCAGGTATTTGGCATCAAGCAAGGAACAAACTCACTATTCAGTAGTAATAGATTTGCAAGACTAGCTTGCAAACTATTATTGGGATGATGCCCTTTTCCAAGAGTATTAGTGCTATGTGAAATGCAGTCCCATCCAGGATTTAAACTCAGTTTGCCACGTTCATAACCATTACACCACAATATATGTGTGTACTTTCAAATCAGATTTTATTTACAAACATTTTTTTTCACATTGCTATCTATTTCATGAGCTGAATCATCAGACTTCAGCTTCCTTTTCAAAGTTGAATTCACTTAATAACCTACAAGCTCTGACCCTGTCACTCATCCATCCACAAAGTTGCCGATAGTGTTTGCTGAATATAATGCTCTGAATAACCTATTTTTATTTCGTTTTTTTTTTTCATTCTGGAGATAACAAACTTTAAAGATGTTTGTTAATGTGCCTGCATCTATTCATCAATTCAGACCTCCTATTCAACAGATAATCTTGCTTGCGGAAGGTGATGATTTTTTTATTTTTTCCTTAAAACACAATCTACACTTTTTGATCCTGTGCCACATGCTCATATCTTTTTATTAACTTCTATTTGATTATTCATATTTCATTGTTTTTATCTTTTTCCTTGCATATATACTTAGATAATGTTGTGCAGTTGGCATAACATTTTTTTTAAAAGTTTCTTGAATATAAATTCAGCATTTTAATGTCTTTTCTGTGGCATTTATATAAGTCATGCTGTGGTTGCACATGGTGTAATGGTTATGAGTTTATTGTATAGTTCTGTGAATAAAATGTCTACAAATATGTTCAAGAAATAAGACTTTACACAGTTGCTGGTAATCTGTTTGTTTTTTTTTTGGTTCAGAAAAGATGAAGGATAAAACATTCTAAGATGGAGAATGAAATGAATAGCTGGAAATATATATTTAGATAATCTTTTTTTCATGGAAAATAAAACTGTTTGCATTTGTATTTGTTAAGAGGGGGAATATTTATCAGTAATACTATTAAGAAACTACACAATTGCATTGGTTATTTGCCAAGTTCCTTGGCCAAAATAGCAAGAAAAAAAGATAGAATAAAATGTTGCAAAATGATATATTAGATCAACTGAATTATTTGATTTGCTTCAACCATGAAGATGATGTTTTTGTCAAGATCTTTGGAGTAGTCTATGGTCAAAAAACTACAACAAAAATTTATCCCCAAAATTGTGTTTATATTCATACTACTAAATGGACAAAATCTAATTTTGGCAACTCCCTAACTTTTCAGTTTGATGCTAATTTTAGCAGCATTGGTCAGTGTGGTTAAAATAGTGCAAAAAAAGTCCCATAATAAAACTACCTTTTTTCCTTGTTGTTTTGCCGTGAAAGGAGAAGAAAGTTAATCTCATTAATAGTTGTGCACATAGTCTTTACTGAAATTTCCTCAGAATTTTTTCTATTAAGTGAGTGCATAATACAAGCTATGCATAAACATGAATATAGACCACTTTTTGTAGAGTCAGATGGAAAAAAAAGATGGAATGAATATAGTAAATTTAGAGCCATTTACGACGAGGAAAAGCTTGATTTTTTTCCATTGATAAATTTGGCAGATAATCAGGTTAGTTATCTAATCTCAATCCTACTAAATAACTTAGACCCATTCAGGAAAAAAAAAACTAAACAAAAAATAACTAAGTTAAAACTTTTCTGTTAGACTCTCCAAAAGAAAGGTATTTTAAATGATTTTGAACTTTTTGAAGGAATTTAAAAAAAAAAAAAAGAACAAACAAAAGATGGTCAAAAATTTCCTTCATTTAATATTAGTCAAGTCACTAAATCACTGAAGTTAATCAGTGATTAGCCTGCTTAATACTTAATTAAAGGACTATTTAAGCAACAGCAGGTACTGTAAGCAACCTGAGTACTTTTTTTTTATCAAAAATGACTTGATTTAGCATTAAATGACCCAAAGACCCAATAAAGTTTTGAACTGTTTAACTTTGGGGATCTATTGGGAACTGTTGCCGTTTTTTTTTTAATAGTATATCAACCCTTTTAAAGCCATTTATAGCTGAATAAAGTCATTTTTAATAAACAAAGGACTCAGATTGATTTCACCACCAGCTGTTGCATTAGTAGTCACTCAATTTAGTATTGAGGACGCTTATTGCTGTCTAACTTTGGTGATCAGTTGGAATTGGTGCTATAGTGTTAGTATAACATTTAATTCTAAGGCAACAAATAAATGAATTAAAACTTAGTTTAATTCTAACAATTTTTCAAAGAACAAATAAAACAATGAGTAATAATATAAAGTCCTTCCTGTGTATAAAGTTGAGTTTGAGGAACTTATCGGTGTGCTGGAGAAGTTATCTGGTATCTTAGGGTGATTTCTTGGAGAGCATTTAAAGTTGCTGCCTGGTCATGGTCCGAGGTCTCATCAGGTAAATTTTGGTATTTTGCGCCAAAATTTCTGGGCTTGTCACATGACTGGTATATACAATCACAGAAAGCCTCTCCCTTACTCAACTCCACACACAGGAATTATCATTTTACTGACCCAACAGTGCTTTCAGGATGACTTGACCATAATTTTAAATGAAAGAAATATCAAAACATCTACTGTTTGCTTGTTTTTTTTTTTAAACAGGTTTATTGCAATTTCAGCATTAAATATTCCAACAAGGTTTGACATGCAATACAACATCAATTTATATGCTTTTGATTGCCTATCTATTCACCAATTAAAGATAGATAGATATGAATAGACTGAAATAGTGAAATAGATAGATAGATATGAAGACACTAAGATACATAGATAGATAGATATGAATAGATATATATATATATATATATATATATATATATATATATATAGAGAGAGAGAGAGAGAGAGAGAGTTCTGCATTGTGGTGCACTCTTCTAAGCTAATTAGACAGATAGATAGATAGATAGATAGATATGAAGACACCGAGATAGATATGAATAGGCTGAAATAGATAGATAGATAGATAGATATAAAGAATGAGATAGATAGATAGATAGATAGATATGAATATTGAGAACTGTCATCAATACATTCTGAACTTGACTCTCATGACCTTACTTTTAGGTTAAGTTTATTCCAAAGTTTCAACTTTTACAGTCATCAAATTATTTATAATTAAAATTTCATGCACCTCTTAGAGTCCTGGTTGTCTCAGAGAAATCCAGGGGCACTGATATTGGAGAATGGGAGCATATTCTTATGCATGGAGCAAGCAGTCTTAACTTGGCACTGTACAAGATTTGCCAATTGTCTGCAAGACATTAGCAAATATTCTGCATATACTGAAAGGAATTCATCCTCATCAGGTCAGAATCCATATCCACACAGTCAAAGAGTTTGATGATTCCTCTGACCTTAAGGTGCCTCTTTTCTATGAATATGAATGAAGATGCTTCAAATACCAATATGGTGTATGCAATTTGCTATTGTAAGCAAATGAAAAGATATTTATAGTATAATTGATACTGAAACAAGAATAATATGCAAACTACTGTAACCATTTTCAAGGCCTGTTTAGCTCAGTCAGTAGAGCAGCCACCAAGAAACCACAAGGTTCCAGGTTCAATACCAGGCTTTGCTAACTTAGCACATGAGTAGCACAGCTTGGATCTGTGCAGTAAAGTGGGATTCTGATGGTAGGAGTGGTGCTCCACCTCAGACACAGAAACAATCTTCCTTGTCTAATGCTAGTGAAAAAGGGTTAGACTCCCTTGCTGACTGGCTGATACTGACAATAGGCTACTCCTTTGACTTTACTTTTTATTTTTGGTTTTTGGTTTGTTTTGTTTTACGGCATATCAACCTCAGTGGGTCATTTAATGCCGATAAAATTTTGAAATAAATCAATTCTTAATAGATAATACAATTTTTTTATAAATACATTTTTCTATTTAACCCATAGATGGGACCCTAACAGGTACTACCACTCCGGGTCAGAGTGGACCAGGGAGCAATGGTGATGAAGGGGTGCTCCACATTCCCCAAACCTCCAAAACTGGAACCACTTTTTATTTTACTGTAACCATTTTACTGCTTGATCAAAATTAAACACTGGTCAGCAATGGAAAAAAAAAAGAATTATGAAAATAAGTAAAAAACAATTGCAGCAAAAATGTCAACAACACAAAGTAGGGAATGAATTGCTGGTGTGATATAGGTTTCATTGATAAAGCGGCAGGTAGAGATAACCACAATTCCCAAGGTAAAAAGTGTTTGGGAAATGAGTCTCACTGTGAACTTATCCTTTATCATTTTCTCTGAAATACTCTGTTCTTTGTTGTAAAAGAAATAATAACCCAATTAGGTTGCAGTAATAAGCAACCAAGATTAAAAAGATGAAAGAAAACACAAGTAAAATTAATAATAAGAAGAAATACTTTTTTCTTTTAGTTATTATATTTGATTGATACATAACTTCTTGGTGCTATATTTAGTACAATATTAGGAAAATCTAAGAAATGTCTTTAAATTTATTCAGTTCTTTATTGTTTTGTGTGTCAATACTTAAGTATTTTGGTATTTTTTGATTTATAAATATTTTCAATTTCTCTATCTTTATTTACACATAGCACTAGGAATTTGACTATAGTTACATGTGGTTTAGCTCAGTCAGTAGAGTGTTCAGCTAGAAATCACAAGGTTCTTGGTTCGATACCGGCCCTCGCCAACTCAGCGAATGAGTAGCACAGGGATCTGTCTGGTAAAGTGAGGAGCTGATGGTAGGTGTGGCACTCCAACTCAGATGCTAAAATAATCTCCTTGTCTAGCGCTAGGGAAAAGGGGATAGACTCCCTCACTGTCTGGCCGATACCAACATTTGGCCGCCCCGACAACTTACACGTATCAGTGAAAGTGTTAAGAGAAAAATAGGTGGAATAGTTTCCCTTGTGAAGTTATAAAAAACAGTCATCATTCAGCTTTTAGAGGCTTGTTTTTCCTCTTCTTGCCTGACAGAGAAAAACTTCATTAAGTGTAAAATATTCAATTATCTTCCCTTTTCCAGAAGACATCATTGTTGCCCAGGCCACCAAATTCCCCAGATCTCAATCCCATTAATCACTTATGGGATGTGTTGGACCAATAAGTTCACTCTGCACCCCCCCCCCATCATCTAACTTGTAATAGTTAAAGGAGATGCAGTTAATACCCTGGCACCAGAACCCAGAGGAAAGAGGTCTTGTTAAGTCCACACCTAATTGGTTAAAAGAAATTGTGTAGGCTCACGGAAGATCATCACTTTATTAGGCAGGTGGTTGTATTGTTTGGGCTTATTAGTTTTGTGTAAAGAACTCTAGTGTGAAACTAATTTACAACTAGGTATTTAGATACCAATCAGAAACAAAGTAAAGAGAACTTCCGCAGACAAATTATAGTTATTTACTAAGCTAAGCTTAGATTTAGCATAAGGCCAGATTATGGGGCACCCAGTGAGAATTGAAATCACTAACAATGGTCTGTGAATCTAACTTGCTAACCATTACACCAAATGAGGTGCAAATTATAGAGAGAAGAAATATTTAAGTAAAGAATAATTCCTTCTAATAATAATCATGACACTTTTTAAATATCAACGCTAAGGTGTGGTTTCATTGTTTAATGGCATTTCAATCTTTGTGGGTTATTTAATGTCAAAGCCATCCTTATAGATTAACAGTATTTAACCTATAATTGGGAGGGTTCGGGGGTTCATACTATTCCCAAGGGTATTAATCTGAAAGTAAACCTAATAGCGTGCTCGGCGTTCAAACTCATTTACTATGATCACATAGTCCAGCACATTAGCTAATATGCCATGGGGAGCTGCCCCCTCAAATCTAAGGTGAGATCTCTGGAAAGGATAATTAGAAATAACACTATGATACCATAGAGAGACAACAACAGCTGTATTGTATTCACAGAACAATGCTGAGTAGCTATAATACTACAATCTATTACACTGTGGTTGAAATTCCAAACAGCTGTGGTGTTTAAAATTTAAATTTACATGTTTATTTGCATCAGTAAATGTTTGTAAATTAGGGAGTGCCTGCACAAATAAATAGTCTCTATATATTAGTAAAATTCTAATTTTTTTTTTAGGTTTGTGCATATATAGATACATGTCACCATAAGTATGAGTATATATATATATAAGGACCTATATGAGTCAGGCACTATCTACCTAGGTTTTACCTGAATGGCTCTTCAGGATAATTCTGACTTAATTTTTTCCCCAGATGTCAGTTTGAATTTTTTTTATTTTGAAAAACTGAATTACCTAGGGTTTTTTTCCACACAGGTAGAGTTTAGAATTAAAAAAAAAAAAAATAAAAAATATATATATATATGTCACGAACAAAACATCATACCAATGCGTTTTTAATGTACTTAAAATCCTTAAATAAGGTTATTTCCAGTTCAATTTGTTACTAAATGATAATTTTGTGGTGTTTTATTTTTGATGAACAACTTTTTTTTTATCTACCATCATCATGTGTTGACAGCATGGATTGCTATTGTACTCTCTCACACCTGCCCCTATTGGTCATCACTTCTGGCAAGTCCTTCTCATGACATCCAGTATCGACAAGTCTTAGCAAGCCGATTAATTCTGTTGTGGTCTTATGTAGGTGTGCACAGGAGAATGTCACTTATAAGTTCCTTCTTATTTGGATAGTTTGTGTGATAGGAGGTAAGTGGACATACAGGTGCTTTTTTGAGGTGCTAGTTCCAGGAATTGTTCAAGACAGCATGAATCATCCTTTTGCAGCTTCCATCTAGATTTTTCTCTAATTGTTTTGTTAAAGTCAAAGTGGTGCAGCCATACAATAGCACTGATACCTCTAGAGCTTAAAAAAATTTGCTTTATCATATCAGAGAGATCAGGTTTCCATATGATAAATAATCTGTTTATAACAGTCCATGCCTTTCCTATGTGCATATTGAAATCGCTTTCATAGATATGAGAAATGGTCTACTAATTTCAAAGTTTTACTATCCAGTGCAGTGATGTCTCCATTTTGTTTAAAACACAACTGTTTTATCTGAATTGACATAGTGTCCAATGCTTCTAGCTACCTTTTCTAGTGTATATATATAAATATATATATATTCTAGTTAGCAAAAAATTATTAAAATTACATCTAATAATGATAATTGTTGGGTACTTTTATTTCCCGGTTATTTGAATCTGCTATTTTCATGCAGGGTCACTAAAGGGTAGGCAGACTTTTTAAATGGCTTTTCATTCTAAATGATTGATAGGATGTTAAAATGTCTCTAAAATTGTCTTGTATTTTTTTAATGTCAATAATAATCTAAAAATATAATTTGTCAATGAAAACTAAAAAGAATGGACACAAAAATGTTTTGATTCATTTTTACTTTCGAAAATTCTAAATTGCAGATATTCATTTTCAATCAAGCAATGATTTTTTTTTTTACCTTTTTTCCTTGATGAACTAAATATTGTTATTTTGTAATTTAAAAGAAAATGTTTTTTGTTTATGACACCAGTGATTTGGTTTTAAATTTTTTTTTAAGACAATGGTTATAGATTACTAACATTACTATTATATATGTATATATGAGTAATTCTATTCCTGAAAAAGGGCACATTGCAATGATATTTAGTATTAGAGCAATGCACTTAGTATTCTCTGAGAAAATAAATCAATTTCTAGTCCAATTTGCTACTGAATGCTGGAGATTATTTTTTAATAATCCAAATTATTAGTTTCATGAATATAACTATGAAATGCTAATTAGAATCAGCCACTCCTTCCTATATGGAAAGCATCAATATCATCATGGACCACTGTTACATCAGGAATGCAATAGGTTCACTGGTCATCTAGTCTTCATTAGATGTACAAAAATGCTTTACTTTATGCATGTGAGTGCACATAAGATGTCTTCATCATTCATAGCAAAGTTCTCTTCTGAAAAGTTAAATAATAGGAAAGAAAAAGAACAAGAAAAGAAACAGAACAAAAAAAAAAAATGCGCAAAGCAGTTAACGAGGCTGCTGCCTCTTTCAAGTAAGAACTGTCTGGAAACAAGGGAAACGGTTCTTTTTCTAAGAATCCCATTCTGATTATAATAAAAACATGAAAGTTTCTACAGAATGTAAAACTATCACAATGTTGGTGATTATTGATAAGTTTGTTGGTTGTATAGCCCAAAGACAATTTCTTGAATGTTTTATCTGTTTTCTTCTATTTTTTCTTTCATCTTTTTTTTTAAGTGACTCTCGTATGCATTGTGTCCAAATTGGTCAATTTTCATCTGGTTGGCTTGATACATAATCACATTGGTATGAATGGCAGAAAGGTTGGTGTAGGAGGAGACATTGGCATTCCACTGAAAGCAGATGGTTTGATAATGCATAAAAAGGAGCTGTTGTGAAATAGCAAATGAAAGGACACAGAATTCAATGCAGTGGTGGACACCATCCAATGAAATTTATTTCTATGGAACAGTAGCTACTCACAGTTTTTGTTTTCTTTACATAAACCTTGTAGGGATATAATACAAATAGAATATTGTCCTATCAAATCAAGCCAATTGAATATAAAGAGAAAGAACAAGCAAAAAGTTGGCTGATCAAATTTGCCCTCAACAAAGAAACTGGATACAAAATGAATTGAGATATTATACTTGTTACATTGTTATTAACACAGCCTTTAGGTTTTAATATTATTCAAGTAAATCAGATTGTATTCATTGCCTAATTCTTTTTGAAACATCAGGTTTTGTGTGCTACTGAATATTTTCTACAAGTCATCGCGAAAATATGTTAGTCAATTATAAGTATTTTTCTATTATTTAAATATTGAGAAAGAATTTAGTGCTTTACGTTTTACTCAGCTGAAAATAATGTAATTACAATGTCAGAACAAACATATTAGGTCTCATATCATTTTCCTTACCAATAGGTTCAGGTGACAACAATACACGATAAAGTCTTTAGGGGAGCCAGATGTTTAAAAAGTTGTTAAGGAATGTGCATATATATAAGATTCTATGTAAGTGAAAAATAAAAGAATCCTGATTTTGTTTAGTTTATTTTGAATGAAAAACATTTTCTTTCCTTTATATATATATATTTTTGGAAGATTATGTGCTTAATTAAAGTCATACCTAATTTGTTAATTAATTAATTATAATTAAATGAATTAGGCATGCATATCGGTTTAAATGTAAAGCATAAACAAATCGAGAAAAAGTCGATCTCTGTATGTACATTTCAGCCTATTAGGCCTCATCAGCAGAGCTATAGACAGAGCTTTAAACCGATATGCACGCCTAATTCATTTAATCATAATTAATTAACAAATTAGGTATGACTTTAATTAAGCACATAATCTTCCAAAAAATTGTCGGCCTTCACCATTTCAAACACATTGTTTGTTCACTTCATATATACATATAATATATATATATATACACTGTATTTGCAAGGAGCGCTAGATCATCTGCATAGTCTGAATCAGTAGTACTTCTTGCAAATATACCTACTCAAGCCAAATCTGTTGCATAACCTGGAGTAGGCAGCAAGAGGCAATAGTCTCTAGATAAAACAGAGTTCCTGAGTTTTATTCAAGGTGGTTCCATCTCTTTATTAAATGACAAGCGTTTGAAATTACCATAACAGTTCATATACCTAGGTAGAAATATCTCATCTACTGTAAATAAAGTCAACATATGCATAGGTAGAGCATGGACTGCTACTTGAAATCTGATCACATTGACAGAATAAAAGAGGAATTCTTTGAAGCTACAGCTGTGTAAGTACTACTGTATGATTCTACAACTTGGACTTAAAAATGTTTATGTTACATAATTATTAGAATCCTAATATTTATGTACAGTAGTGTAGAAACAAAAATGGCTGTTATAAGTTCAGCCGGCGGCCTTGAAGGATTGAATGACAAGGCTTGACCTCAGTCCTGATCCTCCTTCCAGTGGATACCGTGAGAATCGGTGGAGAAGACCCTCTTCCGGTTTAGATTAGAAATAGATTTTTAGTTAGATCAGCCAAAAACCACGATGGTGGTAAGTCGTGTTATGCACGTGCCGACTCAATCTGTGCAGGTAGTCTGGTGGGGATTTCAGAATAAAATATGATCTAAGTTAAATCGAAGTCTTGTGTTATTATCTAAAAACTACCAATGACACAGGGCTTCTGATAAAAAGAAATCCCCAATGGAAGACTAGACACAAAGTCCCCAAGACAAGGTCCAGACGCTAGAAGAGATGCTAGAAGAATAGAAGAAAGAAAGTAAGGAAAGAGTATACAACATTTGGAGGAAAAGCTAGATTGAAACTACATTAGGATGTTACATGCTGTTTTGAACAATCCTGGAAGCAAAATCCCTCAAAAGTTTATACACAGCTACTTCAGGCAATCTTATAGAAGACCAGTAGTAGTACTATTTAACTTATAGCTGGAGGTTAAGGGGTTCATACCTTTTCCTAAGTAGTTAAAAATCGCTTACTTTCGTCAGTGTCCAACACATTAACCACTATGCCATAGGGACTCCCATTAAAATTATATATACATATAAGGTTATTTAGAATATAGCTATAGGTAAATAGTAGGGCAGATTGGGCTATTTTATTCTTGGTTAGGCAATCAGTCTTAGAGAAGGAAAAGCCTGAATTCAACCCTGTTAAACTCTGCTTAAGAAATTAACATTGTGTCACATCGTACTCATGTGGAGGGTTGTTTATGGTTATTTAAAAATACTGCATACTGAAGTAAGAGATATGAATGCTAATGAAATTAAGTTGGATTTTATTGATAGCATTTTCACTGACATTAACTATTGCAGAAACACAATATAAAGACAATTATTTTTAAACTGCATCCATATAATCTTTTGATTTCTTAATGAATAGAAAATTGAACTGTCCTCCCGTTATCTTTAATTGCCTGAGAATTGCCACTTGGCATGAAACTGAGTAGCAATTTCAGTGATTTGTGTTTGCAGAAATTATATATTTAAGTATTTGTGGGTTTTTTTCTTTTAGAATTAAAAAAGGAATCTAATTTAAAATAAAAACACAAATGACTTCAGAAAAGAATGTGCTCAAATTTATATTTTGTTGAAAGATATTTGACAGTCACCACAATCCTGTCCTCAAGCATTATAAGTTACCACAGGTGAGCCCATTGTGGGAAGGAGGTAACCTATCCCTTTGTAGAGGTGTTGTTGACATATTCTATAGCACAAGCTGACAGGGTAGTCAAAATATGTTTGACATAGAGAAAAATCTAAACATTGGTTGGTCTAATGGCATATCAACTTTTGTGGGTTATTTAATGCCTCATCTTCATGTATATATATATATATATGAATTGTTTAAGTTATAGCTGGAGGTTAAGGGGTTCATACTTTTCCTAAGTAGTTAAAAATCACTTACTTTCGTCAGTGTCCAATACATTAACCACTATGCCATAGGGACTCCCAATAAAATTATATATACATATAGATATTTACCAACCCCTCCGTGCGAGCAGGATGCGACACAAGGTCAATTTCTTAAGCGGAGTTTAACAGGTTTGAATTCAGAGTTTTCCTTCTAGACCGGTTGCCTAACCAAGGTTAAAGAGCTCAGTCTGCCCTGCTATTTACCCATAGCTGGAGGGAGAATAGGATTCATACCTTTCCCAAGGGTATTAGCACTAAGTGAAATGCAATTACCACATCCAGGATTTGAACTCGGGGCGACAAGTCCATTTCCCATGACATTAACCATTACACCACACGCTTCCTACTACATATAAGGTTATTTAGAATATAGCTATAGGTAAATAGTAGGGCAGATTGGGCTATTTTATTCTTGGTTAGGCAGACATAGAGAAAAATCTAAACATGGGTTGGTCTAATGGCATATCAACTTTTGTGGGTTATTTAATGCCTCATCTTCATATATATATATATATATATATATGCATGTTGTAAAATAAAAAAAATTTTTCTTAAAAAGAAAAGTAAGGGTACCCTAGTTAGATTTAAAATCTAAAATGATTTTATTTTTTTTTTTTTTTTTTTTTCGAACGGAAAAAAAAAAAAAAGATAAAATCATTTTAGATTTTAAATCTAACTAGGGTACCCTTACTTTTCTTTTTAAGAAAAAAAAAATTTATTTTACAACATGCATATGCTTTTACGCGTCCTTTTTAAATTCAGTACTGCCAATAAACTATTCATATATATATATATGAATTGTTTAAGAATTAATTTTCATTAACTTCATATGTATCAATCAATACTGGTGGTTAACCCTCAACCAACACTCTCATGCACCTATATCACAAAAAGGTTGTGTGTGTTTTCCATTAGAACAATTTGAAGAATATGATCAAGAAAAACATTTTTAATAGGGCTTGACATGACCAACTGCTTAATCAGACGGGGACTCTCCATTTGCCATTCTAGTCGAGCAGCTGAACTGAAGTGTTGCATGTCATGGGACAATTTAGTACCTGAGTCACAAACTGTTCAGTCACCACAATCCTGTCCTCAAGCATTATAAGTTACCACCTACGGCCAATAGGTGAGCCCATTGTGGGGTGGAGGTATCCTACCCCTTTGTAGAGGTGTTGTTGACATATTCTACAGCACAAGCTGACAGGGTGGCCAAACATTTGTACTATTCTTGTAAATAAATAAAAAGTTCAATATAACTTTTACTTTTGATTTCATTTACTTATCAATAATACTGTCTTTCATATCATGTTAGTGACAACTTAAAAAGTACAATGAAGGCACTCATCTTTTGCATTTGTTATTTATACAGAACTAGATATTAAACAGTCAATTTTATGGACTTCAAGCACTAATCCATATGCAACAGTTCTGGAATAAACTTCTTTTATTGCTATTAATTGCAATGGACATGGCAACATATCAAGATTTAAAGAACTATAATCATGATCCCACACGTGCAAGAATATAAAATATTTTGAAATGAGTTCGGAAGCTGCTATTAACTTTGAGCCAACACTGTCCATAAGGAAATAAATTTTCTCAATTTTGACATCAGTCAGGTCCTGTCCTCATAAAATCAGATTGCAGTAGTTATGATGACAAAAAGAGATTAAAATTAATGATAATTTATTAGCAAACTTGTTTGAAATTCAAATTAGTTTGGTTTTATTTGAAGCACTCTGTTTTTGATATGTAGCTCAAAGCTAAAAACATCTGCAGGGAAAAAGGCATCAAGTGCCACACTTTGAAGTTTCATTGCCTAATGTAATGCATTTCTGCCATCATAGAGATCACAAATTCTGACTGTCCACCAACAATCTCTGATCATAAGATGAATAATATAAGCACCAAGATACTATCAGCTCATCAAATAGTGGTTGTTCCATGAGCAAGAGTTCATTTCCTCAAATCCACATATTTTTCAAACAACTGACTTTGTCTATATATTCTTGGCCTTCTGCAAGAGTACATTGCATTTAGCAGTCATTATAAATCTCTTTGTATTTCTTCCTATTCTTTGCAAGAATGCTACAGTAGGAGCAGTGACGTACCAATGTCATGATTCAGGGAAGGGGGAAAGAGTTCGACCTGGCCAATAAATACTGAGTCAGACTTTTCAAAGCTTCACCTACCTGCCTACTTTCAGATATGACACATTCATAATTCAGAAGTACAGTGGCAAAAGTTAGGCAATATATTTAAATGTTATAGCAATGCAAACACTTTTGGGTTATGATGATTTTATGTCATATGAAGCTATACACTGAGGCATCTGCCTCTCCCTGAGCCCCTTTGTTCTGTCACAGAATAAAAGTAAACTAACTGTTCAAAAAAATAGACAGTACATAGATACCCAAACCACTAAGATGATCAAATAGCAAAATTTAGTTTTTAAATTATTTCAACTGAATCAGTGTCTTATGGTTAAAATATTTTAAAACTTAGAATCCTAGTTGTTCTGGTGGGGGTAGTCCTCATAGTTTGTTTGTTTTGTTTTACGGCATATCAACCTCAGTGGGTCATTTAATGCCGATAAAGTTTTGAAATAAATCAATTCTTAATGGATAATACTATTTTTTTTATAAATACATTTTTCTATTTAACCCATAGATGGGACCCTAACAGGTACTACCACTCCGGGTCAGAGTGGACCAGGGAGCAATGGTGATGAAAGGGTGCTCCACATTCCCCAAACCAGTCCTCATAGTATAATTGCTAATGTGCTAGACTGTGACATTGTAGTAAAAGAGTCTAAATTCTAGTTATGCTATTATGTTCTCTTTCAGACTAATACCATTGGGAAAGGTATGAATCCCTCATCCCCCAAGTATGCATAACTACTATTCTTTGACAATTATGAATTTGGAATTAAATAATGCATGAACGTTGATATGCTATTAAACAAAGAAACCAAACCAAACCTAATTGTTCTTTTAATATATGTTATAGTACGAGAAATAAACACTCCAATAGCTTTCTCTACTTTACTTTTTGTGTGTGCATGTTCATAACGTAACTTTATGAACAAACGTCTGATTTATCTAGTGCTTAAAATAGAAATGTGGAATAGGTTAAGGGGCCAATAATCCATTGTGCCCAGGGGCTCTGATCACAGTCAGTTTATACCAAATATAGATGTTAACATTTAAATAATTAAATTAGACTTTTGAGTTCTGCACACCTGAACCTGGGGATTTCAACCCCACGGCAAAACCTTATCATGGGGAGAGGTCTTAAAGAATGATGCCTTCAGGATACTGGCCAAAGAAACTGGGAAATTTTTGTACCTGTCCATATATACATGAATAGGCCCTAATATTAAAATGACTGTGTGTCAAATTTACCCCTTGGGCTAGGTGGCTAAATGTCAACAGTATGAAAAATATACTGAATAATGAAAATATTTCCTTTTGAAGATTGAAAAAAGCTTGATATTCAGATGTATCATATGAATTTCTAAGAGGGATGGTCAGCAGGTAAGTCTTGAATTTGTTCCTAGGCAAGCAATCTATTGATCTGGTCTTTTCAAGTGTTAGGATCTTTTAACCCTCCAGTACCTGAGGCTAAGGAAATAGAAAAAATGGACAGCATGTGGTAGCTTCTCTTTTGATCAAGAGACAGAGACTAAATCTTTGTTCACACCTCAGCCATCAAACGAGAAAACAGAAAGAAGGCAAATCCCCAAATAATATGTATATACATTCAAGTTCACAGAACAACCTATCCTTATGGAGTAATCCCCATGGCTTAGTGGTTAATGTGCTGGACATTGTAGTAAGTAAGGTAAAGCTCCAGTCATGACATTATATTCATATTCAGACTATTCTTGGAAATTGTATGAATCCCTCCTTCATCCCCAAGAAATGGATTAAATAGTACCACTAGTTCTTCTACAAGGATGGCTTTAGCATTAAATAACCCACCACGGTTGATATGCCATTAAAAAAAAAGAAACCAAACCCACCCCTACGTCTGCCTTAGGTGCTTGACAATTCAGGCTCCAGTGAACACTTGCTGACTGGGTCCTTGTATATCATGTTACCAGAGCACAGTGGATTACAGATTCATTTGTCTTTAATTTGGCTGCTGTTTTTCTTTTTTTGATATCCCAGTACCCTCTGCTTATGTTGTTACATTTTATGTCACTGCTTCACCTTATATCTCCAAATACTGAGTCAAGAATCAATGCAGATATCAAAAGAATGTACTTTAAAGTTGCTCACCAAAATATCTACA
>CM042157.1:12362519-12402201 GCA_023376005.1 Doryteuthis pealeii
CTTGTAATCAATGCAAAACTTGTAAAATATTGAAAAGAATGTGGAAAATCTTTTTTTTCACCAAAAGGTTTTGGTAAATTTCCCCAGCTTTCAATTGCTCTCTGACCTTTTAGAAATTCTCTCAGTTAAAATAGTTTCTAGCAAGCTCAATCAGTATATTACATTTCCATTGCACAAAAACAAAATTCACAAAAATTATTACTGCATGCCTTGAAATTCAAATAATATGTTTATCACAGCATTTGATCAACCATCCATTAAGAATAAATACATATATTTCATAATAAAAAGATATTAGCAAAAACCTTTTACTTAGCAAGTGAATTTAACCTTTATTTTGAATAACTGAATAAGTGACAGATCCACACAGTATTTTTCAGATTGTATCAACAGACTCTTTTAGACAAATTGATTACTATATATATATATATATATATCAAAACTTACAAGGAAGCATACATTTAAAGGATTGCTCGGGTATCAAATAATTTTGTGCCAGGCTCTGTAGAGGCTCAAATCAAAGTGAAACCTTTTTCAATTTGAACCACACCCTGTTCAAAATCTAATCTAATGTATGATAACCTTGTTCTGTTGTATCTACTGGATGTTTTTCAATATTTAAAATACTTTAAATAACATTCTCATTTTTACAAAACAAGTGTAAGCTCAAATTGACTTTTAAACAATGAAAACCATAATACTCTTTTTTCTCAAAAGCATATAGAATATATTATATATATATATATATATATATATATATATATATTCATTTTCAAAAGAAAAATTTATTTCTATCATTTATTTCTTCAATGTTTCTGCTGTTAGAAGAGATTGGCTGAAGTGAATCCTATTGGGCGTAGATGATTCTAAGAATATAAAAAACCTATGTCTTTCAACTGATTAAAATTAGTTTTATCATAAATTTCTCTGTAAAAATACAGCCAGGCTATGTCTAAATATTTAACCACAGATTGGGATATTTATTTCAAAATTTAAATGTAAGTGGTAACTTTTTCGCCTGAATTCCTGACATATTTTCAATGTCAATGGTGACATTATATTGGTGATACATTTCATCAGTCTCTCCATTAAATTCATCAAAACTTACAAATTGTCTGGAATCACTATCTGATTCCCTGTTACGGTAACAAAACTTATTTTTAAGAGATTTTGTGCAAGATATTATCTGAATTAGTAGAACATTCACCAAGGAATCATAAGGTTCCAGGTTCAATAGTGGTCCACAGCAACTCAGTGCATGAGTAGCACAGCTTGGGTAATCGGATCTGTACAGTAAAAAATCCGGGAGCTGACGGTAGGTGTGGTGCTCCAAATCGGCAATAGCAATCTTCCTGGTCTAGCACTGACAGAAAGAGGTAGACTCCCTTGATGTTCAGCTGATACTGACAATAGGCCACACCACAAACTTTACTCTATGGTCAGGCATTCTTGGAAAATTATTACATTCACTGCCTTACATTACCAACTATAAACTGTCTGAATCACTGTCAGAGTAAAATGCTCTAGGAGAAGAATATTTCTTATGCGATATCTTGTTCATCATTTCAAAGAGTTTAAGCATAGTGCAACTGGTTTAAACTACTGGCTTGATTGGAAATATCAAAGAAGTATATTTAGGTTATCAATGAAGTGGTCTTACTCATGAAGAAAACAGCTTTCAGGCTTTTTAATGTATTATATGTTAGGGGAGGAGACCATATAAAAAGATACATCACAAAGTCTTTTAAATGTTGTTGTTTTTTTTTTCAGATTTTATTTTTTGTTTAAAATTAAAACAAGAGGACAAGATTATGAATTAACCTAAAGTATCTACCTGGATGTACATCACCTGTTTGTCAGAAATGCACCAAGGTGCTTAAATTGCTAGTTTCAGATAATCAATCCAGATGTCTCACCTGAATATATCAGCAATCAGGCTGATAGCATCATTATGAATGAAAATTACATAAATCTAGGATTGTGACATGAAACATAGAAAAGATGAAACTACATAGGAGCAGGTTGTAATGTCATGGTTTTCTTTAGTTCCCTAGATGCCAGCAACTGCCAATATATCATAGAAGACTAAACAAATACAAAGAACTTGGTATGATATAAAGTAATGAGTGCACAAATTTTATACAAGGCCATGCATTACAATAAAAAATAATGAGATTTGACTTTTATTGCACAAGGGAACAAAAGAGATTAAAAAAAACGTTTGTTTCATGCTTGAAGAATATGCTCAGTAGAGAGTGACCGATCTCCTGTTAGGTATGCTACTGATATAATTACTAGGTGAATTTGTCAGATTTTTAAAAAAAGCCATTTAGCAAATACTCTGACCATTTTCCTCTTCACTGATGAAGAGTAAAATTGGATGTAAAGATTCTGAGTAACAAAAACTCTGTTACTTTAAAAGGATTATTTTTTTGCTTGCTTGTTTATTCAGCCAATGCCTGTTGCTTGAGAATGCAAAAGTAAGCAAAAACCTGTTAAGTAAACATTGAGAACTTCTTTTATTTATAACAAGAAGCAGATTATCATCAGTAAAAAAAAGAAAAAAAGATTATTAAGTATATATATGTATTTATATATAATTTTGGTTACAATAATTTTTGATAGTGTTGGCTTTAAGACAGGTTTTTCTTTCTTCTCTGACAAAACGAGATTTTCATAAGAATCTCAGAAAAAAAAATTAAAAGATTTATGAGTTTTATATATTCTTTTTCAAAGATAATGTAATCACAAAAAAATACAATGACGAAATGAAATAGAAATAATATGTTGACAGACAGGATTAATGATACTATATCACATAAAAGGTTAACAGTATGTTGACAATTATGGTGGCTCAGATAGAAATACTATTTGCTATTGCAATGCTATGTATAAAATTGGTCGAAGGAGGTGCCTGTGTAATGGTTATCATTGTAGAAATTGGAAACGGAAACATAAGTTAAAATACTGGATGAGGCTGTTTGCATTTCACAGAGCCCTAATACACTTGGGATAGGTATGCATCGCCCCCCCCCCCAGGCTACAGATAAATAGTAGAACAGACTGGGTTCATTAACTTTGGTTCAGCAAAATTCATGAGTTACTTAATGCTTAAGATATCTTTGTAGAAGAATGGCAGTGATACTATTTAACTCATAGCTGGGGGATAAGAGTATTAGTCCAAAAGTGGACATAATAGTGAGAATGAAAAAAACATTGATCCACTAATATTGAATTAAGGTTACCAACCTGAAAAAAAAACAACCTCATTACTTACGCAGATGCTCAGTCAATAAGGTTTTGGCTTAGAACAATATTCATGGTCTACCCCATGACTATGTGATTCTTTCCTGTTTTCACCATTCCAGAACTGTTGAGAACATCTAACACTTTATCTAACTAACTGAAGGTAGGTTCAATTGAAGACTTCCAGCACTGTTTCTAGAAGTGTGAATGTCTTGGTCTGTTGTTTGGTTTTATTTGAAAGTAATTAAGTTGATGATAAAGATCTTTTACACAATCAGTGTCATTACTTAGTTGACTGACCAATGTAAAATTTAGATACTCCAAAGACTTTATTTAATTATTTGGTAATCTATGAGGAAGTGCGTCTCGATCCCCTGCCTCTGAAATTGCTGCCCGGTGAATTTTAAAATAACGACCCCAAGCTCCGGCGCCACATCAGTGTTACTTGAAAGAAAACAACCAACTTAGGGCGTTAAATGTATTTTAGGTGGGGGGGGTCTCTTTTTTGTCTTAATTCTTGTTTATTTATAGAAATTTGTCGTAATTCGTGTTTATTTATCATAATTTATCGTAATAAAAGAAAATCTTAGTATTTAATAGATAGATAGATATGAAGGTGGATAGTTTTGAATAGACTGAGATAGATAGATAAACAATACCAATTATTAATTCCTTATAAAAAAAGTAAAGTCCACGGGGCGGCCTAAAGTCGGTATCAGCCAGTCAGCGAGGGAGTCTATCCCCTTTTCAATAGCGCTAGACCAAGGAGATTGTTTTAGCATCTGAGGTGGAGCGCCACACCTACCATCAGCTCCTTACTTTACCGCACAGATCCCTGTGCTACTCATACGCTGAGTTGGCGGGGACTGGTATCGAACTAGGAACCTTGTGGTTTCTAGCCGAACGCTCAATTCTTGTTTGTTTATAGAAATTTGTTGTAATTCGTGTTTATTTATTGTAATTTGTCGTAATTCTTGTTTATTTATTGTAATTTATCATAATAAAAGAAAATCTTAGTATAGATATGAAGATGGATAGTTTTGAATAGACTGAGATAGATAGATAGATAGATAGATAGATAAAACAATAGGTACCACCTATTTTACCAATTATTCATTCCCTATAAAATTAATTAATTAACAAATAATCATAACTCTTGGATGCCAAACAGAAAAACCCAATGCAAATCTAATAATGATTTTCAAAGCTTTGAAACAATCATGCTAAAGGCTGTGATGTGTCAAATGTGAGGTCAGTTCATGGATAATATTATCAGACATTTCTGAACTGAATCATTTATCTCTGATTGTGAATTTGTCCAATCAGTCTGTTCCCCATGGCTTGCAAGAAAGCCATCTTCCTGTGGTGAGAAACAAGGAGACACAATCAGTGCTGTGCTATCTAAAAGGGCTGCAGGATAACTTTGAAAAACTTTCTTGTTGTTTCACTGAAGATTTGAGAAAGTGCACTGAAGAAAGTTGGAGACATTTCAGTGGCATGTGGTGAAGTGCCTGATATAAATAAATAATGAAACTTAACACGATTCAAGGTGTCAGTGGGGAGACTACATCAATGTTGTGTGCTTAAGGTGTCATGATTCTAATCTCAATTATTCTAGCAAATTACCCATAAAAATGACTGGATTATTCATGCATGGGATAGTCCTTCTGTATATTTACTTACAAACCCCTCTACATGAGTAGGATATAACACAGGATCAATTTCTTAAGCAGAGTTTAACAGGTTTGAATTCAGAATTTTCCTTCTTCAAGACTGGTTACCTAACCAGGGTTAAGGGCCCCAGTAAGCACTACTATTTACCCATAGCTGGAGGGAGAATAATTGGTGAATTACTTTTCCCAAAAGTATTCATGCTATGTGAAATAGAAATAACTCCATCCAAGATTTGGCCTTTCTGTCTTGGATTAAAGCTCTGCCAAGGATCAACTCTTTTCTCTTCAAGGCTTACACCTCAGATCAAAATGTTACACACCAAGATAAGTCTAGTATCTATATGCTCTTACCTAACTTAGGACTTCCAATTTAATTTATATATGCTGTTCAGGTAGCAAATTACCTATGTAGCAGATATCTCATTTGCTTACTTACATCCAAGCTGGATTTTAGAATAAGATGTTGATTCACTTGACAAATATTATGGACAGAGAAACAAATAAATATAATTCTACATACACATATTTATTGACTGAAAAAGTATTTTTGTTTTATATTTTGGGCTATATGATAATAGCAAGATAATTATGTATCAAAACTTGTTCGTTAAGGAAATGTTAATTACTTCCAAGCAAAACTTACTTTTATTATATATATATATATATATATATATCTTATTATAATGGAGATTGTGGGTTTGTCTGTCTGTAACCGAAACTATATTTGTATACAAGTTACAATTCCCTTTGTTATTTACATCACATTCTCCATGATTTTATTTTTATTTAAATCTCAATGATTAATAAAATTGTTTACATTATTAAGACTGTTGACCATATCTACATACTAAACATGCAATTGTATTTATATATACAACAAAATAGCGGTTTACAGTGTGAATGGGAAGGCTAATTTGCATATTGATCTTAAAAAATTGATTTTAAATATATGCTTAGTATTATTGATTTCTAATTGTTTGGTTTTATTTTAATAAATATAAGCAAAAATCTCGAAGATAAATCTTAAAGAAATTGATCAACAAGAAGAAATAACTGTAATTTTATTCTTTACTTCCTATTTTAACTAAATAGTTAAATTAGAAAAATACAAATGAAAGACGGAGAGTGATGGAAGAGTTAGTTTCAAAGTTGTTCCTTTTCGATTATTATACCCTCTGTTTCAAATCTTTTTATCTGCATTCTTATTCAGTTTATTAGCCTTTCTAATTTAATACATATTTTATTATATTAAAACTTAAAAACTTGCACCCGGAGGGTGCATAAATTTGCTAGTATATATAATAGGGCTGGTTTAACTCAGTAGAGCATTTGCCTTGGAATTGCAAGTTTCTGTTTCGATACCAGTCCTGTTGGCTTATTTTATGCTGAAGATGTTCTGTTCTATTCATACTAAATTTTTTTTACACCTTTTTTAAACTTATTTTTTCTATTTAACTCATAGATAAGACTCTAAGAGATACTACCACTCCGGATCAGAGTAGACCTGGGAGTAATATCAATGAAGGGGTACTAGGGCTTGAAGTTACCACCTGAATGATTGGAGGGACCTTTCCAACTGCTTGTCTAGCCTAAGTAAGGGCCAAAGGGAAGCATCACATATCATGGACTGCTCAGCCATCAGGGTTCCATCCTTAAGCATCACGGGTTGCCACCCATAGCCAAAAAGTGGCTCCATTGGGTGATTTTACTCTTCTGCAGAGGTGTAGTTGATGTATTCTTCTGCCCCAGCCAATACAGCGTCAATGTTATAGGATGACTATGTGAGTGTGTTGTGATTAAAAACAACAAAAAAATAAAAATTTAAAAAATCTAAAGCAATATTAAGTAAGTAAAGTCGTCGGGGTGGCCTAATGTTGGTATCAACCAATCAACCAGGGAGTCTATCCCTTTTCACTAGCCCTGGACCTAGGAGATTGTTTTAGCATCCGCGGTGGATCGCCTCACCTACCATCAGCTCCTTACCTTACTGCACAGATCCCTGTGCTACTCATACGCTGAGTTGGCAAGGGTCGGTATTGAACTAGGAACCTCATGGTTTCTAGCCGAATGCTCTACTGACTGAGCTAACCCAGTCAAAATCTATTAATAATTGTACTTGGGTGAACTATAATATCTAATATGACTGGTGTTAGATTTGCATAACAGATGATTAAAGTGGCAAAGGAACAAGTTTATTTTTTTTTAATTTTAAACAAAAATAAGTTGATCATAACTATATACAAAGGAACAGTACTTGTCTTTTGTTTTTTCAGGATTTAAAACAAAAGTTTAGATAAAAGCTTTTATTCTTAGTTTTATTTCTTATTCCCACAATTTTCTTTCTTTATTTTCTTTCACACAAGACAACCAACAAAACTTTATGAGAAAGCTCTAATGAGTTAAACATTATGATTTCATATCAAAAAGAAAGAAGTCTTTTCTGCTAGCATTTATTACAATAGCAACATGACATTCTGAATAGAAGGTATCATGATTGATTTCTGGAATCAGTCTTTTGTCAAGTCATTCTTTGATGCCAACCAAAATGGTCTCTTAATGAATGATCAAAATCATTGTATTTTATGGAAAGGTGATGCTGAGAGTTCAACATTTCTCTTAAGACAGCTTAATTGACAGCAGACTTCACAGATTAATTCCAGAAGGAATCCAATTTAAATCTGCAGCATTTTTTGTTTGTTTTTTTTACATGAAGATGGAAAGGAAGAATGAAACGTGCAAAGTCATACATTTATAAATTACAGCATTGATGGACATTAAAGCTAGAGGAGTTTAATCAGTCATTATAATCATATGGTTGGATCAAAGTCTGACTTCCTGGTTGATTTCCTTGACTAGAGCCTATTTACTCAATTAAAAGAATGAACCAGTAAATTGGACATTCTATCAAACAAACAAACAAACAAAAACCAAAAGACAATTAAATAAATCAGGCCTTTTTTTCATATAAACTAATTTACAGTAAATATAGTAAATTCAGTATTTTTTATAAACAAATTATAAGTGCAAAAATTACCAACCTTTCTTGAACTACATACTGAATATATTGTTTAAAACAACTTTTTTGTCTGAAAAATTTGCATACATCTACTATATTCAATGTACTGTCATGAGTTAGTATAATTTGTGGGAGTAAATTACCTCCAAAAACAGTGATGATCGTAATGCAATAAAACTAATTATTTTTTGCAATTCAATAACCATAAATATTGGGTACAAACTATCTAAAATTAACATTTAATATTTCCTCATAACCAACACACTTAGAAACACATTTAATTTTTTAAGAAAATGTTAAAAATAAAGATGGATTTTATTTTCACATTCATGAGAAAGCAGTTAAAAAAGCTTTTAAAAGAAAATGTATTTTTCCCAATGATATAAAGAGACTGTTAGAAATGGACATGGTAACAGAGCTTCATATCCTGGATAAGGTTGTTTGCATTTCACATAGCGCTAATACCCTTGAGAAAGGTATGAATCCTACTATCCTCTCACCACCAGTAGGGCAGACTGAGCTCTTTAACTTGGTTAGACAACCAGTCTAGGAGAAGAAAAACACTGAATTAAAACCTGAAACAACCGAAAAAAATTTTTTTAAAAAATTAAACAAAAAAATTCAAGCATAATTGACTCTCCCATATCTTATACAAGATAAGATTTGAAATTTTCAACTCAGGTGTGGTATCAACTGAATGTCTCACAAGGACAAAACCCTTTATCAATCAAAGTGTTAAGGTTAACAATTCCAGATGACAGAGTGTATGAATAACCTTAAGGCACCCAGTAATACAACAGAGAAGTAGTCTATGATCCACTCACAACCCTTTAGAGGAGTGAAGGCAAGTTGTTGAGATGATTTTAATACCTCCAGTCTAAAAGTTTCTCCATTTAGTTGATTCAATTTCCTAAGCCACAAGGTCAAAGGGCACAACATTGAACAGTGTTTAATCATCTCCAGTTTAGGTCATGGTGAAGGACATCAAGGTCTCTACTCCAATGCTGTATCAACTGCATTATATCTATTTAACCTTTAGCAACGAATTTTCATACATCTGCGGATATATTAGTTAAAATTATTTGCTGTCATAAACAGGGTGTTCATAAATTGTGCTGTGTGTGTGATTCTGTCTGTCTCTTCACTACATCTATTGTGTATTCTATTAATTTCATTTGTAATGTAACTTCTCTTGGAACTGAGTGAAAGTGCTGACTTGAAGTGTACAAAGAGATCCTTAGTGGTGTTTTTTTTTATAGAAGCTAGTGTAAATTTTACCTGCAGGTGATATTTTTATTCTAAAATCTAGGAGTGCCAGGAAACTAGTGTTATCTGGATGTTCTATTTGGAATTGAATGTGGTTATATATACTATGGAATTTCCCAGCTATGTCATTGGCTTCTTCTTTGGATGTTGTCAACATAAGTATATCGTCAATATACCTGGTGAAGAAAATGCATGATGGGCAGATGGTTAGTGCTCGTTGTTCTAATCCTGACATCTGTTTGTATGTATGTCCATTATACGTGAAGTAAGTATTGTCTACTATGATGGATAGTAGTTGGTATATATCTGCTGCAGTTAAATTGTGACAGTAGAAGTTTTGAGAGATGATATGTTCTAATATGAGATCAACCGCTGGGTGTGCAGGTACTGTGGTGTACAGGGAGACCACATCTAAACTGAACGCGTAATTATTTTGTTTAAGTACTCCAGTATTTAATTGTTGTAGTCTATGGATGACTTCATCGGAGTTTTGAACATGTCCTGGAAAGGTGGAAAGTAGAGGTTTCCTCTAAGAAAGTCATCATGCCATTTAAAAACATAACACTCTTAAGATAGTGTCTTATTCTTTCAACTAGATGGTGGCATCTTCGTGGGCAAAGAAAAAATTTTTTTAAAAAAAAAATTGAAACATCATAAAGTAGACTTAAACCTATTCTAGTAGTGACCACTCCAAGTGGAGATTTCCTTCTAGATTGTTTTTTTTTCCTAACCAGGGTTAAAGAACCCAGTCTGACCTACTATTAGCACTATGTGAACTGTGGCTTCATCCTGGATTTAAACAATATGTTTACTTTGATTATATAACAAATAGTAAATGTTTGCACAACTCTATGTGTATTAAGATATTTCATACTTATTTAGATTATTAAAACACGAGTTATTGGCCATGAAAAAGGAATATGTATTAATTTCCATGAGATTATGTTTTTAGAAAATAAACTAGATATTTACATGTATTTATACATTACTATCATTCAACATATACAGTATTGCCCACAAATAAATACACCCTATCAATTTTTATAAAATGCTAATTATATTATCAACACAGATATTACTAGGTATTCTTTATTAACAGATTCTAGAGCATTGAAATTCTGAACCAAAATATCAGTATGTAAAAAAGTAAAGTTGGCTGAGTGCTAAGTATACCTCTTATATATATTTATGCAATTTCATTTTCCCTCACAGCATTTCAATGCTATGGAGTTTAGTAATAAATGATATCTAATAATATCCGTTTTGATTAGATAAAATTCAACAGATAATAGTACACATTCTTGTATATGTAGTTTGGAAGAAAATGAACTTTTGGTAAAATTTATTTAATTATTTGACGTGAATCTATTTATATGTGATTATATATATATATATATATAATATATATATATATATATATATAAAATGATTAAAAAATTAAGTATGTGATTTTTATCATAGTTGGCAAATATTATTGGTTGTAAAGAGTGCTAAACTAGAATAATAGCTTCTATTATGGTTAAAATATAACACCACAAATGTCTATGAACTGCCATATTTGTATTGTAGAGTAAGATAAGAATATATAGCCAATTATTTTCTTAATTGTTTATATATTATTATTTTTTGCATTTCTGTATTGAACACAGTTCAAATTTTGTGGTTTAGAGCTGCTGTTATATTCTACCCATTATATATATTATTTTCATTTATTTTATAATTTCATTATGTATTTGATTCAAATTCTATTAAAGTAACCTTATGCAAATATACATTGTGTTACCATTACATTTTGTTTAAATCTTAAAATATTTTTTACCTATGTACATATTTATTAGATATTTTGCTCTATATATCATATCAGTTGATTTGTATAAAAATAAGACTTGTGCTAAGCTTGCAATAAAGACTTTATTTTCATATTTTTTTAATAAGAAAAACTGGAAAGGATTTACAATGTTAAAAACATATTTCACATTGAGCAAATTGAATATTATTCCAATGTTAGAAACAAAATTAGAAGGTTAGGATCATAAAAACTTGGAAAATAAAAAGTTTTTTCTCTTTTTAAAAAAATACAAACTTCTTGTGAAGTTCTTTAAACTAAAATTCAGTAACAATACAATTACAAATTATTATCATTTAATAATTTTGGTAAAAATGATTGAGTTTATAATGAGATAATTGTTTTCATGGGTTATGTTGTAATGTAGTTTCTTTCTTTTATTAATTATAAAGCTGTAGTTTATAACATTATCCTAATTAGGAAGACACAGATTACATTTAAACTGCACTTTCCATTCATTTGTTTTAAAGTTTTTTGTCTGTGCTAATAAAGTATTTTTTGTCAAGAGAACTTTTTATCTGCTTTTCTTTTAATCAACAAAATTGCTTAATTAGTGAAAATCTTAACAGTGGCAAAGAGAATAGAAAATAAACAAATTATTCAACAATTGATTCAGATGCTTTTGTTTTATTATCAGCAGAAAATTGCTTCAACTGAATCATTATTTCCTCAAAATTTAAAAAGATGCTGAATTTGGTTGAAAATATTTATTTATTTATTGCTACTGAGCCACACAAAGGTGATTCAAATTGAACATTTATTTAAATGACAACATTTTTTTTACAATATTAATTTAAATTATACTGTTTTTAAAAAGGTCTTTAAAAAAAGAAATACTGTTAACTGTTTTAAATTTGCTGCCATAGCTAACCCTTAAAACTTTATTAAAGGTACATATAACATTGTCATGAAAACTTATATTTCGGCTGACTTATTTAAGCATGAAAGAAAATCTATCCAAAGATTTACCATTACATCATACTAGCAAAATAAAAAACGCCCTACAGACGACGTAAAAAAAGATTTTTTAAACATATTGCCTGAGGGGTGGAAGTTAAAAATTCAATGTCAGCGAGTTTGTGCCCTAAGTAAGTAAAATCATCAAATTCATTAGAGGATTAAAAAATAAAACAATTTAAAATATAAACTTTAAATATGTATTAAAATAAAACAAACTATATATAGATATATAATACCAGTCATGTATTTATCAAAACTTGTTTTAAAAATCAATGAGGACTGTCTAATATTGCATGTTCAAATTTTGAGTGTATTTATTCTATGTTATGACGATTTGGGGTAATTTGACATAAGCAGTGACGTAGTTTTTGTTACAGACAAAAACCGGAAGTGAATCTCCATTATTAATAGATATAATCAGTGATGCTGATAGCCTTTTGATTCTGGGATGCACATGTTTGTTTTGAATGTGTCCCCCAAAAAATTTATGGATCCCAACTAAAGTATCTTAATAGATTGTAGGGTTTTTATTCATGATATGGGGAAACAACTAAAGCCATTTAACTGCTACCTTGTAACCTATCCTGTGATATTCATTTCTAAGAAACTATTGAAATGTATTTACAGTTAGTTTGAAATGGTGGAGGAAGAAAACACTGGGATGTATGTATATGATTTTACTGCATCATTTTAGATTTTTGTGTGTTAGGGATGCAGGACGCGTACCTATCAGCATCTCTGTATAATATGTGGACTTCAAGTCCCTTAAGTGGAACAATTTTGCTTAAAGGATTTGAAGGATCAGTGTGTCCATTTCCTTTGATGATAACCATTACCCCATGGGTGCCTCCAAATTTATAAAATTGATTCAATTAACTGTATATATTTTTTGTGATGATGGTGATGATTGCAATAAGTGTTTATAAATCTATAAAAATCAAGAAACTAATCTAATTTTAAAAAGTAAAAAAGAAAATTCTGCAATATGACAACATCCTAAAATCTGTCATAATTTTAAAACTCTTACTATATTTATTTACGTGTTCTTATGCTATTAAATTCAATATTTTACACTACATTACAAAATGAATAGGCTTCTCTATTCATTATGTAACAGTTATCTGTGACAATAGAAGCTATTATGAGTTATTGATGTGAAAGTTCAATCTCTACTGTCATCTAGGGGTGATTTGGAATGGGCCTCTGTTTGGTTCATAAAAGGGGAGCTATTATGAGTTATTGATGTGAAAGTTCAATCTCTACTGTCATCTAGGGGTCATTTGGAACGGGCCTTTGTTTGGTTCATGAAATCATGGGACCAAACAACTCATTCATAAATTAGTTAACTGAGAATTGACCGGAGAGCCGTTGTGGGCAGACGTATGTTGTGCACTTTGCTGGTGATTAATAAATATGTATTGTGCACTTTGCTGATGATTAATAAATATGGTGAAATATATTTGAATATATTATTTACTCTAGTATTTGCTAAGCTATATCAGCCCTTGCTTCTCTCCGACACAAAATTAGAATTATGAAGAGGGGACACATGCTGCATAGGCAATTGCCAATCAATACAACTTTTCTTAGGTCTATGCAGAGATCGAGATGCAGATCCTAGATTTTACAAACTGAGCGAATTGAATGGAAATATATAAAATATTTGTACATAGAGATATCTATACAAAGATATGCCAGATATAAATGATTGAAATTTCTATATACATGTCAAATATATTGGCAATCTCTCAAAAAAGTACAGCCTGGCCAAATACATAGTGAATTTTTCTTCTTTACTAAAATAAAGTAGGCATAAATTTATAGAGAATAATGGTTCCAGAAAAAATAATGAAAATTGATCTATCTAAACATATGACTAAAACAATTGTTTTATACAATACATAACCAATTTTCATGTTGTGAGACAAAAATACACACACACACACACATATATATATATATATATATATATATATATATATATATATATATATTATGTACACATACAATCATTTTCTCATCGAGGTATTTCAATAATTTCAACTGGTGCCAGACTGCAAGTAAAATGCATATTATTAACGTATTTTCTTTCACTCTATATATATATATATATATATATATATATATATATATATATATATTTACTGTTACATGTAGTTATGTATTGATCTTCGATGCATTTAAACAGGCCTCCCTATTTGCATAATTAGACCAAAACAATCTTTTCAAACATTGACCTCAGTTTGGCTCTATGGAAAACTAGTTAAATTTTTCTTGTATATATATATATATATATATATATATGCACACAAACAGACCCTTGTTTATGCTAATGCACATGCATATACATTTGTATAGATTTATAAAATTTATTTATATAACAAAACTAGTTAAATTTTCCCTGTTATATATACATATATATAAAATTTTTACTTGAAGGCACTTACAACGCATGTATCGCATAAAATTCGATACTTTTTCTTATAGAAAATGAAATTGACAAGTGTAATCCCGGCAAAGGATCGCTCGGTGTGTAGAATGTCGTACAGACTGTTTCGACTTTATTAAGTCTCATCAGCGACATATACTAACGATTTCCCTCCGACAGAAATCGAAAACCTCAGCGAGCATAGTGAACCACTATATCGCCTCAACCACAGTACACAGCTAACAATCCTTAGTGAAATTAAGCTTGTCAAATGATACTACACGCCTCTACCATAATAGGTAAGGGGGGCGTTATATATATATATATATATATATATATATATATATATTGATGCACACAAACAGACCCTTGTTTATGCTAATTTTCATGCATATACATTTGTATAGATTTATCATTGTATTTATATTTATCAATCTCTATACTTTATATATAGAGAGCCACTTCATACAAAAACCAATATGTAGATAGCTGTGTTAATCATTGGTAAAAAAAATCATTTGATCTAAGCAACTGTAAGTGATTGAATGAGAGAGAAAAAAATTAAATCACAATTCTTGAACATTAGCCAAATATATCATCTTGAACATCATGCCGCTTGATCTAATGAAAGCAAAGGACTTTAGGAAAAAGCTTTAAAAGCTTCCTTCTAATTGAAGTCTGAGTAAGTAACTACCCAACACTGGAACTTAAAGATGGAGATGTGCTAATAAATAGATTTTATTTTATGTGAAATTGTCTCAATGAATCAAGAAATGACATATAATAGCTTTAAAGACGTAGAAATAATTGATTTAAAAACAATAAAATAAAAAAATAAATAATAACTACAAATTTACTTTTGCAGCCTCAGTATTATCTGCCATTTATAGTTGTAAAATGTATTTTTTCAGTTGTAAAGATGTTCAGGATAAACTTTTTTAATGAAATAATTTATGCATAAGTGCATCCAGATTATAATGTACTCCTACACACATATATATAATATATGTATGTATATATATATATATATATATATATATATATATATATATATATAGATAAATAGAGAGAGACAGAAACAGAGACTGATGAAGACATGTTGATAGATATATGAATATTTTTTCCCTTTTCCATATATTTGTGTGCTGATATGTTTATATTTAAGACAATACATACAAAACTGTACATATCATATATGAGATAGTAAGAGAGAGATATATATATATATATATATATATTTAGCAGCCCCACTGCATGAGTAGGATACAGCAACAGGTCAAGTTATTAAGTTTCTTTGTTGAAAATAACAGAATCAATTTTATTTTTAATCTTTTGAATTTTTTTTTTACAATCCTAACAATTTTGAAAGGAAAAACAAACAAAGAATTCAAAACAACATGGATGCTGTTCTTTTCAGCAAAGTTTGTTTGAAAAGATGATGCCCAAATATATATATATGGGGAGGAAGAGAGGAATGTGGATATTTTAATATTTTTCTATAAATTTCTGTGCTCATCGATGTATATACTTATATAATGTAAACATATATGCTGCTGTGAAAAGTTATGCATGTAGTATATATATATATATATATATATATAGATATAGATAGATAGATAGATAATATATAGATATAGATTTTTATTTCACATTAGCCTCATTGTTTTGTATTAAAAAATGTTTCACCTTCTTTGCCATAATTTTCTTTATCAATAACATTATTCAATATACTGGCATTGAAAAATCAACTAAGTAATGAATAAAATGTTTTTGATTACATTAAAAAGTTTCCTTGTCTTAGCTAATAAGATACCCCACCAATTATTGCATTACAACTCAACTGGTTCTATAAATGCCAATGCTTGACTGAAAGTATTACTCTTTAATTTCCCCAACCACTTAGTAACAGACTCTAGTTCAACATAATTTCACAAGGATACAATGTATATGCTTATCATTGGCAAATATAATTTTCATAGCAATTTAAAAACTTTACATTTAAAAATGGCTGTCGACATAAAGAAGTATTATGCATACACATCTGGAGAAATTCATATTTTTACAATGTATTGCTAAAATCTATTCCTCTAGCAATACACTTAATTGTGATTAAAAATATTTTAAAAATAATAATGGAATCAGTGAAGTCAAAGAATGTCCTACAGTGGCTGATGGAATATTTTATAAGAAATATCTTTGTCCTAGGTCTTTTAACTTTATCAATGAATCGGATAATGATTCAATTTGTAAATGGTGATTAAGATACTGAAAGCACACATTGTTTTGGAGTGGATAACAAGGTATTTTGGTAAGATAATTACACTGATAATATATTGGAACATCAAGAATGAAAGTAAGACTTTTCTATAAAATTTTTAAAAAAGTAAAAAACAAAAATATCTTCTAATTCCAAGTTGCAAAAAATCTACTGGCTATTGTTTTTAAACTATTATTGAAGTTTGGACTTTTTTTCTGTCATTCAATAGAACAAAAAAATTTTAAATTCTAGTTGTATCATTTAGGTAGGTTGGATTTTTACAGTATGTCAACCCTTGGGTTATTTTATGCCAAAGACATTTTTTGTTTTATTCATTCTTGTTGTATATTTGAATTTCTTTTTCTAAACTCATTTTAAAACATTTTTTCTATATATATTTAACTCATAGGTGAGATCCTACAAGGTACAACCACTCTGGATCTGAGTGGGCCTGGGAGCAATGACAATGAAGGTGTACAGCACACTCCCAAGAGCTCCAGAATTAAATGCAGTTTAACAAAAAAATATGAGAATATCATATATAACTATGTGTGTATTTATGAATGAGGTGTGATCAAAATATAATATATAACTTTATTGCGGGTTGGTTACACAAAACTTACACTCTCTTCTATACTCAAACAATTTTCATTTTTAAAACCTTTGTATATATAAGTGCATTTTCCTACAGTTGGATTTTTTCAAAAATTATCCCTCTAGCAAAGCATTGACATTAATGAACAAATTAGAATTATTGTATATTTTCAAACTCCTTTTTATTTCATGATGGACTCACTAGGAGAGGGAAAAACCATCATTCAAAAAATACAGAGGGAAAAAATCTCTATATCCTGATTGCATTTTACTTTTTAAAAAATTTTGAATATCTTAATTGTCCACCAAAAACTGAAGTCGTCAAAGCTACTTTTCAGAAATTAATCATTAATGTTTAACAGCTAAATGTAAGCATCCAAATATCACACTCTGTACAGCAAATGTAAAGACACGTTCTTAGAAAATGTACTTTAGAATTAAGTTAGTACTAAGGTGACATCAATTTTTAAAAATGGGAATCCACAATGCTTACAACTACATTAAAGCCATTGCTATATAAGGTGAGAACTGACTTCACCATCAGGCATCTCACTGATAGCTATCCAGCTGTAATCCTCCATTTCAGCTTCAAGCTAGGTGTGTCACAGAAATTACTTGAGAGTACAACAGTATGCTAAGTAAGCTAACATAAGTCTTTCACATCTTTTCTTACACACATTCAAATTATTTACTCCTTATGCTTGGCTCTTACAAGGCCACTTTGTTTCATACTAATTGTTCTTCTACACATGTTCATACATATAATCTGCCTGGTCAGCTTAAGATGACATGTTAAGTAGGGAGGATAACAACAAGAGTTTACAATGCAGGAATTTAACTCTCAAACTATTTATCTGTCCAAAAAGTTAAAATCATTTTTGCACTTATTATTATAACTAGTGAAAATATAGATCCTCTATGCACAAGTATTTAAGTTTTAATGTAATAAGTTATCAGAGTAAATTATTGTTTTATGAGCTGAACAGCGAGGGAGTCTAACCCTTTTTTCTAGCACTAGACCAGGAATATTGTTTTTGTGTCTGAGATGGATCACCAGATCTACCACCAGCTCCCCAAGTAGTGCTACTCATGCATTGAGTTGGCAAGGGTTGGTATCAAACCTAAAACCTTGTAGTTCTTAGGCAGATGCTCTACCAACTGAGAAAGACTAAAGAAATTAAATAAGAATGCATATAAAAGATTACACTTATTTTTATTCTATTTTAATTGATTTCTATATAAAATTATACATAGGATTACTTTTAATATGTTTAAGAATAAAACAATGATATTAAAAATCAAAAGCACCATATAATCATTTGTTAAAACCAATATGAAAATTATCCACACCATATACTATATGAACCTTTATTCTTAGCGATATATAACATTCATTGCAGGATTTTAAAAGCCTTAATAACACAGGCTGTTTTAAGACAAATGTAATTCAGATGGACTTTAATAGAGACATCATTAATAAATGCTAATTAATATTCATTATTGTTTATTTAATAAACACTAGAAGCAGCTACCCAGCATTGCCTAGGTAGAGGGGGAATAATAAAAAGTTAGTCTCGCAGATCCATTGAGTGTTTTGGTCTTACATAATTGATTTATGTTTTAATCATGAACACCACCAATGACTTTCCCTTTTCTTACTATTCAAATCCTAATTTTTAAATATCTTTCCAGGTATGAATAAAATCTTCATTATTTTTGCTAAAAAAAGCTCTGGTGATAGTGAATGTGTATATATATTTACTTTATCATTAATTCTTTTATTTTTGTTGTTTGATCTGGACATACATACATATACATAAATACCAACTGTCCTTTATATATGTATATAGATGGAGAATGTTACTTAAATAAATACAGACATAAAATTAATTTTTCTATTTTATTCACATTGATTTTTGTGCTAGTTTCTATACTCCCAGATATTAACTGTAACATGCACATTTATTTTGATAAGTAAAGAGTATCCTTTGCAGTTATGGGAGAGATTGATAACCCACTTCACTTGCATTTCTCCCTTGAACATAATGGCCCTTTTAAGCTCTTGAGTTAGTTAATAGTACTAAACTGCTAAGTAATGGCACAAATATAATTTTAATGATTAAATCACTTGAAACCAAATTTTGAATCACATCTTGATCAATTCTAAATAAAATAAGGATAATTTTCTTAAAAAATAGAACTATTTAGGACAGATGATTAGATTTGATTTGGTTTGTTTTACGGCATATCAACCTCAGTGGGTCATTTAATGCCAATAAAGTTTGGAAATAAATCAATTCTTAATGGATAATACCATTTTTTTATAGATACATTTTTCTATTTAACCCATAGATGGCACCCTAACAGGTACTACCACTCCGGGTCAGAGTGAACAAGGGAGCAATGGTGATGAAGGGGTGCTCCACATTCCCGAAACCTCCAAAACTAGAACCTCACCATCAGATAGAGTATAACATCATTCCCAGGACATGTAGACCCTCAGTCACTGCCTTCTAGCACCCATATGATAAAAAGGGTTGGGGCTTGCCATAAGGGCAATAGGGTTGGGAAAATCATATAGGTACTAGGGGATTAGATTAGAGTAAAGTTACGAAATGTTGAATTATGAGTTGGAAGATATGAAAATCAAAGTAAAAATAGATACATGATAACAGGCATCTTACCGATATGCTCACAGTGATTGTATAATGTCAGTTGTGAAGTGTGAAATCGATCAAGACGGGTTGACAGGCTATTAAAATCAATTAATCTATAAATCATTTCGGGTTCAAATCATGGATTAGGCTATTTGTCTTTCACTTTGCACTAATATCCCTGGTAAGGCCTGAATCCATGTTCTCCTCCAAGCTATGGTTAAAAAGTAGGAAAAACCGGTTTCTTTAGCCTTGCTATGGTAACTAGTGTAAAAAAAGGAAGACTCTAAATATGAGTTTCCCAATTGAAGTGGCAAAATGATATTAACAGCAAACCAAAGAGATATCATAGAAATTATTAAAAAATAAAAATCAAAGTGGCCAGGGTACATAGATATAATAGATATAATTGTGCAACAGATAAAAATTGGTTGGTTGGTTGTTTTGTTCAAATCTCTTTCAGGTCATTTATTGCCAAATCAAGTCATTTTTATAAACAAAGAAATCAGATTGCTTACAATACCTGCTGTTGCATAAGTGGTCATCCAATTAAGTATTAAACTGGTTCATTGCTGCTTAATTCACTAAAATAGTTGGTTTGTTTGTTTTACAACATATCAACCCTTTTCAGGTCATTTAATACTGAATCAAGTCATTTTGATAAACAAAGGTCTCTGGTTGCTTACAGTACATGCTAGTGCTTAAGTGGTCACCCAATTAAGTATTGAACAGGCTCATTGCTGCTTAACATCAGAGATCTAGTGGGAACCGGTGCCTTGCATAAAATGAGGTTAAAAGATTGGTGCCTAAGAAATAACAAGCATGCTCAGAAGCAACCTAACAGGAGGGAGAGAATGAAAATAGTCAAGTTTGGTGTTAAGTAATGGTTGATAGTAGTAGATTAAAGGTCATCATTGAAGGAATTAATAAAAAGATTCCTCTATCAAAAGACTCAAAATTGATGATGACTTATAACTCTTCAAGGGTACAAATGACTTAGAAATATCAAAGAAATGAGTTTTAATATATGATATTTTATTTGTTTTTTTATATTCATAATGAACATGTTATTACCTTTAACAAGGCTTATAAATAAGAGAGTAATCCTGGTGAAATATGAGATGATGATAAAGCTGAGAATTGTGGGATACATCGAGTGTCTGAATGAAAGGTAATTAAATTCAGTATCATGGTGTGAGAGGAAAGAGAATCCAGTCATTAATAATTTTTCTCTTGGTAGATTTTTCCAGAGACTTTTTTTTTCTATTCTACTTTCACTTTCTTTTCTTTTTATTTGTGTTTTTTTTTTGCATTCACCTACACCATTATTTTTATACTTCCCACAATATCTTCTCCATTTTATCTTCCTCCTCTTCTTTTTGTTTCTACTTAGCTTCTTCCTCATCTTCCTCTTCATTTTTTATTTCATATATTTGTTTCCGTTTCGCTTTGCTTCTATTTTTCATCTCATATTTTTCTTTCTATTTTGCTTCTTTCTCATCATCCTGTTTATTTTTCTTTACTTTTCAATTTTCTTTTTGATCATTTAGCTTCATTATCATGTTTAATCTCTACTTCTTTCATCATGTTTCTCTCTTTTCTTCCTGATTCTACTTTCTATTTTCTTCTTTCCAATATTTTTCTTCTAATTTCATACTTCCTCCTCTCCTATCTACTTCTTTCCCATTATCACTTCTGTTTCTTTTGAATGTCATCTATTCCTTCAAATCAATTTTTTTTCTGTACAATATATATTTTTCTTCTTTCTCATTGTTTCATTTTTTTTTCTCACTTTCATTTCTTCCAAAAAGAAAATGTGCCTTGTTATAACGTTTTCCTCAAAAACTAATTTAATAGTAGGGCTAACTTTATCTTCATCAGCTGCCCCATTGTGGTGTCATTGTGCCAGGCTAATCTTACTGAATGATAACCAGTTTTTTTTGGTTTTTTTTTCAGAATATTTTATAATTATTTTTCCTTCTCATTTCTTGCAATTTCTTTCAAATTCATTTTCCTTTTTTTTTTCTTTACAATATTTGTTATTTGCTCCCCCCCACCATCTATGATACAAGACCCCCACTATACTACATGTTAATTTTCACAAAGTAGTTTTCATAGAAAATATATGAAACCTATCCTTCCAGAGGCCCCAAGCAGGCTTTCTTTTCTACTCCAGTTAGGTGGTTCAGAGGTGGTATGCTCTGGTACTAATTCTATTTCACACATTCATCTACTACTTTATTTTTTCATTCATTTTATTTTCTATAACAGAGGGCTATAAAATTCACCCAGTTCAACACACTTGGAACATAACTTTTTTTTGTTTCTTCAATAATAATAAGATAATTCTCGTTCTGATTTGGCCAAGGATTTTACAGCACATTCTTGCATAATTTGTTTCCTCCTTTACCTTTCTTTATAAACTTCTTTCTAAGTTTATATTTCTTTTGGATCCTTTCTTCTTTTTTTTTCTTTCTTAGTGTCTTGATTTCTTTTACTTTCTCTGCTCTTTTTGTTCCACTATTTTTCCCCCTGACATATTTTGTTTTCTTGTCTTCTCCAATTTCACATAATTACTTTTGAGTATTCTTAACTGTTTTCTTCTCTCTTCACTTTCCCTTTTATCTACTGCTTTGTCAACTTTTGTATTATTTTACCCATCTAGATTTCCTACATTTGATGAGTTCCCATTCTATCTATACTTCCCTTGAATATAAAACAGGACATATGCACAATGGTGAAATTCAGCCACAAAAAAAAACCCACACACAGAAGAGATTCTTTCAGAACCATAAAACTAATTGACAATTTTCTTTAGAATGTTTTTGCCACAGCAGATTGAAAACATAAGGTTAGCATTTCTTAGAAAAATTAATAGAATCATTCATTTTCATGAATTATTCAAATTCTATCAACTTAGCACCAGTATTATGAAACTCTATGGATTAATATCCATTACTTAATTTATTCACTACTACTTACAAAATATAAATCATTTAAATTATCAATCATTCAATCAAATTATATGTACCTAAGAAGAATGTATGCGTGTCATGCAAGAAAATTTTGGAGTAGAGAAATGAGATATTTGAAACAATGGAAAATGATGATAAAAGAGAAAAATGGTATGGAATGGCATGAATATTTAAACAACAGAAAAAAAACTAATTCTTGAAAAGAAAATACAATTCAACATTATCCATTCATCCATTGATATCATCACTATTATTATTATTATTATTATCATTATTATTATTACTACTACTACTATTTGCGAGTTTTTTATATCAGTATTAGATAGTAGTCTTTTACTCGAGTCTGACTTATTATATAATCTCATACAGTAAGTTTTTCTGTAATACCATAAGTTACAGAAAGCTATAGCTTTGTGTAGCAATTTAGTAATAACAAAATAATAAAGAATATTAACATTAATTAGTGAATTGAAAAAATAAGGTTAGCATTTCTTAGAAAAATTAATAGAATCGGTAATTTATGAGGAAGTGCATCCCGGTCTCCTGCCTCAAAAATTGCTACCCGTTGACTATCAAAATAACAACCCCAGCTCATCGTAATTCTTGTTTATTTATCGTAATTTGTCGTAATTTTTGTTTAGATATGAAGATGGATATATAGTTTGGAATAGACTGATATAGATAGATAGATAAACAAACAAAATAATATAGATAGATATGAACAAATGGAGATAGATAATTTCGACAAGTAAATTTATTGGGGGGAGGGTGTCGCATCTTTTTTTGTCGTAATTGTTGTTTGTTTAAACTGAAAACAAGACATTAAACAAACATGAATAAAAAAAATCTTAGTATTTAAAGTAATATAGATAAATATGAACAAATTGAGATAGATAGATAGATATGAAGATGGATAGTTTTGAATAGACTGAGCTAGTTTGTTATTTTAATAGTCACCGGGTAGCAATTTTTGAGGTAGGAGACCGGGACGCACTTCCTCATAAATTACCATAGAATCATTTTCTTTCATGAATTATTCAAATTCTATCAACTTAGCACCAGTATTATGAAACTCTATGGATTAATATCCATTACTTAATTTATTTACTACTTACAAAATATAAATCATTTAAATTATCAATCATTCAATCAAATTATACATACATGCTGTTATATATATATATATATATATATATATATATATTATATATATATAATGATTGCCAAATCCCCAAACAACTATTTTATGGGGAAATCTCAACTGGCAAATGTTGTCAGTACAAACCCAAATTTAGGTTTAAGGACTGCCTCAAGGATACTCTGTAGAACACTGCTATTGCTGTGGGAGGACTGGGAGAAGCTAGCTTGTAATAGGACCTGGCTGGAGAGCAACCATCTACTTGTCTGTGGAAGAATTTGAGTCTAACGGAATTAAACACCAAAAATTGGAGCGGGCTATTAGAAAGGGTAATTTTCATCCCACGAACATTTAAAGTGGAGAAGTTTCAACATGTCGTTTATGTTGAAGAGTAAGTCTCTCCAGGGCTGGCCTGGTGAATTAAATGAGAAAACACAAGAATAGAGTGTCAAATGCTACTGGCACACAACTATGATGATAAAAAAAAAGAAAGAAAATGGTCTTACTCTAACACAAGTTAACAGCCATTATTATATATATATATATATATAATATAAAATAAAATAATTGAAAATTAGCACCTGAATAAAATGTTCTTCTAACAATGTTCTGTATGAAAATCAAATTCTATTTAGTGTTTGATTCCATCTTCTGGTTATGATCATGATTTGCAATTGTAATCAATACGGTTGTTGCCTTTTTTGTATATAAGGTGTGTGCCAGATGTCCACTTCTACTTATAGACTTGCCAATAGCCATGTGACCAACCTATTGGCCAACCACTGGCAGTACTCTGCTGCTGATATTGTTATTTATACTGGCTGTTCTGGTCATACCTATGCACATTGCTTTGAACCTTCGTGGAGACGGATTATATCACTGGACCTTTGACACTACGTAGGATTCCATAACTCAGGACTTATTCACTTACCAAAGAATTCTATAGCTCGGGACTTACTTACTTTAAGTTCTTTTTCAACTGGCCAAGGATGGCGATCAGAAACTTAACAATTAAAGTTTTAAAAAGTAAACATCCTCCACACATTTTCTGATGATTTTAGATTTCTTTTCTGTATGTTTATCAATTATTCAGACTTTTCAATGTGTCCAAAATATAAAAGGCTGACCTTAAACTCAATTACTCACATAAAAGCTATTCAAATTTTGACTTAGACTGAAATCTGACATAAAATAGACAGAACAACTTTTGAAGCTAATAGTGTCTACTGGAAATGACCAAATGGGTGTGTATGCAGAACTTAGGGTTATTCACTTAACCAATAAATACAGAAGGAAAAGGATGGACACATTACTTAGCACAGTTTGAGAATACACACACAAACAACTTTTCAGATATAGCTTTATGACAAATAAAAACTGAGTTTTACATACTTCTTCCTGTCTATGTGTATACACGCACACACACACAATATATATATATATAAGAGTATATAGCTTAGAAATGAAATAAAAAATGATATGAAGCAACTAGCTATACACTAGAGAAATATATATATATATATATACAATTCTACAGGCATCCATACAAGTTGGTTCTTGATTATATTCATGGCTCAGTTCAACAGGGCCTTACTCTAAGGCAGCATCTGCCCAACCCCCCCCAAAAAAAAGGGTAAGGACTAAGCTGATTGTCCAGGACCTGAGGCACACCAGAGGATGAATACCAACAGAATACTAGCAAGGTTTGAATGCCCCTGTGGTGGGGGGATTGTTTTCCAAGGAGCATCCCACACTAAACTGACTTGCTGTAACATTTTGGCCTTGTGGGGAACTGAAGAGCACACACATACACATCATCTCATATATATATATATATATATATTATATATACACACATCATCACATATACTCATATATATATATATACATATATATATTCATACACATCATCACATATACTCATATATATATATATATATATATATATATATAATTATATTCATACACATCATCACATATACTCATATATATATATATATATATATATATATATATATATATATATTATTCATACACATATATATACTCATATATATATATATATATATATATATATATATATATATATATATATTCATCACATCATCACATATACTATATATATATATATTATATATATATATATATTCATACACATCATCACATATACTCATATATATATATATATATATATATATATGTATTCATACACATCATCACATATACTCATATATATATATATTCATACACATCATCACATATACTCAATATATATATATATATATATATATATTTCATACACATAATCACATATACTCATATATATATATATATATATATATATATTCATATATATACTCACATATATATATATATATATATCATATCATTATACACATTCATACACATCATCACATATACTATATATATATATATCATACACATCATCACATACTCATATATATATATATTCATACACATCATATATCATATATCATATATATATATATATATATATATTCATACACATCATCACATATACTCATATATATATATATATATATATATATCATACACATCATCACATATACTCATATATATATATATATATATATATATATTCATACACATCATCACATATACTCATATATATATATATATATATATATATATATATATATATATATATATTCATACACATCATATATACTCATATATATATATATATATATATATATATATATATATTCATACACATCATCACATATACATATATACATATATATATATATATATATATATATATATATATACACATATATATACTCAGGCAATTAAATTCTTGTGTGTGTGTATATATATAAATGTATATACACATGTACATGCTCACATACACTCACTCAAACATATATAGATACATACATGTATACACTCACATACATATGAATATATTTACAAAAACAAGTATATAATTGTGTGTTTGTATACTTTTAAAAATACTGTCACATTTCTGCCACTCCTTTATTGTATAAATCTATTATGTGAGTGAAAACTTTTTTTTTACCAAAGAGTATTTCACCTCAAGCTGCTACTCCTCCCCTTCAGACTTTCCTGTGATTCAGTCAACTTGTCATTCAGTTACAATCCAACACAGAAGCTGAATTCTTGTTACTTAACAGAAATAGAAGATTTTGATTGATTCATTCAAAATCATGACTATCATGTATGTCTTAGTGACTTATGTAAATGAAGTTGGATTTTCTAGAATATAATTTCACAAGATTACCCTTTCTAAAGTAAGTCTTAAACAAATTAAAAATTTCACATTTGTATATAATTTATTTTTATTTTTCAGATTATTTATCTAAAAATAACTCTACAGATTTTTCTGTCATATTAATGCAGTCAGTAGATGAATAATAATCAAATTACTCAAATTAAAATTTTTGAAAATTATTTTTCTAAGAAAAGAACAATTATGAAGCATATGTTTCAAACTAACTGCAATATATTAAAAAAATAAAATATTGACTAAATATGAAATTATATATATTTACCAGCCCCTCTACACAAGTAGGATGTGATGCAAGGTTAATCTATTAAGTGGTTTATCAGATTTGAATTCAGTTTTCATTCTCCAAGACTGGTTAGCTAACCAAGGTTATAGAACCCAGACCACCCGACTATTTACCCATAGCTGGAGAGATAAAAATTGGAACCATGCCTTTCCCAAGTGTATTAGCACTACGGGAAATGCAAATAATCTTGTCTAGGATTAGAACGTGTCAGCAAGCCTATTTCCTTTGACGATAACAGTAACACCACATGTCTCTATATTTATTTACTCAATCTATAAAAAATGATACAATTTTTCATACATAGATTTGCACTTCTGCTGAGGATCCGATTATGTGTGCACTAAGATCAAAGTGCATTCCCCAGCTCTTTGCCAGGGATCAGGGTATAACTACCCAGTCTATGAGCTAGTATGAAAGTATACTGTTCTTTCATCAAGTAATTTTCATTGAGCAGAATGCAGCAAAAAAAAAAAGAAACAATGCTAATCCCAGAGATCCAAATATTTTGGAGAATCTCCCTATTGCACAGAAAGTGTACAGTTGGAGTATTCTGACATCTGTGCAAAACTGATTGTAGGGACTCATAACCTTGTGTCCAATTTGCTTTTGTGGAGTGGAAAATATATACAAGTATTAGGATATAGTATTTGACACTTCTTCCTAGGATCTGAGTGTGTGTATATATATATATATATATATATATATATATATATTAAGAGATTGAAAGGGCATTGTATCAACATTTATAATTTGAAGACAGATAATGAGAGAAAATTCAGAGCATGTGAAGATTGACAATGTATTTAATTGTATCAGTATTGTTACTTGAGACTCAGTTGCGTGTGAAGGTGGAAAGGATTGTCTTAGACACTGTCTACATGTGGTGCTATATCTGTTCAATTATCTGTCAATAACACAAGACACAAAACATACCCAAATTCCCCCACAGGCAGACGATTAATTTTTTAAAAGGCCGGACCAAAATTATCATTAAAAGATTTGGCTCATTGCCATTAACCTTCGGGAACATAATGTTATTCTTGAAAATCAGCAGAGACAGAAGAAACTAGAAATACCAATGGTTCTTGGAAATTATTCCAAAAATCCTGCTCACCTTTCTCAATTATTTCTTTGATCAATAATACGTGGCTAATGTTTTCCAAGTATAAACAAACTTTGGTTTTTACATACAAGTTTCTATCACTATCTCAGAGTAGATTATTCCTATAAACTCTTTTGTAATCCAAAATGACATAAAGCAAGTTATCTGATCATATATTACTGATCTTTGCTATAATAAGTAGATTAAAGTCTTAGAGTATGGACTTCATGGTTCTAAAACCATTAGACTATTGGATGCCATTGTCTAAGAGGAAAGAGTTAATTTATGCATCAGCAGAAGGCTAACAAAAGATAGGGTTAAATTTTAAGTGATTTATGATTAAAAGTTGAAAATATTTTAGTAAATGGTAAACTCAATGGAACAGAATGGGTGAGAGAGAGTGGAGAGGAGAGAGAGAGAATTGGTGAGAGTGGAGAGGAGAGGGGGAGAGAGAATGGATGAGATAGGGCAAGAGAGAAAAAGAAAGAATGGCTGAGAGTGTGAGAGAATATGGCTGAGAGAGAGAGAGGATATGGCTATTGTTGGTATCAGCCAGACAGCAAGAGAGTCTATCCCCTTTTCACTAGTGCTAGACTAGGGAGTGTCCAAAGTGGATTTCCAGATCTACCATCAGCTACTACCTTTACCACACAAATCCAAGCCTTGCAACTCATTTGCTGAGTTGGTGAGGCCCAATATCAAACCTGGAACATTGTGGTTCCTAGGTGAATGCTCTACCAACTGAGCTAAACCAGCCACTGTTAATACCACTCTTAAATATAAGCACAATATTCATTGTTACGTGTTTAAAAGAGTATACTGATCCTTTTCGATTTTAGTGAATACTGAAATATTTGTAAAAATCAATAATAAAAAAAAGAATTAGAAATCACTAACTTAATGAAATTTGAGATTAGTTTGTAAGTTAGATTAAATTAACATATTTTAAAACCTTATAAAGCTAAAAAAAAAAAATTGCAAACTATCACATGAAATTATAATTATTCTTAGGTTAATTTGCATAAAATATATAGACACATAACGAACGTGTAAGAAGAAGTATTATAATAATAAAAAAAAAAACCTGTCTCAAAAGATGAAATGTATGCTTTGATCCATGAGATACAAAAGGCGGTACAAAAATGGTGAATGTAAGAGTCTTAGTTTTTTAAATGGTTTTTATTTCAATGATATGGTGAAATTAAGTATCATAACAAAGTTGAAAACAAAAGCCTTGTTTCTGTTCAATGAACAAAGGGGAAAAACATATCCACTTCATTCCAAGAGAAGGGACTGAAGATTTATCTTGTCTCGTTGGCAACAAGAACCAAAAAGAGAAAGATCAAGGGGGTCTTATTTCTCACATGATCATGTTACATAATGGGCAGGATGTGGAACCATGAGTGGCCTGATTAGTTATGGAAAAGTTTGAGCAATGGTATGTGTGTGTGTTGGAATGGAAAAAATTGAATGATGATGTCAGCATAGACACGTGGCATGGTTTTGATTGGACGAAGAATGATACATGGTGAAGCAGGGAAAGGAGGAGTGAGAGGCGAGAGGTTTGAGATTCAACCCAGTCATCAAAGAATTTACACATGCTATGGGGCCGGTCTCTCCGTATGGTGATATGGGCATAAAAATAAAAGCTTGATCAAGCAACAAAAACAAAAAAATGTCTTGTAGTTCATTTAATTAAACACAAGCAAAGCCCAATAGAAGCCCTTAAAAGAACTCAAGAACAAGGCCACTGGAAAAGTAAAGATGTCAACAAGTGATAAAGTAAGGCGAACTCCTCTCCAAGTAAGTCTCTAATCTGTCTCTCTAATGTCTCTCTCTATCACCTGAAAACTATCTCTGAAGTCTCACCCTCTCACCAATTGTATGCCCACTGTCAATCATGGTATGCAAGAGTACCACAACTAACAGATATGTGATGTGGTAAGACATGCCCATGATTCAACGGATGACAATTATTTTTGTCTTCCTACATAACTATAGGGATATACGAGAAAGATGTTTTTGAAATTCAGCATTTTAAGATTGACAAGGATGTCATATACTTTCCTTTTTTAATTTTTGACTGAGGGATTCTTTTAAGGTCTGTTTGATGTCACATCATGTCAGTAGTTTTATTTTTAATCTTTTTAAGTTGATGCATTCCCACTTGGTTCATGCTCTGTAGGGAAATGTCGGTTGCCTTCTAGATGCCAAATCTATTTTGCAACTATATTTCTTGTGTACATTGTGGTTTCTTGGGACTACCTGTATCATGAACACTTTAAACTAATTTCACACTTTTTATATATATATATATATATATATATATATATATATATTATGGACTCTCTCGTCTATTTTCGATGCATGAGGGTTCGTACAATGAACACCCACACAGTGATTTGTTTATAGTGGTGAAGGCTTGTGTTGGACCATCCACACCTTTTGGCACAGTTGATAGGAAAGAATTGGTGCATCAAGGGTTGCCATAAACCCAGTCTGCCCTACTATTTAACCCATAGCTGGAGGGAATTTTGAATTCAGAGTTATCCCTCTCCTAGACTGGTTACTTACCCAAGGCTGAAGGGCACAGTCTGCCCTACTATTTAACCCATAGCTGGAGGGAGAATATATGGATTCATATCTTTCCCAAGGGTATTAGCGCTATGCGAAATGCCAACAGCTTTGTCTAGGAATTGAATTTGAATCGACGAGTCCATTTTCCACGACTCTAACCACTAGCCTATGCGCCTCCATATATATATATATAGGATCCTTGTATGGAGAATGTATTTAACTGTTTTATACTATAAAACATTCAAAAAATGTCATGGGGGGGTTCTTTAACAGAAGATCAATATATATATATATATATTTACCAACCCCTCTGTATGAGCAGAATGTGACACAAGATCAATTTAATAAGCAGAGTTTAACAGGTTTGAATTCAAAATTCTCTTTCTCCTAAACTGGTTTCCTTACCAAGGTTAAAGAGCCCAGTCTGCCCTACTATTTACCCATAGCTGGAGGGAGAATAGTTGGATTCATACCTTTTCCAAGGGTATTAGTGCAATAGGAAATGTAAACAGCCTCATCCAGGATTTGAACATGAGTCGACGAGTCCATTTCCTATGACTCTAACCATTACACCATGTACTTCCATTTATATTGACAGCAGGTCACTATAAGTCATGACTTTTTCTTTCTGGTCTTTAGCTTATTTCAGTATCTATTTCAAGCAAAATCACTAATTTTTTACAATGAGTTTTGGCTAACCCAATTGAGCTAATTGTAATCTATTTATCTCTTATAAAACTCATTTGAAATTATTTCCAATGAATTCCAAAGAGAATTCCATCTTTGGGTTTTACAAGATAAAATATCAGTTACTGTAAACCATCAAAATAATCAATGAAAACATTTTTGTTTGAATTTCTGAGATAAGGAAATATCACTGTTATTCACTGATTTAGTCAGACTAGTGTATTCTTGTAATAAAGAATGAAAGGATATTAGACTGAAAATACCACCTCCTAATTACACTATGGCTAATAAAAGACATATACTCAAAGTCAAAATAGCAGCTGGAAAAATGTTTAAGGTTCCATGTTAACACCATGAAACAGTCCAATGGTAACATAGTGTAGTAGATATAAGCATTGGATAAATTTGTTCTAGTTACCTGGTGGATATGATTTCAATTCGGTAATCCTTAACTAAATTCCTACCATAAAATAAACTGAACCCTCATTTTATGTCCGTGTTTTTGCAATAAATGTTTTTTTTTTGGCTTTGGTACTGTAAAATAAAAACGTCAGATTTTAATCATCATCGACGAAAAACCAAAATTACGGTCATAAAAGGAAGATCCAATTTATGCCTAAATTGTAAAACAAGCCCCCACTTTAAAACTAACCATTCTCACAAAATAAAGACTTTTAGAATATACACATTGAAGTGAATATTAAAATAAATAAATAAAATATATTTAGTATTGTAAAATAACGGGTGCAAGACATCTTCGCTTGTGCAGATCACAGCTTGTCTTTCAAAAAATATATAACGCTGAACAAATAGAGTTACAACTTTTTATAAATATTTTTCTAACTCCTGTCATCTACAAAACATCCATCAATTTCTTCACCCCATAATCTAACCTGATGAAGGTTTAGATAAACCAAAACGTTTAAGCATCAATAAATAAATTCATCTTATTTTTGGAACACTTTGTTTTTCAAATTTTTTAATATTATCGGATTTATTTATATTTACTCATATATATATATATATATATATATATATATATATATATATATATATAGATAGATAGATAGATAGATAGATAGATAGATAGATATTCAGGACGTGAATTTATTTACAACATCTCTTCATTTCTTTGGTGACATTTTACAGCTTTCAAGGTTGTAGAATGAAAATTGTATACTATGTAACAGGAAATGCACTTAAATATAATGTGGATATGTTCATTTTTGTCAGAGATTAGAAAAACCTGCTTTCATATATATTAGAATATTAATTTTGAAAATTTTGAAAATAGTAGAATATCATTGGTGATATTGACATATTAACCAAATTCAATAAAAATTATAGTTTGGTCATTACTTTTTTGCCTTAAAACAGAGAGAAAATATTGTTACTGAAATAAATTCAAGAAGAAGCAAAGTAACAAAGATAGGGATATTAGTCTTGAAATGAATCAATGAATTTCAATAATTTTTTGTTTTTTCTGCGTCCATGTAATAGAAATTCTAAAAATACATCTCTGCTGGCTTGTTTTGTTCTGTAATATAGCAACACTCCATTCTGTTTGCTAATAGATCATTTTCTATTTCAGTGCTTTCCAAATGTTACTGGCTCACCACTACATTCTGGACAAAAAGAGGGGAAAAAAGTTTTCTCAAAAAGCTAAATCAGAAAAAACACAAGCATTAAAAATAAACCTGGCTGCAATCTCCAAAACATCTTTCAACTCAAAAAGTAAAAAAAATGGAAAAAAAGATAAGAAAGAAATTTTTAAAAATAAAGAAAACAGATTCTGATAGACTAAAGGAATCATTACAGACTTCTTTCCTATTTTTTATCCCTGGTTTTGAAGACTATTTCAAAAACTTCTTTGAGAAAATACAATTTGTACAAAGGGTATAAGTCCTTGGGTAACTTCAGTTATTTTTAATCTTAATAGATATAAATATATATTCTGAATCTTCTAAATTTCATAAATAAAAAAGAGTGGACTCTGCAATGAATATAAAGGAAATTTTTTAATATATATCTGGATAAATAACATTTTTTTTTTTAGTTTTGTCAAGGGAACCTATCCATATTTATTGATGAGGTGAATGCCTTCAACAGAAGTTTTTCACATTGAAGTTGTTTGGGGTACATTAAGCTAAATCAGCACTTAGGTGCATTATACATCTTTCTACCTCTCTTTATATATATATATATATATATATATATATATATATAAAATGGAGAATGAATGTTAAAAGTATTAGCATATGAAGGTACTCAATGCTAAAATAGCAGAGCACTTTTATAATCAGAGATTAAATATTATGGATTTAATATCCTGTAACTGCAGTTTCAAGCATACTTGCAATCATCAGATGGTCAAAATATTAAGATTAAAACGGTGGCTTGTTTAGCATTCATTTAGTATTTAAATCCATAATTTTTAATCTCTGATTATATCTATCTATCTATCTATCTATCTATCTATATATATATATATATATATATATATACCTTTATAATAGAAAAATTACTTCCAATCATAGTATTCTGAGAATGAAATGAATAAGCATTAAAATATTAGTATTATTCAGAGAAATACTAAAATATTGATAAAATTAATCATGATCCTTGTTTCTTATTTGAATATTGCTTACCTGATTACTACAAGAACAGTTTTATAATTACTTGAACCTTTGTTTATTTCTCTCTCTCTCTCCCATATATATATATATATATATATATATATATATATATATATACATGTAGAGTCAAAAGTAGGTGGTCATAAATGGTAAAGTTTATTGAATATACTGTTTACCTATTTTTGCTGCAGGCACAGGCATTGTATGTGTATGCACAATAATGTGATAAATCTAGTTAGCTAATCATTTATCCAAGTCTATTCATCTATTCATGATTTCAATATATGCATATCTACCACTGTCTGTATATTGATCAATATATTTAAAAGAAAATTGCTTGTATCTGTCTACACATAATATATATACTCACATTTAAATTATTCTAATAAGGAATTGAATTTTCACATGATTCTTTAAAGCACAGTTAAAACATATACAAAAAAAATATTTTCAACATAAATGAGTTATCTTAATTAAACTATAAATTGTTATATTTGTATAATAGATTGTATATCTATCTACAAACTTGAATAAATTCTTTCCCCTCGTGGTGGGTGCATGTGGGTGGACGAGCTGGACAACGGCGCTACGAATGTTGCAGGCTGGCGATCGGGAGGTGAACGGGGTGGGCGCACCTCACTGCTCGCAGCAGCGCGCGACTGTGTCGACGGTCAGACACCTTGTGCTTTCTTCGCCATCTCCTGGGGTCTGCCTTCTGGGCTGCCCTGATGACCGCTTAAGTATTGACGACCGCCCACACATCCTTTTGTTCCTTGACCGGACAAGAAAAACAAAATTATGGCCACTTACCTCCTATCACACAAAAATGGGGCAAGATAAGCAAGATATATTGGACAAGCAAGGATTGAGCATAAGGAACATTCTTTCCTGTGGCACCTTGACATGAGCACACCAGTGTGGCTCAACCGAGCCAAAAACCCTACATAAATCAAGCTCTGCATGGATTACTGAATGTTGTGCAGAGGACCTTGCTGGAGTGATGGCCAATGGGGAAGGATGGTGAGAAAGAGTCATGGAATATCTTGTGCGTTGGCTTGAGATTGATGATGATGATGATTTGATCTTTTATTAGAGGACAAGTTTCTCAACTTTTATTGTATTAACACTTTAGATTAAATGACAAAGAAGGAAGAAAACAGCAAACTTCAGGAAACGGTTTTAGTTGAATTTTAAAAAAAGAATTAACGCCATTGACAAAAGAATACTTGCAGGCTTCTATAAATATTTAAATATTAAAAAGTTTTTAAAAATTATTTTACTTGATCGTTTTTGAATATGTGATTTATGATGTTTCTCCTGAGAACACAAAAAAAAAACAATACGGATTATTTTTAAGTATTAAAGTATTGTTAAAATTTTTAATTCCTGCTAAAATGTTTTGAAAAAATATTATTCAAAAATTTTAGAATAAAATAATCCTTATTCTTATTATCGCAACTTTGATCGAAAAGTTTGCTTTAAAATTATCTATATATTCTGTGTATTTTCCTTTTGTTTTGTTTTTCTTGAATAGTTTCAACTATTTTTTTATTTACATTTTTCCTTCTTCTTACACAATGCTATTTTTGTTCAAAGCCATTCATTCATTATTTTGTTTATTTTCTGTTCCTTTTAACTAAAGGAATTTTTCTGGTATTGTATTTTTTAAACTGTTAATACAGTTTGTAATGTAAAATAATTATTTTAAGTTGATGACATGCGTTCATTTAAAATTTCATTGGTTTACCCAAGTTTTAGTCATGTGACTAAAAATTCTGTGTGACTTTTGCAATTTCAGAAATAAAAAGAAATGATGATGTTCTTTGAGTTACAAATTAAAAAAAAAAGGAAACTTGGCCTATCCATCTATATCAGTTAAAATGGCCTAAACAAGGAAACCAATTTTTCTAAAAACCTAATCATCTTCAAAAGTTTCTGTTCTTTAATATCCAGGCCATAAAAATGATTTCTTTAATTCCACTTTTTGATTTCTTGATTTTTCCTTCTTACTTGTTTTCTATCCAAAAAATACATTAATTCCACCAAAAAATAGATTTGCTAATATTACAAGATAAAAATAAAAGTTGTCTTTTTCTTGACATAGCAAATATCTTGAATCTAATATGGTTGAATGGAAGATAATTAAAAAAATAAAAAAAAATAAAACAAAACAAAAAAACTGGAAATAGGATTTCCTGTTTTACGTAAAAGTTTAAAGAAAAATTATTTTTATAGAATTTATTTGAGTTAAAAATGTTTTTTGTTCCTATAGTCAAATATTTTGCTTCACTATATACCAACGTTTTTCAGTGTTTGCAGTAAACAAAACACACTAAATAATATATTATATTTATTTACCTTCAGTTATATTTAAGGCATGTGTTTTATGTTATTTTCAAATGAAAATAATTCTTAAAATTGAAGTTCTCATAAATATATTTGTATTAAAGTATTGCTTTTTCATTTAAATAGACAAAATAGATGATGAAACAGAGCCACATTTACAGTATTAATGTCTTTTTAAAAACTATTTTTTTAATTTTATTAAAATTAAGGTGTTATTTGACCTTTACCTTTCACAAACAAGTTTTTTTTATTAAGTTTTGGATATACAAAATTATTCTTTGAGTATGACGTTTGAAATTGAGACTGGACTCAAGTGTTCCAGTGGAATTAAAGGGTTAAATAATAATAATGCAAATGTTCTAATATTTTCAATTCAAATAAAAGATTCTCTAAAGAATGAAAAAATAGCTATATATCATTTAGAAATTATAATACATGAATAGATATGGCTACTTACCTATCACACAAACCATCCAAGTAAGATAAAACAAGACATATGGGACACTACTGGAGAAACAAGGATTGAACTCATAAGTGACATTATCCTTTGAACACCTACACAAGGACACACCAGTGTTAGGTAACAGCAAAAACCTACATTCCATCAGCTCATGTACTGATTCTAGATTGCCATGTGGAAGTCCTGCCAGGAGCAATGACTGATAAGGACAGGTGATGTCAGTGTGACCCTGATGATGATGCAGTACACATTCCATTTAAGAATTTCAATTGTTTTTTAAGAGTAGTAAGTACTTAGTTCTTAAAAAACCCATTTCATTTTCTTAATAAATCTATTCTCATCAAAACAAAGTATGTATTGAAATCCTAATAATAATAATAATAATAAAATAGTATTTGAAATAACATATGTGTAAAAAGAACTAATTTTTCATGATAGCTAGAAGAAATTACTCGCACACATACATCCATGTATCTTTTGGATTCATTAAATCAGTATTTATAGACTTTTCATTAAAATGAAAGACATTGTAGCTCTCATTTTATTCCAAATGTTCACATGTGTGGTGGCTGTCCTACATGTGCATCCTCAACCTCTTAAGTATTGAAAAATGAATATGGAAGGATTTTAAAAATCTATCTTCTAAAAGTAATAAATCCATTATATTTACTTAAAACCTTTATCTTTCTCTCTCTCTCTCTCTCTCTCTCTCTCTCTCTCTCTATTCTTCGTTCTTTTGATCAGGCGAAGCAGAAAGAATTGCCGAGCGCATGTAATTCAGGTATTCATTCTATAATCCAATGTAAAGCAAAATGATTTACATGGTTACATAGAACAACAGTTCTGATCTAAAGAATCAATTCATGCACTATTCCTATTTCCTGTTCAGAGGCTCTTGCAGTGTAATGGTTATCATTATAGAAAATGCACATGCCAATCAATTTCTAATCCTTTCTTATCTACTTGACCCAGAGATGGGATCCTAACATGTATATCATTTACAAAATGTATGGTTGGTTGGGTTGGGTTTCATGGCTTGTCAGCCTTGCCTCATTTTATACGAAAATTTTTTGTTATATTGATTCTTATGGATATTCATTTTGCTCTTAATTTTCAAAACACATTTTAAAACCATTTTTGTCTATTTAACCTGTAGATGGCATCCTAACAGTTACTCCATTTACATAATAAATGTTATTTATTGGTTGGTTGATCTATGCATGTCAGCCTATGCATTTTTTATGCCAAAGACGTTTTGTTTTGTCAATTTTTGTTTGGGTATTCAATTAGCATTTATATAGAACTATAATCTTGGAAAATATGAATCTAACTATTCTCCCTTCAGCTATGGGTAAATAGTAGGGCGACTAGCTCTTAAACCTTTAAACAATTTGGCTATAGAAAAACAACTCTTAATTCACACCTATTGAACTCTGATTAAAAATTGACTTGTGTCACATCTGCTTTATTGAGGGGTTGGGTATATACATATTTCAGTCAGTCCCAACAGCAATTGAATTAATCAAAGAAAAATTGCATAAATATAAGAGGTGTATTTATTTTAGATTGCTGCTGCCCATATTTTTTGGTTATATTAGATTCAATGATATAAAGTTTGCTAATATAAATAATATAACTAACAATATCTTAGTTTTAAGGTTTTCTAATGTTACCATCTATGGTAAATAGTAGGGTACTGAGCTTTTTAAACTAGTAATCTCTTGTTAAAATTATTTTGTCTTGTATCTTACTCATGATAGGGGAACTGTGTGTGTGTCTCTCTCTCTCATCTTACTCTATCAATATATATATTTTATATGCTTAGTTGTATTAAGAAAAATGAAAAAACACAGGTTTAAATGGGTTAAGTGGTGAGTTTAATGGCCGACGCTGCATGTTTCGATCTATTAATTAGATCATCTTCAGGGCTTAAGATAAGAAATTATTTATCACAGGATAACGAAGAAAAGCAAGTGGTAATCCTTGTCATTCAGTCTGTTTAAAAATTTTTTCACGTTTGAAAAAGGAGCGTTTTGAAATATGACATCAAATATTCTATTTTATGGCGTGAGTATGGGATGTGCTGTAAGTGTGTGTATAAAAGAAACATTGTGCATTTTTTAGATATGTGGTTTGTGTGTGTGTATAAATTTTTTCTGTTGGATAAACGACAGCGGAAGTAAAAACTCAACGTTGTGTGTGTGTGTGTGTTTGTTATATTGGTAAGAGGTATTTATATATAT
>CM042157.1:12402211-12437211 GCA_023376005.1 Doryteuthis pealeii
ATTTCATTCAGAGTACTTGATGTTAAAATGCTTTTCAATCATGAATATCATCCTTTAAGTGATTGTTGCAACTCTACACATTTTGCTAAATAACCATGCTTCAAAAATCCTTTGTGCCAACCAAATTTCCCCCGCGGCTGTACCAAATTTCCTTCGTATTTTTTACCTGGTTCCCTATTGCAAAAGGCTCAAGCACCAGTCTCAGAGTTGGTTCACAGACAAAACAAAAGATGGCAGGGGTATTCACGTCATGATTTTTTTCAGCGTAAACAAGTGACATGCAAAAGCTGCAGTCAGCAGTTTAGGGTAGAATCGCAGTGGGGATGGGGGTAGAGCTGCCATGAGTAGTTTAGTTGAAAAATAGTAAAAGACGGACATTTTTTCTTGATTGTTAATGTTTGAGGGTTTTTTTAATAAAAAACAATTTGTCCTAACTAGAATATCCATAATCTAAGTGGTCAGTTTTATAGAATTTTTTATTTACGTATATAAGTAAAATAGTAGCAGAAAATTGGAAACTCTAGTTTTAAAGGATAAAGGTAGATTTAAAACTAGGATCTGGTATCTTTAAACCGATTCTAACATTGTCATAAACATTGCTCTAGCTTTTCTTGTCATAATAGTGGTGTTCACCTGTATCAGCTTTTGCCAGTTTCATTTAGACAAATTGTGCGAAAAGGAGAGACCCCCTGCTCATCTTGCAATCTTATAGAGACTGGATGCCACCTCCACATAGAGATATCAACTATAAAATAATTATAAATTTTTACAGCTTAATTAAGATTGATGGGAATTGTTTGGATTGAAGTTTGTTTTGTGTCTGTGCTTAAGGGAGATATAAAAGAAATTAGCTTCCTTATATGAGTAATGTTAATAAAAGCAATCTCAGTGTGTGCATATGTATAATGTGTGTTTGGGCAGAAATTTTAGTGGTGTGAAAAGGAGAGCCCCCTTGCTCATATTACATAAAATCTTATTCAGACTCGATGCCACCTTTATATAGAGATATAAAACTATTTAGATAATTTAAATTCTTACAGCTTGATTAAGATTGATAGGAATTGTTTGGATTAAAGTTTGTTTTCTGACTGTGCTGAAGGGACATATAAAAGAAATTAACTTCCTTAATTGAGTAATCTTAATAAAAACAATCTCAGTGTATATATATATATATATATATATATATATATGGGTGTGTGTGTGCAGCAATTTTTTATTGAGGCCATTGACTAGCATTTTTGATACAATATATATATATATATATATATATATATATATATATAAAGTAAATGGAAGTTAATCCGACAGTATTAATTTAACATTTTTTTTAGAATAAACAAAAGATGTTATTAGTTTGCTGACAGAATCTGTTTTGACCTTTAATAGAGTGGTCTTCATCAAGAGCAACATATGAAGGAAAGACGGAATAAATAACCATTAGAAAGGAGAGGTACAAACAAACGCTGGTGTTTGATGCTGGAATTTTTTTTAACAATGTGTATTTTGTGTTAAAAATAAAATGAGTTTTATTTTTAAAGATCAGAAGCATTATAATCCATAATAAAAACTCAAATTTGATAAATATATAAAAAAGTGTATCAAAAATATTCATGATGTATTCCAGCTACAAAAAGTAATTTAAAAGTCCACAGCACAATTGAAGAAAGATGGAAAGTTTCAAGAATTTGTAGTATTGACAAATCTGTAGTGTTGTAGATCATTTTAGCGTCCGGAGATGTAAAAATATATATATATATATATATATATATATATATATATATAGTGAAATATACAGTTTAAAAACCTAAAATGATAAGATAGATATAGTTAAGAGAGAAGGCAACGATTTCATAATCAAATGTTAATGTTTCTTTTCTTTTTTCTACATGCTTACAAAATTGATATAATGAGATAAAGCATTACTTAAGTACAAAGAATGCAATCATTTTATTCAAGTTTGTAGATAGATATACAATCTATTATACAAATATAACAATTTATAGTTTAATTAAGATAACTCATTTATGTTGAAAATATTTTTTTTTGTATATGTTTTAACTATGCTTTAAAGAATCATGTGAAAATTCAATTCCTTATTAGAATAATTTAAATGTGAGTATATATATTATGTGTAGACAGATCAAGCAATTTTCTTTTAATATATTGATCAATATACAGACAGTGGTAGATATGCATATATTGAAATCATGAATAGATGAATAGACTTGGATAAATGATTAGCTAGCTAGATTTATCACATTATTGTGCTTACACATACAATGCCTGTGCCTGCAGCAAAAATAGGTAAACAGTATATTCAATAAACTTTACCATTTATGACCACCTACTTTGACTCAACATGTATATATATATATATATATATATATATATATATGGGAGAGAGAGAAATAAACAAAGGTTCAAGTAATTATAAAACTGTTCTTGTAGTAATCAGGTAAGCAATATTCAAATAAGAAACAAGGATCATGATTAATTTTATCAATATTTTAGTATTTCTCTGAATAATACTAATATTTTAATGCTTATTCATTTCATTCTCAGAATACTATGACTGGAAGTAATTTTTCTATTATAAAGGTATATATATATATAGATAGATAGATAGATATAATCAGAGATTAAAAATTATGGATTTAAATACTAAATGAATGCTAAACAAGCCACCGTTTTAATCTTAATATTTTGACCATCTGATGATTGCAAGTATGCTTGAAACTGCCGGTTACAGGATATTAAATCCATAATATTTAATCTCTGATTATAAAAGTGCTCTGCTATTTTAGCATTGAGTACCTTCATATGCTAATACTTTTAAACATTATTCTCCATTTATAATATATATATATATTATATATATATATATATAAAATAGAGAGTAGAAAGATGTATAATGCACCTAAGTGCTGATTTAGCTTAATGTACCCCAAACAACTTCAATGTGAAAAAACTTCTGTTGAAGGCATTCACCTCATCAATAAATATGGATAGGTTCCTTGACAAAACTAAAAAAAAATGTTATTTATCCAGATATATATTTAAAAAAATTTCCTTTATATTCATTGCAGAGTCCACTCTTTTTTATTTATGAAATTTAGAAGATTCAGAATATATATTTATATCTATTAAGATTAAAAATAACTGAAGTTACCCAAGGACTTATACCCTTTGTACAAATTGTATTTTCTCAAAGAAGTTTTTGAAATAGTCTTCAAAACCAGGGATAAAAAATAGGAAAGAATTTGTAAGTTTTATTTTCCCCAAGTCTGTAATGATTCCTTTAGTCTATCAGAATCTGTTTTCTTTATTTTTAAAAATTTCTTTCTTATCTTTTTTTCCATTTTTTTTACTTTTTGAGTTGAAAGATGTTTTGGAGATTGCAGCCAGGTTTATTTTTAATGCTTGTGTTTTTTCTGATTTAGCTTTTTGAGAAAACTTTTTTCCCCTCTTTTTGTCCAGAATGTAGTGGTGAGCCAGTAACATTTGGAAAGCACTGAAATAGAAAATGATCTATTAGCAAACAGAATGGAGTGTTGCTATATTACAGAACAAAACAAGCCAGCAGAGATGTATTTTTAGAATTTCTATTACATGGACGCAGAAAAAACAAAAAATTATTGAAATTCATTGATTCATTTCAAGACTAATATCCCTATCTTTGTTACTTTGCTTCTTCTTTAATTTATTTCAGTAACAATATTTTTTGTCTGTTTTAAGGCAAAAAAGTAATGACCAAACTATAATTTTTATTGAATTTGGTTAATATGTCAATATCACCAATGATATTCTACTATTTTCAAAATTTTCAAAATTAATATTCTAATTATATATGAAAGCAGGTTTTTCTAATCTCTGACAAAAATGAACATATCCACATTATATTTAAGTACATTTCCGTTACATAGTATACAATTTTCATTCTACAACCTTGAAAGCTGTAAAACTGTCACCAAAAAATGAAGAGATGTTGTAAATAATTCACGTCCTGAATATCGATCTATCTATCTCTCTCTCTCTCTCTCTCCTCTCTATATATTATATATATATATTATATATATATATATATATATATATATGAGTAAATATGTAAATAAATCCGATAATATTAAAAAATTTGAAAAACAAAGTGTTCCAAAAATAAGATGAATTTATTTATTGATGCTTAAACGTTTTGGTTTATCTAAACCTTCATCAGGTTAGATTATGGGGTGAAGAAATTGATGGATGTTTTGTAGATGACAGGAGTTAGAAAAATATTTATAAAAAGTTGTAACTCTATTTGTTCAGCGTTATATATTTTTTGAAAGACAAGCTGTAATCTGCACAAGCGAAGATGTCTTGCACCCGTTATTTTACAATACTAAATATATTTTATTTATTTATTTTAATATTCACTTCAATGTGTATATTCTAAAAGTCTTTATTTTGTGAGAATGGTTAGTTTTAAAGTGGGGGCTTGTTTTACAATTTAGGCATAAATTGGATCTTCCTTTTATGACCGTAATTTTGTTTTTTCGTCGATGATGATTAAAATCTGACGTTTTTATTTTACAGTACCAAAGCCAAAAAAGAAAATTTATTGCAAAAACACGGACATAAAATGAGGGTTCAGTTTATTTTATGGTAGAAATTTAGTTAAGGATTACCGAATTGAAATCATATCCACCAGGTAACTAGAACAAATTTATCCAATGCTTATATCTACTACACTATGTTACCTTTGGACTGTTTCATGGTGTTAACATGGAACCTTAAACATTTTTCAGCTGCTATTTGTGACTTTGAGTATATGTCTTTTATTAGCCATAGTGTAATTAGGAGGTGGTATTTTCAGTCTAATGTCCTTCCATTCTTTATTACAAGAATACACTAGTCTGACTAAATCAGTGAATAACAGTGATATTTCCTTATCTCAGAAATTCAAACAAAAATGTTTTTCATGGATTTATTTGATGGTTTACGTAACTGATATTTTATCTTGTAAAACCCAAGATGGAATTCTCTTTGGAATTCATTGGAAATAATTTCAAATGAGTTTTATAAGAGATAAATAGATTACAATTAGCTCAATTGGTTAGCAAAACTCATTGTAAAAAATTAGTGATTTTGCTTGAAATAGATACTGAAATAAGCTAAAGACCAGAAAGAAAAAGTCATGACTTATAGTGACCTGCTGTCAATATAAATGGAAGTACATGGTGTAATGGTTAGAGTCATAGGAAATGGACTCGTCGACTCACGTTCAAATCCTGGATGAGGCTGTTTACATTTCCTATTGCACTAATACCCTTGGAAAAGGTATGAATCCAACTATTCTCCCTCCAGTTATGGGTAAATAGTAGGGCAGACTGGGCTCTTTAACCTTGGTAAGGAAACCAGTTTAGGAGAAAGAGAATTTTGAATTCAAACCTGTTAAACTCTGCTTATTAAATTGATCTTGTGTCACATTCTGCTCATACAGAGGGTTGGTAAATATATATATATATTGATCTTCTGTTAAAAGAACCCCCCATGACATTTTGAATGTTTTATAGTATAAAACAGTTAAATACATTCTCCATACAAGGATCCTATATATATATATATATATATATTTTATATATTATATATATATATATGGAGGCACGTAGGCTAGTGGTTAGAGTCGTTGGGAAAATGGACTCGTCGATTTCAAATTCAATTCCTAGACAAAGCTGTTGGCATTTCACATGCGCTAATACCCTTGGAAAGAGATATGAATCCATATATTCTCCCTCCAGCTATGGGTTAAATAGTAGGGCAGGACTGTGCCCTTCAGCCTTGGGTAAGTAACTAGTTCTAGGAGAGGGATAACCCTGATTTCAAAATTCCCTCCAGCTATGGGTTAAATAGTAGGCAGACTGGGTTTATGGCAACCCTTGATGCACCAATTCTTTCCTATCAAACTGTGCCAAAAAAGTGTGGATGGTCCACACAAGCCTTCACCACTATAAACAAATCACTGTGTGGTGTTCAATGGACGAACCCTCATGCATCGAAAATAGACGAGAGTCCATCAATATATTATATATATATATATATATATATTGTCAAGGTTAATTTCGCAGGATTGTTCGCTATGTACCGGCGGCCGAACAGATATGGTCTTCTGACTATGCCTGTGAAGTCCCGGTTTCGATTCCTGTCGGAGGGAGTCGTTAGTATACATCGCTGAAGAAAGACTTAATAAAGTCGAAACAGTCTGTACGGTGTTCTGCATAGCGAGCCATCCTTTGCGGGATTTACTTGTCAAGATTATTTCTATAATTATCGAATTTTATTGCGATACGTGCATGTTATAATTGCCTTCAAGCAAAATATTAAAAATAATAATATATATATATATATAATATATATTATATATATTAAAGTGTGAAATTAGTTTTATTTCATGATACAGGTAGTCCCAAAAACACAATGTACACAAGAAATTATTAGTGCAAAATAGATTTGGCATCTAGAAGGCAACCGACATTTCCCTACAGAGCATAAACAAGTGGAATGCATCAACTTAAAAAGATTAAAAATAAAACTACTGACATGATGTGACATCAAACAGACCTTAAAAGAATCCCTCAGTCAAAAATTAAAAAAGGAAAGTATATTTGACATCCTTGTCAATCTTAAAATGCTGATTTTCAAAAACATCTTTCCTCGTATATCCCTGTAGTTATGTAGGAAGACAAAAATAATTGTCATCCATTAATTATGGGCATGTCCTACCACATCACATATCTGTTAGTTGGGTAACTCTTGCATACCATGATTGACAGAGGGCATAAATTAGGTGAGAGGGTGAGACTTCAGAGATAGTCTCAGGTGATAGAGAGAGACATTAAGAAGGACAGATTAGAGATACTTGGAGAGGAGTTCGCCTTACTTATCACTTGTGACAATTCTTACTTTTCCCAGTGCCTTGTTCTTGAGTTCTTTTTAAGGGCTGCTATTGGGCTTTGCTTGTGTTAATTAAATGGAACTACAAGACGATTTTTTGTTTTTTTTGCTTGATCAAGCTTTTATTTTTATGCCCATATCACAGTGCGAGAGACCGGCCCCATAGGCATGTGTAAATTCTTTGATGACTGCTGAATCTCAAACCTCTTCACCTCTTCACTCCTCCTTTCCTCGGGATTCACCATGTGTATCATTCTTCGTCAATCAAAACCATCACGTGTCTATGCGACATCATCATTTCAATTTTTTCCTTCCAACACAACACATACCATTGGCTTCAAACTTTTCCATAACTCATGGTTCCACAGGCATGCCCACTATGTAACATGATATGCTGAGAAATAAAGACCCCCTTGATACTTTCTCTTATGGTTCTTGTAGCCAAATGAGACAAGATAAATCGTTTCAGTCCATTCTCGTTGAATGAAGTGGATATGTTTTTCCCCTTTGTTCATTGAACAGTTTACAAGCTTTTTGTTTTCACTTTGTTATGATACTTAATTTCACCATATTCATTTGAAAATAAAACCATTTAAAAAAAACCTAAGACTCTTACATTCACCATTTTTTGTTACGCTTTTTGTATCTCATGAACAAAGCTACATTTCGTTCTTTTGAGACAGTTTTTTTTTTTTTTATTATAATACTTCTTCTTACACGTTCGTATGTGTCTATATATTTTATGCAAATTAACCTAAGAATAATTATAATGTCATGGTGATAGTGTTGGCATTTTTTTTTTTAGCTTTATTAAGGTTTTAAAATATGTTAATTTAATCTAACTTACAAACTAATCTCAATTTCATTAAGTAGTGATTTCTAATTCTTTTTTTTATTATTGATTTTTACAAATATTTCAGTATTCACTAAAATCGAAAAGGATCAGTATACTTCTTTTAAAACACGTAACAAGGAATAATTGTGCTTATAATTAAGAGTGGTATTAACAGTTGGGGTGGTTTAGCTCAGTTGGTTAGACATTCACCTAGGAACCACAATGTTCCAGGTTTGGATATTGGGCCTCACCAACTCAGGCACATTGAGGTTGCAAGGCCTTGGATTTGTGTTGTAAAAGGTAGTTAGCTGATGTAGATCTGGAAATCCACTTTTGGACACTCCCCCTAGTCTTAGCACTAGTGAAAAAGCGGGATAGGACTCTCTTCTGTCTGGCTGATACCCAACAATAGCCGTATCCTCTCTCTCTCAAGCCATATTTTCACACTTCTCAGCCATTCTTTCTTTTCTCCTCTTGCCCTCTCTCATCCATTTCTCTCTCCCCCTCTCCTCTCCACTCTCTCCACCCAATTCTCTCTCCCTCTCCACTCTCTCTCAACCATTCTGTTCATTGAGTTTACCATTACTAAAATATTTTCAACCTTTTAATCATAAATCACTTTTAAAATTTAACCCTTATCTTCTGTTAGCCTTCTGCTGATGCATTAAATTAACTCTTTCCTCTTAGGACAATTGGGCATCAATAGTCTAATGGGTGTTAGAACCATGAAGTCCATACTCTAAGACGTTAATCTACTTATTATAGCAAAGATCAAGTAATATATGATCAGATAACTTGCTTTATGTCATTTGGATTACAAAAGAGTTTATAGGAATAATTTACTCTGAGATAAGTTGATAGAAACTTGTATGTAAAAACCCAAAGTTTGTTATTACTTGCGAACATTAGCCACGTATTATGTTATCAAAGAAATTAATGAGAAAGGTGACAGGATTTTGATTAATTTCCAAGAAACCTTGGTCATTTCTAGATTTCTTCTGTCTCTTGCTGAGTTTCAAGAATAACATTATGTTTCCGAAGGTTAATGGCAATGAGCCAAAATCTTTTAATGATAATTTTTGGTTCCGGCCTTTTAAAAAATTAATCGTCTGCCTGTGGGTGGAATTTGGGTTATTGTTTTGTGTCTTGTGTTATTGACAGATAATTGAACAGATATAGCACCACATGCAGACAGTGTCTAGACAATCCTTTCCACCTTCACACGCAACTGAGTCTCAAGTAACAATTACGATACAATTAAATACATTGTCAATCTTCCACATGCTCTGAATTTTCTCTCATTTATATGTCTTCACAATTATAAATGTTGTACAATGCCCTTTCAATCTCTTAATATATATATATATATATATATATATATTATTAATATTATTATATACACTCAGATTCTCTAGACAAAGTGTCAAAACTATATCCTAATACTTGTATATATTTTCCACTCACAAAAGCAAATTTGGACACAAGTTATGAGTCCTCACCAATTAGTTTGCACAGATGTCAGAATACTCCACTGTACACTTTCAGTGCAATAGGGAGATTCTCCAAAAATATTTTGGAAACTCTGGATTAGCATTGTTTCTTTTTTTTTTTTTTTTTTTTTTGCTGCATTCTGCTCAATGAAAATTACTTGATTGAAAGAACAGTATCTTTTCATTACTAGCTCATAGACTGGCGTAGTTTTATCTTGGCTGAGGGACTGGAATTATGTGTGCACTAAGATCAAAGTGCATTCCCCAGCTCTTTTGCTGGGATCAGAGATATAACTACCCAGTCTATGAGCTAGTATGAAAGTATACTGTTCTTTCATCAAGTAATTTTCATTGAGGCAGAATGCAGCAAAAAAAAAAAAAAAAAAAAAAAAAAGAACATGCTTAATTCCCAGAGTTCCAAATATTTTTGGAGAATCTCGCCTGATGCACTGAAATTTGTTACAGTTGGATATTCTGACATCGTTGCAAAACTAATTGTTGAGGACTCATAACCTTGTGTCCAATTTTCTTTTTGTGGGTGGAAAATATATACAAGTAATTAGGATATAGTATTTTGACCTTCTGGTCTAGGATCTGAGTGTATATATATATATATATATATATATATAATATAATATATATATATTAAGAGATTGAAAGGGCATTGTATTCAACATTTTAATTTGATAGACATATTAATGAGAGAAAATTCAGAGCATGTGAAGATGGACAATGTATTTAATTGTATCAGTATTGTTACTGAGACTCAGTTGCGTGTGAAGGTGGAAAGGATTGTCTTTAGACACTGTTGCATGTGGTGCTATATCTTTCAATTATCTGTCAACTAACACAAAGACACCAAACATACCCAAATTCCCCCACAGGGCAGACGATTAAATTTGGTTAAAAAAGGCCGGACCAAAATTATCATTAAAAGATTTGGCGCCATTTGCCATTAACCTCGAGAACATAATTATTCTTGAAACTCAGCAGAGACAGAAGAATCTAGAAAACCAATGTTCTTGGAAATTATTCCAAAATCCTGCTTCACCTTTCTCAATTATTTCTTTGATCAATAATACGTGGCTAATGCTTTTCCAAGTATAAACAAACTTTGGTTTTTACATTACAAGTTCTATCCACTATTCTCACCCCCCCCCCCCCCTGGAGTAGATTATTCCTATATAAACTCTTTGTAATCAAATGACATTTAAAGCAAGTTATTCGGATCATATATTACTGATCTTTGCTATAATAAGTAGATTAAAAGTCTTAGAGTTATGGACTTCATGGTTCTAAACCATTAGACTATTGGATGCCATGTCTAAGAGGAAGAGTTAATATGCACAGCAGAAGGCTAACAGAAGATAGGGTTAAATTTAAGTGATTTTATGATTAAAGTTTGAAAATATTTAGTAAATGGTAAAACTCAATTGGAACAGAATGGGTGAAGAGAGTGGAGAGGAGAGAGAATTGGTGAGAAGAGAGTGGAAGAGAGGGGAGAGAGAATGGATAGAGAGGGCAGAGAGAAAAAGAAGATGGCGGAAGAGTGTAAGAATATGGCTGAGAGAGAGGGATATGGCTATTGTGTATCAGCCAGACAGCAAGAGAGTCTATCCCCTTTTCACTATGCTAGACTTAGGAGTGTCCAAAGTGGATTTCCAGATCTACCATCAGGCGACTACCTTTACCACACAAATCCAAGCCTTGCAACTTCATGTTGCTGATTGGTTGAGGCCCATATCAAACCTGGAACATTGTGGTTCCTAGAACGTGAATGCTCTACCAACTGAGCAAACCAGCCACTGTTAATACCACTCTTAAATATAAGCACAATATTCAATTTTACGTGTTTAAAAGAGTATACTGTCCTTTTTCGATTTTAGTGATACTGAACATTATTTGTAGAAATCCAATAATAAAAAAAAAAGGAATTAGAAATCACTAACTTAATGAAATTTGGATTAGTTGTAAGTTAGATTAAATTAAACTATTTTAAAACCTTATAAAGCTAAAAAAAAAAAATGCAAACTATCACATGAAATGTATAATATTCTGTAGGTTTAATTTGCATAAAATATATAGACCACATTTAACGAACGTTGGAAGAAGAAGTTTATAATAATAAAAAAAAAAAAACTGTCTCAAAAGACGAAATGTATGCTTTGTTCCATAGATACAAAAGGCGGTACAAAAATGGTGAATGTAAGAGTCTTAGGTTGTTTAAATGGTTTTATTTTCAAATGATATGGTGAAATTAAGTATCATAACAAAAGTTGAAACAAAAGCCTTGTTACTGTTCAATAACAAAGGGGAAAAACATATCCCACTTCATTTCCAAGAGAAGGGACTGAAGATTTATCTTGTCTCATTGCTCAAGAACCATAAGAGAAAGATCAAGGGTCTTATTTCTCACATGATCATGTTACATGATGGCCATGATGTGGAACCATAGTTATGCGAAAAAGTTTGAGCAATGTATGTGTGTGTGTTGAATGAAAAAATTGAATGATGATGTCAGCATAGACACGTGGCATGGTTTTGATTGGACGAGAATGATACATGGTGATAGCAGGGAAAGGAGAGTGAGAGGTGAGAGGTTTGAGATTTTCAGCCCAGTCATCAAAGAATTTCAACATGCATGGGGCCGGTCTCTCCGCACTGTATTATGGGCATAAAAATAAAAAGCTTGATCAAGCAAAAAAACAAAAAAATGTCTTTGTAGTTCATTTAATTAAACACAAGCAACCCAATAGAAGCCCTTAAAGACTCAAGACAAGGGCCACTGGAAAAGTAAAGATGTCAACAAGTGATAAAGTAAGGCGAATCCTCTCAAGTAAGTCTCTAAATCTGTCTCTCTAATGTCTCTCTCAGCACTGAAGAACTATCTCTGAAGTCTCACCTCTCACCAATTGGTAGCCCTCTGTCATCATGGTATGCCAGAGTACCACAACTAACAGATATGTGATGTGGTTAGGACATGCCCAAATTCAATGGATGACAAGTTATGTTTTCTTCCTACATAACTACAGGGATATACGAGAAAGATGTTTTGAAATTCAGACATTTTAAGATTGACAGGATTCATATACTTTTCCTTTTAATTTTTGACTGAGGGATTCTTTTGTAAGTCTGTTTGATGTCACATCATGTCAGTAGTTTTTATTTTTAATCTTTTTAAGTTGATGCATTTCCCACTTGGTTTATGCTTGTAGAAATGCGGTTAGCCTTCTAGATGCCAAATCTATTTTGCAACTATATTTCTTTGTGTTGACATTGTTGGTTCTTGGGGACTACCTGTATCATGAAATAAAAACTAATTTACACTTTATATATTATATATATATATATATATATATATTATTATTATTTATATTTTTTGCTTTGAAAGGCAATTATAAATGCACGTATCCGCATAAAATTCGAATAATTATAGAAAATAATCTGTTGACAAGAAACCCGCAAAGGATTGGTCGCTATGCAGAACACCGTACAGACTGTTTCGACTTTATTAAGTCTCTTCAGCGATGTATACTAACGACTCCCCTCCGACAGGAATCGAAACGGGATTCACGGCATAGTCAGAGACCATATCTGTTCGGCGCCGTGCGGTACATAGCGAACAATCCTGCGAAATTAACCTTGACAATATATATATTTATATATATATATATTATGGACTCTCGTCTATTTTCGATGCATGAGGGTTCTACATTGAACACCCACACAGTGATTTGTTTATAGTGGTGAAGGCTTGTGTTGGACCATCCACACTTTTTGGCCACAGTTGATAGGAAGAATTGGTGCATCAAGGGTGCCATAAACCCAGTCTGCCCTTACTATTTAACCATAGCTGGAGGGAATTTTGAATTCAGGGTTATCCCTCTTTCCTAGCTAGTTACTTACCCAGGAAGGGCACAGTCTGCCTACTATTAACCATAGCTGGAGGAGAATATATGGATTCATATTCTTTCCCAAGGGGGTTGATTTACGCTATGTGAAATGCCAACAGCTTTGTCTAGGAATTGAATTTGAATCGACAGTCCATTTTCCACGACTCTAACCACTAGCCTACGTGCCTTCCATTATATATATATATATATTAATATATAATATATATATAATATAGGATCTTGTATGGAGAATGTATTTAACTGTTTATACTATAAAACATTCAAAAATTGTCATGGGGGGTTCTTTAACAGAGATCAATATATATATATATTACCAAAACCCCTCTGTATGAGCAGAATGTGACACAGATCAATTTAATAAGCAGAGTTTAACAGGTTTGAATTTCAAATTCTCTTTCTCCTAAAACGTGGTCCTTACCAAGTTTAAAGAGCCCAGTCTGCCCTACTATTTACCCATAACTGGAGGGAGAATAGTTGGATTCATACCTTTTTCCAAGGGTATAGTGCAATAGGAAATGTAAACAGCTCATCCAGGATTTGAACGTGAGTCGACAAGTCCATTTTCCTATGACTCTAACCATTACACCATGTACTTCCATTTATATTGACAGCAGGTCACTATAAGTCATGACTTTTTCTTCTTGGTCTAGCTTATTTCAGTATCTATTTCAAGCAAAATCACTAATTTTTTACAATGAGTTTTAGCTAACCAATTGAGCTAATTGTAATCTATTTATCTCTTATAAAACTCATTTGAAATTATTCCAATGAATTCCAAAGGAATTCCATCTTTGGGTTTTTACAAGATAAAAATATCAGTTACTGTAAACCATCAAAATAATCAATGAAAACATTTTTGTTTTGAATTTCTAGATAAGGAAATATCACTTTTATTCACTGATTTAGTCAGACTAGTGTATTCTTGTAATAAAGAATGGAAGGACATTAGACTGAAAATACCACCTCCTAATTACACTATGGCTAATAAAAGACATATACTCAAAGTCACAAATAGCAGCTGAAAATGTTTAAGTTCCATGTTAACACCATGAAACAGTCCAAAGGTAACATAGTGTAGTAGATATAAGCATTGGATAAATTTTTTAGTTACCTGGTGGATATGATTTCAATTCCCGGTAATCCTTAACTAAATTTCTACCATAAAATAAACTGAACCCTCAATTTATGTCCGTGTTTTTTTGCAATAAATTTTCTTTTTTGGCTTTGTACTGTAAAATAAAAACGGTCAGATTTTAATCATCATCGACGAAAAAACAAAAATTACGGTCATAAAAAGGAAGATCCAATTTATGCCTAAATTGTAAAACAAGCCCCCACTTTAAAACTAAACCATTCTCACCAAATAAAGACTTTTAGAATATTACACATTGAAGTGAATATTAAAATAAATAAATAAAATATATTTAGTATTGTAAAAAACGGGTGCAAGACATCTTCGCTTGTGCAGATTACAGCTTGGTCTTTCAAAAATATATAACGCTGAACAAATAGAGTTACAACTTTTTATAAATATTTTTTCTAACTCCTGTCATCTAAAAACATCCATCAATTTCTTCACCCCATAATCTAACCTGATGAAGGTTAGATAAACCAAAACGTTTAAGCATCATTAAATAAAATTCATCTTATTTTTGGAAACCACTTTGTTTTTCAAATTTTTTAATATTATCGGATTTATTTACATATTTACTCATATATATATATATATATATATATATATATATATATATATATATATAGAGAGAGAGAGAGAGAGAGAGAGAGAGATAGATAGATCGATATTCAGACGTGAATTTATTTACAACATCTCTTCATTTCTTTGGTGACAGTTTACAGCTTTCAAGGTTGTAGAATGAAAATTGTATACTATGTAACCGGAAATGTACTTAAATATAATGTGGATATGTTCATTTTTGTCAGAGATTAGAAAAACCTGCTTTCATATATATTAGAATATTAATTTTGAAAATTTTGAAAATAGTAGAATATCATTGGTGATATTGACATATTAACCAAATTCAATAAAAATTATAGTTTGGTCATTACTTTTTTGCCTTAAAACAGACAAAAAATATTGTTACTGAAATAAATTAAAGAAGAAGCAAAGTAACAAAGATAGGGATATTTAGTCTTGAATGAATCAATGAATTTCAATAATTTTTTGTTGTTTCTGCGTCCATGTAATAGAAATTCTAAAAATACATCTCTGCTGGCTTGTTTTGTTTCTGTAATTATAGCACACTCCATTCTGTTTGCTAATAGATCATTTTCTATTGCAGTGCTTTCCAAATGTTACTGGCTCACCACTACATTCTGACAAAAAGAGGGAAAAAAAGTTTTCTCAAAAAGCTAAATCAGAAAAAAACACAAGCATTAAAAATAAAACCTGCTGCAATCTCCAAACATCTTTCAACTCAAAAAGTAAAAAAAAATGGAAAAAAGATAATAAAGAAATTTTTAAAAATAAGAAACAGATTCTGATAGACTAAAGAATCATTACAGACTTGGGGAAAATAAAACTTACAAATTCTTTCTATTTTTTATCCCTGGTTTTGAAGACTATTTCAAAAACTTCTTTGAGAAAATACAATTTGTACAAAGGCGGTATAAGTCCTTGGGTAACTTCAGTTATTTTTAATTCTTAATAGATATTAAATATATATTCTGAATCTTTTCTAAATTCATAAATAAAAAAAGAGTGGACTCTGCAATGAATATAAAGGAAATTTTTAATATATATCTGGATAAATAACATTTTTTTTTAGTTTGTCAAGGGAACCTATCCATATTTATTGATGAGGTGAATGCCTTCAACAGAAGTTTTTCACATTGAAGTTGTTTGGGGTACATTAAGCTAAATCAGCACTTAGGTGCATTATACATCTTTCTACCTCTATTTTATATATATAATTATATATAATATATATATATATAAGTGGAAGAATGAATGTTAAAAGTATTTAGCATATGAAGGTACTCAATGCTAAAATAGCAGAGCACTTTATAATCAGAGATTAAATATTATGGATTTAATATCTGTAACCGCAGTTTCAAGCATACTTGCAATCATCAGATGGGTCAAAATATTAAGATTAAAACGGTTGGCTTGTGTTTAGCATTCATTTTAGTATTTTAAATCCATAATTTTTTAATCTCTGATTATATCTATCTATCTATCTATATATATATATACCTTTATAATAGAAAAATTACTTCCAGTCATAGTATTCTGAGAATGAAATGAATAAGCATTAAAATATTGTATTATTCAGAGGGAATACTAAAATGATAAATTAATCATGATCCTTGTTTTCTTATTTTGAATATTGCTTACCTGATTACTACAAGACAGTTTATAATTACTTTAACCTTTGTTTATTCTCTCTCTTCCCATATATATATATATATATATTATATATATATACATGTTGAGTCAAAAGTAGGTGGTCATAAATGGTTAAAGTTTATTTGAATTATTACTGTTTACCTATTTTTGCTGCAGGCACAGGCATTGTATGTGTAAGCACAATAATGTGATAAATCTAGCTAGCTAATCATTTATCCAAGTCTATTCATCTATTTCATGATTTCACTATATATGCATATCTACCACTGTCTGTATATTGTCAATATATTAAAAGAAAATTGGGTATCTGTCTACACATAATATATATACTCACATTTTAAATTATTCTAATAAGGAATTGATTTTTCACATGATTCTTTAAAGCATAGTTAAAACATACAAAAAAAAAATATTTTCAACATAAAAATGAGTTATCTAATTAAACTATAAATTGTTATATTTGTATAATAGATTGTATATCTATCTACAAACTTGAATAAAAATGATTGCATTCTTTGTACTTAAGTAATGCTTTATTCTCATTATATCAATTTTGTAAGCATGTAGAAAAAAGAAAAGAAACATTAACATTTGATATTAAATCGTTGCCTTTCTCTCTTAACTATATCTATCTTATCATTTTAGGTTTTAAACTGTATATTTCACTATATATATATAATATATTATATATATATTATATATTATTTTACATCTCCGGACGCTAAAATGATCTACAACACTACAGATTTGTCAATACTACCAAATTCTTGAAACTTTCCATCTTTCTTCAATTTGTGCTGTGGCTTTTAAATTACTTTTGTAGCTGGAATACATCATGAATATTTTTGATACACTTTTTATATATTTTTACATTCAAATTTCTTTTGAGTTTTTATTTTATGGATTATAATGCTTCTGATCTTTAAAAATAAAACTCATTTTATTTTTTAACACAAAATACGGCATTGTTAAAAAAAAATTCCAGCATCAAAACACCAGCGTTTGTGTTTGTACCTCTCCTTTCTAATGGTTATTTATTCCGTCTTTCCTTCATATGTTGCTCTTGATGAAGACCACTCTATTAAAGTCAAAACAGATTCTGTCAGCAAACTAATAACATCTGTTTGTTTATTCTAAAAAAATGTTAAATTAATACTGTCGGATTAACTTCCATTTACTTATATATATATATATATATATATATATATATATATATTGTATCAAAAATGCTAGTCAATGGCCTCAATAAAAATTGCTGCACACACACACACCCATATATATATATATATATATATATATACACTGAGATTGTTTTTATTAAGATTACTCAATTAAGGAAGTTAATTTCTTTTATATGTCCCTTCAGCACAGTCAGAAAACAAACTTTAATCCAAACAATTCCTATCAATCTTAATCAAGCTGTAAGAATTTTAAATTATCTAATAGTTTATATCTCTATATAAAGGTGGCATCGAGTCTGAATAAGATTTTATGTAATATGAGCAAGGGGGCTCTCCTTTTCACACCACTAAAATTTCTGCCCAAACACACATTATACATATGCACACACTGAGATTGCTTTTATTAACATTACTCATAAAGGAAGCTAATTTCTTTTATCTCCCTTAAGCACAGACACCAAAACAAACTTCAATCCAAACAATTCCCATCAATCTTAATTAGCTGTAAAAATTTATAATTATTTTATAGTTGATATCTCTATGTGGAGGTGGCATCCAGTCTCTATAAGATTGCAAGATGAGCAGGGGGTCTCTCCTTTTCGCACCAATTTGTCTAAATGAAACTGGCAAAAGCTTGATACAGGTCAACACCACTATTATGACAAGAAAAGCTAGAGCAATGTTTATGACAATGTTAGAATCGTTTAAAGATACCAGATCCTAGTTTAATCTACCTTTATCCTTTAAAACTAGAGTTTCCAATTTTTCTGCTACTATTTTACTTATATACGTAAATAAAAAATTCTATAAAACTGACCACTTAGATTATGGATATTCTAGTTAGGACAAATTGTTTTTTATTAAAAAACCCTCAAACATTACAATCAAGAAAATGTCCGTCTTTTACTATTTTTCAACTAACTACTCATGGGCAGCTCTACCCCCATCCCCACTGCGATTCTACCTAAAGCTGACTGCAGCTTTTGCATGTCACTTGTTTACGCTGAAAAAAAAATCATGACGTGAATACCCCTGCCATCTTTTGTTTTGTCTGTGAACCAACTCTGAGACTGGTGCTTGAGCCTTTTGCAATAGGAACCAGGTAAAAATACGAAGGAAATTTGGTACAGCCGCGGGGGAAATTTGGTTGGCACAAAGGATTTTTGAAGCATGGTTATTTAGCAAAATGTGTAGAGTTGCAACAATCACTTTAAAGGATGATATTCATGATTGAAAAGCATTTTAACATCAAGTACTCTGAATGAAATATATATATAAATACCTCTTACCAATATATACACACACACACACACACACAATGTTGAGTTTTACTTCCGCTGTCGTTTTATCGCAACAGAAAAAATTATACCACACACACAACCACATACCTAAAAATGCACAATTTTTCCTTTTGATACACACACTTACAGCATCCATACTCACGCCAAAAATAGAATATTTGATGTCATATTTCAAAACTGTCTCCTTTTTCAAACGTAAAAAATTTTTTAAACAGACTGAATGACAAGGATTTACCACTCGCTTTTCTCATTATTCTGTGATAAATAATTTCTTATCTTATGCCTGAAGATGATCTAATTTGATAGATCGAAACACTGCAGCGTCGGCCATTAAACTCACCACTTAACCCATTTAAACCTGTGTTTTTTCATTTTTCTTAATACACTACATATAAATATATATGATAGATAGAGAGAGAGAGACACACACACAGTTCCCCTACTATGAGTAAGATACAAGACAAAATCAATTTTAACAGAGATTAACTAGTTTAAAGAGCTCAGTTCACCCTACTATTTACCCATAGATGGAACATTAGAAAATTAAAATAGATATTGTTAGTTATTATTTATTACCAAACTTTATATCATTGAATCTATATAACCAAAAAATATGGCAGCAGCAATCTAAAAATAAATACACCTCTTATATTTATGCAATTTTATCTTTGATTACAATTCAATTGCTGTTGGGACTGACTGAAATATGTATATACCCAACCCCTCCATACAAGCAGGATGTGACACAAGGTCAATTTTTAATCAGAGTTCAATAGGTGTGAATTAAGAGTTGTTTTTCTTATAGGCCAATTGTTTAAGGTTTAAGAGCTTAGTCTGCCCTACTATTTACCCATAGCTGAAGGGAGAATAGTTAGATTCATATCTTTCCCAAGATTATTAGTTCTATATGAAATGCTAATTGAATACCCAACAAAAATTGACAAAACAAAAACGTCTTTGGCATAAAAAAATGCATAGGCTGACATGCCATCAGATCCAACCAACCAATAAATCAACCATTTATTATGTAAATGGAAGTACCTGTTAGGATGCCATCTACAGGTTAAATAGACAAAAATGAGTTTAAAAATGTGTTTGAAAATTAAGAGCAAAATGAATATCCAATAAGAATCAATATAACAAAAAGTTTTCGATATAAAATGAGGCAAGGGCTGACAAGCCATGAAACCCAACCAACCAACCATACATTATGTAAATGATAATACATGTTAGGATCCCATCTCTGGGTCAAGTAGATAAGAAAGGATTAGAATTGATTGGCATGTGCATTTTCTATAATGATAACCATTACACTGCAAGAGCCTCTGACAGAAATAGGAATAGTGCATGAATTGATTACTTTAGATCAGAACTGTTGTTCTATGTAACCATGTAAATCAATTTTGCTTTACATGTGATTTATAGAATGAATACCTGAATTACATGCGCTCGGCAATTCTTTCTGCTTCGCCTGATCAAAGAACAGAAGAATAAAGAGGGAGAGAGAGAGAGAAAAAGATAAAGGTTTTAAGTAAATAATGGATTTATTACTTTTAGAAGATAGATTTTTAAAATCCTTCCATATTTCATTTTTCAATACTTAAGAGGTTGAGGATGCACATGTAGGACAGCCACCCACACATGTGAACATTTGGATAAAATGAGAGCTACAATGTCTTTCATTTTAATGAAAAGTCTATAAATACTGATATAATGAATCCAAAGATACATGGATGTATGTGTGTGAGTAATTTCTTCTAGCTATCATGAAAAATTAGTTCTTTTTAACTATGTTATTTAATACTATTTATTATTATTATTATTATTGATTCAATATTTGTATTTGATGAGAATAGATTTATTAAGAAAATGAAATGGGTTTTTAGAACTAAGTACTTACTTACTCTTAAAAAACAATTGAAATTCTTAATGGAATGTGTACTGCATCATCATCAGGTCACACTGACATCACCTGTCCTTATCAGTCATTGCTCCTGGCAGGACTTCCACATGGCATCTAGAATCAGTACAGAGCTGATGGATGTAGGTTTTTGCTGGTTACCCTACACTAGTGTGTCCTTGTATAGGTGTTCAAAGGAGAATGTCACTTATGAGTTCAACCTTGTTTCTCTAGCAGTGTCTCATATGTCTTGTTTATCTTACTTGGATGGTTTGTGTGATAGGTAAGTAGCTGTATCTATTCATGTATTATAATTTCTAAATGATATATAGCTATTTTTTCATTCTTTAGAGAATCTTTTTATTTGATTTGAAATATTAGAACGTTTGCATTATTATTATTTAACCCTTTCATTCCCACTGGAACACTTGAGTCCCAGTCTCAATTTTCAAACGTCATACTCAAAGAATAATTTTGTATATCCAAAACTTAAAAAAAAAACTTGTTTGTGAAAGGTTAAAGGTCAAATAACACCTTAATTTTAATAAAATTAAAAAATAGTTTTTAAAAGACATTAAAACTGTAAAGTGGCTCTGTTTCATCATCTATTTGTCTATTTAAATGAAAAAAGAATACTTTATACAAATATATTTATGAGAACTTCAATTTTAAGATATTTTCATTTGAATAATAAAACACATGCCTTAAATATATGAGGTAAATAAATATATATATTATTTTAGTGTGTTGTTTACTGCAAACACTGAAAAACGTTGGTATATAGATGAAGGCAAAATATTTGATAAGAACAAAAACATTTTAACTCAAATAAATTCTATAAAAATATTTTTTAAACTTTTACGTAAACAGAGGAAATCCTATTTCCAAGTTTTTTTGTTTTGTTTTATTTTTTTTATTTTTTTTAACTTCATCACCATATTAGATTCAAGATATTTTGCCTATGTCAAAGAAGAAAGAAAACTTTTATTTTTATCTTGTATATTAGAAAAATCTATTTTTTGGTGGAATTAATGTATTTTTGGATAGAAATCAAGTAAAGGAAAAATCAGAAATCAAAAAAGGAATTAAAGAAATCATTTTTATGGCTGGATATTAAAGACAGAAACTTTTGAAATGATTAGGTTTTTAGAAAAACTTGGTTTCTTGTTTAAGGCCATTTACTGATATCAGATGATAGCAGTTTCTTTTTTTTTTAATATTGTAACTCAAAGAACAATCATCATTTCTTTTTATTTCTGAAAATTGCAAAGTCACACAGAATTTTTAGTCACATGACAATTGGTAAACAATGAAATTTTAATGAACCATTCATCAACTTAAAATATTATTTTACAATACAAACTGTATTAAACAGTTTAAAAATACAATACAGAAAAATTCTTTAGTTAAAAGGAACAAGAAAATAAAAAAAAATAATGATGAATGGCTGAAACAAAAATAGCATTGTGTAGAAGAAGGAAAAAATGTAAATAAAAAAATAGTTGAAACTATTAAAGAAAAACAAACAAAAGGAAAATACACAGAATATATAGATAAATTTTAAAGCAAACTTTCGATTCAAAGTTGCAGATAATAAAATGAAGGATTATTTATTCTAAAATTTTTGATAATATTTTTTCAAAACATTTTAGCAGGAATCTAAATTTAACATACTTTAATACTTAAAAATAATCCGTTATTGTTTTTGTGTTCTCAGGAGAAAATCATAAATCACATATTCAAAACGATCAGTAAAATAATTTTAAAACTTTTTAATATTTAAATATTTATAGAAGCTGCAAGTATTCTTTTGTCATGGCTTAATTCTTTTTTTAAAATTCAACTAAAACCGTTTTCCTGAAGTTGCTGTTTTCTTCCTTCTTTGTCATTTTAATCTAAGTGTTAAATAAAATAAAAGTTGAAGAAACTTGTCTCTAATAAAAGATCAAATCATCATCATCATCATCCTCAAGCCAACAGCACAGATATTCATGACTCTTTCTCACCATCCTTCCCAATTGGCCATCACTCCAGGAAGGTCCTCTGCACAACATTCAGTATCCATGCAGAGCTGATTTATGTAGGGTTTTGCTGGTTGAGCCACACTGGTGTGCTCATGTCTAGGTGCCCACAGGAGAATGTTACTTATGTGCTCATCCTTGCTTGTCCAATATATCTTGCTTATCTTGCCCATTTTGTGTGATAGGAGGTAAGTGGCCATAAATTTGTTCTTTTGTGAGGTGCTGCTTCAAGAATTTGTTCTTGACAGCATGCAGAATCCTTTTACAGTTCCCATCTAGATTTTTCTCTGTTTTGTTAGAGTCCTAGTGGTTCAGCCATACAGTAGCTCTGACATGGCTTTTACATGTAAAGATCCAATATCTGCCTCTGTTTAGTACTACTGCATCAATGCTCGTGGCTGCTACTTTAACACAGAATCCAGATAAAAAGAAAATCCTGTCAGAAATGTCCATTTTTGGCAGTTATCATGAATTAGACATGTGAAGGGTCATGGAGTTCACAATTTCATCCATGTTAAAAGCCATTTCTGTGTTCTATAAAATGTTGAAATAACATGAAATTGTAAAAAGTTAAAAAAAAACAACCAAAATTTTATCAAGAACCAATTACTACTAAATAAGAAGCTATCTTATATTAAAGAATAACCATATGGTCATGACCTTAAAATTTCTCTAGTAAGTAACAGGACTACATTTTTTTCCATTCTTATTCTTCAGACATCTTATTGTACATATGTTGATAAATTTATTATTGTAACGTATTATGATAACTATTTATTTCTACATTGCCCATCAATAATATTGATAATTACCATTTAATCTTTGAATTTACTGTGTTACAATTTATGTGGCAGCACAAAATTGTTGAGAGACCCTGTAGCAAGAATTCAAGGGGGCCAGTGGAAAAATACCAAAACCTTTGGTAACCCTGACACTAGAGGCACAAATCTCGTGCATCACGTGATTAGTTTGTTTAGATTTTAGATACAACCTGACTTTTGAGCAGGAGAGTGTGTGCCTCTCTCTGCTGCGAGGTTGATCTCATCTGCGCGGAAGAACATGGGCTAGACAAAATAAAATCTTGATCAAAAAAAAAGTCTTGTGAATTAATTAATTAATTGCATGACTAAGAACTAGCCCAGGAAAAAGAATCTCTTAGTTATAAAGAAGCAGTTAGAAGAACATAGCAACTAGATGAGAAGAGGAAACAACCAGACAAGTTAGCAGAAGCAGTAAAGCAGAAATGAACCAAATAAGTCTCTAATCTCTGTCTCTCTCTAATCTCTCCAAGAACTCTCTGAAGTAATACTCTCTCACACTCTCATTTATATACCCGACAACAGGACTATATTTTTTTCCATTCATATTCTTTATACATCTTATTGTACATATGTTGATAGATTTATTGTTGTAACATATTATGATAACTATTCATTTCTACGTTGCCCATCAATAATATTGATAATTACCATAAAATCTTTGAATTCACTTTTCATTAGGTTTATTATGATGAGATTATTTACTCATGGATTGGTCTTTTTTTCTGAGAATCAGAGTATCTGTGGATTTTTCCTCAGATTAAAGTGTTGTACTTTGTTTTTGATCAAAATATTGCTCCTAATCCTTTGTTCTTTTTGTTTTATCAGAAAGTGGTATCTCAATGCTCTGGTTTGGTTTCTTTTGTTTAAATGCATATCAAACTTTGTGGCTTATCTAATGCCAAAGCCATTCTACTAGAAAAACAATTGTAGTACTATTTAACCGATAACTGGAGAATGGGGCGTTCATAACTTTCCCAATGGTATTACTACAAAAACTGAATGTAATAACATGACGGGAGTTCAAACTTGCATACTATGATGTTCCAGTCTAGCATATTAGCCACTATGCTACAGATACTCTCTCTCTATGCTCTGGAAAATTTTTACATAGAAAAAAAATATGATTATATTAACATAGTACCCATAAAATTCATAGAATAATAGAATAAGAGTTTGAATCAAAATGTCCCTCCAAGACAGAGTTTTTTTTAAATTAAATTAATATTTATGCTTGTACGGATAATAACTGCTTCCAACTTATCTTTTGTTTATTCATTTTTACAAGTACTGACTGCTTGTCTCTAACAGGCATGGAATACTTTGACATTTTATCCAATTAGGAAAAGTAGATTTTATATTGTTAAAATGTCAGAAGGTCACTGCTTATTACTCAGTTATAGTCATCAAGATTTTAAATGAATACACATATATGCTTTTTTTTATTTTCCAGCGAGATCAATCTATTTATGACAGCAAAATGAACTTGGCAACCTTAGTTCAATTCCTGGATGTGACGGTTTGGATATCACATAGTGCTATTAACCTCAGGAAAGGTAGTAATACAACTATTCTCCCTTCAGCTATGGGTAAATAGTAGAGCAGACAGGGCTCTAGGAGAAGAAAAAACTTAATTCAAACCAGTTAAACTCTGCTTAAGAAATTGTCTTTGTGTCACCACCTGTTCATGCAGAGTTGGTAATGGATATATATATAAGTTGATTTGGTGTTATATATATATATATATATATATAAGTTGATTTGGTGTTATATATATATATAAAGCAAATCTTCTCTATAATGGTCAGGGTGCACTTAGCAGACATTTTTCAGATTTAAAGTTCTTAAAAATATCTTGAACTTTTATTGTTTGAATTTCTGAGATGAAGAAGTATTATGATTATTCATTAAGTTTTCAGATAAATCAGATAATGTGTTTTAAGCATGATGGGTCCATTTAAATTAAATCACAAGTTCTGAAATGAGTAGACTAATTCACATAACTTGGTAGCCATATCATATCTACAGAAAGCAATATCAATATATGCATAGGAAGGGCATGGAAAAGGAAAAATCTTATTCCAGCCTTGTGAAATTCCACTTAAAAATTGACCTTGTGTCACATCCTACTTGTGGTGGAGGTTTTGGGTGACTTTTTCATTTGAGAGAGTAGGATCCAGAGTCTACTCAGCCTTAAATCACCAGAACAAACGTGTATTGATTGTTTTATAGATGGCAGCAAATACTTGTTGATGAAGATATAGTGAGATTTACAGCAGAGAAAATTGCCTTTTGAAACAGCTAATTCACAAGTGGGGAACGTGAAATTAAAAGCATCAAACTTATTACAACTCTCATAAATAGAATATCTAATCAACATTTACTTCTGCAGGCAAACTACATAAAACTAAGTTTTATTTTCACTTTAAATCAAACTTTGTTCAGATTTATTAGTTTAAAGATATCAGCTTGAATATTTATGACTTTAATAAAATGTAGACAAGCTAATTTATTTTACAGACATAGGGTATGAACAAAATAATTCATTTCAATGGTAGGTATAAAAACAAGTTTTATCAATCAATTTAAGAGAAAACTTTCTTATGCCTTATATGATGGTAGAAAGTATAATTCCTATTTTACTTTTGATTTACAATGTTATGAAATTAGTATAAGTATTGTTGATATAAGTACTTCTGTCTGAATAAGCATTACTCTCCCCTTTATCATTTGGCATGTCAACCCTTGGTGTGTTATTTTATGCCAAAGACTTTTTTGTTTTATCCATTCTTGTCGAGTATTCAATTAAAAAAAAATTCATTTTTAAAACATTTTTAAATGTTTAATATATGTACTACTGTCTGAATAAGCATTACTCTCCCCTTTATCATAGAAGAGCCAAGAGATAATTTTTTGCTATTGGATAATGTCGATAATTCTGCCAACAACTATTAATATTTATTTTTTGTGTGTGGTAACATTTTTACATTAGTAACAGTTTAGATTATCAATTCTTTATCCCTCATCAGCTAGGGAATATATATTTAGCCAATATGAGCAGGTTGCGACACAAGGTCAATTTTTACTTGAAATTTAACAAGTTTGAATTCAGAGTTTTCTTCCTCATGTAGTTGTTATACCAAAGTTAAAGAGCCCAGTCTGCCCAACTATTTAACTATAGCTGAAGGGAGGATAATTGGATTCACACCTTTACCAAGGCTGTTAGCACTATATGAACTACAAATAGCATTGTCTAAAATTTAAACTCACTATGTCCATTCCTATGACAACAAGTATGTAATAGTGAATAAGTAAAGTTGGCAGACCATTTCTACCAAGTTTTACTTTCACTGGTTTCTCCATACTTCTGGCTTTAAGGTGTGTCCCATCATGGTAATGGTTAGCAAGCAAGTCTTGTAGATCCATTACTGCTAAATAGTAAGTTTGATACTTGCTGTGTGTGCAATACTTTTGACCTTGTGTCACATTTTTACCCATGGCAAACATATTGGGTAAGTATCTACTTCTGGCTTGGAGTCAAACTGAAATTTAAAATATTTCTTCTCTGTACAAGAAAACCTTTCTCCAGACAGTGTACTGAAGAAAAAAGATCTGTAATTTTCTCATGTTCAAAGTTGACACTGACATGGCAAGGGGATTTTATTACTACTTACACTTTAAAAATATCAAGTACTATATTGAATGGGTCTAAATGAACACTTACTGGAACATGTTATATTAATCCAACTTTGTCATGAGACATTTTTCATGAGGACTTACTGAGAATAACATTAACTTTTAACGAGATACAAATTATGAGGATTAAACAGTCTGAAAGGTGTAATTTACTCAGATTTGCTTTGTTTTGAACAAGATAAGAAGTAGGGTGCACCAAGTGAGAATCAAATTCACTCACAAAGATCAACTAGCTTAGCTTTCTAATGATTGCATCACATAAGGTATCGTTAATTATTCTGATAGTGTGTCAGTCACACAGTGAGTTTTTTACGTAAACAGGATAATTATTTATCAAGCTGGATAACAATTTCTCTCCAAGGTCATGTCCGGTGATATTGGTTATTTTTGTAGATCTTGGTTGTTTTACAAAAACAGTATTGATGGTTTTTCGAAAGGTGAAGTGTTAAATACTATAATTGGCTTATTATGTGACATTTCAAGAAATCTGTGAAAGTCAACATCGTTGAATTTCAATTTCTTTGTCAAGGAGGACAGAAAGGCAATAACCTTAGTGATTAAAAAATTCTAATTTGCTCATAAACCTGGAACTGATTTGTTTTCAACTCATTCTTAAGATGTTTGTTCATTGCCCGCTGTTGACATTAAACAACAAGCATTAAATAGCTTAACTTTGATATTTTTGTTTCAACCCCTGTTTTTTTTTTTTTTAATTATTATCAGTTCTGACAGCCTGCTGCCATTAAGCTTCTTACTTAATATTTCATACCTTAGAGCACTTAATAGTCCAGAAGTTGGCCAGAAAATAAAAGGAGAGAAAGAATAAGACTAGAAACAAAAATCAATTAACTGTTTCTAAGTACACATAAATGTTAATAAAAAGTTGCAATGTTTTATCAAGGGGCCATCTCTTTTCTTTTATGAGTGTATAAGAATTAGTAGTGTGTTAGTTTGAAGCTAACACCGCATTCCTATAATGCTTTGTGTTATCCAAAAGAGGGTAACCCAACACAGAATATTCGGTAGGGAAATGACAAGTCAGTTTATACAAGATAACATTTAATTAACAGCATATAAAGATGAAACACAGTTCCAGTCCCAAACCATAAAAAGGACACAAGAATGTTCCAAGGAACATGAAGACGGTAAAGTAAAAAGCGGTGGAAACCAATTACTAATATTTCTTTGTTTCAAGTGGTCTGGGAACTAAACAGTCACACATGTGCATAGTTGTTGAGGAAGGGAAAGGATACAAATCTGAATTCTTCCAAGTTGTGTTGGAGAAAGAGAGAGATTTTAGGGCTAATCTTGTAACCTGACAAAATGGACATGTGATATGTAAAGGGGCTTTCACATATCACATGTCTGTTTTGTCATGTGACACCTCAAATATTAAAAAAACAGACAATTCTATTCTTTCCCAAACAAATGTGATACTGAAATCTGTTCTAATATTGCAACACAATTTTTACTTTTTCCTTTTCATTTCATACTATCAATTAATATGCATTTTTTTTTATCTTAATAACTTATGTGCCAGTTTAAGGAAAGCTTGGTAAATAGAAAGAACTTTGCACTTTCACTGCCAAGTTTTCCAAGTGTCATATTTTTAAGTTAAAAAAAACAAAAAAAACAAATAAAACAAATATGAAAAAACAAATATTTTAGTTTGGTTAGGTTTCTTTGTTTAATGGCATATCAACTTTCATGGGTTATTTAAGGCCAAACCCATCCTTGTAGAAGAACATCAAGTAGTGAAGTTAACAGAGTGCCTATTGTTGGTATCAGCTAGACAGTGAGAGAGTCTATCCCCTTAGGGAGATTGGTCTTGTGTCTAAAGGGGAGTGCCACACCTACCTCCAGCTTCCAGCTATATTGCACAGACCCAAGCTACATATGTGCTGAGTTGGCAAGAGCTGATATTGAACTTAAAACATTGAGGTTCCTCGGAAGATACTCGACCAACTGAGTTAGATTTAACCCATAGCTTAGAAATATTGTTTTTAAAAATATTTAATTCAATCTAAAACCATTAAGTAAGTCGTCTAGGTGGCCTAAAGTCGGTATCAACCAATCTGTAAGGGAGTCTATCCCCTGTTCACTAGTGCTAGATGAAAGAGATTGTTTTGTATCTGAGGTGGAGCCCCACACCTACCATCAGCTCCTACTTTACCACACAGATCCCTGTGCTACTCATACGCTGAGTTGGCGAGGGCTGGTATCGAACTAGGAACTTTGGGGTTTCTAGCCAAATGCTCTACCGACTGAGCTAACCTGGCCCTATTAAACCATTAAATCCATCTTAAATTTTATGAAACGGTGTAAAAACAAACTGAAAAAGAAACTTTCTTTCTGAATAGCATCAGTAAATTTCTTGCCTTGTTCATCACTCTTATAAATGTCTAATGATCAATCTGCCTTCAGAATCCTGAAATATTGAAAATATTTGTGATGTTTTTCTAATCAATCCCAACCAGCAGAAATAGAATCTGATTGTGCTAATAGAAGCCACTCTTTGCTTCAAATAGGAATAAACATTCACTACTCACAAAAACAAACGTTATGTTACAATAATATCAACTAGTTGAACCTACAGAAAAAAAATGATCAAGAATTCAATAATCAAATAAACATTTTTAAAGGGTTTCTTCATGCATTACATACATATCCAGATAATTATACAATTATCATTTACATATCTATTATCAAATACATTATCAACAAATAAAATAAATTACAGGCAAGAATATTCTATCAATTTAAAACTTTATAATGAATAATACTTTACATGATACTAATTCTTCTTTTAATTCTCTAGTTTTATTCATCATTGGATTGTATAATTTTAGTTTTAATGTTATTATTTTCATCTGCTGTTTTCCAGAAAAATATTATACACATTACCTATTGTTAATTAGTTTGGTTTATTAATTAACTCACTTCCTTTCTTATTTATATATTTACTCCTCCACACAAGAAGGATGTGACATGAGGTCAATTTCTTAAGCAGAGTTTAACAGGTTTAAATTCAGAGTTTTCCATTCACTAGACTGGTTGACTAATCAAGGTTAAAAAGCCACACTACTATTTACCACTAACTGAAGGGAGAATAGTTAGATGCATACCTTTCCGAAGGGTATTAGTACTATGTGAAATGCAAACAGCCTCATCCAAGATTTGAACTCAAATCAATTTACTATGTGTGTTCTTACTTTTTTAAAGCATTAAACTGAAAGAAAAATCTCAGTGTGCAGTGTACCTTTTATTTTTTCAAAACTACAGAAAAAAATCAGAATATTTCATATATATATATATATTGTTGGTATATTTATAAGTAAAGAGCATTCAATATCATGGATAGAGCATTTATAAAGTTAGAGTAGTGAGGACATGGAGTCAATATGACATGGTTGCTGACAGTTTTTCACTTTTGCAATTATTTAAATCAAGACGTGGTTTGAATAACCACATGGGTGAGAAACTGTTAGTAACCAAGTGCCATTGACTATGTCCTCGCTACTCTAATTCACCTATATATATATATATATATATATATATATATATATATATATATATATATATATATATATTGTCCCTTTTCCCAAAGTGAAATTCAGAAATGACTGCTAAAACATATTAATGTAGAGATGACAAAATCCTCTGACATTTATCCAAAACCAATATTTGTGTAAAAAAAAAGAAAAAGAAAAAAAGTCAGTCAGAAGAAACATGATCCGTTTCAAAGTATATACTCAAGTACATATATATATATATATATATATATATATATATAACTTGAACCAATAAATTCTAAGCCTATTTCATGATTCTACCATTCCATTTGTAAACATCAATATATTATGGACACTTTGAATGGCATAATGATTTGCTAGATCAGCTAGAAGACTATTATTAGTGTCTGATTCTCACTGGGTGCTTTATAATTCTGAACTTAGTAAATGATATTTCCTATAGACTCTGGACACTTTGCATGGTACAGCAGCTAACTAGAAGACAATTGTTAATGACTATGATGTTCACTGGGTGCACTATACTTCTGGCCTTGTACCATATTAGGCTCAGCTTAGGGAGTCACATGTTTTATTGGTTTGCTCCTTAAATAAATGACATCATCATAAAGATAGATTCCTTCAAACTTGAATCAAAGAAAAATTAGAAATTATTTATTACTATGTCATACGAATAAATTTACTTTCCTGTATTTAACTACTCCCAACCCATTAGAGTTGTTTTGTTTTACAGCATGTAATCAAATCATTTTGATAAACAAAGGACCCATATTGCTTACAGTACCTGCTGTTGCAAGTTATCACCCAATGAAGTATTGAACAGGTTCATCACTGCTTAACTTCAGTGATCTAGTAGGAACCATTTGGGGGCTTGCTAGATTGTGACACATAATCAGTTTAACTTGAGGGTCCATAAATATGGATATAAGTGAGGACAAAATATGAACGGTCCTCCTGACCATAACCATTTGTGCAAGGGAAGGAATCTACCAAGCTTTTGTGGGGTTAACCTCATTTTAATCATATTTAATCTTCATCTTACCCATTACTAGAACCTTCTCGGATATGAGAACATGGTTGAGGAAGTGGAACATACAATTTTAATTAAGATAAAAATTTATCATTAATTATTAGATTTGAATAACTAGCAACCATATAATTTAAATACTTGTATAAAATATATATCAAACAATTAGGCTTCTGATGTTATTTTTAAAATTTATTATTCTTATTTATTTTAGAATAACTTTGTTTTGCTGAATTATATTCTATTTAACTTTTTCTTCTTTAGTAGCATTTTTTCAGATAAACTACAATTTATTTTACAAGCACAAGATACACTCACACAAAATAATTCTAAAGAAAGCCTAGAATGGAAATTTAAAATGGTAGAAAAGCTTTTTCTTGCTTATTTTGTGAACTTGTTGATAAACATTCAAAAGAAATATCAAATTCCTCAGAATAAAAGTAATTTGAAAAAGATGTAAAAAAATATCAGATGTTCAAATATTTGTATCTCTTCATGATTCAGGAAATGCAAAGTATTTCTCTTGAAATAACAATAAAAAAAAGACCGGTAAAGAATTTTGTAGCTCTACAATGACCTCAGAGGTTTTATAATACTTGCTTCTGGAAAGGATGTACAAAAGAGAGAAAAGAACTGAAGCAAATTTAACATGATTGCCACAATCTGTTTGGTCTTCAAAAATGACTAAAGGCTCAAATAAAAAAAAAAAGAAAAGAAAAGTTTGGTGCAGCTTTCAAAAAACAATAATTTTGTTGGTTAAATTGAACTTAATGGGCCTAAATTCCACCATTGTATGTCACCCCATCGAAAGAAAAAAGAACCCAAAATTCAGGGAATTAACCAAAGTTAATGATATTTTCAGTGTTGATATATTAATGAATAAAAGATATAATGCACCAGTTATTCTATTTTTAAAAAAATTATATTTTTTCAGGTCAATTAACTGTAAAAATTTTTTAAATAAAATAACTAGTGCATTATATCTTTTTTCATTGATATATCAACACTGAAAATTTCATTAAATTCAGTTAATTCCCTGAATTTTGGTATTTTTTTCTTTTGGTGGGGTGACATACGATGATGGAATTTAGGTCCGTTAAGTTTGATTTTACCAATTTCGTTTATGTCTGCAGTTTAATAAGATTCCATTAAAAAAAAGTAGAGAAATGAAAACAAGCATATTCTTTTAGAAAAGGGTACTAGCTTCTTTTTTTTTTAATGCTCATTAATGATTGACATTTATTTAAGCACTTAAAAACAATGGATTCATGCTAGTAAGCAGTATGCAAAAACAGACAAGACCAACAACAGGCGTGAAAACAGACACTGAAAGGAAACCACTTTCTTCAGACTTTTAAAAGCAGAACAGGACAATTGACTCCAGAATAATATTCAAAAATTGATTTATTAATTATTACCTTTTTAAATCTTACCTGTTTTCAGGGCAAGCTTTATGAATTAAATTTTCATTTCAGCTTCTTGCAAAATGAGAAATGATATCAACTTACCTAAAAAAAAAAAAAAGAATTTATATAATATACAAAAGAAAGAATATATATTTGTAACATATAAAAGAAAATATATACAAGGTGTATCATAAAAGTCTTGAGATTAAAGCTGTATTTACCAAGATTGAATTGAACAATGAATGAAATGTTAATTTTTTTAGAATACAAGATGTGTTATAAAAGTGCCGAGTTTGAAGCTGTATTTACCAAGATAGAAATGAACAATGAATGGAATGTTAATTTTTTTTTCAGAATACAAGGAGTGTCTTAAAAGCACCAAGTTTGAAGCTGTATTTACTAAGATAGAAATGAACAATAAATGGGACGGTTTTTTTTTTTCAGAATACAAGGTGAGACAAAAAGTACAACATATCTCAATACTTTTCAACACACCTTGTATATTTGTAACATATAAAAGAAAAATATATAATGTATAAAAGAAAAGAAAATATATGTAATATATGAAAAAAATGCTTGTATTAGATGACAGTCTTTGCATCAGAGATCAAAATTGGCCAGGCAAGTTCAAATCTCTGCTGAAGCTATTTGCATTTATTTCATGCTAACTTCTTTCAGAAAGACACAAATCAATTTCCTCTTCACCCAGCTCCTCATTTATGAATAAGACAGATATTAAAGGAAAACTCTTTAGTTTAGATAGAACAAACAGTCAAGATAAATAACTGTGCAAACAGAATGTAAGAGTAAGCCTTGTTACTCTTCTTGTATTACAGACCTAAGGAAAGAAATGAGTCTTACAGCAAACTGAAAAAAGTGGCAAGGTGAATATTAAAGAAAAAATATAAATGATATTTAATATATAGAACAAAGGGGAAATATATATGTATATTCTAATCATAATATATATGTATATATCTCAGTTGGTAAAGCACTCAGCTAGGAATCCCAAGATTCCTGGTTCGATACTGGCCTTGCCAACTCAGCATATGAGTAGCACAGGGATCTAAGCGGTATAGTTAGGAGCTGATCATAGGTATGGTGCTCCACCTCAGACGCTTGGTATAGCACTAGTGAAAAGGGGATAGACTCCCTCATTGTATGGCTGATACCAACATTAGGCCACCTCGTCAACTTTACTTATATATATATATATATATATATATTATTATTATTATTATTAGAATATACATGTATATTTTCCCTTGTGACAGTTATTGGTTCAGTGAACAGAGACAGCAAGCCAATCCCCCCCAGCTATTTGTAAAATAGTAGAGCAGACTGGGATCTTTAGTCTTGGTATGGCAACTGGTTAGAAGAGAAATCTCTCAACCCAAAACCTGAGGAAGGTTGTTCAGAAAAATTATGGCACACTGGAACATCCTTCTTCTATTATCAGCTTATCCAAAAAGCATGGCTTGTTATACACAGTCCTTCACTACAATAAATATATCACCTGTCAGTCTTTAACTGAACTGCTATGTGGCCCTGAAACATTCAGATTGCCAGGAGAGTTATATATAT
>CM042157.1:12439711-12480387 GCA_023376005.1 Doryteuthis pealeii
AGAAATCACTGATGCCACATAATTTTCTGGACAAGCGATCTACATCTGAAAATGGGTTTGTAGAGATTACTATTCAGGATAATTATTTTCAAGTGTAGTCTTTTGTTCTTTTCATATCCAGCTGTGTTATTGCTGTTAGAATTATCAGGATGCATCAAAGTTATTTTGTAATTTTAATCAACATCATTTTCTGGACAAGCGATCTACATCTGAAAATGGGTTTGTACAGATTACTATTCAGGTGGGCACACCCATTACCCATTCGTACCTGTTAAAAGGGGAGGATGCTCCAGTGTGCCCAACATGCAAAGTACAACTTACAACCAAGCATATTCTTCTAAATTGTAACAGACTTAAACATATCCATGCAAATTACTATCAAGCAAGAAACCTGAAAGATATCTTTAAGAATACAAACCCTGAAAACATTTTAAATTTTATTAAAAAAAAGCAACCTTTTCAACAAAATATAACAGAACATAACCAATTATCTCCATAGAACCACTACTTTAAAGACTGAAATCCAAAATAACCTTTTTGGCATTAAATGACCCACAGAGGTTGATATGCCGTTAAACAAAACTCAAACTCAAACTATTCAGGATAATTATTTTCAAGTGTAGTATTTTGTTCTTTTCATATCCAGCTGTGTTATTGCTGTTAGAATTATCAGGATGCATCAAAGTTATTTTGTAATTTTAATCAACATCATTTTCTGGACAAGCGATCTACATCTGAAAATGGGTTTGTAGAGATTACTATTCAGGATAATTATTTTCAAGTGTAGTCTTTTGTTCTTTTCATATCCAGCTGTGTTATTGCTGTTAGAATTATCAGGATGCATCAAAGTTATTTTGTAATTTTAATCAACATCATTTTCTGGACAAGCGATCTACATCTGAAAATGGGTTTGTAGAGATTACTATTCAGGATAATTATTTTCAAGTGTAGTCTTTTGTTCTTTTCATATCCAGCTGTGTTATTGCTGTTAGAATTATCAGGATGCATCAAAGTTATTTTGTAATTTTAATCAACTTAGTGCTCATGGTTAACTTTGAGAATTTCCTCTCTTCCACTATCGGACATTGCTCTTGGCAAATCGTCAGCATGGTATCCAGTGTCCACACAGAGCTGATTCATGTGTAGATATCCATAGGAGAACATCACATATGAGCTTGTACTTACTTCTCTAACCATGTCTTGTTTGTCTTACTTAGATGGTTTTTATGATAGAGGTAAATGGCTGTACTGCTGCTTTTTGTGTCGGTGCTGTTTGAAGGATTTGTTCAAGACAGCATGTAGCATCCTTGTGTAATTCACATCTAGCCTTTTATCAAAGCTTATTGTTCAAGTACAAGTAGCACAGCCATACAATAGCACTGACACAGCTCTAACAAGACTTTTGTATATTAGCAAAGGCTGTATCCTAATTTGTATATGGTATCTTTAGATACCATATACATCTTAGTTCTTTTAAATATTTTGGTACCATATCATTAGATATCTCATACATCTTAGTTCTTTTAAATATTTTGATACTATATCTATAGAAATATCTTATAGTTTTAGATCATAGTTCTTTTAAATATTTTGATATATCTTTAGATATCTTATACATCTTAGTTCTTAGACCTTAGTTCTTTTAAATATTTTGATAACATATTGTTAGATATCTTATACATCTTAGTTCTTTTAAATATTTTGATACCATATCTTTAGATATCTTATACATCTCAGTTCTTTTAAATATTTTGATACCATATCTTTAGATATCTTATACATCTCAGTTCTTTTAATATTTTGATACCATATCTTTAGATATCTTATACATCTCAGTTCTTAGATCTTAGTTCTTAGTTCTTTTAAATATTTTGATACCATATCGTTAGATATCTTATACATCTTAATTATTTTAAATATTTTGATACCATATCTTTAGATATCTTATACATCTTAGTTCTTAGATTTTAGTTCTTTTAAATATTTCGACTGCTGACATACTGGTCTTTCTATACTTCATCCTGATCAAGTTTTAGTCAAATGAGAAACTTTTCTAAAGTGAAAATAGGAAATAAGAACATTTTTACTGGAGGTATTTTCAGCATTCATGGATAAATAGATTTTTTCCAGTAAAAAAATATTTTCCAGTAAAGAATTTTTAGAAAATAAGAATGTTTGATTTTGGCAAGAGTTGCTCTTTTACCTCCTGAAAATATTCTGTTTCTTCATAAAGTGTGTGTGAGTGCTTCATTATTGGTTGGAAATGTATTTTTTTATTATTGTTAGCAGAATGCATCTGAAATTTTTGGTTGAAACAATGATTTATGAGAAGAACTCTTAAGTAAATTTCCTTTTTTATTTAGCTTGCAAAATCGATGACATATTTTCATAAAACTAATGAGAAATAATAACAAAAAAATATCTATTAATAATGGAGATTCGCTTCCGGTTGTTGTCTGTAAAAAAAACTATGTCACTGCTTATGTCACACTGCCTAAAATCATCATAAATAGAATACACTCAAAATTTGAGCATGCAAGTCCTCATTGGGTTTTTTTTAAACAAGTTTTAATACATACATACCTGGTATTATCTATTTATATAGAGTTTATTTTTTAATATATATATTTAAAGTTATCAGAACTAAGTTTCCATTTCAATTTTTTTAATTTTTTACTCCTTTAATAAATTTATTTTATTTTTTTCTTCTTTAATAAATTTGATGATTTTACTTTACTTATGATACAAACTCTCTGGTATTAAATTTTCAACTCCCATCCCCTCAGGCAATATTTATTTTATGTCGCCCAGTGGGCGCCATATATTTGCGCCATATATATGTCGGTCATGTCTCATATGTATATCTTTTGTCAACCAAATGTAGCGAATTTTTGAGATGTTAGCAACAAGACGAAACAATTTAAACGGAAGGGGATGAGTATTAAGATATACATATGAGACATGACCGACATATATATGGCGCAAATGCCCACGTTGGTGAATATTGTAACGTCTTTCGTTTTTTGCAGTATTAAGGTTTTTTGTTTTGTAAACTCATTTGACTTTCCTCTCCGACCCAAACAACTACGGGAGTGAATGAGCTCTGATGATGATTTTTGTAAAATCGAAATATTGATCAGTATCAGCTATGATTATATTATAAATTGTTTTCTTCTTTAACAGCAATGTGTGATGTTTTCATTCCACCCTTTCTTACTCATATTGTCGGATTCATTTCCTTTCTTTTAACTTTATATATATATATATATATATATATATATATATATATATATATATATACACATTTGTAAATTGAACATTTTTCATTACAACATATCCTTAAGAGAGCACCATCTTAATATTTTTCACATATGCACAAAATCATGAAGTGATTATATATATGTGTGTGTATGAACACATACTTTTGCAAATTGAACACTTTCACTAATTCAATGTATCCTAAAGAGAACTCTTCTAAGAAAAGTTAGAAAGATGTGTAAAAGTTTTAAATGGCATTTTTATTTTCCTAACATCCTGTATGTATTCCTTTATTATCTCAGTTTATTTCTTGTTATTTGGTACTGTTCTTGGCTGGATTGCACCCATTTGAAACTTGTATTCATGTAGAGAGGCATTTTTATTCTTCTTTATTTATCTATTTTCCTGCCTGGCATTTACCAGGAAAATAAAGCAATTTTAATTCATTCTGTTCATTTCCTTAAGAATAGCATTAATTCAGAATAAATTGAAGGAAAATATCTTCCGGCTTTCAAAGAATAAATACAGCTTTTAAGTGATAATAGAAAATTTAAACTGGAAAAATATTAACTAAATAAAAAGGAAAGAATTAAAATGGAGAATTTTGGAGAAATAAGAAATAATAATGATAGTTAAATAGATAGAAAAATAGATAATCTTATAATGGCTATAATTTTTTTTTAAATTGAAAAAAACAAAACAAAAAACAACAACAGAAACACATCTAGAAAAATTAAATTATATAATCCTTGTAATAATGGAAAAATACTTTTAATGGTTATAATCATTTTGTCAATGAATTAACTATGATCATAATTGTAGTGATAAAGACATTTAGAAATGTCATCATTATTATTATTATTATTATCATTCCCCCTTCCCAAAAATATCTGAAACGTTTTGATATAAAGAAACATTATTTTTCTTAATAAAAAGATGTCTTTAAAAACAAGGGTTTAGTTTGGTTTCTTTAATGGCATATCAATCTTAGTGAGTTATTTAATGCCGATAGCACGTTTCAGAAGAACAGTGGTAGTACTATTTAACCCAATGCTGGATGGATGAGGGGTCTCAGCTTTCCTAAGTGTATTAGTCTAAAAGTGAATATTATATTGCAACTAGAATTCAAACTTGCTTATTATGTTGCAGTGCAACACATTATCCACTATGCCACAGAGACATCCACTGATACATGAAGTGCATTCATTATTTAATTTTGATATCTACAAACTAGTTCATGGATTAGAATAAAAATCCCTCCAATTGAATAGTCTTATCTTATTAATTTGAAAGTTTTAAGTTTCTTGCCTTAATGTTAAAAGCCTTATTTATTCATGATTATCATTTACACAATGTTCAGTTTGACTAAGGTTAGTTTCATTCTGCAGTTAGCTTATAAAAACAATTTTGGACCTCTTGATATGTTTTTTTAAAATTTTCTGATGTAGTCATATCCAGTTCAAATATATATATGCAGAAGTTGTGGATAAAGTATCAAAATTTTCCTTTAATTGCAAACATATTAATAATCCAGTAACCCTTTCTGCAAGCTTCTTACAAACAGTTGCACAGTTTATGTTAAAGTACATATTCCTGAAAAAGAAAATGTTTATTCATTGTCTGGATTTAGTATTATTCACTTAATCAAATGTTTCACTATGATTTATTACTTATTTGCTGGAATGGCTGATTTGCTAACAAAAAGTGGGAAATATTTAAAAAAAGAAAATCAGCTCTCTCCACTCAAAAATTCATGAGACACTTTCAATTAATAGTTTCATGTTTATTTAAAGCTTAGCAAATTGTACAACTTCTTGTACTTTTTTTTTATCAGCAACACTGAGTTTTATTATTCAGTTTATTTATTACCCAACATGTCTGTGATTGTTTTTATAAGCTAACGACAGAGAGAAAGAGAGTTCCAATAATAAAACTAACCTTAATCAAACTGAACATTGCATAAAGGATAATCATGAATAAATAAGGCTTTTAACATTAAGGCAAGAAACTTAAACCTTTCAAATTAATAAGATAAGACTATTCAATTGAAGTGATTTTTATTCTAATCTATAAACTAGTTTGTAGATATCAATAATATATCAAGGTAGTTTGCCTGGTGAGCTAGATAGTTGTAGGTTTTCTACTTGTATTGGTGGCATGTATTTACCCAAATACTCACAGCTATGGGTAATATAAAGGGTCAATTTTTAAACAGGATACATTTGAATTCAGAGATTTCCTTCTATTACTAGGTTTTCTACTTGTATTGGTGGCATGAATTTACCCAACTCCTCACAGCTATGGGCAATATATGACACAAGGTCAATTTTTAAACAGGATACATCTAGTTTGAATTCAGAGATTTCCTTCTATTAGACTGGGTATCAAAACTAAGTGATAGGTTAGCCCTACAATTTACACAAAGATGCATTAAAATATTTGCACTGGTAGTAAGTATTCTAGCCCAGGTAAATAAATCCTCCCATTTGGAGTATTGGCAAAGCTTCATTTATAACAATGTTGTCATCTTTATTGTTACATACACCACGTTTGGCTGATGTGCTCACCAGTATTCTTAGGTGTTTCTTGTTAAAGTTGGTAGGCTTTATGTCATAATCAGAAAACTTTGAATCAAACCCTTTATTTGATCCATTGGGGTAGATTGTTCTCACTCCATTAACTGTGACTATGTACAAGTGTTAAGCTACTTTAAGCATTCTATGTTAATTTCGCCCATAGACAGGATTGAACCTGCAACCTTCAGATGATTGTTACTTAGAACTGTATTATCTTCACCTTATATCGATTGTTTTTTTTTGGGGGGGGAGCAGATTATTATTAAAAAAAACATCCTATGTGCACTAAAATATGAGATCTTGGAGAAAGTTCCAATATAGAATAAATTGTCACCACTTGGATCTGTAAATTGTGCTGACTAAAATGTTGGGTAAACAAAGAACTGCAACATCAGATTTTGTTCAAAGATTACTGTTTGCAAAGCCAAAGTAGCCTTAAGTAGGCTCTGATTAAAATCTCTTGATAAAAACAACTAAGATGTGGATACTAGATGTGAAAAATATGCATAATTGCAAGTGTTTAGTGGTAGATACAGATTTAAGTATGACTCAGAAGGCAGTGGATATTGTTTGAATACAGCGAACTTAGGATAATTTTCCAAGCACACCATCCTGCACACTTGACATAATCAATAGTTTTCAGGCTTGTAATAACCTCCCAGCAGTTAATATATTGTTCCACCATATGGGTCCATGGTATATTCTTTAAACAAACAGATGGGAAAAGTTAGCTTACTCAAATAATGATGACATGCAACAAAAAGATATTATTTTCCTTATATTATGGCAAAAAGGCAATTTACCGAGAGAACAGTGATTCAGATAAGCTAGCCTTTGAGTCAACACTTATCAAGTTGATTGTTCCGTCATTGTAATGGCCACCAAATCCCTTGGATTTTCTTTTCCGTTTGCCATTTTTGTCTTATCATTGGTAGACTAACTGTGCATCTACATTACAGAAAGTGAGTGTGTGTGGGAGGGGTGTAAAAGTTATTTTTCTAGGAAATGGACTTAGCACCCAGAATTCAGATCCTGGACGAGACTACTTACATTTCCCCTGGCACTAATACACTTGGAAAGGTATAAATGTAACTATTCTCCCTCCAGCTATGGGTGAATAGTAGGACAGATTGGGCTCTTTAACCTTAGCAGTGCAACTAGCCTAGGAGAAGGAAAGCTCTGAATTCAAACCTTTTAAACAGTGCTTAAGGAATTAACATCCAACTCATGTGGAGGTCTTGGTAAATATATTTATTGCTGACAGTGAATTTATTATTACCAATTCAATTGATTTCGGTACCAGGTTTTAACACAAATCCTGATATGATCCCAAGAAAATGATCAAATTCTGAATGTCTACCATGGATTTTATAAGCACACAAATGAATCTATTTTCATTTTTGTATTATTTAGATTTTTCGGACTGTTGTCTTCATCTTTATTGTTATATATTTCAGCACAGTGTGTCCATCAGCCTTCTTCAGGTGTTTCTTGTCATAAGTAGGAGCCTTCATGAAACTTCAAACCAACCCTGTTATTTAATCCATTGGGGTGGATTGTTCTCATTTTGTTACCCATGACCAGGTACAAGTATTAAACTATGTTGAGTATTAAAAGGTTTTATAATTTGCTTGAAGCATTGTGTTTATATTGGTTTGATGATTGGTTTTGAAGGCTATCACAATGCAAGTGTAAAGAAAAATAAGTTAACTATGGTGTTGTTTGTTAACCTCTAATTTTAAAAATTTTTATAGGAATTCTTAATATTTCGAGATAAACATCTCATCTACAGAAGCTGAAGTTGTTGTTAGTGGCCACTGACAACAACTTTATCTTCGGAGATCTTCAGTAGATGATATTTTTATCTCGAAATATTAAGAATTCTCATAAAAATAAAAAAATTACAGGTTAACAAACAACACCATTGTTACCTTATTATTCTATATTATTTTTGCCTGCAGTCAGGATTGAACCTGCAATCTCCAGATGATTGCCACTTAAAGCTGTATTAACTCAACCCTTATATCTATTACACTATGTTACCAAAATCAATTTTATCCATTACTCTAATTTTATACACAAAAAAAAAAAAAAAAAAAAAAAAAAAAAAAAAAAATGGTCTGGGATGATCAATTAACCAAATTTGAATATCCAACTGGTTTCAATTAAGTTTCAATTAATTTTGAATTTCTCTCAGGCAAAATTAATTTTGAATTTTCATTAATTTTAGATAAACTCTTAGAATTTTTGCTTATTATTATTCTTTTGCCGGAAAGATTATCCATGAGCAATGGAAAGCAATATGTTCAACAGACGAGTGAGAGTTATTTTTTGCCTTGAACAGAAGCGAGATAAAAGAGAGAAACCATTTTGTAACCTCGAGCAATGACTGGACATCTTAACATGAATTTAATATGGCTGAATTGGTTGTGCCAGATTTATTAAAAAAATGTCAAGGAATACCAAATAGTCAATGTGTATAAAGAGAGTACCAATATATGAAAAGGTTTTGAACCGCAATGAATGAGATGAAATTAGCAAGATTTACTTTCATAACTTATATTAAACAGATTATTGACAACCAATCCCACACTTCTCATAAGAAAAATGTATTACTACTTTCATTGTGCAATTTTCTGTTGAATTGGGGGAAGATTATTAAATAGACTTAATGCTACAAAGTCTGCCTTTCTTTAGACAACTTAATAACTGGAAATAATGAATGATGGACTTGGTAATATCTAATTTTGCAAATATACACCTATTCTATATTAATACTTGCAAAGAGTTTGCTTGCTTGTCCTCTATATATGGCTCAATGGTTTGATGTAGATTTCTTGTTGGTTGGTTGCTTTGTTTTATGGCATATCAACCCTTTTCAAGTAATTTAATGCTGAATCAAGTCATTTTGATAAACAAAGGACTCAGGTTGCTTACAGTCACCCAATTAAGTATTGAACAAGCTCATCACTGCTTAACTTCAGTGATGTAATGAGAACTTGTGCTCTCACCATGACTGTCCAAGATTTGAACCTGGTTCCCCAATTCCCACGATGATAACTATTACACCATGAGTACTTCGTATTATTTTATAACATATACATTTCAGGAGACTTTCACTTAAGTTTCTCAGCAAAAGCTGTAAATGTAACATTTATTATTCTAAAGTTTTAAGAATGGTAAGTTTCATAAAAAACTCATTTTATTTCCATTTAAATACTGTTTCATACAACTAGCTATGAAGCAATGATTCACAAGCTTATTTCATGGATTGATTTATTTGTTTGTTTAATGTATTCAACTCTCACTAGAGGCAGCCATCTGCCAGAACCTTAAGATGCCTCACTATGGAATAATAGTTAGCAAATTCACTCTGTAGACCATTATGCACATACTAGGTTGGATCCTGATTAGGTTCTTTATTCTTGTGACTGTACTAAGCTAAGGTTAGGGAATATCAATATTATTGTAATACAATTGGTTTTTAACACATTCAGCATCAAAGAATGCTAATGAATGTTTTCACTATTTTACCTGTTAAGTGCCAAGAAATATGTTGCTGCTGAAGGTGTTAAGTGATATTATATGATACGATCAGGTCACCTGTGCTAAGGACTTCAATATAGACTAATTACTGCAAGTACAGAGGTGAAACTAGAATAATGGTTGGAAATCTGAAAATATGGAAAATAGAATCAGAGGAGCTGAGCTTAGATTTCTGCTGAGACTGTTTGCATTCACTAAGCATTAATGCCCTTAGGAAATGCATAAATTCAATTTTTCTTTGCTTCCTATCAATGGGTAAAATATTGTGGAAGATGAGTAACCAGGTACTGAAGTCCCTAAGGCAGTTCCAAGTTGTCAGCAACCTTATTCAGTCAAATCCAGTAAAGACGCTGATGTCAAGCTCTATTGACCCTTACATTTCTCTTTTTACATTGCATCAGTGGCATGATCAACTTCAGGGCTTCCATACAATCTAGTTCAGACTTGCATCCAAATCCAGATACAGATCCATGGTCTTAGGAAAATAATGGATCAGACGGCACCACAAATTGCAAATTAGCTTTTTTGATAATATATATAATTGATAATTATGATACATATATATAGAGAGAGTTAAAATATATAGTTATATATATATATATATATATATATATATATATATATACAGTTAAATTATTCCTAATATATAGATACATATATTAATATACATATATAATATTTACAAATCTATTATATATATATATATATATATGTATGTATTTTCAATATATATTTATTTTTAACTGTTTCAATACATATATTTAATTAACTAAATTTATTATATATATACATATATACATATAATTCATTAAATATAGTTAGAATATATAGTTGATATGTATATATAGTTAAATATATATAATTCCTAATATATATAAATATATAGAAATTCTTGTTGAAATTAATGTATGTACAATGTTTTTTATTGGCACATGCTTTTTTATACAACTTTCCAGATTTACTGCTTAAAACCAAAAAGTATTATTTTCATATGTTTGAAGCTCATAGTTATTCTTGGCTTTTCTTACTATGCACAGATTGCAACTTATGCTATATTCAGTGTTAACCAAAAATGTGGTAGTACCTGCTTAGAGTCCCATCTATGGATCAAATAGATCTGTTTGAAAAGTATTTGTATTTGATAAGACCGTGTGTAAAAAATAAAACTCTTAAGAAAAAATGTAAATATGAATGTCAAATGAATGCAGTTCTCTAACCTCTAGGCATAAAATAAATCTAGGTGGGTTGAAATGCCATTAAAAATCAATCAATCAACAGATTCCTGATCATCTGTTAGTCTATAAAGAGGAATGAGGAATTGTAGGAAGCGTGTAGTGTAATGGTTAAAGTCAAGGGAAATGGACTCATCGCTCCGAGTTCAAATCCTGGATGTGGTAATTGCATTTCACTTTGCACTAATACCCTTGGGAAAGGTATGAATCCTACTCTCTCTCCAGCTATGGATAAACAGTAGGGCAGACTGGGCTCTTTAACCTTGGTTAGGCAACCGGTCTAGGAGAAGGAAAACTCTGAATTCAAACCTTTTGAACTCTGCTTAAGAAATTGACCTTGTGTCACGTCCTGGTCATGTGGAGGGGTTGGTAAATATATATATAAAGAGGAATTAGTGAAGGTAATCAGTGAAGTGGTTTTTATAGAAATAAGCTATGTCAATATAATTAAAGATATTCTATAAGGCCAGATTATGAGAAATAGTTTATAAGACAAGATTAGAAAAATAGGTTTTAAAGTCAGATTATGAGAAATAGTTTATAAAGCAAGATTAGAAAAATAGGTTTAAAGTCAGATTATGAGAAATAGTTTATAAGGGAAGATTAGAAAAAATAGGTTTTAAAGTCAGATTATGAGAAATAGTCTATAAGGCCAGTTAATTAGAAAGAATCTATAAGACCAGAGTAGTTGTTGTAAAGTCGGAGGAGTGGCTCATTATTGGTATCAACCTGACAGTGAGGGATTCTATCCGCTTTTTGTACTAGCACTAGATCAGGGATTATTTTTAAATCTGAGGTGGAGCGCCACATCTACCATCAGCTCCCCATTTTTAAATCTAAGCCATGTTGGCAGTATCGAACCAGGATCCTTGTGGTTCCTAAGCAGATGCTCTACCAACTGAGCTCAGTAATTGTCTATTAAAATGGATTAATAGAAACAAATTAGGATAATCCAAACAGGCTATAAACCTAGATTATGAGAAATACACTATGATAAAATATTATTAGAAGGATATAAGCTGTGAGTCAGATATAATAGAAATAAATTCTAAACCAGAATTAACAAAGAAAGATTAAATTAAGGTTATGATTTGTGACAGATGCCTTTTTAGCAGCATTAAACTATGAATTAAACTCAGTTCTTATGGCAATTAAATGGATTTAGTTAATCCAAGTAGTTAATAATTCATTAATGGTGCCTGAAATTACAAATGGCATGTCAAGCAAACCATTCCTGAAAGTCAGATTTTTAAAAATTAAACAAATGATAAACGATATGATATATGAGAATAATCTTTCTTTTTTTTTTTTTTTAACTCTCAGATAAATGAAAACATATCTAAAAAAAAGTCTCGGAGAAATAAAACATTATTTATACATTAAACATATTTAATAACATGGTGCCAATAAAACAAAAATGAAAGGGTTATTTATGTCTTTTTCATTTGCATTTTTTTCTTGAATATTTAAAAAGTGGAAATTATGTAATTATTTTCTTTTTCTTGCAAGAAAAATAATTACAATAAATTATTTATGCCAATTTCGTTTGCATTTCTGCATTGAATATTTTAAAAGTCTCAATTATTATTTTTTTTTTTTTACTTTCTTTTTCATGAGCTGTTTGCTTCTTTTAATCAAATCTTCCACGCTCATTAAAAATCAGAAGTTTTGAGGAATCTAACACATCAATATTATTAAAATAAAAAAATATTAGTGACTGATTTAAATAATTGGCTGTCTTGTTAATATATAGTAAAAAAAAAATTAAGAAAATATCATATCTAGTTGAATAAACAATTGATGTTATGATAAGCACTTAAGAATTATCTAAAAAAAATAAGTTTGTTAAAAATCATGGTGTAAAAACTTTTAAAAAATAACTTTATTGTTAGGATGGACTTTCCTACTGTCAACTTACAATCTCATTTGTCCTGTGTAATTACATATATATTTTATATAGAAAAAGGCCATGAGTGGTTTCAAATTCAGCATTTGCTATTTTCTATTTATTTTGATTTGTAAATTTACACATCAAAATAAATAGAAAAATCAAATACCAAAATTGAAACCACTTGCAGACTTTTTTTTAAAGATTTTTTTAATTTTCTCTCATTGGATCTACAATAATCTCTCTCTCTCTCCCTTTTTGTGTGTGTGTGTTTGTGTATATATATATATATATATATATATATATTGAATTACATCTTTTAACTTCCTTCTATGAAATTAATCTTTTAATAATAGTGAAATGAATTTTAAGTTGAAGAAATGTGTAATGTAATATCATGATTTGACCAAGGGTGAATATATCCAGATTGATATCATACATATCAAGTAAACCGGTCATGGAGTCACTTCTCATATACTATGTTATTGACAGGAATACAGAAATCCTTCCTATCTAGGTTTGAATTTAGATTTTTCCTTTCTCCTTGGCTATTTTCCATACCAATGTTAAAGATCCCAGCCTGCCCCATTATTTACCCATAGCTGGAGTAATCATAGTTGGACTCATACATTTCTTAAGGAAATTAGTAATACTAGCAAATATATGCACTCTCCGGGTGCAAGTATTTAAGTTTTAATGTAATAAAATTTTGTATTAAATTAGAAAGGCTAATGAAACTAAATAAGAATACAGATAAAAGATTTGAACAGAGGAGTATAAAAAAGATTTGAAACAGAGGGAGTATAATAAAAAATGGAACAACTGAAACTTACTCTTCCATCACTCTCGTCTTTCATTGTTATTTTTCTAATTTAAGTATTTAGTTATAAGAGGAAGTAAAGAATAAAATGACAGTTATTTTATCTTGTTAATGGATTTCATTTAAGATTCATTGAAGAGATTTTTGCTTATATTCATTAAAATAAAACCAAACAGTTAGAAATCAATAATACCAAGCACATATTTATTAAATTCGATTTTTTAATATTAATATGCAAATTAGCCTTTCCGTTCACATTGTAAAGCGCTATTTTGTTGTATATATAAATATAATTGCATGTTGTCAGTATGTAGACATAGTTAACAGTATTAATAATGTAAGACAATTTTATTAATAATTGAGGTTTAGATAACAATAAAACCATGGAGAATGTGATGTCAATAACTAAGAGAATTGTGATTTGAGTAGGAATATAGTTTCGGTTATAGACAGGAAAACTCACAATCTCCATTATAATAAGATGTGAAATGTAAGCAGTCTCATTCAGGATTTGGACTTGGATAGCTGAGTCTACACCCACAATGATAACCATTACACATGGAGCACCTCCACATGACAGACATAGAAATGAACAAGTAGAATACTTGTTTTGATTATTCATGGTAATAAGGAATATACAATAGCTGGGAGATAATAATTTAGTTATACATTTTGATAAAAACAGTATAGACAAAGAATTATTAGTAAGTGTTAACAGCAAAGATTGTGACACATTTAAAGAGACAAGATACCAAGTGACTGAATTCATTGTGGACAGATGCAAGACAATCATGTGCATTCCCTGATAGAAGTGGGCAAGCTAAAGCTGACAGATATGAGTACACCAAGTACACCTTTTTGATAAAGGCCTCAACTATATTTGTCCAGCTTATACATTTGTGCAATTGAGCAGATACATATGTTTTAGAACGTTCAATCACTAACACCTCAAGTCATCTGAAACAAATCATGTTTGCTTTTTGAATGTCTTTTATTTAATGTTATCTGTACAATGTTTCAGATGATGTGCCCTCCAGCCTATGACAAGAAGGTTCACGAGTTCAAAAAGAAGGTTCCCAAGTTCAAAGACAAGGTTCCCAAGTCCGACAAAAAAAATACCTGAAGAAGGCTGGAGGGCACATTAGCCAAAACATTGTACAGATAACAATAAAGATGAAGACAATAGTCCAAATAATACAAATTATTCATTTTATGCTAGTTTTTCACATATAAAAAACATAAGCTCATCAAGTCAATCAAAAAATTATTTTGACAATTAAATTCATTGTTATTGGGTTGGTGTGATTTCTTTGTTTAATGACATATCAACTTTCATAGGTTGTTTAATGCCAACACCATCCTTGCAGAAGAACATTAGGAATAGTACTTGACCCATAGCTGGGGGATTAGTTGTGTACATAGCTTTTCCAAGGGTATTTCTGTGAAAGTGAATGTGATAGCAGGACTTGAGTTCAAACTCACTTACTATGATATCACATACCAGAACTTTAGCCATTACATCACCCACCATATTTTCTATGCAGTTCAACAAATTTCTAGTATTAACTGCATTATTCGGACTATTGTCCCCATCTTCATCGTTATTTGTACAACTTTTCTTCGGACGATATACCCTCCGGGAACCTTCTTTTCGAACTCTCGTCATATTCGGGAGCCATCACGGAACTTTGAACCTAACCCTTTATTTATTCCATGGGTGTATCCTGTTCTCATTCCACTAACCATAGCTGGGGTAGGAGTTGTGTTAATTAATTATTTTTCTAACTGCTTTCACTCAGGATTGAACTCGGGTTCCAGAGATAACTGTCACTTAGAACTGTGTTAACCTAACTGCCTTATCCACTCGGCCATGTGTCCAATTGGACAATTTCGGGAACTTATAAACCTAATGTCTTGATTGAAGAAATACCTGAAGAAGGCTGGAGGGTATATCGGCCGAAACGTCGTACAAATAATGATGAAGATGGGGGACAATAATCCAAATAACGCAGATAATATTAATCTCAAACATTCAGAGAAATAACAAATTTCTAGTTTGCTATATCATAAGGATATAACTAAGATTTAACAATGACAATCCCAAGTGTCCATTAATGCCTTCAAGCGTACAAGGGAATAAACAAAGAAATTAAAACTTGAATTAATTTCTCTAATTTGTTCCATCAAGAAACAATCCATTTAGCAACCCCCATAGCCGGATTAATTGAGCTTGAGGAAATCCAAAACAAAGATATGTGGATCATTACCTTCATAATCCAAACTCATTATCAATAACCTAAAGGCTGTCTCAAAAGAAAGCCTAAAAGGAAACAATATTTTATAACTTCTGAATGGCAAAACATTGCTTTATCTTGAGTTCAGTCATGGACCAGAATATGATGAATCTTTTATATTTTTCTAAAATTTTGAGAAACAAACAGAAACATTCCAATCTTTATTTGAACAATTGAACTCATTTTAGAGAGGTTGATACCAGAATATTTCAACCCATAGGTTCTATATCAAGATAGAATATATTAGATAGAAAAAATGTGTTTAAAAAATTTGAATACCCATCAAGAATGAATAAAATAAAAGGTCTTCGGTATAAAATAACCCAACAAGTAATGACATGTCCTAAAAACTACTGCAACCAACGAACAATTTTTCTATATTTTTCTGCCAGTTCTTTATAATTCACTATATTTCCGGGGCAAATATCTCACCATATTCAGAATGGGATGACCGAAAGTAACTTATATATATATATATATATATATATATATAATATATATATATTATGTGTGTGTCAAAACTAATGTGTTTTATGCCCTTACCTAGAAATATCTATAACTTTGGCAAGAGTCAAAGTCAGCGGGGTGGTATCAGCTGGACAGCAAGGGAGTCTATCCTTTTTTTACAAGCATTACACCATGACTATTGTTTTTGAGTCTGAGGTGGAGCACCACATCTGCCATTAACTCCCCACTTTATGCCCTGAGTTGGCGAGGGCAGGTATCGAACCTGTAACTTGTGGTTATGATCTAGATGCTCTACTGACAGATAAAATGGAAACTGAGGCAGAAAGGGATTGTCAGGGGTCAAGAAACAATGCAAGTGTTACAAAGAGACAAAATATGGCTAGTTGATTTTTAACAAAGAAGCAGAGATCTTTTTGTGTAGGGGTGTTTTTTTCATTCCTCATGTTTAAACTGTGGTTATTAAATCTGTGTATTATTTATTATATCTGCTTGTAACTTTGCCATCTGGCACATTGGACAGCACACTCCCAGTTTTACATTTGTCTGATTAGATATTTTCTAACCCTTTCATTGCATGGGTCATTGGCAGAGTCATTAATCAGAGCAATCTATCAACACCGTTAAGAAATTAGCATTAAGCGGACAACGTTCAAAACAGTAATGCTTAATTAATTTGCTGTTTGGCGACAAATTTGTAAGCCAAATGCAAATATTGATCTCATACCAATTAGAAAGAATCACTGATTTATCCACCTGTTAATGCAGTTCTCACACCTTTAAATTTAGTACTTATCTTATTCTCTATCTGGCTACTAGTTTGACCTCAATCTTTTTTTTTTTTTTTTTTTTTTACTTGTTAGTTTCAATTTCTTGTGATGCAATACTAATGGTATTGATAGGGAGTTTCATTGTGATGTAATGGTTAGCACTTACAGATCCATTACTACTGAATAGCAAGTTCAATTCTCGCTGCATGCCCCATACTTGCAACCTTGTCACATTCTACCTATGGTGAATTGGTTGGGTAAATACATACTAATGGTATTGATAGGGTGTCTCATTGTGGTGTAATGGTTAGCAAGCGAGACTTTCCGATCCATTACTACTGAATAGCAAGTTAGATCCTCCCTGGATGCCCCATACTTGCAACCTTGTCACATGCTGCGCTGTAATTTATCTTAGGCTAATGTTTCTGTACATAGTTACTTACATGTTTGTCAAAATTCATTTTAGTCCCTTTTGGTTTTACCCTTTCTTGGTAGCTAATAAATCTCTTGATGAACCCTTATTTGACTACAGAGATTTAATTGGTGAAAGACATTTAGCTAAATGTCATAGACAATGTATGCATTTCCCTCTGAAAACAGATGCATGTCTGAAGATATTACATTAATTATACTCTTAAAAATTGACAAATGATGGAATACTGAGTGAGATTTTACTCCATCTTATTATATTGCAGTTTCCAAAAGTAGCATTTGCAGAAGTAGGCAAAACTCAACCAATGAAGCAGGAAGAAGAACAATCCACGCTTCATTAACCAAAGAATTGTCCTTATCAATCACATGAGGACAATTACACACCATGAAAAGTTGTGTAGTGAAACCACTGGTTGTGCTGTGATGGATAGCATTTGATACTTGCCAACTGAGTAATGGTTTATTGGTTTTTCAAACTGCGGTCCCCAGACAACAGAGGGACCACAACCTCAACAGTAGGGGTTCACAGACCATCCGAAGGTGTCTTGAAAATTTATATAATCAAATTAGTGATATAACCATAAATTTGTATTTCTAGACACTTATGAAAATTCAGTTTGAACAGCAACCACTCACAAGATGTTAGTTTAGTATGGCTTCTGAGTATCCACTGTTGTCAAAGTGCTGCTACCTTTTTAACAACATTTTCAGCGCTTACCCATATGATAACTAAATATAGATCTAGGCTTGTTATGCAAAGTGAATAGAGATTTTTTTCAATTTTTCCAAAATATTTTTGGTACCTTTTTCTCCACCCCTACCCCTTCTCCCCACTTGGTGCAGAAGAGCTTTATGTGACCACAGAAACAAACACATTCACCCACACTGTCATAAGTATTTACATGTTATGTGCAAACACAGAAAAGAAAAAAATTGCTACTCCCTCAAAAACCGTGAAATTAAAAAAAAAAAAAAATTAAAAAGAAAAAAAGATGCATACCTTGTTATACTGCTAAAACAAAACTCATAACACACTGGCCAATTTACTTTTACTTCTCTATATTCTTGTTTTCATGTTGATATATAGTAAGGTCACGTGAGTATTAGGAGGAGAGTCCGTCATCTAAGTACTTCAGGTGAATTCTGCACAGAGTAATCTGTGTTTTCTTATATATGGTTTAGAACCATCGCCACTGTTCAGGTACGGGGGAGATGGGTCATTCCATTATATCACGTTTGTTTTTAGTTTTTAGCTGTGATATACTAGATTATTTAAAGACAGAAAGCAAAGAATTACTCATGTGTGTAATCTTTGTCAACAATATCATCAAGAATTGATAATTTGTTCCAAGCAAGGCGAGCATCTCCCTCTCACTAAATGACATTACTCAGTGCAAATAGTGAATGTGATTTACATTAAATACTTTAGATTAATTTCATTTTTAATTCATATGGGGTTCACGAGATAGACCTTGAAATAGATAGGGGCCCCGGCTCAAAATGTTTGAAAACCACTGGTTTAAGAGACATCAAAACTACAGATATATCCAGAGCAAATCAAGTTATCTGAAAAGTCAAACATAACAGGTTCTCATTGACCTTTAATAAGGTAGATAATGTTGAGAAGTCCACTATACTGAAATTCTTTGACACTGTTTCAAAAAGCCTACTTCAGGGGAACATATGCCCTATTCATTTGCATTCATGGAAGATAAAGAGGGTCATAAGAAGATTACTTGCAGTTGAATGTGTAGCCCTGTAAAAAGGAAATGAAACGGCATTCTACCTGAACAAAAATTCTGGAAGAAATTCTACAAGTAAATCAAACAGCTTTTTATATGAACAAAGATTCAAGAGAATTTCTACAAGCAAATGAAATTGTATTCTACCTGAACGAAAATTCTACAAGAAATTCCAGAAACAAATTAAACAGCATTCTACTTGAACAAAAATTCTGGAAGAAATTCTAGAAAAAAATTAAACAGCATTCTACCTGAAGAAATTCTAGAAAATGAAAACAGCATTCTATCTGAACAAAATTCTAGAAAATGATGAATAGCATTCTATCGGAACAAAATTCTAGAAGAAATTCTAGTAAAAAATTAAACAATTTCTACCTGTACAAAATTCTACAAGAATTTCTAGAAACAAATGAAACAGCAATGTGAATAAAAATTCTAGAAGAAATTCTAGAAACAAATGAAACGGCATTCTACCTGAACAAAAATTCTAGAAGAAATTCTACAAGTAAATCAAACAGCTTTTTATATGAACAAACATTCTAGAAGGAATTCTACAAACAAATGAAACAGTATTTTACCAAAACAAAAAATCTTGAAGAAATTCTACAAGCAAATGATGCAGCACCCAATTCAAATGCTTCACTGATAGCAAAATCACTCATTGACACTGGATTCTTCCAGGACCCTTTATACTGGATAGGTTGATGGAGGAAGCCATTATCAAGGATATGATGTTAAAGAGAGAAATCAGTGATATAAAGTTGATTGACACCAGAAGATGACTAACTGACCGATTGACAAAAGCTATGGCATCATTAGGGAGTTTGTGTGGTGGTCTTGCAGCATGGGAATATTAGCAATTTGCTGATTGACAGGTGTGTAGGTGAGGGATAAAACATGAGGAATGTTGATTATTCTCCCTTGATATTTAGTGAGCTGATTCTTTTAGTCAGCTAACATTTCTTGGGCACCAATTTGTTATCTTCCATTCTGGTCTTTCTCACTTCTATTTTTTTTGTTATTGTTGTTTAATAACTTCTGTGGTATCTTTTATGATATTCTGCTCTCTGATTCATGTTGTTCTCTCTTTATGTCTTTTACATTTAGCTCAGTATGATTAAGTTCGTTTTTCCACTGATTTTTGTTAAGTTCTATATTTCATATCCACTTGTCACAGCTGGTATTATACAATAATTGTCTACATTACTATATATCAACAAATGAATATGCCACTTCAGCGGTACATTTTACATCCCTTCTTTTGTGGCTTATCAACTACTTTGTAAACATTTTTTTTTCAAACTTTCTAAAAAGATTTTTTTTCTCAAAAACTTTTTCTCCTGATGATGACCTAAGGTCAAAACTAGTTGAGAACAATCAAAAAAGAAATAACATAAGATAGATATTCTTATATTAATATTATATAATTTTTATAAATATTTCAGAGAAAAATTTCATTATAAATATGGATATATATAATTTTTCAATTTTATAGGATTGTAAATACATGAATTTATTTCAACAGGGTGTGATGTAAAATCAATTTCTAAGTTAATTACTAAAGTAATCAATAATCATTGAACTGATCAATTATTGAAAATGAATTGCAAAACTTTTATATTGATGCTAAAAAGATCATCATTATTTAAAAAAAAGATATTTTGTTGAGATGTTGGTTTTTGTTTTTTTGTTTAATGGCATATCATCAACCATTGTGGGTTATTTTATGCTAAAGCCATCCTTGAAGAAGAACTGTAAGAATACTGTCTAATCCATAACTGAGATGTTGGAGTTTAATGCTTTTTTTTCAACAATTCAAATTTTTGTCAGGAATTAAATTATCTTTCAGACCTATCTAATAGTTACTTAACCAATATAAGTTGACAAAATTGCTAAGATATTACATTTGTGTATAATTCAGGCCTCTTTTAAAAGTATTTACTAGTATTTACTTCCAATCAAGTGACGTAAGTTAATATTGAAATCATTCTAGCACAGTGAAAGCTGTCATATATGTAGAACTCATCAACCTGAGTTCAAATCCTTGACGAGGCTGTTTGCATTTCACATAACACTAATACCCTTGGGAAAGGTATGCATCCAATTACTCTCCCTCCAGCTATGTGTAAATAGTAGAACAGACTGAGCTATTTAACCTTGGCTAAATAACCAGTCTATGAGAACGGAAACCCTGAATTCAAACCCGTTAAGCTCCGCTTAAGTAATTGACCTTGTGTTACATCCTGCTCGTGTGGAAGGGTTATTAAATACATACATATAAGTGGGACAAGTGTGTAATGGTTTGGTTCTTTTGTTTTATGGCATAGCAACAATTTTTTAAAGTTATTTAATGCCAATCCACTCATTTTGATAAAAAAAAGATCTTGCTTACAGTAACTGCTGTTGATTAAGTGGTCGCTCAATTAAGTACTAACAGACTCATTGCTACTTAACTTTTGTTATTTAGCAGGAACTGTTTTTTTCACAGAGATTTGACCATAATGGCTACTTTATTGATACAAACCAATAAGTTTTTCCAAATATTACTTTCAGGAATAATTCAGAAACTTTATTCTGAATTTTTATTTTCTGACAAAATTGTTTCACACTTTATATGAATAAATATGATAAGCTAACATTTGAAAGTTTTTGAAAAAGTAAATTTATTTCTGATATTAGCTTAAATTTTTCATTTTTAGTTTGCAAATGAAATTACAAAATTTTCAGAGTTGTTGATATATCAAAATTTTCAAAATTTGATTTGTGAATTGTTGCTATGTTTAGACATTGTAGTTCATTTCAGAGTCTATTCACCTTATTCTCAATAAATTCATATATAATTTAATTCAATGATTTTTCAGGTTGAAGTTTCTTATTACCTTCATTGGTTTTGTGTGCAAACACAAAGAAATACAATTATCCTAAATGTTGTCTTGGCAAAGCTCACAAAGGCAAACAATGGAAATAATTAAGTTAATAATGTAAAAACTAAATTAATATATCAGTAGAAAGAATAAGGGAGACAGAGACAAAAAAAACTTGATAAAAAGATAATCACAAAACAACTTATCCTTACAGAATTACTTAAAAAGTCTAACTAATAAACTAAAGAAAAAATATTGAAAAGAATGAAAAATTCTCAAGAATCAGATTGAAAATTTCAAATAATAATTTATTTGCTTTTACCATGAACCTTACAGAAATTCGTTTTTTTTTCCCAATTTTTGACTTCTAATCTGTGAAAAGAGCAGAAATATTGTTCAAGAGTGATGGATTGTTGTCTTGATATATATATATATATATATATATAACGCCTTAGCAGGATTAGAATGAGACACATTGTCGGTTTAAGTGGAATTTAACAGATTTAAATTCAGGATTTTCCTTCTCCTAGACTGGTTGCCTTACCAAAGTTAAAGAGCCCAGTTCGCCTTACTATTTACCCATAGCTAAAGGGAGAATAGTTGGGTTCATACTTTTTCCAAAATTTTTTTTCAGGTAGCACTATGTGAAATGCAAACAGCCTCATCCAGGATTTGAACTTAGACTGATGAGTCGATTTCCTACAACAATAACCATACAACCTCTATAACAATTTAAGAAAGACATGGGTCTATCTGTTCTCTCTTCGGCTATGGGCAATTAGTAAAGTAAACTGGGAACTATCATTTATAAAGCAGTCTAGGAGAAGAAAAATGTTGAATTTAAACCAGTTGAACCCTGATTAAAAATTGACCAAGTGCTGTCTTCTGCCTGTGGCTGAGGTGTTGGTTAAATACATGCCAAATAAATATTTTAAATTTCTTTCCTGTTACATAATAAGACTTTTGAAAATTTTCCTTTGATGAAAGCAAACAAATAAATAATGAAAAGTGTTTTTGGTTAACCCCTTTCAGAACAAATTTATTTCTAAATGTAACCAGTTTTAAAGTACTTAAATTTTTGAGATATATACCACTCTATATACATATTCTAATAGGGTTATATGCTCAGGCCACCTCTTAGAGAGACTTATATATATATATATATATATATATATATATATATGTTTTCATGGAAACTAAATGCAATGAAACAGATTCAATGAGCTGTTGAAGTCTTAGACATCATAGAAACTAAATTTATATATTTTCTCCACTTTAAATTCATCTTCAGAGTTTAAGTTAAGATGCTTCTGTTGTAATGCTTATTATCGTACGATGGTGAACCAAGTTCAAATCCTGTACAAAACTGCTTGGATTTCTTATAGTGCTAATACTCTTGGAAAGGGTATGAATCTAACTCTTCTCCCTCTATCTATGGGTAAATAGTAGGGCAAACTGAGCTCTTTAACCGTGGTATGGTAACTGGTCTAGGTGAAGGAAAACTCAGAATTCAATACTATTAAACTGTGCTTAAAAATTGACCTTGTGTTACATCCTGGTCATGTGGAGGTGTTGGGTGTGTGTGTGTATTATATTATATATATATATATATATATATATAATTAATTATTAATTAATTTTCAAAATTAGGTACAACTTCAATTAAGCACATATTCTCCCAAAAATTGTCGGCTAAAAAAGCCATATCAAAACACATCGTTTGTGTATTTACTTCTCATATATATATTATATATATATATATATATATATAATATATAAAGTTGATGTATAAGATCTTCTGAGCATTCATAAGCATATGCCTGGTTTTTATAGTATCATAATTTGATTATTTGAGAATGTAAAATTATAAAATAAATTGCTAATTTTGAAAGATATGGCAACAATTTGAAAACTGCAATGTCACTTAGCCTGATTCAATACCATTTACACCTCTATGGCTATTTGGTATATTGAATATATTGCTTTTCACATGTTTTACACTTTCCAGACAGAATTCATTTTAAAAGGTTACAAGTTTTAAAGTAAATAAAATTTAAACACAATTTGTGTGAAATCTATTGTTCTACAGCATATATAAAATTAAACCTAATGAGTCACATATATCTAAAAATAGTTTCATTTAGTAGTTCATCAGGGTAAGAATCTGACTCTTGCCCTGATGAGCTACTAAGCAAACTATTAGTAGGTATAACTGACTCATTATGTTTAACTTTATTATTTGCTCTACTTAGGTATTGAGCACTTTTTACATTTTAGCTTTGAACAATCCTAGCGGTATATATATATATATATATATATATATATATATATATATATATTTGTATATATATTTTTTTCTTTTGGCCAAGTGCTATAGTGTTAGATAATTATTTTTGATTGGTGCGACCCTCTTGGTCTTTTCTTTTTTTCCCCAGGTGAAGTTTGGTAGTATATTTTTACTAACAGAATATTTACGGTTTTTTACTTACTGCAAGGGTTTGATAATAGGATTAGTATATTATATATACTAGTAAAATAAAAAATAGATTTTTGAAGCGTATTGCCCGAGGGGTGGGAGTTAAAAATTCAATGTCAGCAAGTTTGTACCCTAAGTAAGTAAAATCATCAAATTCATTAAAGGATTAAAAAATAAAACAATTTGAAATGTAAACTTTAAATATGTATTAAAATAAAACAAACTATATGTAGATATGTAATACCAGTCATGTATTTATTAAAACTTGTTTTAAAAAACAATGAGGACTGTCTAATGTTGCATGTTCAAATTTTGAGTGTATTTATTCTATGTTATGACGATTTTGGTTAATGTGACTTAAGCAGTGACGTAATTTTTAATACAGACAAAAACCGGAAGCGAATCTCCATTATTAATATATATATATATATATATATATATATATATATATATCCTCGTAGGTTTATGTTTAGACTATATGGTAGGAGGCAATAGTGATATAATGGTCATGCTAACCGAGTTCAAATCCAGGACAAGATTGTTTGCATGTTATATAGTGCTCATGGGAAAGGTATGCATTCAGCTATTCTTCCTCCAGCTATGAGTAAATAGTAAGGAAGAATGGGATCTTTAACCTTGAAATGGCAAACTTTTTAAACTCCTTACAAAAATTTACCTTGTGTCACATCCTGTTAATACACATTAATCTGGTTTAAGATGAATCATTTTTTTTTTTTAGCTTTGACATATATTCATACATTAAGAAATCATTATTATTAAATTCCTAAGAGATCACTTTGTGAAACATGGGAAAAATAAATACAATAAGAAAAACTAATTTACTAAAATATTCATAATATTCGTAGGTATGTGTGTATTTATGCAACCTTAAACAAGCAAAAATGACACATAGAAATATTCCTTTTAGAGTATTCTAACTTAGAATTAAAGCAATTTCCAGTTAAATTTACATATGTGGGATGATTTCATTTTTGTGCTGTATGCCATTTTTTCATCATTAAAATATAATGGAAATAACTATGAAGTGCCTATTAGAATATTTCAGTACTTTCTAAATATAAGCATCAATATCATGATGAACTGCTATTACACACAGGAATCCAATGAGTTCATGAATTGTCTAGTATCAAACCTATATATTATGAAAAGAAGATGTACAAAAGAAAAAGTTATCTACTATGATTCTGATCTTAGAATCAGCTAATAGTTTCATAAAAACATTGTATCTTTGTATCTTAAATGATTTTATCCTGTCATTCCATTCAATAAATTATGGCTAAACAACCAATTATTTCCGTGAAAATCTAACTAGGAATAAAAACAGCTCACAAGGAAAAGCATTGATAACTAAAACCAAAGAAGTTCTATTTTTAAAAAAAGAAGACATTCTTCTATTGAAATCAGCATAACAAATCAGGGGACAGACCATTGAAATAAAGAAGTCCAATTTAGGGTTCTTTATTTGTCTCCAAGTGATACTTAAAAAAGAATAAAAATAAGCTATTGGATGTTGAGATTTTTTTTTCTGTGATGACAAATATGACACATAGTCAGGTGTAATGTAAATGTACCACAAGTGTATGATCTGGTAGAGGTGAAAATAGTATAGTCCCTGTGGATTGTGCATGGCCCCAATGGAGAGATACTGCCATGGATTTGTAATCTCAAAAAAAAAAACTAAGTATATTTACTTATACCAATTATACTGCCAAGCCGCAATGTCTGAAAAAACAAATGAATGACTGGAATGTTTCCGAGTTTTTACTGAGCACCATACTTATCCAATATTTCTGATGAAGATTTTATAAAAATCGAAACATTTTTATGTTGACTAACTTCACCATCTATTAATAAATTTATCTTTTGAAATACTTAGTTTTTTCTTATTTACATTTCTACATACCATCAGATAGATTTCCATATTTTGGCCCACCATATATATATATATATATATATATATATATATGACTTCAAAAACAAGCAAGAGATATTTCAATTACTCTATTCAGAATAAAAACAAGATATCTTAAAAACTTATGACTTTTAGATATGCACTTCATGAAATGAGAGGCCAATTTTAATATCATTTACAATTTTGTAATATTTTGTTTTAATTGGTTTGCTAGATTTCTTATAAGAAATACAAGGTTAGTTATCAGTTACTATTCCAGGAAGAAATTTAAAAAATATTTTAATCATTGGCTAATTACTGATTTCAATGAAATAAACTTAGAAAAGATAGAAATGAATAATTTGATTTCCTATTTCTGCAGCGGGCTAATTATTAAACCACAAAAAAAGAAAAAACCTCTTTTGAATTTTGTCTAAAGACCTTTGGGCAGTAATATTCTTGTCATTTATATAAAGATTAAATTTAAGAACAAAAAAATGACTAAAAAAAACACCCAAACAATTGTCAGAAATACGAATTAGAAATGATTTTAGGCTATAACTAATTAAATAATATTTAACTATCTGGTTCAAATATTCAGAATTATGTCACATAGAATTGAGCAGGGAACATGATATTCTTTTTCTGCTCTGGAACATGCAAACGAAGGTTGAATGATGATGAAGAATTCCACACAGAGGCAGCAGAAGCAACGGTCAAATGTGACTGGAAAGCAGAAAGCCCAGGTGAGAATCATAATGTTTTGTACAATAGTAACATTAGTAACTCGACTGGTGAGGCAGAAAATCCATATGTTTATATAGAGCTCATAAACATTGGTGAGTTCACTATGCAGAACACAAGTAATTTGCATGAAGGAATTCAAGACACTACTCATCCCACCACTGCAAACATATTTTTTGTAAGTGAACATTCTCGGGTTTGCACCAGCTATCTTCTCTAGCATACACAACACACCAAGCATTGCCTCATCAAATGTGGCACTTCTGCTACAGATCATCCAGTGATTAGGAAATGCAAACCAAGAAGACTAGGGTGATTATCTGGTAGGGATTAGATAAAAACCATCATTTTTTAAGCACAAGACCACTGCTGTTTAATTTCTTAGAATTAAAAAATAGGATCCGTAACAGATTGTATTAAGTCATATTTTGCTTTCAAAACATCATCTCTATTTCTCTGAGTGATGGCTCCCGATTACAACAAAAAGATTCCTCATTATGACAAGAAGGTTCCTGAATCCAAAAAGAAGGTTCCCGAGTCTGAGAAAGTTCCTGAGTCCAACAAGAAATACCTGAAGAAGGCTGGAGGGCATATCGCCTGAAACATTGTACAGATAACAATGAAGCTGAAGACAATAGTCCAAATAATGCAGATGATAATAATCATCATCTCTTTATTCTATTATAATTGTTCACCTGACATACCTTATTTGGAGAAATTCTTAGTACATCCCTATCTCCAGCATTTTGATATTGTTCCAATCTGCAACTACTACTTTTTTGGTCTGTAAAAACTCTCAATTATGCATATTGCCTGGCTGATAAGCCACTAAACCATACAGCCAGTTAAAGGGGTGATTAGTATAGGCTTGGTACGTCTATATTTAAGACATACCATTTTAAATTTAAAAATTCCTTTGAAAATATAAACATCCTTGTTTTAAAAAAATGTCAACTGTCAAAAGGTTACTTTGGCACTCTTTTTCACCATTTCATTCAATAATCTACTTTACAAAACTTCTGTACAAAATCAACAAATCAAACTACCCATAGACATACAAACTCTAATAGAAAGAAAATCTTATTGATACTAGCCTGAGAGATTCTAGGTGTCAAGTAAATCAAGCATTTTAAAAGCACAAGACTCTGACAGAATAGACATTTTTACCTCCCCACCACCCGATACTCAATAAGCAATTTGCAATGATTTCAGAAAAAATAGTTGAAAAAAATTTTTTTTTTTTTTTCCGTTTTATCACCTTCCAAGTGATTTGATGCAGACAAAGTTATTATTGTCTTCTGTTTCTTTGTTGTGAAATGTGTGCATTTTCAATATTGTGTTCTTGTATCTTTTGACAGAGAAAAAGAATGGTAAAGAGAGAATATTGTTTAATTTTGGTCTGATATATGTAGGTAAATCAATATGTCTGTAGCGTTATCATGAAAAAAACAAAAAAAATGATAAATGGAGAGACTGGTCAGAACAGACTACAAAAAAATAAAACATTATGTTGATTATTGTATCTACAGATTTGTATCAAGAAGTCCTCAAGCAAGTGATGATAATAGCAAAATATTCATTGTTCAAAGATCTTCTTTCTTGTCAATGCACTTAATTCAATGTAGAATATTACTCAAATAGAACATTATGCAGATCTATTGATTCACCCCACCATATATCCATCCTCATGGAGGCGTGTTGCATAATGGATAGAGTCGTAGGAAATGGACTGGTCGACCAGAGTTCAAATCCAGAACAAGGCTTTTTGCATTTTATAGTGCTAATACCCTTGGGAAAAGTATGAATCCAACTATACTCTCTCCAGCTATGGTTAAATAGTAGGGCAGACTGTGTTCTTTAACTTTGGCTAGGGTACTTGTCTAGGAGAATGAAAACTTTGAATTCAAACCTGTTAAACTCTGCCTAAGAAACTGACCTTGTGTCATATCCTGCTTGTGTGCAGGGGTTGATATATATATATATATATATATATATATATATATAACCATCCTCATAGAATTTTTTATATATGCCTGTGAGTTGAAAAGTTTCTGCACTGAACAAAAATTATGGTCTTTATTGATTGATTTTAATGGCATATCAACCTACCTAGTGTTATTTCATGATTAGAGGTTAGGGAATCATGTTCCTATTTACATCTTTTATGTAGCTTATTCTTAAGGTTTCTGCACACAGTCCTAGTAAACACAAATAATTCTTAAACTGACCCATAGATGCGACCCTAACTACTACTCCGGATAAGAGGTGATCTGAGAGTGATGGTAATGAAAGGGTACTCCACATGCCCCAGATCTGCAGAGCAGGAGCCTCACCATCAAATGCAATTTAGTGTCATACACAGGGCACTCCTATTTTGGGGGAGGGAGTTTTATCCTTATGAGGTGGATACAGCATATTTCAAGCCAAAATGTTATGGTCTTGCTCTATATCATAAAAGTCTGGAGCTTGAAAATAGCTCATCAAATATATAACACTCTGAGGTAGTTATTTACCAAAGCTTTTCACCATGAGTAGGATGGGAAACAAGGTCACAAGTATGGGGCATCCAGTGACGATCAAACTAATTATTAAGTAGTTATGGATCTGTGAGACTAGCTACTAACCATTACACCCAATGAAGTTTAATAGTTAACAAGCTAATGTAATGATATATGAAGTGTCAGTACTTGAACCGAGCAAAATTTGCTGACACCATGTCAAATGGAACATACACTTGATTAATGAGGCTTTTGATGATCTGACATGACAAAGAGGTTGAAACCCACATAAAGGTGGCACACATTTTCATCTGGCAGATAGTAGTTAGATGGTCAACTAAAGCATTCAGGCTAGCCAGAGTCCCTGCTGATACAATTAACCACTTCTCTCCCTACCCTAAGTCTGTGTTAAGTCAGAGCTATTGCTGACAATATTCACTATGATTGGTCATCTGAGGTATTTTCTTTATAATGTGTTTTCCTGACAAAATTGGCCATTTCATCTGATTCTATGTCCAGCTACTAGTGATTATCTAAGAAGTTGCATCCACAAGTCAACCAGATGCTGTCTTAGCCATAATGTTACACTAGGCAAGCAAACCATTACTATTTTTTCAGTTCTCATGTGTGTCCAATACAACTGACCTTATGTCAAACAAACCTAAGTTATAGAAATGACAATTATGCACCAGTCTTCATTCCTTCCTAAAGACACAGAAAAGATTAATAAAAATGTTAAAAGAAATCATTTTCGTCTGTGACTTAACAGTATTAGTACTAATGAAAATTTTCTGCAAAAATGAACATTATATAAATAAATATTTGATGAGTTGAATATTAAATCTCCCATGGATATATTTGAATTGCTAATTTTTAATTTATATTTTGGTGAGCCAGTCTTCATATGATTACATATGGGTTTATTTTTTTTTTTGTTTACATGATTTTTTCTACATCATCAGATTATAAAATTATTTTTTAATGATGTGTCAGGAAATAAAACACACATCAGTAATTATTTTATAAAGATATCTTTCATTTTTAGAGAGAAAAAGCAAATAAATACTTACAGTCATCCCCATAATTAGAATTTGATATTTTTATAATGTTTTTCCTGCTAAATTTTCAATTTTGTGTTGAATTATCATAAACACCCCAGGGATTTGAACTGTCACAGATTCCCTTTCAAATTCTGGACGAGGCTGTTTGCATTTGCTTTGTGCTAATGCCCTTGGGAAAGGCATGAATGCATCTTCCTCTAATGTTCTAATGAATCTTGAGATAAATAAATAAAAAAGTGGTATTCAATTTTTATTTATTTACTTTTAAAATCATTAACATTTGATCTCATCTGAATTCCAAATTCCTGAGGTCGGTCGTTGATTGGGTTTGTGGCAACCCTTGATGTACCAATTCTTTCCTATCGACTGTGCCAAAAAGTATGGATGGTCCAACACAAGCCTTCACCACTATAAACAAATCACTGTGTGGGTGTTCATTGTATGTATGAACCCTCATATGTAAAAAATCGACGGGAGAGTCCATAATATAATATAATATATATATATATATATATATATATATATATATATATATTATTAGTTCACTGCAGGACTCACCTCAAGGTCTTGTAAATCATGGGGGGTAATAGGTCTTACTTTGCCAAACGGGACTACAACTTGTTGGTAGGAGAGAAGAATTGGATTCAGAGTTGGCTTTCTCCTAGATTATCCTGCAAAGGCTAGAGAGCCCAGTTTACCCAACATTTTTTAGAAGAGGGATTCATGCTTTTCTTAGGGGCATTAATGCAAAGTGAATGCTGTCTCTGGAAGAAATTGAACTCTTCTTGTCAAATTTGCCCTAATATTTTATTTATAGGTCAGTGAGGAAATTCATGCCTTTCTCAAGATCTTGCTAAACCCCTTGGAAAAGACAGAAATCTCCCCCCCCCCCCAGATATGGGTAAAATAATAAAACTGTTTTTCTTAGCCTTTGTTAAGCAACTCACCAATTAGAAGGAAAACTCTGAAATCTATACAGTATTACTCCAAATTGACCATGAGTTATATCCTGTCTGTGACAGAGGAGTTTGGGTAAATACAAACATCCCCTTCCCTCTACCAATAAATCAATGGCTATTCTTTCTCTGTGAATATATCTTTAATGCAGATACTTACTGTTAAAGCAACAACAGTAGTTTACACAACAAAGCCTTCATTATATGATTTTGATATCAGGCATGGTTTAAAGACTATAGTACATTATCATTAACACAAGGCAGCCTAATAGTACCTCAGACTTTAACAGTTTTCAAATTCTATTTTGTATTCACAATCAGCTATATTGTTATATTTGTTTTAATTCAATGGCATCTAAACAGGGATTTAGATTTTGGAAAACTCCAGAGAGGTGAAGGTTTGGTTTGTTTTATGGCATATCAACCTATGTCGACTAAGTTTTAAAATAAATTCATTCTTACTGGATACTCATTTTTTTGTTTGGGACCCTACAGATACTTCCACTCTGGGTCATAGTGGACCAAGAAGCAATGGTGACAAAGGGTGCTCCACATTCCCAAACCTCCAGAACTGAAACCTCACCATCAGATAGAGTTTAACATCATACCCAGGACATGAAGACCCTCAGCCACCGCCTTCTAGCGCCATATGATAAAAAGGGTTGGGTTTGCCATAAGGGTTTGGCTATCATATAGGTGCTAGGGCTTCAACCGCCCAGCCTAAGTAAGGGCCAAAGTGAATAGTTGCATGTCATAGACTGCTCAGCCAACTGGGTTCCATCCTTAAGCATCACAGGTCGCCACCCATAGCTAACAGGTGGCTCCATTGGGGGAGTCTTACCCCTCTGCAGAGGTGCAGTTGGTGTATTCTAATGCCCAAGTCGACAGGGTGGCTAGAGGGGTGACAAATCTGGACTATTGTTGAGATTGAAACACCTGGCCAAAGCAGTGTTTTCACTTCTTACTCAGTCCTTATGAATGTAACAGTCACACAGTACACATACTCACCTGGTGGCATCTCACTGCTAAGTAATGCCATAAAAACATGTTCATGCATACACGGTAAGATCCTCTCAGATTGACTGAAAAGTTATTCAGTACCATGCAATCTGTTCTCAACATGTCTTAAAACGAATGGATATGTTCCAAAAAGATCTCATATATCTAAAATAGTAGATGTAATCAAATTTAAGTGAATATCTTCTCACATGACATTTTTTTTCATGTAATATCAAATGAAAAATATGGGGGGAAAAAAAGGAAACAGTAAATTGAGATGTGCAATTCTGTTGTTGCTTTAAAAAAATGTCTTTTCAGTCCATTAAGACTGTCCAGATTGTAATTAATTTTCGTGTTTTTTTTACTCAACACTGATCATTATATACAAATATCCAACTCTACAAAACAAACATGAAGATCAAAGAAAATACTAGTCAGAAAGTGATAATAATTATGGTAGACAATGCTTTGTCTAATAAAAGATAAATAAAGATAATATTGCTTCTACTTTATGAAAGCAAATATTAAACAACTTTTTTTGGTGAAGCCAGTAATCTCAATGGACAAATTCAAATTACTATCTTATTTTTTCTCTTTATTTTTACAATCTGTGCAATTCATTATAAAATAAGAATATACATATGTCTATGAATACATTTATATATGTTGTCTTTGGAGGGATGGTGAAAAGTTCTAGGCCTGACCAAGAAGAGAATTACATTGAGCCATTAAATGTAAAAGCTATTCCACATATTAATCGTCAAGTTAAACCTAGTTGACACATTGTTTTTCAAGATTTTTTTCAAGAGTACTTTTCAAGGCAAATAGAGCTACAGACAAAGATTTGTGCAACACAATTTTTTATCATCACCATTTGGTCTTTTCCACTTGACAACTTCACTCTCTCTCATATAACTATGAATATATATATATATATATATATATATATATATATATAAAGTCAAAAAAAAGTAAAGTCGACGGGGTGGCCTAAAGTCGGTATCAGCCAATCAGCGAGGAGTCTATCCCCTTTTCAATAGCGCTAGACCAAGGAGATTGTTTTAGAATCTGAGGTGGAGTGCCACACCTACCATCAGCTCCTTACTTTACCGCACAGATCTCTGTGCTATTCATACGCTGAGTTAGCGGGGACCGTATCGAACTAGGAACCTTGTGGTTTCCATCCGAATGCTTTACTGACTGAGCTAACCCGGCCCCTTATATATATATATATATATATATATATATATATATATATATATATATAGTGACTGCTGAAAAGTACTTAGTCTAATCTGTTGGATTATTCTTAGTATAAACCATAGACAATTTCCTGAGGTTGCATTCAAGAAAAAAATATCTTCTAAAATATCTAAGCCATTTAATTTGAAGTTTGCCTGCAGGAAGACCCATCTTATGATCCTAGATGTGAATGCTGAAAACTAGTTTTGAGTAATATTTATTGACTTAGGACCAGATACCAACCATTTGTGAGTTTACAAGTTTATTCTCAGTATTATCATTTAAACACAAATCTAATTTAACACAAAGAAAGAAATGCCCAAGAGCCATAAAATATACATTATATTTCCTGTATTTATCCCAGAGTTTAGCCTATTTCACACATTATTTCTCGGTTTCATAGATCATTCTTAAAAAATAGAATAACATTATTTTTGTTGAAGTGAGTTAGCGTACTGTTGGTTTGAGCAACAAGCTAAGCACAACTGAATCAGTGCCAAGACAATTGTTACTTATGGGAATCCAGAATAGTCCCCTCATGCATTTGGGTGATTCCATTTCTTGAGTCCTGATTGGCTGCATGGTTTCTATGATGTTATGAGGCTTCATAAATAACCTGTCATTTTGCTGTAGTATTTGCAGCAAGACAGATTTGTATTAAGTTACAACAACTTGCTGCCTTGTCTTACCAATTCGATGGTAATTGGAACTAGTATGATTATTCTACAATTTTTAAATGCTTTGGTGCCCCTCGCAAGCTTTTTTGAGAGCCTTAATTCTTTTAGGCATGGATTTCACTGTTTTTCTCTTATTTTGGCCAAGAACCTTTCAGTATACTTTTGTATATCAGTGTAAAATAGAATTGTCACTCTTAGATGCCAACAATAAGGAATTAGAAGCATCTTAAATTATTTCTTAATTCATACAATTATCATGATTCCTTAATCAACGACAAATGAATTGGACATCATGAAGTGTGTTCTGGCACAGACCAATGTGCAGAGATTATGACAAGTGAGAAAATGACGAATTTTACACTCCTAAGAAAATGACTGAGAAACTGCATCAACAATGTCTTTAATGGTAATTGTCCTAAGTGTCAATTTTAAACACTGGCACTAGTCCATCATATTTCAATAAATTAGCCTTGAAGCTAAACATGACAAGACTCAGAGCCATCCAGATCTACAGTATTGGCACTCAACAGACAATTTTACACCAAGTCCAGCCTGTACATTTTGTGCAGTTGATCAGAAACAGATGATTTCCACAGTTCAGCCAATAACACCTCAAGTCATCTGAATCAAAGCATGTTGGCTTTCTGAATGTATTTTGAACTGTGACACTTAATGTGTGCCAGTAAATGTTTGGGATGAAAATAAATTATGTTTAAGTAGCCCCTCAAATTATTTTACTTTTTATTTTTTTAGCAAAAAAATTCTTAGAATTATGAATTAGTTAACATTGTTCATTTTATGCTAGTTGTTCACATAAAATCATCAGTGATTCAAAGAATTATTCTGACTATTAAACTTATTTGGTTTGGTTTCTTGGTTTAATGACATATCAACCTTCATGGGTTATTTGATACCAAAGCTATTGGTGTAAAAGTAGTGGTACTATTTAACCATAGCTGGGAGTTGAGGGGTTCATCCTTTCCCCAAGGCTAGAAAGCATAGATGATAGTATGACTGGATTTCAAACTTGCTTAACACAGTCCAACATGTTAGCCAGTATTTCTCATTTGGTGGTCGCACTTAAAAGGAAGGAATTCAAAGAACTAAAAGAAAGAGACAAAGATAGAAGGTGGTTTTATGGTTTAGGCTTTATTTTCAGGACATAGCCATCAGATGGCCAGGAAATTTCTCCCTGGCCAGTAGTAGTGTCTTGTCCCAGACAAGGCCTAAACTCGAATGACTGAGAGATTCTCTTGGAGGTCGGAAGTGGGTCCTTTTCTCACACATGTGCAGAGAGTTTTTTGGTGAAGGCACATGGGAGTTTGTTATTTTTTAAATTTTTATTTTATTTTAATCCCCCCCCGCCCAAGTTGTAACTCAAGAAGAACAAACATAGAACAAAAATAAGGACAAAATACAGCCTCAATCATGTTGTGGACTGTGACTAGTGATTTTGATCCTTACAAGGTTTCCCATACTAGTGGCCTTGTACCATATCTAAACTCAGGTTAAGTAAATACCAATAACATCTTTAAAGGTTTACAACAAGAAGGTTCCGACTACGAAAAGAAGGTTCCTGAATCCGAGAAGGTTCCTGAGTCTGACAAGAAATACCTGAAGAAGGCCGGAGGGCATATCGGCCGAAACGTTGTACAGATAACAATAAAGATTAGGACAATATTCGAACAAACACAAATAATACTAATCATCAAGCCTCATCTCAAACATTCAGAGAAATAGTACTTTAAAAGGAGTTGAATAAATTCTCACTCATAAGTGCAGCCTTCAAAAGCCTTTTCAGTCTTTTAGATAAAAACCACAAGGCAGATGAATAGATATATTAAAAAAATTAAAAAAAATTTCTTCAGTTCTTTTTTTTCTCTTCCCAAAATGTGTCTGATGTACAACAACGTTAATAAACATGATAATCAAATTATTTTCAAAATCACTTTTCCTTCTTCATTTGTTTGGCATTTTCTTTTATGAAAAACCTAACTTTCTTCTTTCCATTAATAAAAAGATACCCGTCAAGTTGCCATTTTGGGATGTGATAACTAATCACCCTAAGTAGAAGGTGAACAAAGCTTTTACAATATTGCCCTGGCAACACATTGCTGTTAGGATGAGAGAAAAAAAGAAGCTCATTTGATAGCAAATTAGATATCTCTAATAATGGGAGATCAACAAGAGGCCTTTTACACACACACAAAGTTTCTTTTTATATAAATGCCTATCTATTGATCTATCAGTCAAATATATATATATATATATATAAATGGTTATCACTAGCTCACTTGGTGAGTTAGTGGTGGGCCAAGTTTTTATGGTATTATTAATTGAGTCCTCAATATCAATATAGAGCGTGTGTGTGTATATATATATATATATATTATTATATATATATATTATAGAGAGAGAGGAGAGAGAGAGAGAGAGAAATAAATAATTGTTTTAGTTTATATTTATTTGCATTGGAACAATTTTGCTACCATTGGTTTCTTGCTCTTTGGTAGTCATCAGGCGACAAAAGTGTTTTGAAAATGATGCAAATGATATAAATATGCTCTATCACAGATATTAAGCACTCTTCTAATAACACTGTACATTGGATTACTACCGCTTTTTTAAGTATAATACTACCAACCATACACACACACACACACATATATATTGCATAGAAGTAATTCTGTGACCCTGGGTTTCATAACTTTTCAATATTCATCAGACAAACATACTATATATATATATATATATATATATATATATATTTATTTATATATCTCATATAGTTTGGTCTGATCTCTATATATGTCTATCTACATGAATTGATTTATGAACATTCTTTTCCTTATTTCTGTCTTACTCTTTCCATTTCAGAATTATCTATCAGCTTCCGATATATATATATATATATATATATAGGATTTCTCACTTTTGTATATATTAGAGAGAGAGAAAAAAAACACATGAGTAGATCAATATCTATAGTTAATTTAATTTTGATCTTGAATTCTCTCTGTATAATGTTTGATCTGTGTAATTCATAATCACCCTCCAAATAAACAGTCTGACAACTAAGCAGTTTATGTAAAAATTGAACTTTGTGATTGGCCAGGACAATAACAATTCAGCCGTCATAAGCCTATTTATTGAGGGAGGTGGTGCAATGGTTATCATTGTAGGAAATGGTCCCGGCAACCAGAGTTCAAATCTCGAATGAGGCTGTTTGCATGTTATATAAGAATAATAGCTCTTCCAATATAACATCTTATTATAATGGAGATTGTGGGTTTGTCTATCTGTAACCGAAACTATATTACTATACAAGTCACAATTCCCTTTGTTATTTACATCACATTCTCCATGATTTTATTTTTATTTAAACCTCAATTATTAATAAAATTGTTTTACATCATAAAGACTATTGCCCATATCTACATACTAATAACATGCAATTGTATTTATATATACAACACATAGCAGTTTACAGTGTGAATGGAAGGCTAATTGCATATGATTATTAGAAATTTGATTTTAATAAATATATGCTTAGTATATTGATTCTAATTGTTTGGTTTTTATCTTATTGAATATGAGCAAAAATCTCGGTGATAAATCTTAAAGAAATCCATAAACAGAAGAAATGACTGTAATATTATTCTTTACTTCCTATTTTAACTAAATAGTCGAATTAGGAAAATTTATCAATGAAAGACGGAAGTAACGGAAAATGATGGAAGAGTTAGTTTCAAAGTTGTTCTATTTTTCAATCATACCCCCTCTGTTCCAAATCTTTTTATCTACATTCTTCAGTTTCATTAGCCTTTCTAATTTAATATGATATTTTATTATATTAAAACTTAAATACTTGCACCCGGAGAGTGCATATATTTGCTAGTTCATTAAATGATGGTCATGGTGTCAAATATTTACATACATGTATGTGTGAATATATATATATATATATACACAGATATATATAGATACGTTGAAATATATAAGTAAGTGTATGCATATGTGAATAATTATAATACTTTTTTGCATGTTTATGTGTATATATATTTATTTGTAGGAAAGAACAGGTTCACATGGATACTATGAAATTATATTTAAAGTTACCTACACATATAAATATCTACATCTCTGGCTATGTTTCCATAAGTGGATTTTTATTTTCCAGATGTTATAGTGGAACAAACACACACATATATATTATATATTTCATATAAATATCTATATCTCTGCCTATATATCCATATGTGGATTTTTATTTTCCAGATATTATACTGGAACATACACACACATATATATATATATCTCAGATGAATGCATCAATTTTAGAAGCAATGAGCCAAATGGACAAGTGAATTATTGATGGCATAAAATAGTCAGCAAAAAAAGAAGAAAGAAAGAAAGAAAAATGCCAGTGGGAAACAAGGAAAATTCTCTTTATAATGTCTTCTCTTGGATGAAACCTGTTACACAGTGTCATTTCACAAGGATATCACTGGAAAATAACTAAGCAATGTTTGCCTTAAGTGCTAATGCTTTTAAAACTTATTTTCCCCCAAAAAAAAATGATAAGAAAACCAATGTTCCTCCATCAAATTAAAAATAAAACAAACTGTTGTGTTAGAAGCATTACAATCAATCTACATATCAATGAAGTTAAACTCATCTGGCATTTTATTACTTACTTTGACCGACCCAACCCCTTCCACCTCCACATTCTCTACTAGAGGTTGACATGATGGCTTCCCGTATTAAAAATATCCATTTAGCAATGAATGCATGAAAGAACTCAGAATCGTTTTTTATAGAAAAAAAATATCAAATCTGTAAAAATATAACATTAACATATATATATATATATATATATATATATATACATATATAGCTTGTATTGCAATATTCTATAATAATCTACCAGTCAAATAAACTGGGAAGTGTCATGTTCTTTAAAGACTTTGGATCATTGTTCCTTACAGTCATCAGTGGCTTTTATAACTGTTCTTAGGAGAGACAGTGGAGTTTTTCCCTCTTGCCATATCCTTGGTTTCAATTCAGAGTTTCCTTACCCTACTATGGTGTGAGAGGCAAATCAGTTAGTGGCTTTGTCTGTTCTTTCAATATTTCAAAGGCTCTGGCCCCTGCTTTTTTTTATCCTGGGTTTCTTTCTTTCAAATTTAGTGTTAGGGAGGGTAAACCCATATTTTTATAACAGCAACTACCGAGTCTTTGCAAATAATCAATAAAATGTGTGTGTTTAAATGTACGTATAATGTAGATTGTTAAAATAACACGTTCTGGAATTGATCATCTGATTTAATACTTTATATTTACAACATGAAAGGGTAGATATTTTATCTATGAGACCCTATTATGTTCTAAATTAAAGGCAGTAACTTTAGTCTAGTTGTTAATAATAGGGCGGGGGGGGGACCAGATGGGCTCCTTGTTAGGCTGTGTTTATCTGTATTAAAGTTTGGTTTTAATTAAACCTGCATTCATGAAGAATTATGGATTAAGATATATCAAAAGTAATTTTCATTTTTTAATCAACTGGTAAGTTTTTTTTAATCTTATATAATGCTCTACACATTATCTCTTTCAATGATTCCTACTCTTCTGAAGTTTTCAAGGGCGGGGTTTTGACTTCATTAAAATATACTTTGAAATCTAGCTTTTACCTTGCGCTTGAACATCAACTAAATAGGAATTAAATAATATTTAGCACAAGAGACAGGTCCCATTTCTGAATACTTTATGTCCTTAATTGTCTTTTTGTATCATTTTTTTTCTTTTTTTTTTTTGAGTTCTTTCAATTCCCATATCTCATTATTATCTTTTTTTCATTTCTTCTTCTTTTTTTTTTTTTCTTTTCTATTCCTTGTTTAATATTCTTTTCTTTCTTTTTAAAACTTTACCTTTTTCTTTCTTGCCTTCATTTTTTGTTTTTTTTATATCTATTTTATTTTTGCTATACCTTTTTTCTCAACTTTTTTCTTTCTTTCATTCATTCACCTTTATTCTTCTTTTCGCTTCTTTTTCTCTTCTTTTCCTTCACCTTTTCCTTTCTTCTTCACTTTTTTTCAGTTCATTCACCTTTTCTTATTTCCTTCACCATTTTTTGTTTCATTCATCTCTTTTTCTTTCCTTCATCCTTTCCTCTTCCTTTTTCTTTCATTCTTTATTTTATCCTTCCTTGCTTTTTATTCATTTCT
>CM042157.1:12480487-12592987 GCA_023376005.1 Doryteuthis pealeii
GAGGTTTAGGGAATTCATGTTTCCTATTTACATCTTGTAGTAGCTTATTCTTAAAGGATTTCCTGCACACAGGTTCCTTAGTGTAGGAACACAAATAATATCTTAAAATCTGACCCATAGATGCGACCCTAGACTACTACTCCGGATAAGAGGTGATCTGAGAGTGATAGGTAATGAAAGGGTATACTCCACATGCCCCAGATCTGCAGCAGCAGGAGCCTCACCATCAATGCAATTTAGTGTCATACACAGGCACTCCTATTTTGGGGGAGGAGTTTATCCTTATGAGGTGGATACAGCATATTTCAAGCCAAAATGTTATGGTCTTGCTCTATATCATAAAAGTCTGGAGCTTGAAAAATAGCTCATCAAATAATAACACTCTGAGGTTAGTTATACCAAAGCTTTTCACCATGAGTAGGATGGGAAACAAGTCACAAGTATGGGGCATCAGTGACGATCAAACTAATTATTTAAGTAGTTATGATCTGTGAGACTAGCTACTAACCATTACACCCAATGAAGTTAATAGTTAACAGCTAATGTAATGATATATGAAGTGTCAGTACTTGAACGAGCCAAAATTTTGCGACACCATGTCAAATGGAACATACACTTGATTAATGGCTTTTGATGATCTGACATGACAAGAGATTGAAACCCACATAAAGGTGGCACACATTTTCCATCTGGCAGATAGTAGTTAGATGGCAACTAAAGCATTCAGCTAGCCAGAGTCCTGCTGATACAATTAACCACTTTCTCCTCCCACCCTAAGTCTGTGTTAAGTCAGAGCTATTTGCTGACAATATTCACTATGATTGGTCATCTGAGGTATTTTCTTTATAATGTGTTTTCCTGACAAAATTGGCCATTTCATCTGATTCTTATGTCAGCTACTAGTGATTATCTAAGAAGTTGCATTCCACAAGTCAACATGCTTGTCTTAGCCATAATGTTACACTAGGCAAGCAAAGCCATTACTATTTTTTTTCAGTTCTCATGTGTGTCCAATACAACTGACCTTATGTCAAACAACCTAAGTTATAGAAATGACAATTATGCACCAGTCTTCATTCCTTCCTAAAGACACAGAAAAGATTAATAAAATGTTAAAAGAAATCATTTTCGTCTGTGACTTACAGTATTAGTACTAATGAAAATTTTCTGCAAAAATGAACATTATATTATAATATTTGATGAGTTGAATATTAAAATCTCCCATGGTATATTTGAATTGCTAATTTTTAATTTATATTTGGTGAGCCAGTCTTCATATGATTACATATGGGTTATATTTTTTTTTTGTTTACATGATTTTTCTACATCATCAGATTATAAAATTTTTTTTATGATGTGTCAGGAAATAAAACACACATCAGTAATTATTTTATAAAATATCTTTCATTTTTAGAGAGAAAAAGCAAATAAATACTTACAGTCATCCCCATAATTAGAATTTGATATTTTATAATGTTTTCCTGCTAAATTTTCAATTTTGGTTGAATATCAATAACACCCAGGATTTGAACTGTCACAGATTCCCTTTCAAATTCTGGACGAGGCTGTTTGCATTTGCTTTGTGCTAATGCCCTTGGGAAAGCATGAATGCATCTTCCTCTAATGTTCTAATGAATCTTAGATAATAAATAAAAAAAGTGGTATTCAATTTTTATTTATTTACTTTTAAAATCATTAACATTTGATCTCATCTGAATTCCAATTCCTGAGGTCGGTCGTTGATTGGGTTTGTGGCAACCCTTGATGTACCAATTCTTTCCTATCGACTGTGCCAAAAAGTATGGATGGTCCAACACAGCCTTCACCACTATAACAAATCACTGTGTGGGTGTTCATTGTATGTATGAACCCTCATATGTAAAAAATCGACGGGAGAGTCCATAATAACATAATATATATATAATATATATTTATATATATATATATATTATATACACACATATTATATTTATTCACTGCAGGACTCACCTCAAGTCTTGTAAATCATGGGGGGTAATAGGTCTTACTTTTGCCAACGGGGACACAACTGTTGGTAGGAGAGAAGAATTGGATTCAGAGTTGGCTTTTCTCCTAGATTATCCTGCAAAGGCTAGAGAGCCAGTTTACCCAAACATTTTTTAGAAGAGGGTTCATGCTTTTTTAGGGCATTAATGCAAAGTGAATGCTGTCTCTGGAAGAAATTGAACTCTTCTTGTCAAATTTGCCCAATATTTTATTTATAGGTCAGTGAGGAATTCATGCCTTTTCTCAGATCTTGCTAAAACCCCTTGGAAAAGACAGAAATCTCCCCCCCCCCCCAGATATGGGTAAAATAATAAAACTGTTTTTCTTAGCCTTTGTTAAGCAACTCACCAATTAGAAAACTCTGAAATCTATACAGTATTACTCCAAATTGACCATGAGTTATATCCTGTCTGTGACAGAGGAGTTTGGGTAAATAAAACATCCCCTTCCCTCTACCAATAAATCAATGGCTATTCTTCTCTGTGAATATATCTTTAATGCAGATACTTACTGTTAAAGCAACAACAGTAGTTTACACAACAAAGCCTTCATTATATGATTTTGATATCAGGCATGGTTTAAAGACTATAGTACATTATCATTAACAAAAGCAGCCTAATAGTACCTCAGACTTTAACAGTTTCAAATTTCTATTTTGTTCACATCAGCTATATTGTTATATTTGTTTAATTAATGGCCATGTAAACAGGGATTTAGTTTTTGGTAAACTCCAGAGAGGTGAAGGTTTGGTTTTGTTTGTTTTATGGCATATCAACCTAATGTCGACTAAGTTTTTTAAAATAAATTCATTCTTACTGGATACTCAATTTTTGTTTTGGGACCCTAATCAGATACTACCACTCTGGGTCATAGTGGACAGAAGCAATGGTGACAAAGGGGTGCTCCACATTCCGAAACCTCCAGAACTGAAACCTCACCTATCAGATAGAGATTAACATCATACCCAGGACATGAAGACCCTCAGACCCGGCTTCTAGCACCATATGATAAAAAGGTTGGGGCTTGCCATAAGGGCCATAGGTTTAGGCTATATATAGGTGCTAGGCTTCAAACCGCCAGCTAAGTAAGGGCCAAAGTGAATAGTTGCATGTCATAGACTGCTCAGCCAACTGGGTTCCATCCTTAAGCATCACAGGTCGCCACCCATAGCTAACAGGTGCTCATTGGGGGAGTCTTACCCTCTGCAGAGGTGCAGTTGGTGTATTCTAATGCCCAAGTCGACAGGGTGGCTAGAGGGTGACAAATCTGGACTAGTGTTGAGATTGAAACACCTGGCCAAAGCAGTGTTTTCACTTCTTACTCAGTCCTTATGAATGTAACAGTCACACAGTACACATACTCACCTGGGGCATCTCACTGCTAAGTAATGCCATAAAAACATGTTCAATGCATACACGGTAAGATCCTCTCAGATTGACTGAAAAGTTATACCAGTACCATGCAATCTGTTCTCAACATGTCTTAAACGAATGGATATGTTCCAAAAAGATCTCATATATCTAAAATAGTAGATGTAATCAAATTAAGTGAATATCTTCTCACATGACATTTTTTTTCATGTAATATCAAATGAAAAATATGGGGGAAAAAAATGAAACAGTAAATTGAAGATGTGCAATTCTGTTGTTGCTTTAAAAAAAATGTCTTTTCAGTCCATAAGACTGTCCAGATTGTAATTTATTTTTTCTTGTTTTTTTACTCAACACTGATCATTTATATACAAATATCCAACTCTACAAAACAAACATGAAGATCAAAGAAAATACTGTCAGAAAGTGATAATAAATTATGGTAGACAATGCTTTGTCTAATAAAAGATAAATAAGATAATATTGCTTCTACTTTATGAAAGCAAATATTAAACAACTTTTTTTGGTGAAGCCAGTAATCTCAATGGACAAATTCAAATTACTATCTTATTTTTTCTCTTTATTTTACAATCTGTGCAATTCATTATAAAATAAGAAATACATATGTCTATGAATACATTTATATATGTTGTCTTTGGAGGGATGGTGTGAAAGTTCTAGGCCTGACCAAGAAGAGAATTACATGAGCCATTAAATGTAAAGCTATTCCACATATTAATCGTCAAGTTAAAACCTAGTTGACACATTGTTTTTCAAGATTTTTTTCAAGAGTACTTTTCAAGGTAAATAGAGCTACAGACAAAGATTGTGCAACACAATTTTTTTTATCATCACCATTTGGTCTTTCCACTTGACAAACTCTCACTCTCTCTCATATAACTATGAATATATATATATATATATATATATATATATATATATATATAAAGTCAAAAAAAAGTAAAGTCGACGGGGTGGCCTAAAGTCGTATCAGCCAATCAGCGAGGGAGTCTATCCCCTTTTCAATAGCGCTAGACCAAGGAGATTGTTTTAGAATCTGAGGTGGAGCGCCACACCTACCATCAGCTCCTTACTTTACCGCACAGATCCCTGTGCTACACATACGCTGAGTTAGCGGGGACCAGTATCGAACTAGGAACCTTGTGGTTTCATCCGAACGCTCTACTGACTGAGCTAACCCGGCCCCTTATATATATATATATATTATATATATATATATATATATATATATATATATATATATATATAGTGACTGCTGAAAAGTACTTAGTCTAATCTGTTGGATTATTCTTAGTATAAACCATAGACAATTTCTGAGGTTGCATTCAAGAAAAAAATATCTTCTAAAATATCTAAGCCATTTAATTTGAAGTTTGCCTGCAGGAAAAGACCATCTTATGATCCTAGATGTGAATGCTGAAAACTAGTTTTTGAGTAATATTTATTGACTTAGGACCAGATACCAACCATTTGTGAGTTTACAAGTTTATTCTCAGTATTATCATTTAAACACAAATCTAATTTAACACAAAGAAAGAAATGCCCAAGAGCCATAAATATTACATTATATTTCCTGTATTTATCCCAGAGTTTAGCCTATTTCACACATTATTTCTCAGGTTTCATTGATCATTCTTAAAAAATAGAATAACATTATTTTTGTTGAAGTGAGTTAGGGTACTGTTGGTTTGAGCAACAAGCTAAGCACAACTGAATCAGTGCCAAGACAATTGTTACTTATGGGAATCCAGAATAATCCACTCGTGCATTTGGGTGGTTCCATTCCTTGAGTCCTGATTGGCTGCTTTATTTCTATTGTTATGAGGATTCAAAAATAACCTGTCATTTTGCTGTAGTAATTGCAGCAATACAGATTTGTATTAAGTTACCACTACTTGCTGCCTTGTCTTACCAATTCGACGGTAATTGGAACTAGTATGATTATTCTACAATTTTTAAATGCTTCGGTGCCCCTCACAAGCTTTTCTGAGAGCCTTAATTCTTTTAGGCATGGATTTCACTGTTTTTCTCTTATTTTGGCCAAGAACCTTTCAGTATACTTTTGTATATCAGTGTAAAATAGAATTGTCACTCTTAGATGCCAACAATAAGGAATTAGAAGCATCTTAAATTATTTCTTAATTCATACAATTATCATGATTCCTTAATCAACGACAAATGAATTGGACATCATGAAGTGTGTTCTGGCACAGACCAATGTGCAGAGATTATGACAAGTGAGAAAATGACGAATTTTACACTCCTAAGAAAATGACTGAGAAACTGCATCAACAATGTCTTTAATGGTAATTGTCCTAAGTGTCAATTTTAAACACTGGCACTAGTCCATCATATTTCAATAAATTAGCCTTGAAGCTAAACATGACAAGACTCAGAGCTATCCAGATCTACAGTATTGGCACTCAACAGACAATTTTACACCAAGTCCAGCCTGTACATTTGTGCAGTTGAGCAGAAACATGATTTCCACAGTTCAGCCAATAACACCTCAAGTCATCTGAATCAAAGCATGTTGGCTTTCTGAATGTATTTTGAACTGTGACACTTAATGTGTGCCAGTAAATGTTTGGGATGAAAATGAATTATGTTTAAGTAGCCCCTCAAATTATTTTACTTTTTATTTTTTTTAGCAAAAAAATTCTTAGAAGTATGAATTAGTTAACATTGTTCATTTTATGCTAGTTGTTCACATAAAATCATCAGTGATTCAAAGAATTATTCTGACAATTAAACTTATTCAGTTTGGTTTCTTGGTTTAATGACATATCAACCTTCATGGGTTATTTGATACCAAAGCTATTGGTGTAAAAGTAGTGGTACTATTTAACCATAGCTGGGAGTTGAGGGGTTCATCTTTCCCCAAGGCTAGAAAGCATAGATGATAGTATGACTGGATTTCAAACTTGCTTAACACAGTCCAACATGTTAGCCAGTATTTCTCATTTGGTGGTCGCACTTAAAAGGAAGAAATTCAAAGAACTAAAAGAAAGAGACAAAGATAGAAGGTGGTTTTATGGTTTAGGATTTATTCACAGGACATAGCTATCAGATGGCCAGAAAATTTCTCCCTGGCCAGTAGTAGTGTCTTGTCCCAGACAAGGCCTAAACTCGAATAACTGAGAGATTCTCTTTGGGGTCGGAAGTGGGTCCTTTTCTCACACATGTGCAGAGAGTTTTTTGGTGAAGGCACATGGGAGTTTGTTATTTTTTAAAATTTTTTTTTACTTTAACCCCCCCCCGAGTTGTAACTCAAGAAGAACAAACATAGAAGAAAAACAAGGACAAAATACAGTCTCAATCATGTTGTGGACTGTGACTAGTGATTTTGATCCTTACAAGGTGTCCCATACTAGTGGCCTTGTACCATATCTAAACTCAGGTTAAGTAAATACCAATAACATACTTTAAAAGGTTTACAACAAGAAGGTTCCCGACTACGAAAAGAAGGTTCCTGAATCCGAGAAGGTTCCTGAGTCTGACAAGAAATACCTGAAGAAGGCCGGAGGGCATATCGGCCGAAATGTTGTACAGATAACAATAAAGATTAGGACAATATTCCGAAAACACAAATAATACTAATCATCAAGCCTCATCTCAAACATTCAGAGAAATAGTACTTTAAAAGGAGTTGAATAAATTCTCACTCATAAGTGCAGCCTTCAAAAGCCTTTTCAGTCTTTTAGATAAAAACCACAAGATAACAATAAAGATGAGGACAATAGTCCGAATAATGCAAATAATACTAATCATCAAGCCTCATCTCAAACATTCAGAGAAATAGTACTTTAAAAGGAGTTGAATAAATTCTCACTCCTAAGTGCAGCCTTCAAAAGCCTTTTCAGTCTTTTAGATAAAAACCACAAGGCAGATGAATAGATATATTAAAAAAAAAGTTCTTTATTCAGTTCTTTTTTTCTCTTCCCAAAATGTGTCTGATGTACAACAAAGTTAATCAACATGATAATCAAATTATTTTCAAAATCACTTTTCCTTCTTCATTAGTATTTAAAGTAATATAGATAAATATGGACAAATTTAGATAGATAGTTGAATAGACTGAGCTGGGTCGTTATTTTAATAGTCACCCGATAGCAATTTTTGAGGCAGGAGACCGGGACGCACTTCCTCATAAATTACCAATTTCTATAATAAAATTCACAATAAAGTATTTTATAGGTCAGATATTACTGCAGTAGATATCAACATTTTTTTCTTTCTTTCTTCTGTTGAAAAGGATTTTCTATAGAAAAATTCCGGACATTTTTTTTCTATAGTAAAATTCCTTAATCTTTTTTTTTTTAGTATAACTTTTATGAAAAACCTAACTTTCTTCTTTCCATTAATAAAAAGATACCCGTCAAGTTGCCATTTTGGGATGTGATAACTAATCACCCTAAGTAGAAGGTGAACAAAGCTTTTACAATATTGCCCTGGCAACACATTGCTGTTAGGATGAGAGAAAAAAAGAAGCTCATTTTATAGCAAATTAGATATCTCTAATAATGGGAGATCAACAAGAGGCCTTTTACACACACACAAAGTTTCTTTTTATATAAATGCCTATCTATTGATCAATCAGTCAAATATATATATATATATATATATATAAATGGTTATCACTAGCTCACTTGGTGAGTTAGTGGTGGGCCAAGTTTTTATGGTATTATTAATTGAGTCCTCAATATCAATGATAGAGCGTGTGTGTGCATATATATATATATATATATATATATATATATATATATATATAGAGAGAGAGAGAGAGAGAGAGAGAGAATAAATAAATAATGTTTTAGTTTATATTTATTTGCATTGGAACAATTTTGCTACCATTGGTTTCTTGCTCTTTGGTAGTCATCAGGCGACAAAAGTGTTTTGAAAATGATGCAAATGATATAAATATGCTCTATCACAGATATTGAGCACTCTTCTAATAACACTGTACATTGGATTACTACCGCTTCTTTAAGTATAATACTACCAACCATACACACACACACACACATATATATTGCATAGAAGTAATTCTGTGACCCTGGGTTTCATAACTTTTCAATATTCATCAGACAAACATACTATATATATATATATATATATATATATATATTTATATATCTCATACAGTTTGGTCTGATCTCTATATATGTCTATCTACATGAATTGATTTATGAACATTCTTTTCCTTATTTCTGTCTTACTCTCTCCATTTCAGAATTATCTATCAGCTTCCGGATATATATATATGTATATATATATATATATATATATATATACATATATAGGATTTCTCACTTTTGTATATATTAGAGAGAGAGAGAGAGAGAAAAAAAATCACATGAGTAGATCAATATCTATAGTTAATTTAATTTTGATCTTGAATTCTCTCTGTATAATGTTTGATCTGTGTAATTCATAATCACCCTCCAAATAAATAGACTGACAAGTAAGGAGCTTATGTAAAAAATTCAACTTTGTGATTGACCAGGACAATAACGATTCAGTCGTCATAAACCTATTTATTGAGGGAGGTGGTGCAATGGTTATCATTGTAGGAAATGGTCCCGGCAACCAGAGTTCAAATCTGGGATGAGGCTGTTTGCATGTTATATAAGAATAATAGCTCTTCCAATATAACATTCATTAAATGATGGTCATGGTGTCAAATATTTACATACATGCATGTGTGAATATATATATATATATATATACACAGATATATATAGATACATTCAAATATATAAGTAAGTGTATGCATATGTGAATAATTATAATACTTTTTTGCATGTTTATGTGTATATATATTTATTTGTAGGAAAGAACAGGTTCACATGGATACTATGAAATTATATTTAAAGTTACCTACGCATAGAAATATCTACATCTCTGGCTATGTATCCATAAGTGGATTTTTATTTTCCAGATGTTATAGTGGAACAAACACACACATATATATTATATCTCTGCCTATATATCCATATGTGGATTTTTATTTTCCAGTTATTATACTGGAACAAACACACACACACACACACACACATACATATCTCATATAAATATCTTCATCTCTGCCTATATATCCATAAATGGATTATTTTCTAGTTATTATACTGGTACACAGACACACACACACACACATATATATATATATGTATATATATCATATAAATATCTACATCTCTGCCTATATATCCATATGTGGATTTTTAGTTTCCAGATATTATACTGGAACACACATATATATATATATATATATATCTCAGATGAATGCATCAATTTTAGAAGCAATGAGCCAAATGGACAAGTGAATTATTGATGGCATAAAATAGTCAGCAAAAAAAGAAAAGAAAGAAAAGAAAAATGCCAGTGGGAAACAAGGAAAATTCTCTTTATAATGTCTTCTCTTGGATGAAACCTGTTACACAGGTCATTTCACAAGGATATCACTGGAAAATAACTAAGCAATGTTTGCCTTAAGTGCTAATGCTTTTAAAACTTATTTTCAAAAAAAAAAAAATGATAAGAAAACCAATGGTCTCCTCCATCAAAACCAAAAATAAAACAAACTGTTGTGTTTAGAAAGCATTACAATCAATCTACATATCAATGAAGTTAAACTCATCTGGCATTTTAATTACTTACCTTTGACCGACCCAACCCCTTCCCAACCTCCACTCGAGGTTGACATGATGGCTTCCCGTATTAAAAATATCCATTTAGCAATGAATGCATGAAAGAATATCAGAATCGTTTTTTAAGGGAAAAAAAATCAAATCAATTATGTAAAAAATATAAACATACACACACATATAACTGTTATTGCAATATTCTATAATAATCTACCAGTCGAATAAACTGGGAAGTGTCATGTTCTTTAAAGACTTAGTGGACATTGTTCCTTACAGTCATCAGTGGCTTATTATAACTGTTCTTAGGAGAGACAGTGGAGTTTTTCCCTCTTGCCATATCCTTGGTTTCAATTCAGAGTTGTCCTTACCTACTATGGTGTGAGAGACAAATCAGTTCTATTATTATTGAATCTACAGTTAGGAAAATTAATAGATTCATACCTTTTTTTAAGTGCATTAATGTAGAACCTCATAAGAATAGAATGGGATAGTGTAAAGAGAATTTGAAGGTACCTGATATATATATATATATATATATATATATATATATATATATATATAGAGAGAGAGAGAGAGAGAGAGAACTAGTAAAAATGAATAAAAAAACAAAGATCATTACTATCAGTTTCATACTTACCAGTCATCTTTAGGTAATGAAAGAGGCTTCCCCTATATTATATATGTGTGTGTGTGTGTACATATATGTACACACACATGCAATTATACTATTACTACTGCTTCCTTCCTATTAGTATAAATCCCTTAACCTACCTTACTAGTTGATATGATGGTAAGAACTTATTAACATGCCTTCATTTAGAAACTGTATCAGATTTTTTGTCTAATAAACTATATTGCTTTGGAAAATTACATTTTAGAGTCATTTCTATCATTTCTTTCTCTACTTATATTTGTTTTTTTTTATCTTTCTGCTCCTATAACTCATTTGACATTATATATATATATATATATATATATATATATCCCCAAGATCCAAATTGAAAACAATGATTAATGATAGAATATGGGGAAACAGACAGAACAAAAAGGATTATTGATGAATAATCCCAGAGGAAGGATAAAATGAACAAAGATGTAAAAGAATAAAATGAATTCAAAGCTTCTGATTTATATAATCTAAGAAAGAAAATCTGATAAAATATAAAAGAAAATATAGTGAAATGTTCAAAATCAAATCCGTTGGGCCTAATTAAGTAATCAGAAAAGAGAGGATGATCACAGGAAAAGAACAAGGAAATGAATTACAGAATAAAATGGGAAAGTTTAAAATAATACTGAATTACCTAAAAAGTAGGAACAATATTCAACAAATGGAACTTCTTTCTCTGAATTTTTGAGATGAGGCTTGATATTTAGTATTATTTGGATTTTGTCCTCATCTTTATTGTTATCTGTACAACGTTTCAGCCAATGTGCCCTCTGACCTTCTTCCCAAGTTCGCGAAAGCTCCCGAGTCAGACAAGAAATACCTGAAGAAGGCCAGAGTGCATATCAGTTGAAATGTTGTACAGATAACAATAAAGATGAGGACAATAGTCCGAATAATCCAAAAATGAATAGATTCATACATTTTTTTAAGTGCACTAATGTATAACCTCATGAGAATAGAATGGGATAGTGTAAAGAGAATTTGAAGGTACCTGATCCTATTTCTATATATATATATATATATATATATATATATAATATAATAAAAATAAACCTTATTTTGTTCTGGGCTGTCCACTTCAAATATGACCATGCATGTTTGTCAAAGATCGAAAAGAATCTAGGGTTTTATAGTGAATTAAACAGTCAGGTGTGTGTGTGTGGGGCGGAACTTAAAGGGAGAGGCATATACAGAGAGAGGGAGAGAGAGAGAGAGAGACTGCGAGAGAGACGGCTGGCCAGGGGAGTCTTCGGAAAAAGGTTCAACGAGCTACCGAAAATAATTTATGAGACCACCTTCATATTTTGGACTTATTCAAACATAATGGCAGTAAATGGAAAAAAAGTATAACATATTTACGAACATTTTCAAACACGAAACAAAATTATATTTTGAAAGTTAGTCTTTAAAATTAATTTAACAAAATTATAAAAATAAACCCTATTTTGTTCTGGGCTGTCCACTTCAAATACGACCATGCGTGTTCGTCAATTGTCCTTTTAAGTAAAGAAGTATTCTTTTTTTTTCTTTTTAAACTTTTATAAACTGGCATAGTTTCTATCATAAATGATTGGATTATTTATGTTTATATTGGAACTTCTGTTTGTCTAGAGTTTGAGATGTTGACATCAGTCATGCATGTTGATGGTGAGTTGAGAATGACAGATCATCTGTACACAGAATTTAAAAAAAATACTCCAGTAAACAGAAGAAATAAACAAAGAATAAGAAAATCAAGAGAAAATAAGTCACATAAGAGAAATTGAAAAACAGAAAAAAGAACACAAAGTATCATAGAAGGAAGAAGACTGGAATATAAAGAGTTATAGTAAAAGATGAAAAAAGAAATTGTGAGAGACTAAATAGTGTAGTCTAACTAGTTATGACCTATGAAAAAATAATATATTTGACATTTCAAAATTATTCATATTAGTGTAGCGATAGACTTTTCATTACTCTGATGTAAGGTCAAGTTGTGTCACCTATTTTATAATAAATTTAAATGCTGCATTGTTTGGAATCATTTATAGCAAAACATATCTTAATCACATAGAAATATTTGTTGTGAGGCAATTCAAGTGGCAAATCATACAATTTCAATGCTATTTCTATGTATATTTTAATTTTTACATATCTTTGAAATCTTCATAATTTTTTGCACAAAAAGCAAGAACCGGTGATATTTGAATGTGTATATATATATTTACTTTGTTGTTAATTGTTTTATTTTTGTAGTTTCATATATACATACATACACACCGACTGCCCTTTCTATATGTACTATATATGTACTAGCAAAAGTACCCGGTCCATTAAAATTAATAATTTTACATATCTTTGAAATCTTCATAATTTTTTGCACAAAAAGCAAGAACCGGTGATATTTGAATGTGTATATATATATTTACTTTGTTGTTAATTGTTTTATTTTTGTAGTTTCATATATACATACATACACACCGACTGCCCTTTCTATATGTACTATATATGTACTAGCAAAAGTACCCGGTCCATTAAAAATTAATAACAACAGAGAGTGAGTGAGAAGGAGAAAACAGGAGAAAGAGAGAAAATAAAGGAAAATGATTTATCAAATCGATAGATATTTGATTTTTAGCAAGTCAATTTTCTAATAGAAATGTAAAACTTCATTTAAAACTTCAGTTTGCCAATGAAGAAAAACTTTAAAAAATATGAAATTTCTAAAAAACAATTTAAAAAGAAAATTATTTCCAAGTCAACCTTTATTACATTATAAACTAGGAATCACAAGGTTTATGGTTCGATACCGGCCCTCGTCAACTCAGTGTATGAGTAGCACAGGGATCTGTGAGGTAAAGTGAGGAGCTGATTGTTGGTGTGGTGCCTTGCCTCAGATGAAATGTGTGATGTATATGGAGAAGCATGTTTTAGTAAAAAAAAAAAGTCTTTACAAATGGGCCAACCATGGGTTGCCACAACAAACCTAAGTTGAAAAGACAGTCTATGGAGTGGAAACACACTAACTCTCTGGTAAAGAAAAAGTTCTGAGTGCACAGGTTAATAAAAAAGGTCATGCCGACCTCTTCTGGGACATGAAAGGACCTATCACTATGGATTTCCTTGAAAAACTTTTCCTATATATTGCCAACTTCTTATGCAAAATTCCACTTATTGAATGACCCTCATATATATAAAGTCATGTATTTTATATGTAAGTTAATAATATTGTACCTCTAAAATAGTTTATTTTATGTATGTTTCTTTAACATTGCCTTATTATATGACTACAGATAGCATCATCCTGAAAAAGCAAGTCTGAAATCATGATTCTTTTTCTTTATATAATACCAAAACATATTAAGTTATTTCTAAAGCAAAAGTCATAAAATTACCTTGAAAAAATATCTGTAAAGCTATTTACCTAACACCTCCCCCATGAGAAGGATATGACACAAGGTCAATTTTAAAGTGGGGTTTAACAGGTTTGAATTCAGAATTTTTTTCTCAGGGGCTTGTTGCTATGCCAAGGCTGAAGAGTCCAGTCTGTCCTGCTATTTACCCATAGTGGTAAAGCAATGTATGCCCTATACATACTTTCTACGAAACCTTATTCATTTTAGCTGGTTAACAGAATAAGCTTTATATTGCTTCTAATATTTTCTATTAACAATATATCCCTATTTTCTATAAACTCTGTCCAAGAATGTTAAACCTAACAATCAGTCAAAGATGAGAAAATATCCTTTTGTAATCTATATGTGTCATTTGTATATGTAAAAGGGAGACCACTTAAAGAAAGTCGACAAAAAGAGAGAAAGAAAAACCAGACCAATCATATTTGATAATTTTTTTCTATCTACAAAAAAAAAAAAAAAAAAAAAAAAAAAAGAATCAGACAGGAGTGATTTCCCAAGCCCTTATTTATACATTTTCTGTTTTCCTCTACTAGCTGTGTCTGACTAATTCTGATTTCTTAAGATTATATTTGTCTACTTTTTCACGAAACGAATGGCAGACATCTTATCTTGCCATTTGTTTTCTTTCTATTTTAGCTGAACTTTCTCATCTTCAGGAAATTAACAATGTCCCTTTTTCATCTCTCTACACCTGCTATAAAAAATAAATGTCAGACATTTTGCAACTTGTTTTCTAATTACAATTACACAAAAAAAAACACTGACTATAAAAAAATGAATGATTAAATTTTACAGTCTAAGTCATGCACCTTCCTAATTTCTCTTAATCATAAGATATATGAGTAGGTGGTAGAAATGTATACCCAGTCATTTACCATGAAAAGAAACCTAAAAGAATAATATCCACGTATTGAGAAATGAAAACGACAACATTCATTTAATGTTAATATGGCTTCCACTTATCTGAAATCCTTATAAAGAAGAGTTAGAGTCCTTCCTGGGAATCAGTCTTCCAAGCAGTACATGCCAATAATCAGTCTTGAAATAGTGATAGAAATTAAATTGTATTTTTAGGATGCCTATTCCCTTATTTAGATGTTTTGTTTCTTAAATTCCTGGTGAATCATCTTTTGAAGCAGAAAATTATTTGTTAATTGATATCTTTTATTCTAACTAACACTGAAGCTATAGAATTCTCTACTACTAGAATTTTCCTTTGCCCCTCTCTCAGAATGTCAATTAGTTGGCGGGAGTTTCGAACTTTTGGTGTCGGTCAGTCTGGCTTTTTAGAATATGATCGTTTTTTTCTTTGTTCCTTCAGACCTGGTTTAAAAAGATTCTACAACATATAAACCATTACAGACTTATAGAAAATGTGTATTTTGAGCGAGTATGTATTTATCTAATTCCCTGTTACTTTGAGATATTGCCAGTGCCAAGTATGATATTAAAAATCCTTTGTATTTTAATTTTCAAAATTCAAGGAAACAACATCATTTGATTTTCGTTTCATTAATTTCACTGTGATTGCCTTCATTGTCATTGGACACAATTTCACTTAGTTTTCTATCAGATTCACATATAAAATCATCCCCAATGTATAAAATACTTAACTTGATGCTTTGATGTTGGCTCTACTTCCAAAATTAAGAATCATATCTTTTAAAAATATTTGAGAATATTGCATTGTTCTGCAGCCTACCTTCAGTGTACAATCCATTTGGAATGAGAAAGGGGACACTTTCTATCAGTAATGAAAACAAAAAAAAAAAAAAAAAAAAAAATTGCAAGAAGAAATGATGATAACATGAAAACAGAAAGCTATCTCCCATAAAAGCCACAAAGTTAATGGAACAGAAGCATAATAAAGTAATAGGGATCAGTGGAAACTCTAAGAGGTTTTTCTAACAAAATAAATTTGTTTCAAACCTAACTTGCACTTGATTGACATTAATATATATATATATATATATATATATATATATATTAAATAATATATTGCGGTCTATTTATAAGTGAACAGGGCTCAGTACCATGAAGAGAGCATGTATATCTAAGTTAGGTTACTGACTCTTTCTCACTTATGGAATTCTCAAACCAAGTGCTTGGTTTAAAAATCACATAGGCAAACAACTGTCAGTAACCAAGTGCCATTGACTTCGTGTCCATGCTCCCCTAACCTATATATATATATATATATATATATATATATATAGAGAGAGAGAGAGAGAGAGAGAGAGAGAGCATTTTTTAAAAATTTGATATCACAAGAGATGAACAGGGTATTTCAGAAAAATTGATATAATTTTGTAATTTATTAACTTGGCTAATTCTTCTTGTTCCAATGATCTAAAATTTTAACAGCATGTGTAAAAACAATTCAAAATTCTATGTTTGATTCATAAACACCTTTTCTCTACCAATGAATGGAATTTTTATAACTGATATGAAAAAAAAAAGGTCCATACGCTGTGCCTATTCTAATTTAAGTGATCTTAATTCATCTATTTTACTTGTTTCAAAATCTTAGTAACTCTGGCCTTAATGGGTATTCATTAGTTTTATTTTCAAGGTATTTAAGTCAACTAAATATGAAAAACTAAATAAATCACCCATTTTCAAGATTATCATTGTAACATGGAAGCCAACATCTTACTGGGGGTTGATTCAGTTGCATATACCTTTCTATAGCCAACAGGTATCATTACATCTAGTTGAAATAAATATATGCCTTTGGCCTGTCATCTAAAAAGGGTTAATTAATATTCATAATTCTTTTGGTAGAATTAGTTAAATAAAGAAAAGAAAATTAAATACAGAGATGAAAAATAGTTTTTAGGTAGCATCAACATTACACAAAATCTTTTAGGGAGTTGTTTGTATTCCCTTTGTACTAGTTTGCTGCATTTTCTAGCCATTTGGTTCTGTCTCCACACATCCTACACTTTTTATTCTGTTGCATCTTATCTATTTTTTTCTTTGATATAGTTTGTTGTTATTGCATTGTCTTGTGCTGCACTTATAAGAGATTCAGTTTCTCTCTTGAGGTTTCCCTTTCTTAATTACATAGAAAGAGGAGTCATGAGATGAAGACTAAATTAAACTCAGATTCTTTACTTTGGTCAAGAAAAAAGTACTTGTCAAATTTGCTGAACAAATAACATTTGTCAAAATATGTTAATTTGTTAAAACAAAAATCCAGACTACATACAAAAAAAAAACAGCCTTTGAAATATGAATAACTTTTCTTTGAAAATATACAGGAAACAAAAGACTTTATAATATGGGGATTCAAAAGAATACATTGGTCTAAGTTTGTTTGCTTAAGAGAATGTCGATCTTTTTTTAAACAGTTGATAATATAAAAATTGCTTTAGTTTTTCTTCTTTTCACTAAAAAAAAGAAAGAAAAGGAAATGGATATTCAATAATATTCATGAAAAATTTGTATCTTTTTAAAAATTGTCTGGACTTTTTGTGTAATTGATATGAAGTGATATGTGATGGTTTATTTTACTTGACAATGGACAATTTAAAAAAGGTTACAATAATGTCTGAATAAGAACAAAACTAAATATGAAATGTTGTGAAAAACAATAACATTGAACAATGATTAACCATTTCCCCACCCTATTTTGCTCATATATATATATATATATATATATATATATATATATATAACCAAAATTCAAATATTTTTCAGATATCTGTGAGGGTCAAATCAAATTAGCCTTAGGTCCCTGCCAATCAGCATAGACCAATTCAAGGTAACTGATGAACATAGAGAAATACAGACACTATAGTGAATACAACATGGATACAATATTACAGTAATGGAATATCACCAGTCATAATATCAACAGAAAACTACCTAAAATAACAATTTATAACAATTGAAGATGAGGATATCAGATCATTCAAGGTATGCTAATGGTGCCATGTAACCTAGTATTCTCTGCTGCATAGTCAAGTAATTGATGACTAAACTATTCACCCAACATAAATTACTTAATGAGGAGGGGGTGCTAGTAGGATTAAGATTAAGACCTGACCTGACAATGAGCAGATGAACTCTCGTTAGGTCAATGGCCATCTAAATTTTGATAAATCCTAATATCTAAGAGGGAACAACACTGGAGATCTTATAGACATTTCTCCTTGTATATGTATAACATCTAATTATGTAACCAGCAGAAGAAATTATGGGGAACAAGTTTTGTATAATGCTAGATACTTTGCAACCTTGATAGCGCATAGACAATAGTCAAACACAAAACAACGTTGATAGGATATTTTCTCTGTCAGTACATTTATGTTTTCAAAGAACTAAGGATTGGTTTGGTTTGTTTTATGGCATATCAACCTTAATAGATCATTTAATGCCGATTAATTTTAAAATAAATTCATTCTTAAGGGATACTCAATTTTTTTCAACATATTTTCCTATTTAACCCATAGGTCAACTCCGGGCCAGAGTGGATCGGGGAGCAATGGTGATGAAGAGGTGCTCCAGATTCTCCAGAACTGGAAACTCACCATCAGATAGAGTTTAACATCATTCTCAGGACATAAAGACCCTCAACCACCACCTTTTAGCACCCATATGATGATAAGGGTTAGGGCTTGCCATAATCATATAGATGCCAGGGCTTGGCGTGACCACCCGTCTAGCCAAATTAAATAAGGGCCTGGTCAAGCGTGATAGGGACATGGAATTGTAAGTGATGGTAGAGGAAAATATCTTTATGATATAAAAGCAGTTGAATAGCTGTTAAAGCAATACACACACAAACACCAACTTCAATCCAGTTATGCAACTGTCATGGACATATCTGACCTACTGATTAACACAGAGCAGAATATTACTAGGCAACACAAGATGAGGTCAAGACTTATGCCAAACTAGGACAGTGCTTTCAGATTTACAAATAACATCTAAGTGGGAAGGTTTTAGGGCCAAGTCAAATTAATCTCAGGTGTTGGCCAATCAGCTTGGAATATTTCAGTTGTTTCGTTCTGCCACATTGAATACAAATAGGATAGAGCAAGAATACAATGTTACAACAATGGAATATAACAAATGTAATATCAACTGGAGACAACCTGTTATAAGAATTTAAAACAATATCTTTGTCAAGTCTATTGTTCTGCCTACTTCTTTGATCCTCTGTAATATAAATCCAACTCCATTTTATATTCCATGCTTCCAGCTACCATTCCTCTATAATTATTTCAAATGTGGCATTGCCTGACATTTGCAAAGGAATGAAACTATTATTTGCAAAATGTGGCTTTAATTTCTATTAAGGTGGCATTTATGGTGTCATGGTTATCATTGTAGGAAATGGACATGGCAAACTGAGTTCAAATCTTGGATGAGGCTGTTTGCATTTCACATAGTGGTAATACCCTTATGAATCCAATTATTCTCCCACCAATAAGACTCTTTGATTTTGGAATGACAACTGATCAAGAAGAAAGGAAATTGAATTCAAATTTGTTAACCTCCCCCCCACCAAAAAAAAAAAAAGAAACTTACCCTTGTATCACATCCTGTTTGTGTAAATACATATACTGTCGATTAATATAGTTCTGGGAAGAATATCACAGCTTTTTATAGATAGATATTCTTAATTTGTTGACATTTATGATGTTAATTGATTTAAACATTTGTTTCTTGTTTAATTGTTAGTCTTAACTACAGCAATAATGCCATTTAATTTAAGAGTGACTTCTAAACTTTGTAATATCTAATTAAATATGAATAATGATTTGACTACAACAAGTACTTGATTAATTAAAATTTAAGGAAATATTTGTCTCACTGAGAAATTAATTCTATATGATTGGTTATATCTTGCAGCAATAGGGCTTGCTTCAGGCTAATAATTTGTTAGAGAACTTTATATATATATATATATATATATATATATATATATATATATATATATAGAGAGAGAGAGAGAGAGAGAGAGAGAGAGAGTGGGGGGGAATTGGTTAAACTGAACTTAACGAACCTAAATTCCACCATCGTATGTCACCCAACCAAAAGAAAAAATACCAAAAATGAGGGAATTAATCCAATTTAAGGAAATTTTCAGTGTTGATATTTTAATGAATAAAAGATATAATGTGCCAGTTATTTTATTTAAAAACTTTTACATTTTTTCAGGTCAGTTAATTTGAACCACATATCTTTAAGGCATAACACAGATTCTCAAAGATATGTGGTTCAAAGTTAACTGACCTGAAAAAATGTAAAAGTTTTTAAATAAAATAACTGTTGCATTATATCTTTGATATCTTTTATTCATTAATATATAAACACTGAAAATTTCATTAAATTCAGTAAATTCTCTGATTTTTTTTTGTTCAGTGGGGTAACATTCGATGATGGAATTTAGGTTTGTTAAATTCAATTTAACTGGGAAACTGAAATTACCTTTTATAGAAGAACAATACTGAGTTCTTTTTGTAAATTACTTTAAAAGCTATAAATTATTATCAGTTTTTTTGCCTTTTGTTTTCTTAATTTATTGGGGTTTTTTTTGGTTAGATATAATTCTGGAGGTGAGGCTTCTTGTTAAAGAATAAACATTTTGCTGTCAACAAAACAAGTCAGAACATAATATTTCAGGATTATCTTTAGTGACAGTGGAGAAATTTCTTTTACCCCACCCCACTTTTGCTTTTTTAACTCTGGTTCTACTTTCCAAAGATTCCTCTTGTGGATCAACAAAATCTTGTTATTCAAAATGAGAATTGGCAAAAATGTTGGGTTACATTCCAGCTGGCGTTGTTTCTGTTGTGTCTGTCATCATATTAACCTTTAAGAACAAATTTGACAAAACAAAAATGGAATCATATCTTTATATTATGTTTTGTATTCTTTATTTTGTACAGAGAAAATTCCTGTCATTTATAATGAAAAGAAAAAAATGAGTGTGAAATAAAAAAGGAAATAAAAGAAAAGAGAATATGAAGATAAAGAATGAAAAAACAAGAATCAGAAAAAAGAAAAGAAAAAAAACTATATGAAAAAATAAAGAAATAAGAAATAAAAGAAGAGAAAAATAATAAAAATAAGAATTAGAAAAACTAAGTTAATAAATCAAATCAGTTGAAGAAGAAAAAAGATTTTGAAGAAAATGTAAGAATAATCAAAAGGAAAAATATGGTAACAGTAGAAAAGGAAGTGAGAAGAGAAATTATATTTTATAAATAAATCATTGAATAACTAAGCAGTTAAAGTTAAAGTTCTTGAAACAGAGAATGAATGAAAGCTTATAATAAGGATTGAAAAAAAAAAATATGGAAAGGGCTATGTTAAGAGAGATAAATAAGGAAAATAAATAATGGAAAGAAAATGACAAAAAGCAGACAAAATTGATTAAAAATCAAAAGTAAATGTTAGAATGAGCCGAAGAAGTAAAAGGGGGAAAAACAATGAAATATATTGAAAGAAAACTATTCAATAAAATGTGAGAAATACACCAATGGACCAGATTGAAAATAAGAGTTAAAAGGGAAAAGACCTTAGATTATTAAAAAAAACACAAAAAAACGTTTGTGTATAAGAAAGGAATCTAAGTCATCACCTGCAGCATAGAATTTAAAAGCTTTCTGACACTTGGCAAAACTTTAATTTAACCTTCTAAGGAGCTCAGTTTCGAGTAGCATTCTTTGATTACTTCCCAATTGTAAATGATAATGGCAGACACAAAACCATATGTGAAAAGTAGGGATTTAAAGACGTGCAGTCTAGAACATTATAAGTGAGAATATAGAATCAATACAAGACCAACATCAGAAAATAAAACAAATTAATAGGAACTGATCTACCATTCCATATTTAAGTGAGGAAATGAATATCATTGGTCAAATCGGTACTAAGATTTACAAAAAATATGATTGTCAATGCTTTTACATAAAGATGAGATGTTTAAAAGATGTCTTCCTCAAAACCAACTATAGAAAATTTCTAATAATCAAGTTTTTTTTTTGGTGAAAACAAATACAATAGTGAAAATGTCTATATTATAATTCATGCCTCGAACAAAAAGCAAAGTTATTATATTAAAAAACTGTATTCAATATATATATATATATATATATATATATATATATATATGTGTGTGTGTGTGTGTGTGTGTATTTGGGCAGCATTCTTTCATTTATACATGTAGAATTAAAGAAAAGACACATCTCCTGTTTAACAATTTTATTTTTGATCTTTTCGAGTTTTCTGGCCAACTTTTTAATATTTGGGTGGAATTCGTGGATAAGTCCACCAAAGTTCAAGTCCCAAGTACTTTCGGCACGTCGAAGTGCCATCATCAGGGGTGATGTGTTCCAGCCTCCACATTAATATAATTTAAAAAAAACTGGAACATATCACCCCTGACGATGGCACTTTGAAGTGTCGAAAGTACTCGGGACTTGAACTTTGGTGGACTTATCCACGAATTCCACCCAAATATTAAAAAGTTGGCCAGAAAACTCGAAAAGATCAAAAATAAAATAGGATATGTGTCTTTTGTTTAATTCTATATATATATATATATGTGTGTGTGTGTGTGTGTGTGTGTGTGTTGATATTGATAATATAGTTTGCTATATTTATAATTAAAAAGTGCTCAACATCATAGATAGAGCATGTATATCTAAGTTAGGGTAGCAAAGACATTAAACCAACAGTGCTTGGTAACTGACAGTTTCTCACCCATGCAATTTTCAAACCATCTTGATTTGAAAATTGCATAAGTAAGAAAATGTCAGTTACCAAGCGCCATTGACTTTATATCTTCGCTACACTAACTTTATATATATATATATATATATATATATATATTGCAGTCATCAAGACAGAGAAAAAAACGAAAAAACAAAACAACTGAAAGGACCAACAGAAGCATTTCTATTATTAAGTATTTCTATCTAATACTAATAATTTGGAATCAAGTAAATAGTTTTAAATAACTATTCCTAATTGATTATAATAATAATAATAATCACTATAATAATGTGTTTGTACACAGTTATATGGTTTCAAACATTCATATCCAATACTAATATTCACAAAAAGAAAATAGATTGTGCACTAACAATTACAATCACTCTGGATCAGAGTGGACCTAGGAGCAGAAGTCCAAATAACACTTTTAAAGCTATTCAATACTCCTGTCTCTGAAAATAATCAAATACAAATAACGTTCAACCACAGTTTAATTCAATCATTTAGTCAACTTAATCTTCTCTAAATTTATACTTTGTACCAATATTTGTTATAAATAATAAATAAACCACTTTGTGAGAGAAACAAATATTACAGGTTAGATATCCAAAAGGTATGAAATATACACATATTCTTTCTCAAAATAAAGTACTGAATCCTTTTTCATATGAATTAAGTGCTCTGAATTATAAAGAACAACAATGAAGACCTCATCCTGTTTTTAACAACAAAAAATGATAATAAAAGCAAGTTAAAAAAGAATTATTTGCTAGGTGAACAAAATACAAGATATACATTTTCTTTGCAGCAAGATTAAACCTGTAATAAGTCGAGGTCCCCTAAGACATGCTTGCTTTATCTTTGGTTAAGCAGCTTTAGGGTTTTACAGATAGCTGTTCAGAACACAAGTATTAAATGCAAAAGAAGTAAATATATAGAACCAGTATTTATGATCAAATTACACATACTGGATCAATATGTCTCAAACATCTGGAATAGACCTGCCTTTGTTATATTTTCTGTAATAATCAGTACCAACAATATTATATTATTCCATCTGGTCCTCTCTTATAGCTGATGTGCCTTTATGTTTATCTTAGAATATGATCACAAGTGAGTAGTGAGAGATGATGCTGAAAGAACTAATTTCATACTTGTCTTTCTTTGTGCTTGAAAAGTCATCCCCAAAGATTATAAATCTCTTGGATGACATGTCATATTTAGTATTAAAAGTTTTCCATAATATGATTAGATAAGCTAATAGAAAATCCATTATGGTATCCACGCTATTATGTTCTACATAATCCATTTAAAAAAAGCCATGGTAAATCAAGAAAAACATTGAAAAAAAAAAATCATTATTTAAAGATTGCCCAACATGAGTAAAAACAAATAAAAACCACATTTGTTTTAAACATAATTGAAAACATTTCCTAAATGAATGTAGAACAGTAAACATAAAGTAAAGTATAGGCACAGTGGCCTATTGTTCATATCAGGCAGAAAATGAGGGAGTCGGTCTCCTTTTCACTAGTGCTAGACCAGAGAGATTGTTTTTGCATCTGATGTAGAGTGCCATAGTTACCTTTAGCTGCCCACTTCGAATCTGCAACCTTGTGCTTCCTAGGCTCAGCCAACTAAAAATATTTCTTTATTTTCTACATTTGTTTTAAAAACTTTACTTAATATAAAATCTAATAATTGATTTGTTTTTTAGTTAATACAAAGTTTTGTTGATTACTACATAGTATATGCCTATCTAAATTCTTTGGTGCAGTATTATAAGTAATTTCATATTCAATAACCATTAAGCAAGCAACATGAACAAAAAATATCTCTGAAATTTTGCAGAATGACTTTTGATTCTGAATAATTTTAGTGTTGTTCATTAGTATTTAATTTGATGGAATTATTCTAATGTACTATATGAAGATTGATTTATAATGTTGCCTTAAGGTGTTTCTTCAACCAAATTATATTTCTCAGAGTCAGATTAATGTTATAATACAAAACATCAAACTTTCTAATCTAAGACAATTATTTCTTAGATTTTGCATCCAATTTGGACTTTGACTCTCAACATTATTTCTAAAAATCTATTACATATGTCAGTTAATATACATACATATAATATTAATCATGTAGCTTGCTTTATTTATCAATCAAGAGTGCTCAATATCAGTGACAGAGCATATATAAGTTATGATAGTGTAGACAGAGTCAATGGCGCTTGGTGACTGTCAGGTTTTTTCTATGTAAGTATCAGATAATTGACCAAACGATTGTAGAGGTGAGAAAGTGACAGTCACCAAGCCTTATTGACTCAGCACTATCCTCATTTTCACACTCAAACACACACACATATATATATATATATATATAATATATATATATAATGAAAAAACAAAAGATGTTTACAACTGAAATAGGCTCATCAGAAGAGAAAGTGTGCAAACCGTTTCGGGGCCAAATCTCTTGACGGTTTAAAAAGCAACACCCGGCCCATCCTCAACTAATATGAGGACCCTATTGCATTATAATGTATCGACCGCACGTAGGTCGGTCATCAACAAAAATAAGACGGGAAAAAAGACCGTTAGTAAAAACAGAACGCTGGTAGTCAAACGTTGGAATTAATCAAAAAAAAAAAAAATTGTGCTGTCTGTATTAAAAATAATATGAATTTTATTTAAAAATAAAATGAATCTCATTTTTAATTTTGAAAATAATCAGAAGCATTATAGTAATAAAATAAGACTCAAAAAAGTCTGATGTAAAGTTATAGAAAAGTGTAAAATATGTATAAAAAGTGTATATAGAATATCAAAATTATTGTAATACAATCCAACTGTAAAATAAGTAGCCCACGTGCAGTCGATACATTATAATGCAATAGGGTCCTCATATTAGTTGAGGATGGGCCGGGTGTTGCTTTTTAAACCGTCAAGAGATTTGGCCCTGAAACGGTTTGCACACTTTCTCTTCTGATGAGCCTATTTCAGTTGTAAACATCTTTTGTTTTTTCATTATATCTTATTCATACTGTCAGATTAATTTCCATTTTATTTTCACATTATATATATATATATATATATATATATATATATATATACTCACACACTAACACATATACATATATATGTATATGGTAAGGATGTTTTGGAGATTAAATCTTAGTTAGAAATATATGTATTTGTATAAATATAGACATTTGTATGTTAAAACCAAATGAAAACACATTATAATTGAGCCATTTTGCTAGGTTTTAGCTTTTATTAAAAAACACAAACTTTTGTTCAAACCTTTAAAAATGGTGTTTTTAGCATGCTAATATACAACCCCAATATATCTGATAAGTGCCAAGCTTGAAACTTTTCAGAAAATTTGAAGAAAAATTGTGTATGTTCAGATCTAATGAAAACACATCAGAATCAAACCATTTTCACTATGTGACAGTGGAGAAAAAATTATAAAAAAGAAATAAGAAAAAAAAACTGTGTGCAAACACTTAAAACTTACAACAACTATATTTAAACTACAGCTGTTTCTCAGCAGTAGTTTATATACATTTGTGTGTGAATGAAAACAAAATCAAGATATAACCATTGGTAAATAAGATTTATATGTTTTTTATTAATCTTTGGTATTTATCTTTGGCCTGTGTGTTCATTTCAAGTTTGACAAACTTATGAACAGAAGGATGAGCATTTGAGATTATGAAAAGTTTAACAATATCTTCTGATTAGAAAATAATTTTTACTGTTTTTATTAAATCATATATACTAGTACAAAATAAAAAAAACGACCAGGCGATGTAAAAATAAATTTTTGAAATGTATTGCCAGAGGGTGGGAGTAAAAAATTCAATGTCAGCGAGTTTGTACCCTAAGTAAGTAAAATCATCAAGTTGATTAAAGGATTAAAAAATAAAACAATTTGAAATGTAAACTTTAAATATTATTAAAATAAAACAAACTATATATAGGTATATAATACCAGTCATGTATTTATTAAAACTTGTTTAAAAAACAATGAGGACTGTCTAATGTTGCATGTTCAAATTTTGAGTGTATTTATTCTATGTTATGACGATTTTGGGTAATGTGACATAATTTTTGTTACAGACAAAAACCGGAAGCGAATCTCCATTATTAATAGATAGTGAGAGTAGTGATTTTTTAATTCTTTGACCTTCGCTGCTTGAGAGTTGATGAAGTGGAAACTGAAAAAGAACATTCATTATTATCATATGTCATATACAACTGGAGATGGACAGAGAATCAAGCAGCTAAAATAAAGTCAAAGAACAAAAGTAAAAATAAATATTTTTATTTTTGTTCTTTCACTTAATGTTGTTTCATGTTACCTGTGATATTACAGGTTAGAATTTAATAAACCAAAATAAAAATTAAAAATTAAATTGTATAGATAAATATAAGTGACGTACTTATTTTGTATGGCCTGCAACATATTCATATTTTTAGTTACAGTCTCAATGGCATAGACTTTAGTAATAAATGATACTTAATAATGTTTTGATTATATAATGTTCCAATAGAAATAATAAAATTTTGGTTTAGAAAAAAATTATTCTTTATGAAAAAACTAGTAAAGATATCTATCTTTCTGGCCAATACTATATATATACAATTTAGGCAAAAATTACCTTGGTAGACACCTTAAAAAAGAGAGCACCACAGCAATGACTAAGGACAATGTGTCAATTTCTATAGAACTTACAAAATTTATGTTTTTGATATTTAAGAAGTAATATCAATGTTAAATCTTTAAAGATTAATGAAAATAAACAAAAACGGTGGCCCAAAAGTCTCGTCACCCTACATATATTTTAGAGGCAAAATAATTTCATAATAGATGAAAATATGAGAAAATGATTTAATTTTTCAAGATTTTTTCATTGGTAAAATAATTACCAAACTTCTATTATTAAAACAAAAAATAATAAAAGTTAAAACAATATGTAATACTGACAAAACTTTCCAACCACCCTGTACTTAAACTTTAAAAAATCATTCATGATTAAGTGATTTATAAAAAAAAAATCTAGCTTCTTTAAACTTTCTTTTAGAAAATGTGACCTGTAAGGAACATTGGAAGTATCACGCTGAGCACATATCTATGGCATCTTTGTAGATTATTCCCCAGCCATGAATATAAAACAAGAATAAGGATTATCTGGATTATCTCTTGTGTGGAGGAGCATCAAACACTGACAGATTTTAAGCTAAGCAGGCTTCTTTCAAATTTTATACACTGCACAAGAGGCCTGCAAATGCCTCAAAGACAGACTCAAGTGCCTAGAGAAATTTTTGCATTCACTTTTCCACCTCTTCAAGATATTCTGGTTGAACATTTGGCGCCATCAATCCTCGGTCTTTTAACCCTTGCCATTATATAAGTGTTAACCTTGTTCACTTATTCTTCTACCTGGACACCAATCAAACCAAGTCTATTCAGTTCAATTCCTACTTGCCTTGATAATCTTGTTCAGAAAATTGATAGGTGCCATGTGAAGTGGTTGTTATATAGAGAAATCTTTCTTGTCCCGCTGTATATTTCACATTGAACCCAGTTAATTCATATCTACCTGGGTGGAAAGCATCTGTCACTATTATATCAGTGACAAACATTTTGCTCTTGGTTCAATTCCGACATATGCAATGTTCACAAATATCATCATCAAGGTGTGCTGACAGCTTTGGATTCCATTGTATCTCTTTCTTTCACCTATCAGCTATCATACTTAGCAAGTCCTCTAGACGGCATCCAGGGATTGTACAGAGCTTACAACTGCAAGTTTTTGCTGGTCGGCAAACACTGGTTTGTCTGTGGGATACCATAGGAGAACATTGCCCAGCATGCCTTGCTCATCATTAGTTGAATGGGGGGTAAGTGGTTGTACAGCTGCTTCCAGGATTTGTTCAAAACAGCAGCATGATTGCTGAGCTGGCTTCAGAGTGCTTCGGCCTCTGGAGCAGCTAAGTAAAATTAACAGCATTGATACCAGGGGGCTATCCCCCTAGGCAATACCTGCCCCCTTGATTTAAAGGGGCAGGGCTGGGTTTATTTCCCAGTGCCTAACATGCCCCACTTGAAGGGGAATACTGACGGGATCAACACACTTTTTGTGCCTACCACCCATGAGCTTCAGCTTGTGGGTGGGCCAACATAAAAATGTCCTTGTCTCACGCCCTCATAAGTTGGATGAGAGGCAAATACACGTGTAGTTGCCATCTAGCATTTTCTCCATTGATTTTGTTTGATGCCAAGTGTTTCAAGCAATTTTTTTAAAGTCCAAGTGATACAGTAGAAATTCGACATGAGCAAGTGTGCCATTGGCACAGGGGAGTAATTTCACTTGTTCCTTAGGCAAGAATCCAAACCATATGACCTTTAGGCACCCTTTTTGATCTCGATTAAGAAAGGACATGTTTTTCATTTACACTGTCAATATCCAGTTGTTTTAACATACGATTTTTAGATTTTTAAAAAATCATAAAACTAACCCCTAACAAACAAATGGATATTGATGGTGTAAATAAAAAAACATGTCCTTTCTTAATCGAGATCAAAAAGGGGTGCCTAAAGGTCATATGGTCCAAGAATCCTTTAAGCCATTTTAGGTATCACATTTTTCAACTAGCCTTTTTGAAGAAAAAAAAAAAAAGAAAACACACTCTTTATTCTTACCAAGTTTAGAGGATTAAATTCAAGTTTACTGTTTCATTTTTTTGTTATGATCTTATTCCTTTCAAGAGGGACAAAATATCATCTATTGTGTGGTACCCATATGCTGAGTTGGTAATGGCCGGTATTGAACCAGGAACCTTGTGTTTCCCAGGCAAATGCTCTACCAACTGAGCTAAACTGTCCCTATTTAGGTTATCACAAAAAAAAAAGAAAGCAAGTCAGGTCCTAGGGCGTCAAACTATGTTAAACTGACCCTATATTATGTTTTCATCCTTTAGGATGATTGAAAACTTTTATCTGAATGTAGTATCTGTTTCCATGGAGATGTCATTTACTTTCGAAAAGAGTATGGGGCACTTAGTGAAAATTCAACTCACTAGTAACCATTACACCATGTAACTGGAGGCGCCTGTGGTGTAATGGTTATAGTTGTAGGAAATAGACAGGGACAAGCATTCAAATCCTGGACATGGCTGGTTGTATTTCACATAACACTAATACCCTTGGGAAAGGTGAACATTCAACTATCCTCCCTCCAGCTAGGGATAAAAAGTAGGGCAGACTGGGATCTTTAAATTTTTAAACTAGTCTAGGAGAAGGAAAACTCAGAATTCAAATTTGTTAAACTCTGCTTAATAAATTGACCTTGGGTCACATGATACTCGTACTGAGAGGTTGGTAAGTACATACACTATATGAGATGGTTAACCATCACCATGGAAATGTATTTAAATATATTACAAAACTTAAAATAACCATCTATATATTCATCTGTCCGTTTTCTTTTTCATATTCTATATTGATTTTTGAGGAAGTATTGAATTAAATAATAAGTTCTTTCATCTGCCTATTTTATTTTCAAAGGAAAGAAAATTGTTTTAGAAAATAAAATCAGTGTAATAATAATTTTAAAAACATTCTCTGTGGATTTTAACCACCCAAAAAACTGAGCAGTATCTGTGCTACTTTCTAGAGGTCCATAGACCCAGGTAGCCTGAATTCCCTCTGAGAAATAGTAATTTGTATGCAGCTATTGCCTAGCAACAATACAGCCAATCAGGCAGTTAAAATAACAGATCACAATGATTTACATTTTTTCAGACAGAATTCCAGGTTGGCTTGCAATGAGAGTGGGTGAATCAAGGTTCTAAGATTTAAAAGGCAGGCTTAGAATTTGTGAAAAAATTTTAAATTTCCTTTTTTGTGCATGCAAAGATCTTTCCATCTGTCAAAAAATGGCTTCTTTTCTGTAATGCCATTTGGGGTTATGAAATATCCTAACAGATCAAAATTTTATTTCTCATGAACAATCAGCCAAAAATACTATTGACCCTCATTGAAATGCATCAGATGAATCTTGTGCTATCTTGAAGAAACTCAGACTGAATAAATAAAGCCTTTCATTTTAAATGCTAAAAAAAAAAAATCCTTAAGGAACCTTTCCGGTTTCATTGAAATGCATGTAGCAGCTCACACATTATCTTGTAGAAACTTATCCACACAGAAAGAATTAAAATTGTTTGCTCATGCAGGTGAGACAGGTCTTTTAGAGAAAGAATCCTCGTGATTTTTATTTGATTTGGCTTGCAAAATTGACTAGAATTTGTTCCCTCTAATATTTCCTTCTTTAAAAACTCATCTACATTGCTTTTGAAGATTTTATATAATTTAAAATCAGTTTTGGTAATGAAGGTCTGTTTAGCCATTCAGATGGTGGATTTTAACGTAACCTCTTATCTTGTAAATATCCTTTTTGGAAAATCAGCACTAAAATCTGTGACATTATTCTGCAAATAAGCATTTGCATGATTAGGTGTGATGCTTTACTCAATAAAACCTGAATAAAAGAAATCCATTTTCTTTATTTAACTCTACATTCTTCTTCTAATTCTTCTTTGCAGTCAGTTATTCTATTTATTTCTATATTCCCATCATTATATAAGAGTTTGTTTTTCTTTCCTAACATTTTTTCAAAAAGAATTCCTTTTTTCACATTTTATTCATTAAAACCCTGCATTTCTGTTTCATCGAAAAATGTATTTCTTGAAAAGCACAAATAATATGCCCTTAGATATAGACATGTATTTTTAGATTTCATAAGAACCATCCTGTAAAAAAAATTAATTGATCTGTAAAATACATTAAATCTTTGATGCCATAGTCTGTAAAAAAAAATGTCCAATCCTTTATGTCAAAATATACAAATGCTGTCAAACATATGAAGGTTATTATTTGCACTAGTGTCTTCATCTACGTCAGTTTAACACTGGAATCAACCAAAAATGAGCCTTCCGGGTGGTTAGGTGCAAAGATTTTTCAAGTCCCTCTTTATGGGGGCACTTCAATTGTCAGCCAATATATAAACCTAAGTTAAGGTAATATGGACATGCTGTCAATGGCACCTGGTTACTGACACATCTGAAGATGGCATAGGCGAGAAACTGTCACTAATAAGGCACCTTTGACTCCATGTCCACGCTACCTTAACTTAGATATAAATACTCTATCCATGATATTGAGCACTGTTTACTTATAAATATGAACCCATATTATATATTTCCATAATTTGTGTCAAAATCATGCAATTATTTATCCATGAATCAGAGTTTATAATCTTTGTGCTATGCCTAGAATCATGATATCACTCCTGTCAAAATACCAAGAACAGCATTCTTGCTCCCCAGTCATCAAATCAAATCTCTGAGTAGTATCTTTTATTTCACTCAGAATATATATATATATATGTATCTATAATTTAGGATAGCATAGACATAGTCAATGATGTTTGGTTACTGTCAGTTTCTCACCTATGCAATCATCAGACCAAGTTTGTCTCATGATTGAATAGGCGAGAAACTAACAGTCACCAACTGCCACTGACTGTATCTACATTATCCTAAAATATATATGGTTTTAGTCAATGGAGAAATCATCCACTGGAACTGGACTAATTTATTTTTAAACAATACAGAGTGAAGTACATGTTGTTATTAGTCATGATCTAAGAATCGACAGTGAAATGAGAAAAATCTAGCCAACATAGATTAAATAAAGTATTTGGATAAAAAATCCAAGCATCTGAAGAAGGGATGAGGGTACAATTACTAAAACATCATGACTAATAAAAACCAAGATTAGGACACTAGTTTCAATACACTAGTGTATAATAATAGTTTCTCATTTCAGCAATTAAGACAAAAAATTATAGGCTCATAAACTTAGGAAAGTTTCTTCTCATTGCCAGCTAAGAAGAAACATTTATTTTTCAGTATGTCAAGGGTTGAAATCTTTTGATTCTTCAAAATTAATTTACATCTAAAATTGACACTAGACACAATTTCTAGTCAGTACAAACAAAAAAATATAATAATTCAAACTTTTTTTTTTGCATCTGTATTTTAAAAACATGAATATTAACTTTACTTGAGAATTAACAAAGAATCCTTAAATAACTTATTTCCATGTTCACTTGAATAAAAGATTCATACAATAATAATTTGGTTTTTGTGTATCACATGTAGAAATTGGCATGTTAATTATCAGTGGAGGAATATTGAAGAATAGAAAACAAAATTTTAATCAAAATTTCTGGACTATTTCAAATATTTAATACTTTAACATGAAAATACATCAAAGAATTTTTCTAATTTTGAGGAAATTAATTCGAAAACATAAAATTCAGTGAGGAATATCAGAATTCATGATATATGAATCAAAATTGTCTCCACTTCATTAACAACGTATTCAGGCAAGATGCAGTGTTGCACTTAATTAACCCAACAGGTATTTTAATTTTACCCATCATGCAATGTCAAAAAATATAAATCACACTTCTTGCATGCAAAAAGCAGTTTGGCATTTTCTCCACCAAAAAGATAAACCCCAAAATAATTTTTTTTTTTACTTACTGCCTTTACCTTAAATAAAATAACGCCTTAGCTAATGAAAAAGAAACCATCAAAAACTTATGAATATAATTGTTACAAAATAATGTTCATGTATTTCTTAGTTATTTATAGGAAAGTATATTCAGTTTCTGAAGGCGGTTTTGTATGCATTCATATAAGTAAACTCTTCATGTATTTCATATAAAACTAAGTACCATAATTATTTGTACATAAGAAACACTATTTTTCTATATTTTACAGCCTATAAGTAAGGGGTGTGCATGATACATAATAGCTATATAATTGACTGTTTTCAGGCTACCATAGTCATCAAAATTTTAGATTTTATTTTTATTACAATTTTCTTGTTTTATTACAACTTGACCATAGAATGACAAAGCAAGTTATATCTATAGTTCAAATTGATGCATTTGGCCCAAATACGTAGTTGGTTAACTACTTAATTGGCTGATATTGACAGATGTCCATTTGTATTCATTGACGAAGGAACTGCAAAACTGAGGAGCACCAAGGAACGACCAAAGGAACATAACCAATTTTAAGGGACACTAAGGAGGAACACAAGGATTGTTCACTAAGGATCGCGCTCTGATTAAAATGTGTGTCCTGGATACGATACAAAACTACATCTGGTTGTGAAGCTCCAGATCTGGAGCCGCCCTGTCGTCTAAAGATTTAAAATACACCGACTGCACCTTTGCAGTAGGGTAAAATCCCCCCAGTGTGGCCACCTGTGGGTGGTTACCCGGGATGCTTAATGATGAAATCCTGGTGACTGAGCAGTCGATGGCATGCAACACACCACTTTAGCCCTTACTTGGGCTAGACGGGCGGGCAGAGAGGTCCCCTTTGATCAAACAGCTGGTCACGTCAATCTCTAGCACCTATAAATGTCCATTGTTTATAATTTTGTTTCTCCTAATGTGGGCTTAATTTTGCTAGAACATGCCTGCGTATTTGTCATAAATACTATGTACATTTTGTGTTTTAAAACATTTATATAAACTACACAGATTCTTATTTTCATTCAGTATGAACAAATAAAAAGTTAAACAAATACTAAATTTTGGTTAAATTTAGATGCTATAAATTCTATCAAGTCAGTGCCTTTTATATAAGAGAATTTTTTTTTTTTTGTAATCCAAAGTTAGGGTCTCGTGTTGTACACAAATAAATACAGTAAACACTTATTTGGCAATGTTTTACAAAAATGCTAATTCCCTAAAGCTTGGAGACAAATTTGATTTTTTAATATATTTATTGCTTTTATGACTATCCTTGTCTAGTTTTTAAGAAATACTTCTGGGATTCTCACAGTATTCATACTCAGATAACATGAAGGATATAATTCATATAAGCAATAAATCATTTCTTTGTATTGTGATCGAGGGTACAAATTACATTGCTTTTATCCTGACAATTTCTGTTTGATGTATGAATAAAAATATAACCTTAAAATCTGAGAACCTAGGATATTTATCATTATTGTACACTTAATATTAGTTCTGAAAACAGAAACTGATATTCTTGCTTGAGATTTACCAAATGAACTCAGTGAATCAAGTTCAAATCTTTATTTTTGACATTGATATCTTTCTTCTCTGACAAGAATCCAAAACTTTGTTTTCTCAAATCAACAGTCATTTTAATAACTTAAAATAGTTGTTTTCATCAGTAGGTATTAACCCAACCTATTTACCATGGGTAAGGATGTCACACGTGGTCAAAAGTATGGGGCATTTAGTGAGGATCAAACTTGCACTTGTTTAATAACCAATCAGAGAGATTAGCTGGCAAACTATTACATCACCATTATTAAAAGTAGATAATCTTTTGCCTTTAACTTATTTTCTTTAGGTTTGGTTAGTTTTGTTTTATGGCATATCAACCTGCTGATATGAATTTGAAATGAATTAATTATTAATGGATACACAATTTGTTTTTTATGAATACATTTTTCTATTTAACCCATGAGATTTGGTTCGTGGGTGGTCCCACATTAAACAACCTTGTGTCATACCCACATATGTGGGATGTAAGGTAAATACCTTAACAGGGATGTGGTCCCTATGATCTGAATTCTTCCTAAGAATTCTAATTCCTCCCCTTTGCAGAGATTTCTAGTATTCCGAAGATTTTTCATATATTCATGTTGTAGATTTTTCAACACCAAAAGCACAAAGTCCTAGTATTTTGTAATCTTTGATTGTTTTTGTTTTGTTTTGTTTTGTTTTACAGCATATCCACCTCAGTGGGTCATTTAATGCCGATAAAGTTTTTAGATAAATCAATTCTTAATGGATAAGACAATTTTTTTATAAATATATTTATTCTATTTAACCCATAGATGGGACCCTAACAGGTACTACCACTCTGAGTCAGAGTAGACCAGGGAGCAATGGTGATGAAAGGGTGCTCCACATTTCCCAAACCTCCAAAACTGGAACCTCACCATCAGATAGAGTTTAACGTCATTCCCAGGACATGTAGACCCTCAGCCACTGTCTTCTAGCACCCATATGATAAAAAGGGGTTGGGCTTGCCGTAAGGGCAATAGGGTTGGGGCAATCATATAGGTGCTAGGGCTTGACGTTACCAGCTGATTGATCGGAGGGGGCCTCTCCGACCGCCCGTCTAGCCTAAGTAAGGTTCTAAGTTGAGTGTTGCAGGTCATGGACTGCTCATCCACCAAGACTCTATTCTTAAGCATCACGGGTCACCACCCACGGCCAACAGGTGGCCACATTTGGGGGAGTCTTACCTTATTTTCCTTAAAATGGTGTTAAAAAACAGCATTGGAATAATACTGAGCAACTCCATATATGCTGTGAGCCGTTTAAATTAGGCAAAGAGATAAAGAAGACAACAAAAATGTGTGAATTCATCTGAAAAAATAATTGTATAATAGCAATGCCTAATCTCAAAAATTAAGTTGTAATAATCTTATTTGGTACAACAGCTAAAATTGTGCAATAACAAAACTGAGAGAACTGGTCAAGAAGAATCAAGGTATAACAGTAACACTACTATGTTAACAAAAATAACTGTTATCAGTAAACATCCACAGGGCCAGTTCATAGAATGTTTTGTATTGTAAATTAGTTTATGTGATGCATGATGAAAGAAATTGAGGGAATATAAGCTACCTTTCTTCTTGAGTTTTCAAAGGACTGGATTAAGGCTGTTTAAAGCACAAGGTTCTCCCTCGGTTTAATTCCACTATTCAGGCTCAATAGTATGTTCTTATTGATTGTCCACAATATTGGATTTTCTTTTATCACTGTTGGCAATTCAAGGAACCTTTTCCCCACTGACATTTTCACTAAAGTTTATTAATACATTCAATGTAGTTTAACTTAGGCATAATACCACCAGTGTTTTTGTTAGAGTTATCATTAGAAATTGCTATGGAAAACTATTTATGCTTTATTTTGGTAAATAAAATAAAATTAACAATGCATTCATAGTTCATTCTATTGTCTGAACCTACTATGAATTTTTCCAGTTTCATTTCAAATTTCTCCTTTTCCTATATAAGTTGCCCTACCAATGCTAGATAGTTCAGTCTGCCCTATTATTTACTCATGACTGGAGAGAGAGGAAACGGATTTTATTTGTATCATTTAGAGTCCATTTCTTACAAAAATAATCATTATTATACTGGCTGCATTTCTTTAACCAAAATAATACATTCTAAGAAAATACATATTCTGAGTATTTTCAGAAACACTCTAGAGCCTGAGTTCCAAATTTCGTTAAGATCTAATTTAAGGTGAACGAGTTTTACTATTAAAATCAACTTATAATGAAAACTTTAAGCGGTTTATTTCTTTTTCTTTGTTTAATGACATATTTATGGGTCATGTAATGCTAAAGTCATCCTTTTAGAAGAACAGTAGTGGCACTATTTAGCCCATACATAGAAACAACTTAAATTTTTTAGAACTTTAAAGGATAGTCTCTGTCTTTTGAAATACCTCTCATTTGTATCAATAAACTGGTAGAAATAATTTTCATTAACCTCATGTGGTGGTTGACCCTTAGTCACTGCATTCTAGTGCCTATATGATAAAAAGCATTGGGTGTTTACAATAAAAGCAATTTCAAGGGATACTCATATAGTGTGACAATAAAAAGATTAAACAAATTGAAATTCAAGATGTTGAACTTGTATGAATGAAGAGATGAACAGTTTTACCTTGGGATGAAAGCTCCAGTCACTTAGGGATTAGATCATATTATCTTATTCAAGGATTTCAAAAACCACTTACCTAAAAAGAAAGAAAACATGAATAAATAAGTATTAATTATTAATAATAACTATCATTAAAATTCAATCAATTCATAATAAGAAACAAAGAAAACAAAACAAAAAACGTTATGCATATTTTTTTCAGACTGGTGTCCTTATCTGGGTTGTTATAAGTTGTAAGTAAAGTCATTGAGGTGGCCTAAAGTCGTATCAGCCAGACAATGGGAGTCTATCCCCTTTTCACTAGTGCTAGACTCAGGAGATTGTTTTGGCATCTGAAGTGGAGTGCCATACCTTCCATTAGCTCCTCACTTTACTGTACAGATCCCTGTGCTACTCATATGCTGAGTTGACGAGGGCCAGTATCGAACCCGGAATTTTGTGGTTCCTAGTCTAACGCTCTACCAACTGAGCTAAACCGGTGATATTTTGGTCATTGTACTTTCCGTCTTCAGACATCTATCATAGTTGGTAACCTTGTGAGAATTTCGAATCGAACCTTTCTTCTTTTTAAATTCTCTGACAATGTCCAAGTATTTGTTTATCTTTTCACTTACTTTCATTTTCAGTCTGCTTTCTGCTGAAATAGCAAAATCTACTAGATTCTTGTTAATCAACACTAGATTTGGTCTTCTGATTATCATTATTATTATTATGAAATAGGAATAGTTACTTAAAACCATATAAGAGAACGAACTGTTTATTAGGGAAAATCATTCTCATTCTACCATTCATGTTTCTATCAGTTAATACTTCCAATTTAATTCACCATTATGATCACTTTTACTAAACCAGATTATATGACGTTTCAGCACTATCTGATCTAGGAACTGAACTCATGAAAATAGAATCAAAACAATGTACCAGTAGGGATTAAAATAAAACGAAAATAAAATTAGAATAAAAAACCCAAAAAACTCCCATGGGCGTTCACTGGAAGAACACTCTGTGCATGTCCGACAAAAAGGACTGTCCCCCGACCCCAAAAGAATCTCTTGGCCATTTTGAGTTTAGGCCTTAACTGTGTCTGGTCAATTTTACTTGCCAGGGGGACATCCCCTTGCCACAGGCAGGTATGGCTAGTCAAAGATTAAATCATAAAACTACCTCTTGCCTTAGTCTCTTTCTTTTTCATTCTTTTAAATTCCTTCTTTTCAGCACGACCACTAAATGAGATGGTGTATAAAGCACAAACTCTAAGAACACGCACCCAATAATATCCAGCAACATTAAACCTAAAACACCCCAAACCTCACCCTACCCTATATACCTCCATAAACTGCATAAAGGTTTCACTTTCAAATTTTTAGAAGATGACTGTTACATATACCTGTTGAGTACAAAAGTTGAAATCTTTTGACTATAACAATGAGGACACTATTCTGAGTGATGATAATTCCTCATTTCAAAACTTCAGAGCGAAGTAAATATCTAAAGGCCTTCTTGGTAGTTGAGGAAGTTTATATATTATCCCTCTCCACTTAAAGTTTTAATCAATCTCAAATGGAGTGGTCATTGAATTAAAGAATGCTTTAGGTAGTAGAGGGAGCAAGTCCGGAGGAAAAGTCCTTCACCAAGTTGGAGACTGTATCGGAAATAAGTTAGTTGGCTGTAGGATGTATTTGGTTTGGAATTAGTAACAGACTGCAATATTGATATATAGTAAGAACTTCTGATGTCTCTTGTGTTAGATAAATGGACTCTAAAATGGTGTAATCAAAAAGTAGCATAACTCCATTTTAACCCAGGCAGAGTGCACATATTTTACACTCTTATCCTAAGAAGAAGTGACTGATGCATGTGAAATAAACATGGAGGACAACAGTCTGAAAAATCAAAATAATACTGTGACAGAAAACACGAGGTGACTGGCCCGCCGTATTCTCAAAGGAAGCGGGCTAGGCTTTGCCTGGCATGTGGAATCAAACCCGCGTCCTTTGGAACGCAAACGGGCGACACATTGGCACTGAATTCAAGATACTACTGTCCCGGATGTAAGCGCCAGGTGCCCGGATGATGGCTACGAGGATTCCGGCAGCTGGGATTGGCTCGGGAATCTCGTGCGTGGGGTGCAGAGCAGACACCCGGATGTTGAAGGAAAAACTTGTATAAGTAGAAGTGGGGTGACGACAGCAAGCCGTTGTGATTTTTCAGCTGCTGAAGATATTTGAGTTGGTGATTTTATGACGACAACGGATTTTTTGTGCTATAGATTTTGTGACGGCGACAACATTGTTGACCCCCACCTCTCTTCAACAAGTCGAATTTATTTTACCCCTCTATTTTCTTTTCTTTTTCATACTAGAAATACATATAAAGCCTCATCTAAAAAATTTAAACAAATGATGAAGATTAATAGGTTCTTAAAAAGTTCCTACTTTTCCTTTTGCAAAAAAAAAAAAAAAAAAAAAAAAGATAAAAATACAAAGATAAAACTAGTAAAGATTTTTAGCTATAAAATATTTTCACTGTTCACTAGTTTTCTTCTGGAATGTTCCAGATTAAATATTTCACCTGCTTTAATCAATGAAAATAATACATTTTTAATCGTGTTCGATCAAAACACTAAATTCCTCATTAGTAGTCAAATTTCTAAAACTAAGTTTATCACCTCAAATGGCAAAAGTTTTCAGAAAAAAAAAAAAAAAAAAGAAAAAGTTTTTAACAAATCACAAGGATTTCTATAATTATGGGATAAAGAAATATTTGCTATTGGGGTGAAGATTAATCTTTTTATACAGTTATCCAAATTAGAATTTAATCTTTAATCTTCAAGAACAAAATCCTGATTGAACAGTTTCTTTAATGTTTTTTTTTTTTTTTCCTAAATTCTAAGAAAATTCCATAGTTAAAAAAAGATATTTATGCTTACTAAGACATAAACATTAAGGACTGGAGCAATGTTTTTGTCCACATCCAACAACGTATGCTTTTATAATAAAATAAGATATTCTACTGTCTTCTTCAAGTGTATTAAGCAGAGAGATGTCATGTTTTCCACAAAATTATGGTAATTATTCAGTTGAACTAGGAAAAAAAGAGACACATTCTTTCATAATGATTATACACTTAAAGAAGGTTGGAGAATGGATTGGTCAAAATGTTATGATAACAACAAAAATAGAAAAAAATATATATTTTTTCTAAATAATTGGAATCTGAACATACTTTTTAATGTCCTTTTCACTCTGAAAAAAAAAATACTCAACAAAAATGGGATTATATTTAAACGTAGGTAATTGAAAATTTGTTTTAATCAATTTTAAAGTAAATGAAAACTGAACTATCAGCTTTTTTATTAGTTATCATTAATATTGAGAATGTGTGTATAAATTTATATTAATTTTTATCAAGTAATTTCCATATTTTTTTATCTATTAATTTCTTTAATCTCTAAATTTTTAGTTGCATTTATTCTAATCTCACCTCACTTGGATCCTTATCTTATGACAGTGAGAAACAATGTAAATCAGAGATAATACTCTTGTGAGGATTGAACTCACATCCCCTTTTGCTTTAGGTTGAATCTGGTTAATCAAATCAACTAATGAAATGGTTTTCCCAGTTTTTTTTTCTAATTAGAAGTTTTGCCTCTATCCTATATTCCATTCAATTTCTTTTAGTCAGTTAAAATCTGTGAGGATGCAACAGTAGGTTCTTCTCAAAATATTATCTTTCTTTGTTTGTGTCTGCTAAGAACTTGCTTTTTTTGTTTTTTCCAAAAATAACATTAACTATTTTGTCCCCCCTTTTCCATCTATTCATATTTTGTGTTTCTCTGCAAATTTAATTGAAAAGATAAGTGGACAAACTATATTTTTAACACTTACATCGGAAATAAAGTCTGCAGTAACTTTATACTCTGTATTTTTATCTGCATTTTTTTGTGGCTTATAATTTAGCATCTACTCTGAACTTTCTAGCAACTGGCACGTTTCTTGTCCCAACTCATAAAGCAGGAAAACTCAGTTATCAACGTGTCACGTATGCCTGAACAGTGAATGGCAATTATTTCAGCTGAGTTATATAATATGCAAGTAACATTAAATAGTATGGCACAAGAGACAATTTAATTTTATTAGTTTTCAGCACTTACAGACCGAATTAGAATATAGTTTTTCGGTGGCCAAAAACGTGATTTACAATCACAGATTGGAATGGCTAAACTCAATTAACAAATTAGATATATAAATAACTCTCCTATTTTTTTTTCTTTTTACAGATATTTCACCTTTCCCATTCATTCAAAAATGTAATGATAGAATGTCAAACTTTAGAATATCTTCATGTATTCAAAGAAATTTTTTAAAAATAGGGGAAAAAAAGATAGTTTTAAATAAGTTTGGAGTTCCTGGAGGAAGAAAATTAAATGGTTCTAAACAATTTTCTTTGAGCTTGTTAATCAGTTGACAGCCTCAAGCCCCATCTATATACAAAACAGTTGCTAAGCATGTCCAGGCCAAAATCTTCTATTTTAATTAATAAAAAAAATATCATTAAATCTATTAGAAAATTCAAGTAAAACTGGACTACAAAATTAGTTCTTGCTTGCAAAAAGATTTCCAACAACCTTTAGGAAATCATTTTATTTTAAAAGAAATTCCAAGGGACAAACAAAACTTGCCATTTATTTTTTTAAACAGATAAGAGTACAAACAAGTAAATGAGACCATCAAAAGTGTGACAATTAACTATTAATAGAAAATAATAAACTACTAAAAGATACATAGAAACTTGTATAATACTTTTAAAGATTTTATCTATTTGCAGTTATAAGAATAAATTCAGTATAAAAAAAAATTTGAATAAATACTTAATTTGTTAAAAGCTTTCATCAATATTTGGCTCAGTATTTTTAAAGAATCTTAAATATTTGAAATTATATACTTATAAATGGTATTTTACTATATGCCATAAGTTCTATATTTACACTTCATAAATATCAGAGCAGATATTAATAATCAAAAAATTAATATAACTATCTTTCAAGGCTTTTCTTTTAATGATAAAATGGTAGAATATCTTTTTTAAAAAAAGAAGGAAAAAAAAATGTCTTCTTTCTGGTGGAATATTTGAATGTGTTCTGCACTAAAATATTTTTTGAATTTTGTGAATTTAGATACTGTGTATCTAAGGAACAAAATCTTTTAAACAATTTATGCATGGAAACACAGGTGTGTACAGAAAGAGCTTTTCTAAAGCATGTACTTTTAAATCATGTAAATATACGTTTGTATGATATAGTGAAATAAAATGAAAGAAATATTACAATAGGTTAACACACAAATTTTTCTTTTGTTTCAGAACTCTTTATAAAATATACACAAAAGAAATGCTAAATGTAAGACTAAAGTTAAAAGGGTTTAACACTGGGGAAAAATATATATATCTATAGATCTCTTAAATGTTGAAAAAATTTTATTTTATTTTACTGGTGATGTTATTTGCCCACTCTCCCACAACAGGTGGGATATGGTTATATAAAAACTTGGATAAAATATTCCCCTTTGGAGAGGCACTGAGATCAGCTATTTACTTGAAACTCCTTTTGGTGTAATTGGGAGGTATCTCGAAGAAAATCCCCATTGAACTAGACTGTGAAATTAATTAGTCATTGGCTACAAGTGGCCAAGGACAGAACTGAGGTTATGACTTTCATTTTACTGGTGATAGAGAACTCATTTACTTTCTCATGGTGTGAAATCTTGTCTGAACTAATTCTCTTGGCAGTTCCACCCAAGCTAGACAGGTCAATAGATAAGAGCCAGTGAAAAATCTTATCACTGAAGAGGAATCATACTTTTGTATGTATGTAGGAATAGAAAAGCCAATATGATAGAAACCTGGAAAGAATCTGTCAATTTCTATCGGACAATTTAATTGTAATAATTGATAAGCCTGTCTTCTGAGAAATTATTTCTTAAGACCTGTATATTAATTTAACCATATTTTTAAGCCATCTTTATCTTGTACCTATTTATCTCGGAGAGTAATTGATCACTTAATAATCTAATGAGATGGACAAGTTTCCAATGTAAATATAAAAGCTATTGATTGGTTTGATTTCTTTGTTTATTGGCATATAAATTTCATGGGTTATTTAATGCCAATGCCATCCTTGTAGAAGAACAATAGTGGTACTATTTATCTATTTACTCAATCCCTCTGCATGAACAGGATGTGACACAAGGTGAATTTTTAAGCAGAGTTTAAAAGGTTTGAATTCAGAGTTTTCCTTCTAGTGATACTATTTGTCTATTTACTCAATCCCTCAGCACAAGTAGGATGTGACACAAGGTCAGTTTTTTAAGTGGAGTTTAAAAGGTTTGAATTCAGAGTTTTCCTTCTCCTAGACTGCTTGCCATACCAAGGTTAAAAAACCCAGTCACCTCTACTCTTTATCCATAGCTGAAAGGAGAATAATTGTATTCATACCTTCCATGCATTTTGGATGTCTACCTGCAGCTTACCAAGCAAGTTTGTGCAGTGCCAGCTCCTTCCTGCCTAGTAGTTTTTTTACCCTATTTGCCGTAAATTCCTGAGATTTTTGTACATGTGCTGCTTCATGCATCTGTAACACATAACCAAACACGGACCATTGTAGTTACACCACCCTTGTTGACTGTGGAATAGTGTTGCCTATTTTGTACGGGGTTTTGTTGGAGATTAGTCTCAGAGATAATTAATTCAAATTTTGATTCACAAAATAAAGAGAGCTAACTAATTAATACAGCTTTTTTATTCACCAAATTAACCACTGCACAAAAGTGTGTACAATTTCAACTCAGTATATTCCCAGATATCTTTGTTAAAAATGACACATTCACAAATATATATAAATTATATACATACATACATTTATTAGAATAATTTTGTAAGCAAAAGCCCAATCTAACAATATACAAAAAGAAAGCAGAGATTTTTCCTCTTAGTTCTAAATATATGAACACAGTCCCTCAAGACAGTCTGAACTTGAATCTATTGTGGATTAATTTGACAGTTTTCAGTTCCTTGAGGCTTTCTTGTGCTCTATATCCAATTTGCCTTATTTTGCCAATAAGTTCCTTTGGCTACTTAACTGACAAGAGAGGTCTCATGTGACTAACTCACTGAGACATATCTTATGAATCAACATTTTCTTTGGAATGGTCAGCAGTTCAATAACCTAACTTTCTTATATTTCAAGAAAAAAAAAACTTTATTAATCTATGTATCAGATAAGGAGCTCTCAAAGTCATTTGACTAACAAGAAGAGAGCCCTTTTGTTTGTCTTCCAGGTATTCTTTCTCCTAGACTGGTTGTCATACCATGGTTAAAACGCCCTGTCTGCCTTACTATTTATCCATAGTTGGAAGAAGAATAGTTAGATTCATACATTCCCCAAAGGCATTAGTGCTATGTGAAATGCAAATAGCCTCATCCAGGATTTAAACTCAAATTGCTGTGTCCATTTACTATGATGATAACCATTACACAATTAGCTCCACAATTTCTTTTTAATAGATGAATCATTGTCAACCATTATTAATTTTGTTTTTTTTTAGTTTTTCTTTGATATTAATTTTAGTTGCTTTCTTCACAACATACTCAGAAAATTAATAAATGTCAGTGAGTAAAAGCCACAGACTGGAATGAATGAAGAATAAGCTCCAGATAAGACTATACCTAATATCCTTTTTACCTTGAGAAAATGAAAACATGGAAAGTGATGAAAAATTAAAAAGAAAAAAATATTCATAAAAAAATTGATAATGTTCATCTTTATTAGGCTTGAATAAACTAAGAAGTCACTTCTAAATCTTAAATGAGGTAATCATTCATTGTTTATTATTTTATATGTTACTTTCTTTTTAATATGGAAAGTTATTAGCAAGATCTGTTGACTGCTTTGATGTAAATACTAAGAATGATAATACAAGGGTTTTTGATGGTTAAAAATTAAAGCATTATATTTATCAACAGCTATTTCTATACTCATATGAAAGGCATAAATTCAACTCCATCTCTGCAGTTTGTTTCATCACCAACTATCTTAAATAATATCTTATCACTAGCATCCTAAACTGATGAGGCAGAGAAAAACAGATGCAGTAAGACCACATTAAATGGACTCCTTTTAATGGTTTAAAAATGATATTATCATTGTGGATCTGCTAGGGATGGAATTAGATATATCAAGTGTAGCTGTATTTGATATTTTCATTATCTTCACAAGTATCTTGGATTAATGTTTTCTAAGTTATTAAAATCTTATTTTTTGATTTTAATTCAATAATGAATATAATATCATTTTGAAAATGTAATACTTTTTTATTGATAGCTTTTAAGGGCATGTCAAAGTAGGGTTATTTTATGCCTAGTGGTTAGGGAATTGCATACATTATACATTTATACTTTCTGAGTAGTTTCTCATTTAACTTGTAAACGGTTATAAGATATCAAGTATTCATATCTAATACAAATGATTTGCCAACTGATCCATAGATTGGACACTAACAGGTACTACAAATCTATGTTTGAGAAATCAGAAATAAAGAAAAAAAAGAAAGAATGAAAGAAAGATAAAAAAAAAAAGAAAGAAGGAAAGATAGAAAAAAAGAAAGAATGAAAGAAAGAAAAAAGAAAGAATGAAAGAAAGATAAAAAGAAAAAAGAAATGATTTGCCAACTGATCCATAGATTGGACACTAACAGGTACTACAAATCTTTGAGAAATCAGAAATAAAGAAAAAGAAAGAATGAAAGAAAGATAAAAAGAAAAAAGAAAGGAAAGAAGAAAAAAGAAAGAATGAAAGAAAGATAAAAAGAAAAAAGAAAAAAGAAAAAGAAAAAAAGAAAGAAAAATGAATTGAAAGAAAGATAGAACGAAGAAAATAAATAAAGAAAGAAATAAGGGAATGGAAGAAAGGAAGAAAGAAAGAATGAAAGAAAAACAGAAAGATAGAAACAGAGAAAGAAAAAAAGACAGAAATTAAGAAAGAAAGATAGAAAGTCAGAAAGGAAGGAAGGAAGGAAGCAAGAGAGATACATAGATAGAAAGAAAGAAAGAAAGATAGATAGAATGATAGAAATAAATAAATAAATAAATAAAAAGGAAGGAAGAAAGAAAAAAGAAAGAAAAAAGAAAGACAGGAAGAATGACAGGAAGCTAATAGCAACTACCAGATGTAGTTTAGTGTTATACCCAGGAAAGTTTTTTTTTCTTGGGGGTGGGTCTTATCTCTCAGCAGAGGATACAGTCAGTGTATTCTAAGCCCTGTTTTTGATAACTAATTATGCTATAGGCTCTTGTAGCCAGTCCCTTAAACTGTATTTTTTAATTATTTTTTATTTAACAAATGTAAAGGTTAACTTTGATGGCCATAAAGCACAATGTTGAGTCACATCCTATTCATTGAATTTATATTATAATCGGAAATAAATAAAGGAATGTACTTTGTAATTAATAGTTATTTCTCTTGAGAATTTATAACAATCAAGGTGAGCCTGAACACAGTCCCTATGCTGCTATTAATTTGTTAATTGCACTGGAAAATGATTTTCTAATTTATTGCTCTCTTGCTATGATGTAAAAAATTTTATGATATAAATTGTTTATTGTAAATAGCATCAACTCATCCAGAGGGTAGTGTTTAGCAATCATGGGGGTTAATTGTTTCTGAGATGTGAAGTAAGTTGCTGTACCGTTGGTTAAGACACCCCTGTGGAAAAAAGTATTTCAACCTGATATTTCATGTGGTCACCTTTATTTTCTAATTTTGATTTTTGTTTCTTTTACAAAACAATGATTCATTGCCAACTGTTACATAATGAATAGGCATAGCCTATTATTTTTGTAATTAAGTGTAGGATTTAAATTCGATCACTGGTGTAAGCACTAATTTGTTATACACTGACAGACAGATATTACAATTTATGTCATAGAAAATTTGTTGACTAAGAAATAGAAAGATGACATCATTTTTTTTATTACTATGTCCAAAAAGTCAAAATATTTTTTTTATTGCACAATTCAAACATATACATCTACATGTTTATAAGACACAAAACTTGTTATTTTTTTAGATATTAACCAAAGGTCTGTTTTCTTAATATCAAAATGCTGCATGCAGCTTTTAACAAATCCTGGGGATAGCACCCACAAAAAACACTGTACGGCCACTTACCTCCTATCACACAAACCATCCAAGTAAAACGAACAAGGCATGCTGGAGACTGCTGGAGAATTAAGCACAAATTCATAAGTGACATTCTCCTGTGGACACCTATTCATGGACACACCAGCATTAGCTGACAACCAAAAACTTACACACAACTATGTGCAGACAATTGGATCTTCATACCCTAACAACTAAGTTGACATTTCTGGAGATCAAACAATATCAAGTCTCTTGAGAATCCTCACAGATTTTAACAGTGCTGTTAATACGGCCTTTTGGGGCCTGTGTTTGTTAATGAAATTAACTGCATGATCCCAGGTGGCCTTCCCTCCAGGCAACACCTACCCCTTTTATTTCAAGGGGCAGGGCTGGGTTTATTGCCCAGTACCTGAGGCGCCTCCCTTGAGAGGGAATGCCGATGGGATCTATGCATTTTTTTGCACCTGCTATCCCATGAGATTTGGTTCGTGGCTGGTCCCACATTAAACAACCTTGTGTCATACCCATATATGTGGGATGTAAGGTAAATACCTTAACAGGGATGTGGTCCCTATGATCTGAATTCTTCCTAAGAATTCTAATTCCTCCCCTTTGCAGAGATTTCTAATATTCCCAAGATTTTTCATATATTCATGTTGTAGACTTTTCAACACCAAAAGCACAAAGTCCTAGTATTTTATAATCTTTGATTGTTTTTGTTTTGTTTTGTTTTACGGCATATCAAACTCAGTGGGTCATTTAATGCTGATAAAGTTTTGAAATAAATCAATTCTTAATGGATAATACAATCTTTTTATAAATACATTTTTCTATTTAACCCATAGATGGGACCTTAACAGGTACTACCACTCCGGGTCAGAGTGGACCAGGGAGCAATGGTGATGAAGGGGTGCTCCACATTCCACAAACCTCCAAAACTGGAACCTCACCATCAGATAGAGTTTAACGTCATTCCCAGGACATTTAGACCCGCAGCCACCACCTTCTAACACCCTTACGATAAAAAGGGTTTGGGGCTTGCCAGAAGGGCAATAGGGTTGGGAAAATCATATAGGTGCTAGGGAATCTTTGATTGTCTTTCATTTTCACTTGATAGTTGACAAGAAAAGAAGCCACCTTTACCTCAACTTTATTCTCTTTGCCTTGTCTGCAAGAATTATATCTGGTTTCCCGACCTTGAGCTAGCAATCAGTGTGCACTCATTATTATTTCAAGTTGTAATCTCCTGAGTAGAATGGCTGGAAACCAGTTCTGAATTAGCACCATTATATTTAGACAGTAGATAAAAGGTGTGAAATGCAGACTTCAGCTTCGCAGTGGAGAAAAGCTGTCCACCTACATATTTGAACAAGTATAATACAAAATAAATATTTTTGCAGGTAGCCCCTCTGGATCCTGTATGTTTTTAAATGGTCTGGTTAATGTTTATCCTTTTTTTTTCATTTAGTCCTTGGTTGATGTCAAGAAGAATCACTATTCATCACTATTCCCAAAGTCATTAAATTATTATTATTTTCTTCAGACATGATGTAAAATGAACTGAACTGCTCTGTTGTACAATCAACTTCATTGTTGCACAAGACACACCAATTTGTTTACACTGATAAATTAACTGAAAGCAGGTATTCTCAGGTGTTAAAGTCACAAGTCAGATACTAATTTGCTAATGTTGTTTGGCTAGGCAAAAACCAGACATGCAATAAAAGTAAAAATGGTCTAAGATCATTAAAATCTATTTGGATAAGTAAACTTCATCATCAGGTCATGCTGACAGCATAGAATCCTATGACTCTTTCATGACCCATCCCTACCAGTCATCACTCCTGGCAGATCCCACACATGCCATCTAGTATCCTCACAGAGTTGATCAATGTATGCTTTTACTGGTCAGACTACACTGGTGTGTCCATGTGTAGGTGTCCACAGGAGAATGTCACTTATGAGTTGGTCCTTACTTCTCCAGCACTGTCCAGCATTCATCTAATATATGGTTTGTGTGATAGGAGTTAAGAGGTTGTACAGCTGTTTTTTGTGGGTTTCTGCTTCCAATATAAACTTACTGTGATACTATTATGTGAAAGGCAAATAGCTTTTTCAGAATTTGAACTCATGCCACTGAGTCCATTTCCTATCATGATAACCATTACACTACAGGCAACACTATATATATATATATATATATATATATATATGCTCTTAAATAAATTTTCAGTTTAGGGAACAAGAAGAAGTCACATGGTAACTAGGTCCGGTGAGTATGTATAATCTTGTATATTTCAACATTCATATACATACACTTCAATTTTTTAAAATTCAATTTCTTAATATAAAAAATACCTCCATTTACTTGTTTCATTTGGAGGAGGGGGAAGTGGCGATAGAATTGTGAGAAATTGAAATAGGTAAGGGTGTTGGGATGGAAGATAGAAAAAAGATAAGAATAGAAAAATAAAATACGATTTGAGAATGTAGAGGACATTAAAAAAAAATGTTTCAAAAGTAGACTTTCAGATATTTTCACTAACAAGTATAGTTGGTAATTAAAGAAATTTGTTTATTCAATGGAACTGTGCTTTAATGAATTGGAAAGCAGTTTCTTACTTTTCTTATAAAGTGATGGGTTTTTTTCTGCAGAAAAAACAATTGAATCACCACTCATTGTCTCTGATCATAATGTAATCCTTATCTCCAGTGTATTCTGAAACAGTCTTGGGCTTAAATATTTCTGTTTTATTTTCACACACACACTTTCTCTCTCTCTCTTCTCTCTCTCTCTCTCTCTCTCTTCTTAGTCTTTGAGATAACCAATCTCAGCTAGATCCATTAATGCTTCTCTAATCAGCAAATAATCCCACTTAATCTTTGATTCTGATCCTTCTCTCTTAATCTTTGTTCTCTGAACTGTTAGAAATAAATTCTCAACACATCCAAATGGACAATTGTTAATTTTAGATATTTGACTTCTCCAACAAATACAACTTGGATTTGGATACCTTGCATGGTGTAATGGTTGATGTTCTAGGTTAGCTGACTATTGCTAGTGGGTTTGATTTTCACTGTGTATAAATGTTTGGAACTATTTTGCCGCTTACTTTGTTTGTTCTTTTATTTAATGTGATTCCTTTACCTTCCTTTTTTTGTTGCTTTTTCCCTCTTTAAAACTTTTGCCTTAAAAAAAAAAATACAATTACACTTGCTACCAAAATAATTAAAACATCTACATCCAATGGTTTAAAATATTTTATGTCATTGCAGAAACTATTTTAGATAAGCCCACACCTCTATGCATAAAATAACCTTAGTTGGGTTGACATGCCATTAAAATCAATCAATACTTTTGAGAAGAAGTAACATCTTACTCATCATCATAGAAAGAATAATTTGTGAATCTGACTTAATTTCTAATTTTATATCCCATTCAAAAATTGTCTTTTAAATATGTGAACACTGAATATCCTTGTTATTTTGGATCAGGAAATATACACCTTGTATCTTCAAAATAGTTTTGCTGGAAAAAAATTGGTATAACCAAAACAAAATTATTTAAACTCCCAACATTAGAAATCCACTGTACCATTTTTAAAAGTCAAATATTTACCAATGAAACCTAAGAAATTATTACAGGCAGAAACTGGATAAGGGTATTTTAGTATCCTTAACTAACTGTTGTTCAAGGATTAAATTCCAACTATTCTTAAATTTGTACTGATATTAGGGTGTTACCAACTATTCAGCTAAGGAAAAAGTGTGTGTATATATATATATATATATATATTTAATTATAGTTTACAAGACATTTATTGTAAACTATAATTAAATAAATACAACTCTTACAGAAGTAACTGAGCACTTTATTATCATTTCTCCAATACTAACAAGGAATTAACTATTAACTATATATATATATATATTTAGCTATTGAAAAAACAAAAACAGGTGAAATAATGAAAATAGAATCCAAGTCAAGCTCAGGTTCCAGGGGAAGTTGTTGGCGGTTCATTTTACACTAACTCATTTGTGAAAGGCATAAAACAGCTCTAAGTAAATAGTAGAGTAGACTGGGCTCTCTAGCCTTGGTATGGTAACTAGTCCAAGAAAAAAAAATCCTCTACTAACATGTCATAGCCAAGCATAGAAGGATAAGGCCCATTACTCCCCAGGGTTTTAAAATCTTTGGTTTAGTTTCTTTGTTTAATTGTATATCAACCTTTATGGGTTATTTAATTCCAAATCTTGTTGTAGAACAGTGGTGGTTACTATTCAACCCATAGATGGAGGATAAGTGGTTTTATACCTTTCCCAAGGGTATTAATCCAAAGGTGAATGTAATCTATTAATAATGGAGATATATATATATATATATATATATATATATATATATATAGATTAATAATGGAGATTCGCTACCGGTTTTTGTCTGTAACAAAAACTGCGTCACTGCTTACGTCACATTACCCAACTCATAATCCAACATCATAACATAGAATAAATATACTCAAAATGTGAGCATGCAACGTTAGACAATCCTCATTGTTTCGATAAATAGATGCCTGGCATTATATATTTATATATAGATTGTTTTATTCTAATATAATATTTAAAGTTATCAGAACTGTTTCCATTTCAAAAGTGTTTCTTTCTTTCTTTCTTTTTTTAATCCTTTAATAAATTTGATGATTTTACATACTTATGGTACACACTCTATAACATTGAATTTTCAGCTCCATCCCTCAGGCAATATCTTTCAAAAAATTATTTTTACATCGCCCGGAGGATGTCTTTTTATTTTGCTAGTAGAATGAATGGAGTTCAAACACACATACAATAATGTGACAGTCCACCATGTTTATAACTACACCATGGAGGCTTCCTTTTATAGACCTTGAGAAAATTGTTAGTCATGTAGAGGAATGAGAAAATGGATAGTAGGATGTGTTCAAAAAACAAGTCACTTTTCTCTTTATTGCCTGAAAAAACTTGGATTTTTTTTTCAAGTTTAAAAAGATGTCTAATGTCTCCCATTTTTAGTTGGATTGCATCTGTCTTTTTATAAGGCAAACACTAAAAATGCACGACAATTTTTTTGTTTTTCTTTTCACTTCTTATGATGTGTGTATTATCTACATCTTTTCTTGTAAGTTTTTCTTTTCACTTCTTATGATGTGTGTATTATCTACATCTTTTCTTGTAAGTTTTTCTTTTCACTTCTTATGATGTGTGTATTATCTACATCTTTTCTTGTAAGTTTTTCTTTTCTTTTTCTTTTCTCTTCTTATGATGTGTGTATTATCTACATCTTTTCTTGTAAGTTTTTCTTTTCTCTTCTTATGATGTGTGTATTATCTACATCTTTTCTTGTAAGTTTTTCTTTTCACTTCTTATGATGTGTGTATTATCTACATCTTTTCTTTTCACTTCTTATGATGTGTGTATTATCTACATCTTTTCTTGTAAGTTTTTCTTTTCACTTCTTATGATGTGTGTATTATCTACATCTTTTCTTGTAAGTTTTTCTTTAGATAGAATTTTTTGAGATAATAAAGCTTTGCTTTTATTGGTTGAGTCAAAACAGTGACTAACAAGCCCTTAGGTCATGAATAGATTAATTTTCTATTGAGAAATTATCCAAGCAGCACTGGACTAGAAAATCACCTCGAAAAATCTTTGCCTGCCTGCTCTCTCACTTGCATGTGTGTGTTTGTGTGTTATGGAGACAGACTTCCTTGTCGATTACTTACTTAGTAAGATTCGCTCCAGTCAAATGAAAAGGAAAGGATGGATAAATTTGACGAAGGAATCTTTTGCCTGGTTAATTTATTAATGAGACCAACATTTATATCCGCATCTTTTCATTATTTTTATCTTGTTATTTCTTAAGATTGAATAAACTTACCCAAAAGCAAGTTCCCTCTTCCAAGCTTTCACATATACCATATATACTCACAGATAGGTCACACCCCTAATTTGTGATTGTCAAAGTGGGTATTTGTGGTTGACCCGCAGATAGATCACATTATAATCTGGCTTGTTACATAACCTATTCTAACACAAAGTTTATCAAATATTTACCTTTGTTTCAAGACTTTGCCTTCAAATATTAGACCAGAACAATTTGATGCATAATGCAAACATATAGAAATAAGGGTTGCGGAGGCGTGTGGTCTAATGGCTAGAGTCGTGGGAAATGGACTTGTCGACCTGAGTTCAATTTCTGGATGAAGCTGTTTAGATTTCACATGGCGCTAATACCCTTGGGAAAGGTATGAACCCAATTCTCTCTCCAGCTATAGGTAAATAGTAGGGCAGACTGGGCTCTTGAACCATGGCTAGGTAACCAGTCTAGGATAAGGAAAACTCTGAATTAAAACCTGTTAAACTCTGCTTAAGAAATTGACTGTGTTGCATCCTGCTCATATTGAAGTCAGTCAGTCAACAATTGGTTTGAACAATGTGACTGGCCAAGCACCACTGAACCAGTGTCAAGACAACTGGTACTTATGGGAATTCAGAACAGTCCACTTATGCATTTGGGTGATTCCATTCCCTGAGTCCTGATTGGCTGCTTGGTTTGTATGATCCTCTGAGGTTCCATAAATCCTGCCACTTTGCAGTGGTCTTCACAGCATACCAGAATCGTATTGGGTTATGACTGCTTGCTGTCTTGTCAATTCGACGGTAATTGGACTTAGTATGATTATTCTACAACGGAGGGGTTGGTAAATATCTATAGAAATAAGGGTTGTGTCTCTTAGTACTATTATTATAAATGAGACTGCGTAAAAAATCATTAGCCAACTCAATAATAAAAAATCAATAATTATCTACTTAACAGTTGGAAACAGTATATAAAAATTAAAGTAGTGCTTTTATTTATGATGACTGGATAGGTCACACCACTGATTTTGGTGGAACTTTTGGTTTAAAAAAGTTCAACCTATCTGCAAGTATGTATGGTATATTGATTTATGGTGGATATGTTACGTGCAAGAAAAACTTGCTTAAGCTAGAGATATTTTATTCATGTGTAAGCAAAGAATAGAACAATGGTGATTCTCCAGAGATTAGCCAACATTGCTAGAAAGCAGGTATTAATCACAGCAGTGTGTCAAGGAAAAAATGAAGGTAAGGTGTAAATTTAAAAAAAAAAAAGAGAACATAATTTATATCGTCTGGGGCTTAACAGTATCAATAATATCAATGCACTTTCATAATAAACATATTTATATATATATATATATGAATAAGCATAAAACAGAATCAAAATATTTGTGTCTTTATGAATTTTAAAAATGTATAACAAAATTAAATAGATAACTAAAGATTTTTAATGTGTCTAATTCTATAAGGTGGTCCGAAAGTCTTGTCACCCCCGACATATAATTTTCTACACTAAACATTTTCATTTCTTCTTTGGAAGCTAAATCTGATCATTAACTATTTATTAGCTTTTGTTAATAAGATAATTTAGCATGATAAATTATAAAATATACATAGAAAAAACAATTATATGCAACACATATTTAAGTAATAATTCTCATGATGATGTCAATAAGCAGTAAAATCTCAACAAGAACTATTATAAATTCATTTTTATTTAATATTGATTTAAAAGTTTATAAGAATTATGTTAATCCTGTGAATTTGTTATAATCATAGATTTGTATTGATTTTGACTTAGAATTATTGATAATATATAAAATGGTTAGATTTTGTACTTTTTTGGTTTGGTTGGGTTTCTTTGTTTAATGGTACATTTTATCTATTTGTGTGTTATCTAATGCCAAATCCATCCTTGTAGAAGAACAGTAGTGGTACTGCTAATTTATAGCTGAAGAAATGGGGAGTTTCATACCATTACCAAAGGTATTAGTCTGAAAGTTAATGTAATAGTATGACTAGAGTTTGAACTCACTCACTATAGTGTTATACTGACAACAATATTGGAATATATATATCCGATCGAACAATGGGAAAACTGTACAGCCTTCACCAGTTTCTTGCCATTTCTAAAACTTTTACTATTTACTTTTACTCCTGAGCTGAGATCGGTGAAGTAATTAACAGCGTTGATTCCAGGGGGCTATCCCCAAGGCAACACCTGCCCCCCCCCCCATTTAAAGGGGCAGGGCTGGATTTATTGGCCACTATGCAACGGGACTTACCATTGTGCTTTTTTGTTGACACCAATCATGTTAAAATTTCACAAATTTCATGTTTAAGATTTTTAAAGAATGATTAAAAAATGAAAGTGGTAAATCTTTTCAAAATAATTATGAAATAAGGCAGAGGTGAAATACAAATAACCATGAAACATTTGCTTAGTTGTTTCTTTAACTGCAAAATTCGTAGTAGTGATAATAAATTGTTAAATGAATCAAGAATCATCTTTTACTCGGTTATCTCCCTTGTGTGCTCTTTCAATAAGAAGCAGATGTCATAGTGTACATGACTCTTGCTCCTAAGGGCATCCAAAATCAGCATCCATTCTTAAAAAAACTATATTATATGCAAGTCCTGAGTTCAAAAGCCAAGAACTTAGTTAACTTATACAGATGTTCAAAAGCATCATTTTCTCTATAGAAAATACTTATAATGATAATAAAAAATAGTAAATGTAAATCTAATAAGATATATACCTTAGGTATTTGTTATGAATGAATATCAACCACTTTTTAGATATCACTGTACTTATTTATACTGGATTAAACTAGTTAGTTTAGATCATACTTATTTTCTTAATGAATATCTTTAAGAGAAAGTTGAAATACAGACAGTACATCACACATGGTAAGCACTTTTAATAGAATGACTTTATATGTAATCTACTTAGGAAAAGAATAGTCCATCATATTATATATTATTTTTTTAAATTGTCCAATATATTATAATTCATATCCTATAAAAAGATAACTAATTTTGATAAATGGGTAGTATTCTTCCTTTTTTTAGGAGGATTTTTGAAGTTTTTATTGTTAATTTTCTTAAAATGAAATGTTTAAATATATATTTATTAAAACTATTTAAAAGAGCAGCAGTACCAGTAAAATCAATTACTTTCTGAATGGTTAAAGAAGACATGTATAAAAAAAGGTGTTTTCAAAAAGTTGTATGATTATAAAACAAATTTTAAAATAAGTGAAATTTTAAAACAAATGCCGTGGAACATTGAAAATATAAATACATATATTGCTAATGAAATATTTAGAAATGAATCCTATGTCGGCATTAAATAACCAACATTAAATAACTGGCAAGTCTTCAGAAGAAATAATATTGTTTTAATTTTTTTTCTCAAAAACACATTGGTATATATATATATATATATATATATTGAGAGAGAGACATGTTTCTCTTGATTACAGTTAAGCTTTGACATGACATACAGAAAAAAAAGTGTATAAGAAATAGCCAGATAATTTCAACTTTTTACATATCAAAAAAAGCCAATCATTTATATTCATTATGTATTTCAAAACTTTAGAAAACAACTGGCTATATTTCACCAGTTTCATTGATTTTAGCTCAATTTTATGTCATGACTAGATGTTTTGTGAATAAACTGAGTTTCTCTTGTCACAGTGGACCAGAACAATATTGATAATCCAATTTAGGAAGAAGTAAAATTAGCATTTCCTATTATCCTCAGTTTAGACTTGTTTGATTTAAATGATCAAACATCATGAAAGAAATAAGGCCATTTAAGCAAAATGATAAAATCCATTTTTGAGACAAATAATCGGTAATGAAAATATTATCTTTTGACTCATGCAAAATGGAAGAATAAAAAATACGCCTCAACACTATTGATCTTCTTAAACATTTTTTAGTTATTTAGCCAAGATCTTTGTTTTAATCAATTGTTGTATTTTCTTTATGCCATCTTTTAGTTTTCAATTTGTGTTTTACTTTTTTTTGTATTTTTGGACAGCATCCATTTCTTTCTTGGGCACTTTTCTGATCACAGTTCTTGGCCAGAAAATTGATTGTGCTAAGCAAAATTCTTGGATGTATAAATCACTTGAGCCTAGAACTATCCATAATTTCAGTAGACAAGTGAGTTGTCTTCCAATTTGGTCAGGCTTCATATTAAAAAATAGTATAAATAAAAAAAAAAGTCTGTCTACATCAGGGAGAAAAAAAACATTAAAAAAATTCTCTTTGCTCTTTTTAAAGCTGACATCAAAGAAATGATCCAAGAAAAAGAAGAAAAAAATTGCCATCTCTTTTTTTTAATAGAGAAAGTAGATAGCATTTGAAGCCAAAAACCTCCACTGCCCTGACAAATCTGAAAGTTGGCTTCCATTATGATTGTGAAAATATTCATTTTATCTATTCAAAGTCTTAAAGATGGCTCTAGGGAGAAAAAACAAAAGACATAACAAACATTGAATCAAAGTTAACCAAAAAAGAAAGAAAATTATCCCCCTATGAAATTTGCATTCTGTATATTACTGACATTTTTATCCATCAATTTATCCTTCACCTGAATAGATATGAATTCAGATCTAATGCCACATGTTGAAATTTATTCTAGAGCTGGAATACCTTCTCTTAGTGAACATAACAAAATCTGAGGTGACCTTTCTATCATACATTTGAAATTTGATTTTTTAAAAATTCTATTTGTTTTATATTTCAAAGTATTATTGAGCACAACTTTAAGATACAAATTATTCATAATATTTACAGTTAGTATATGGTGGTTGGCTGGTTTTACAGGATGTTAACCCTTGTTGGATTAAATAATACCAAAATCATGTTTTTTTTCAAAAGTGATTATGTTATTTCAAGTCCTATCTAATTATATTAATTTACAAAGAATTATAGCTTTAACTAACTATTATTAACATAAAACTAAAGTGATGGTTTCAAGTATTCCTATCTACCAATAATTTGCATACAATTATATAGTTTCAAGTAACTATTATTAATATAAAAGAAATGCACACACTGAGTTGGTTTGAAAAATTCCAATCTGATAATAATAAATAGAAAGAACTTATCTGCTTGATTGGTTTTACAGCATGTCAATCCTTGTTGAATTATTTTATGCCAAAGTCAGTTTAACAATTAATATTGCAAATATATATATATTCCCAATCATTTTAAACTGGTAAAAATGTTATACTCATTTGCAATATCAATGTTTTAAGATCCAATTTATTAAAGTAGTTAAAATCATTTTTAATGTTATCTTAAACAGATATGTCTACTTAACCCATAAACTGAACTTTAACAGGTACTCCCTCTCAGTGTTTAAGTTAACCTGGAAATAATAACAAGAAATAGATAACTTGACACCCCCTAGAGATCCAGAACATGAACCTTGCCATTGGATCCAGTTTAGTGTTATATCTAGGGCATTAAACTTCGTTTACAGGCATATACATGTTAATAGCTATATTTGTTACACACACACACAACATATATATATATATATATATATATATATATATATATATATATATACATATATATATGTATGTGTGTGTGTGTGTGTGTGTGTGTGTGTGTGTGTGTTATATGTGTGTATCCCCTATTCTTGCCAAGCACTTCCCACTATGCTTTCTATCACCTTATTGGCTGAAATGCTATAGCAGTAGTAGAATTGTTACTAACAATTACACAACTTTTTTTATAATTCCATAAATTTTAACTCTACTTTAAGAAATTATCTCCATGACCAGATATCATACTGATATTATTAAAGATGATGGAGTGCAGTGTCAGTCTATAAGTATCACAATTTATCAACAAATCTTAAGATTTTCTATTGTCTAGATTTTTAAAATTATTTTCATATATTTTAATGATCAAGTGAAATCTGTGCAATCCAACAATGTCCCATGTAAAGGTACTAAAAGTGGAATTACTTTCATAAAGGTCTTTTAAATTTTCGATAGTTCCATGCTTACTGAGATTACATGATAATTAAGATACTAACTTGAAACTAGCAATTTGTGTGATATCACTCTCATGGCCATCAGTGAAAAGGATTGACCCAAAGGATGTAACAAGGTCAATTTCTTAATCGGGATTTAACTGAATTCAAGTTTATTTACCCACATAATAGTTGGATTCATAAGCATTATGTGAAATAGGACAACAATAAACATTTGCCTGTAAGCTTGGGGATCGTATTATCATTAAACTACGGATATCCTTAGTAGCATAAAAGAAATCTCTACATTTTTCAGAACTAAACAGAAATTTTTTGAAGGAAAATATAATGCAAATTTCTTTTGAATAAAATGAATTTAAAGCAAATAATTAATAGTTTTATCTTGAAATGAATCTTTCTTTACATTAACTGTCAAAGTAATTAATATTTTGTATCATTTAGATTTTTAGGCGGTTGTTCTCATCTTTATTGTTTTATACACAACATTTAAGCCAATATGCTCTCTGACCATCTCTAGGTATTTCATGTCTAACTCAGGAACTTTCTTGTTATAATCAGGAGCCTTCATAGAACTTCAAAACAAACCCTTTATTTCAACAAGAAAAACCTGAAGAAGGGTGGATGGTTCATCGGTCAAAACATTGTGTATATAATAAAAATAAAGACAACAGTCCAAGAAATCTAGATAATTCAAATTATCATTTAAAAAATTCAAACAAAAAGTAATTAATATTGTTGATGACTTTGAGAAGAACCATTAACATACCAGAAATTCTTCTGACAATTTAATGTTGCAGTCTATATTTTAACTTCATTAGATGTACTAGTACAAAATAAAAAAACCCTCTGGGCGATGTAAAAATAGATTTTTGAACATATTGCCTGAGGGGTGGGAGTTAAAAATTCAATGTCAGCGAGTTTGTACCCTAAGTAAGTAAAATCATCAAATTCATTAAAGGATTAAAAAATAAAACAATTTGAAATGTAAACTTTAAATATATATTAAAATAAAACAAACTATATATAGATATATAATACCAGTCATGTATTTATTAAAACTTGTTTTAAAAAACAATGAGGACTGTCTAATGCTGCATGTTCAAATTATGACAATTTTGGGTAATGTGACGTAAGCAGTGGCATAATTTTTGTTACTGACAAAAACTGGAAGTGAATCTCCATTATTAATAGATAATCAATTAAAAAAAACAAAAAAAACTCCTTTCTTCATGGAAAGAACCAAAATATTGATACTAAATTGCAACTAATATACCAATCAGACCAATTAACTCTAAATCTTTTTAAAATTGAAAAATAAAATTAATTTGCTCTATTTTATGTTCCTAGGCTTGTTTAATTTTTTTTTTTCAAAAATTGATTGATTCAAACAGCTTTTGAGAAAAAAAATTAAATGAAGTTAAATTCAGATTAACAGGAAAGAAGGAAATAATATTATTTAATTATATTTTTAATTTTTGGAAATCACCAAGAATTTTTTTTTTATTTCAGCTGAGAGTTCAACAAATGTCTGATTCCTTTTTATTTTCTATTTACTTATTGAATGAAATATTTTGATTTAAAAATAAATCTTTGATTTTATCATTTAAGAACAAGACTAACTTTCTGTATCTCTCTAATTGGTCAGTAGTGGGTTTTTTTGTTTCCAAATCACTTCTTTAGATCTGACAAGTGAATTCAGCAATATGAGTGTTTTAAGGTTTGTTTATAGATTTTAATACACTTACTCTTTCAATGTTCATATCAAATATGATACATCTACTTAAACATTTCACAGGATTTTATCCTTTATTCTAAATGTTGTTTGAGAGTTATGAAGGGCCTTCAAACGTGTCACAAGAAACACAGGTAGTCGCATGTGACTCACAAAACAGTGAAAGGGCAAAATAGATTTTTAATAATCAAACAAATAATTTACCAAGCGAATTACTTTTGCAGAATTATTTATTGAGAAAGTCATACTTTTCATGTATATAACTTTCAGAGAAACAAAACGGATGAGGTTTAAGTTTTTCATTCTTTGAAAGTTAAATATTGGTCTGTATATAATCTAATTTATTGATATATACATTGAGCTCTCTTTAGGGATTATAAAAATCCTTGTATGAGTATATGTTCCACCTACAAGAGCATACAGTATGGTTATACAGTGAGATTTTGAAGATCCAAAATAGAATCATCCCTTACAACCAGTCATTTGGATTACCTTACACACACACACACATATATATATATATATATATATATATATATATATATGAGGAATGCAAAACAAATGAAATTCTTGTTTTAGTATGATTAATATTTGATAAGATATAATGGCATAAACTTAATGTTCAATCATGCAAATGCCATGTGCTCTTTTTGCGTTATTTTTCATTGGATATGCATTAATGAAAATGGATAATTATCTATGTTTATTTGTGCATATGAAAGTAAATCCTAATAGAAATAATCAAGTAGATGGATTAAGATAGATATACAAAAATAGACTGTGCTTATTCCTATTTAAATTAATAATACTAGCAACAGAAAACACCCCTCCGGACGTCGTAAAAATTAATTTTTGAAAGACATTGCCTGAGAGGTGGGAGTTAAAAATTCAATGTCAGAGGGTTTGTATCCTAAGTAATCAAAATCCTCATATTTATTAAAGGAGTAAAAAAAAAAATAAAACAATTTGAAATGAAAAATGAGCCCCGTCCCTCTCAAAAAATGTTGTGTGCATGTAATAATCAAACAATTATTTTGAAATTTTCCACATCAATTTTACACAAAATCGTAGTTATTTATTTATTTATTTGTAAACTTTTTAGTTAACTTTTTGTTACTGTAAAAAAAAAAAAAAAAAAAAGGACGAAGTAAAAAAAACAATTTTTAAAATTGCTTGCTCAAATTTTGGGTGTATATAGAATAAGAATATTGTGATGTAGAGCTATGACATAGTTTTTGTTACAGACAGAAATACAGACAATCTGGCATTATTAATAGATACGAAGGTCATTTAATAAGTAATTGAATTTTTACTTTTGTAACTCAGGCACATAATAAATAATAAAGGTTTCAGTTTGAAGTTTTGAAGATGCCTGATTATGATGTGAAGGCTCCCAAGTTTGACAAAAATGACAAAAAGAAGGTCGGAGGGCACATTGGCTGAAACGTGTCTATAACAATAAAGATGATGACAACAATTTAAAATATTTAAATAATACAAGATAATTTTTTCTTTGTTTTATCATTTCTTTTTATGTATGTTTCTGCCTGCTTTATCATTTTAAATACAAGATCAGATATCGTCCTTATTGCACAATTTCTTCTGAATGATAGGATCAGACATAGAATACAATGATTAGTAGCTAAAAGAGAGAACACTGATTCTGATTTGATTCTATTTCTAACAGCATAAAACTTACCTAAAGAAAAAATAAACTTGCATAAAATATAACCAAAAAAAAACAAACACTAGACTCTTTCTCACTGGCAATTCTCAAGTTAACAAAAGTTCTTTCCTAGCTATGACCTTACTAACCTGAGTCAAGGTGGTCAACAAGCAGCAGGATGTTGATGACCAAAGGTCAAAGGGAATGCTACAAATTGTGAGGAAATCATGATGGCTGACTCTCAGCTCAAAATATAACATGACAATATCTCATTGGGTCAAAAAATAGAATCAATTGACCTTACGTTGAAAGAAGTCAAAGAGTAAAACAGAAATAAATAGGATATGTCTTTGTTTACTTTGAATACTAATGAATATTTCTCTGAATAAGAAATTTATCTACTTTTTTAGTAACAATAATAAAAAAAACAAGTAAATTTACTTTCAGTTCAATTACAATACTATTTTGGAATAACCTATTTTCATATCATATCTTGACATCGACACAAACAAATGCTGTTATTGGTATTTACAAATCTTTGCTTTGTGCAGTATGAAGCCAAAAGTATGAAGTACTAAGAGAGGATTTAACACACTCCTGATTGGTTATTTTATAGCATATCAGTCATTTTCAGGTCATTTAATGCCAAACCAAGTCATATTGATAAACAAAGGATCAAGTTGCTTAAGTGGTCACCCAATTAACTATTGTAGATGCTCATTGCTGCTTAACTTTGGTGATCTAATATAGTTTACAAAATATTTTTTTCTTTTACCTTATATATATATATATATATATATATATATACCAATCCCTCTGCATGAGTAAGATATGACAAAAGGTCAATTTCATAACCAGAGTTTTCTTTCTTCTAGACTGATTATCTAACCATGGTTAAAAAGCAGAATCTGCCCTACTATTTATCAGTAGCTGGAAGGAGAACAGTTGAAGCATACCTTTCCCAAAGGTATTAGCAGTGGACTTACTTCAAGTTTAATATGTTAGAAAAGCTTGATAACCAGTGTTTCATGGTAAGGCTACTCAGTTTTATCTGGTACAGGGCAATATGAATAGAGCATCACAGGAGAATAAGATTGATTTATTTTGTTACAATATACAAAGTTAATTTCTTCTCTACTGTGAGGTACTCAAGCTTAGTTTAATCTGGCATAAGATCACAAGAATGAATCCCAGAGGAAGATCAAAGTCACTAGATTAGCAAATGATTAGTCAATCTAACCAATATTCTACATTGGATTAACAGCAGCTTAAGGCCTTTATGTTGAGCTTTGTAAGGCACACAATCACAACTCTGGGGCTCTTCAGAAGGACTGATTGGTTGGTTATTTTGTTTACTGGCATATCAACACTTGTGGGCTATTTAATGCCAAATTTTTTTTGTATACAAGGTGTGTCAAAAAAGTATCAAGACTTTTTGTACTTTTTGACACACCTTGTATTGTGGAAAAAAAAGTTCCATTCATTAATTTTTTTCAGAATACAAGGTGTGTCAAAAAGACAAGAATCTTGATACTTTTTGACACACCTTGTATATGATTTGAAAGCAAAAGTAACAGTCTGGACTTCATTCTATAGGTGCTAGAGCTTGACATGATCAGTCAATTGATTGGAGCGGCTTATCCAACCACGTGTCTAGCCCAAGTAAGGGCCTAAGTTGAGAGCTGCAAGTTCATGGACTTCTTAGTCACCAGGATCTTTAATAGCACGTTTGGAAGTAAAAAAAAACCCTTCAAACCCTGATTTGGAAAATTTAACCAAACTTTACCAACTATCAGGTAAGGTGTACAGGCATGGCCCCTAATTAGAAACAACAGTTGGAATGTTAATTTCATAGTATTAAGGTGTTGTACAGGCATCTTTAAAGTTTTTTTTACATGCGTCAAAACAAAGCGAAAAATGGCCAGTTTTGACGTCTTTTTCAAGTGTTTTTAAGCCTTGATTTTCAGTATATGAATTTAATCAAAATTTTCAAAGTTTCAAACTATCACGCATGATTAGACCCGTTAGAGGCTTGCTAAAAATACCAAATTCAATGTTATTTTATTAATTTTCGATAGTGCTACACAGCATATTCTACAGCCCCAACCCCAGGGAAGTATAGGGATTGAACTTTTTACTCTAGTAAAGGGTCCAGATTATTAACCATTATGCTTTATCAATAACCCAACTCAATCAGTCATTAAAATTATGGACAAACATTACTTTCTTGTCTGAAACACTTCATTGATCTAATTTCAAGCTGATTTAATTAGTACATTTTAGTAGGAGATGCTTCAGTTTCTGAAACCAAGTAAATTTCATGTGTCTTTTAATTTAAAAAGTAAAATTATTTGTAATACATATGAAACTGGAGATTCAAACATATTAGTTTGGTCTAATTTGTTTTCCGGCATATCAACCTTGGTGGATCATTTAATGCTGACAAAGTTTTGAAATAAATTCATTCGGGTTCCCAATTTTTTCTATGAATACATTTTTCTATTTAACCCAAAGATTGGGCTCAAACAGGTACTACCACTCAGAGTCAGAGTGGATCAGATAGCAATGTTGATAAAGGGTGCTCCACATTACCCAGACCTCCAGAACTAGAACCACACCATCAGTTTAACTTATATATATATATATATATATATATATATATATATACCAATCCCTCTGCATAAGTAAGATATGACATAGGTCAATTTCTTAACCGAGTTTTACAGGTTTGAATTCAGAGTTTTCTTTTTCTAGACTGATTATCTAACCATGGTTAAAAAGCAGAATCTGCCCTACTATTTATCAGTAGCTGGAAGGAGAACAGTTGAATGCATACCTTTCCCAAAGGTATTAGCAGTGGATTCACTTCAACTTTAATATGTTAGATAATTAGAAATCTTTAAGAATATGTAAGCTTTTGGGAAACCACTGTAGCTTATTTGCAAGTTAATAACATAGGAGCATCAGTCAATTGGAACCCTTTCAAATACATAAAAGAAATAATAATTATGGCAAGGAGAAAGCTAAAAGAGAATAAGTGAGGAAAGAGAAGGGAATTAAAATGAAGTACCACAGAGAAATTACAAAATTGGAGTTTAGAAAGTTATATTGAGAGAGGAAAACAAAAAAAATATAACCCCCTCCCAGCTATATTGTATCTAAAAGTGAACAAAACTTTTGATGTAATAGTTTAATAAATCCTTCTTGTGATATCTTGAGACACATAAACAGCTAGTAAATATATTTTATGATCTCTATGATCAGTGATAAAAGTTCTGATGAAGCTATAAAAACAACCAAGATGAAAATTTTAAAGTCTGTTTTATTTGCTTTCACTTAAAAGTTTATTTTTATAACATTTTTCTCATCACAATTTTACAGAAGTTCAAAAATTAAAAGTACAGGAGACATTACATTGTCCCCAATATGGCTGTCTCTTTAACTATACACACACTATCTTTTTCTCTCAGAAATAATTCTCTTTCAAATGAACCAAAATTAAATTACACTCTTGTGATCAATGTTTAGTTTCATGTTTAGTAGCCAAGGTGTTCAAAAATCTTGTCCATGCAATGTTTCCTGTACACATTAAATGCTTGAGAAAATATTAACTTAAAATTGTCCTAAGATCTTTTTGAAACAGCTGATCTCTCATGGCTAATGAAAACTGCATTAGAGGAAATTCTAATGCAAGTCTAATGGCATTCAAGAAAAGCAACATTTTAAGATTTTATTCTCTACTTTAAAATATTTTTAAATTTTATTGTTCCATTAGATATATAAAAGAGAATTTAATTTAAATAAAGAGGATTTTATGTAATACATTATTGAAATAAATTAATAACAATATCACCCATTTATTCATAGATTATTAATAAAGTTGCTTGATATATTAACAATTATTAGAACTAATTTGTATAATTATTAATTACACTAATTTTGATAATCAACCTTTTTTATTCTTAACTTTCCTAAGTTACAATATGTGTATGTGTGCACAAAGAAGCTCACAATTCAGAAGTAATTATTGCTGCATTTTGTCAGCAATTTTGAGTGTGTTTTGTTTCTTATGATTTTTGTTGTAGTATAAAAAAGATTATCTAAATGTCAGTCATCATGAAAAATACCTAAGATGGTTGGACAGGAAACTGTTCATTAGTTAAAACCCTGAAGAAAGTTATTTCAATTTAAACTTATAATTAAAACCTTTCTAAAAAAAGAAAGGAAAATAAATTGAAGAAATTGATGCATTCAAGGTGAATTCTAATTATTTTTGAATTTATATTTATAATTATAATTGAAAAAGAAAATCACCAAAGCAATTAGGTGATTTTGGAATTCAGGTGAGTAGTATCAATTTCTGAAAAAAATAGATGAATTAATTGCTTATATAATGGAATCCATCAATGAAAAAAAAACATTTTATGTCAATTTATATATATATATATATGTGTGTGTGTGTGTGTGTGTGTGTATATGTATATATGTGTGTGTGTATGTATATATATATATAAAATATGTGTGTGTGTGTGTGGTGTGTATATAATATATATATATAAATATATGTGTGTGTATATATATATATATATATATATATATATATGTGGAGGAATCATCTCTCTTTTATACATACATGTTGACTTATAACTCAGAAAAAAGAAGTCATTGAGCATTAAAATTGCACATACACTTTAATATGTTTATAATAAGGAAAAATACAAAATTTATTTCTCTAAATTCTTGAGATGAGGCTTGATAAATAGCCCGAATTATCCAAATAGTGCAACATCTAGTTTTTGATTTTTACTGAGTGAATTATATAATTCAATAATTAAAAATAAATTAATTTGTGGAACTCTTCACAATTCTTCCTAAGTACAAAAAGCACATGCAAATCTTCAATTCTTCTTAATTCCCACCATGTTTAAATATCACCCAAATTCAATAGGCAAATTTTTTATTTATTGCTTTTTCAAAAATTACTGTTTTGTAATTTAGTACTAATTTTTTGTTTTTTCAGAACTGAAAAAAGTCATAAAATGTTTAAGAATATTTCTTAAACAATTATTACTAAACTACAAAACAATAATTAGAGATGATCAATTTATACTAATATGTCTCAATACTAATTCCTGAAAACAATGATGTTATGGAGAAGTCATGTCAAAACTAAAGGTTACAATACATTTCTTATTGTAACGGACTTAAACATATCTGCGCCAATTACTATCAAGCAAGAAACCTGAGAGACATCTTTAAGAATACAAACCTTGAAAACATTTTAAATTTTATAAAAAAAGCAACCTTTTCAACAAAATATAACAGAACATAACCAATTATCTCCATAGAACCACTACTTTAAAGACTAAAATCCAAAATAACCTTTTTGGCATTAAATGACCCACAGAGGTTGATATGCCGTTAAACAAAACTCAAACTCTTTCTTATTATGATAATGAAGTCAAATTAAACGCATTAAATTCTCAGGGAATTTGAGATACAAACGGATCCCTTATTAACATTATTAACTTCATAAGGGGATATAAAACATTATATATATATATATATATATATATATATATATATATATATATATATATATATGCATGTTGCATTAAACAAGATTTATTTGTGATCTTTTCAAGTTTTCTTTGGGTGGAATTCGTGGATGTTAACATGATTTTGGTTAACAATATTTTCTCACAGTTGTCTCTCTGAAAAATATCAAAGAATAGAATGGGTGCACAAGGGATCTACCTTTCTCAATGCTTAGTAAGATAGATGTGTACTTGATGGATAAACTGTCCTCTGTATATTCTTTCACAATAGTTAAAACAAAAACTAAAAAGAAAGTATGGAAAGAAAGAATGTTTATTACTTAACAGATGGAGAAAAAAAGTTGAAAGCAGTTTTGCTTTGTGACACTTTTGCCTTTTACTGGTGTTAAATTAACAAGTGTGTAGAAATGAAATGGTGCAATGATCTGTGTTATCATCTTGAGTTTGCCAAGTCAATTCCCTCAACAAAAACAAATGAATAAATAAATAAAAACAAACCAAAAAAAAAAAAAAGCAGAAAATAAAAATCCAGCCATAAAACTGTCAGCTGCAAATGTGTTCAACTTTGTGTTCTCTTTTCATTTTTTTTTTCTGCTAAAAGCCAGTTCACAAACCGACTGATTCAAGGTTTTGCATCCGAAGCAAAAGAGAAATGAAGTGAGAAACTATTCAAATGTTTTTTTTTGTTTTATCTTTATTTTTTTGCTGAATATTATCTCAAATTTATGTTTTGCACACATTTTTCTGTATTTATTTTTTGTCATTATAATCTAATTGTAATTTTTGTTATTATTCTCTTAAAACAGCAATGAGAAACTACCCTCCTCTAAAACGATAACACACTGGATGGAATGTGCTAGTTTTTAAAAAGGCATCCTCATTTTATAGATTTTTCTATGAAGCAGATGCTAATCAATTGTGATTTTATCAAAATGCATTTTCATTCAAGTGTGAAATTCTGACAGCAGATGAATTGATGTCAAAGTGTCATGCCATAAATTGTTGGCATCTGTTTTTTGAAAACATTCAACTAAGCAAGTAAGCAATATTGTCTATGTTCACATAAACGTACATACATACATTGCTCATATCTCTTTTCCACACACACACACACACATTATATATATACATAAATATATATTTATATAATATAGTTTGACAATCACATAGGCGAGAAACTGTCAATTACCAAGCACTATTGATTTCATGTCTTTGGTCTGTGTGTGCGTATATATGTATATATATATATATATAATTTATTTTTAGGAGATTATGTGCTTAATTGAAGTCATACCTAATTTGTAAATTAATTAGTTATAATTAAATGAATTAGGCATGCATATCGGTTTAAATGTAAGGCGTAAACAAATCGAGACAAATGTACATTTCAGCCTATTAGGCCTCATCAGCAGAGTTACAGACAGGGCAGTGCTTTGTGCGTGATTATGCCCTGTCTATAACTCTGCTGATAAGGCCTAATAAGCTGAAATGTACATACAGAGATTGACCTTTTCTCGATTTGTTTATGCCTTACATTTAAACCGATATGCACGCCTAATTCATTTAATTATAACTAATTAATTTACAAATTAGGTATGAATTCAATTAAGCACATAATCTCCTAAAAATTGTTGGCTATTGCCATCTCAAACAGATTGTTTGTCTACTTCACATATATATATATATATATATATATATATATATATTGAGAATGTGCATATTTGTTTCTGCCATATATATATATATATATATATATATATATATAAGTAAAGAATGCTCAATATCGTTGATAGAGCATGTATATTTAAGTTAGGGAAGCAAATACCTGAAATCAATGTCGCTTGATAACTCACAATTTCTCGCCTTAATTTTCAAAGCAGTTGTTTTGAAAATCAAATAAGTGAGAAATTTTCAGTTATCTAGTGCAATTGACTTGTAGAGTGTCCACCAAGGAACCACAAGGTTCTTGTTTCGATACCAACCCTTTTCAACTCAGTATGTGAGCAGCACAGGAATAAAGTGAGTAGCTTATGGTGGGTGTGGTGCTCAACCTCAGATGTAAAAATAACTTCCTTGGTCTAGTGCTAGTGAATAGGAGATAGACTCCCTCACTGTCTGGTTGATACAGACTTTAGGCCTCCCTGACAACTTCACTGATTCCAGAGTCATCATCTGATAAAAGCTTTGTTGGCCACAATGGTATTTTTCTGATGTTTTTTTTTTCAGCATGTGTATATAATATTGTATATGTACATACATTGATGTCCATCTTATCAATGTCAGATCAATGGCTTCGAGCATTTATAGCAAATTTTCTTATATTGTGGAAGCCATATATTGTACAGAGATAAGTAAAAACTATCACATTATGATAAAAAACAATTATTTTACACAACAAATATTATTTAATTCCAACTCATAGATAAATAACACAACTTACATATGTTCACATAAGTGTATCTCTATTTGAAGATACACCACTACCTATATATATATATATATATATATATATATATTATATATAAAATGTATATTTTAGCAGCAAGTTATTGTTTAAATATGTTTGGTTAAAGACCATGGAACATTTCTTTTAGATGATATTTTATTGTTTTTTTTTCTGTTGCTTTTGTGATGTTTTTTTCATATCACACCCCCATCTTTTGTACTATTTTTTTAATGTCACCTCCTCACTAACTGAATTAACCTCATACACCCACACTAAACAAAAACAAGCAATACCTACAAAAGAAAAAAAATCCCCCTGAAGACAATCAATGAATAAAATCAGAAGCACTTGGGAGCAAAATGTGGGGCATTTCCTTTAGCAAATGGACCCCTACAAAGAAATTAGCACAAAGCTAGAAAAAAACCCAAAAAGGTCATAAAATTTTTTCCATGAACTATATATATATATATATATATATATATATATACATTGTGTGATTTATGTATGCTTTATATCTACCTTATATATCCATTAAGTTTTATACCTACCTTTCTATCTTTTACATTTAGTTATATAAAAGAACATGATTGTGTGGTAAATAAGTATATCTTATTTCAGTCTTTTACACATCTACAAAACTGTACATTCCTACCTATCCTAGCCACTTTACCTGCATGTGTGTGCATGTCTGTGTTGAGGGAGAAATACATACATACATACAGAGGGGGGTGGGTGGAGGAAGATAAAACTTATTCTTGTTCTCATAAAGTCACTAAGCCATATGTCTTGCCATTATATCTTGACTCTGATCTCATTCAAAGCAACAGCCATTGAACAAGCAATTAAATATCCAAGACATAAAAGTCCAGCCTTCATACTTCCAGATTATCGGATGTCATCTTCAGGTGTTATGAGATTAGTTAATGTAACAACTCAAAATATACTCCTGACCACTTACTCTTCACTTACCTTATCTTTTAAGTACTAATGATTGATAAGGTAACCAAAAACAACAAACAAATTTAAAAAAATTATTTATCAAAATCGTACGCACACACACATATACAAGATGTGTCATAAAAGTATCGAGATTGAAGCTGTATTTACCAAGATAGAAATTAACAATGAATGGAATGTTAGTTTTTTTTTTCAGAATACAAGGTGTGTCAAAAAGTACAAAAAATCTTGATACTTTTTTGACACACCTTATATATATATATATATATATATGTATATATATATATATATGTGTGTGTGTGTGTGTGTATGTATGTACTAATTATATATAATACTTCATTAAGTATTGAACTTATTAATTCATTTCTTTCAGCTACATATCTTTCTCATGAATAAGTACACCTAATCCATTTCTTAATCATAAGTTAATTTTAGTCAAAACCAAATTTCTTCTAAAACAAAGAAACCAGGATTTTAGTATTTCTAGTGGAATATTATACCATCAAAATGAATATTATTAGGCATTATTTATTACCCAACTAAACAGCATGAGACAATCAAACCAAAAACATAATTCCATAAATATATATGAAGGTTGTACATTTTTAGGGCTGGTACATATTTATATTTTTTGGTTACAGTGTTTTCTCAATGTAGAGTTTGGTTATATATAATACCTATTAATATCTGTTTTGATTATTGAATACTAGAGATAATTCAGTCCTGTTATCTGTTGTTTAGAAGAAAATTAACTTTTAATTTAAAAAAAAGAATGGTAGCAGTGTACCTATTAATTGATGATATCACTCTAATAAAAAAACGGAGGTTACCAAGTTTTATTTATTTTGGAAAAAATAAAAATAGAATTGATTATGGTATCAATTATGTGGCCAATTATGATCAAAGAATCGGTTTCATATTATTTGAAAATCTACAATAGTATTGTTAGTAGGCAGATGAAATTCCCACATCAAATACAAGTTAATCACTTAACTTGATATTTGACACCATTTTTATACTTTGTTTTTACCAACTCTTCCGATTGACTAGAATGTGACACATGGTCAATTTCTTAAAAAAAAACAATACAAAAAGGGGTATTCTTGTTTTTTTTTATTTTTAAATATTTTTATTGTTTTTATTTTTACAAATAAACTAAACCAAACAAACTTGTATACTAAATCCAACGAATTTGCATCATTCATTTTATTCTATTTGCGCATGCACATTTTTTAAAACCCTGATGAACAGTGATAACAAAAACAAAAAATAATAACATGTTTGTTAACATTCATGCTAGACTTCTGCTACTCACACAAGCATGCACATACATACACACACAAACATATATGTATATATACATAATAACCCAAAAGTCCAGAGAAGAAATCTTCCTTACGACACAAGAGTTTTATTTAAAAAACCTGTCGCAATTTGAGAGCTCAATGTGTGCTCTTAATGTTAGAGTCACAGAGCAAATATATAAGTAAAGAAATAACAGCAGACTTAGATGATTAGCATTGTAGTTATTTCAGGGAGCTTAGACAAAGTGTCTAACTCTCCCGACTCATCAGATGCGAATGAGCTCTGATGAGTCGAGAGAGAGACACTTTGTTTAAGCTCCCTGAAATAGACTATAATGCTAATCCTTTAAGTCTTTTGGTATTTCTTTATATATATATATATATATATATATATATATATATGCAAAAAGATTATTTTTACAACATTTGTAGAAAATATAAAAATCAAAACTTTACTCGTTAAACCCATCAAGGACACAAAGCTCATTGAGGGAGTTCAGAGGAGAGCTACTAAATTAGTGAATGATTTGAAAACCCTTTCGTATGAAGAAAGACTTGGGAACATTGACTTATCAAGTTTGGTTTATTGAAGTATAAGAGGGGATATGATTGAAGCCTACAAATATACATATGGTTTTTATTCAACAAACTTTGACTTACTAAACATTGCTCAAAATAACAATACCAGGGGACATAAATTAAAACTCTTAAAAAGATTTTGTAAAGCAAATGCAAGACAAAATTATTTTAGCAACAGAGTGGTGAATACATGGAATAAACTACCATCATCAGTAGTGAATGCTCTATCTCTAAAGTCCTTCAAGGCAATGTTAGATAATCTGTGGAAAGATTATAAATATTCTGTGGAATTAAGATGAATATTTATAAGGAACAGCTGACAGGTCTCAGACCTAATATACTAGCTGAAAGGATATTATTATCATTGTTATTATTACTAGCAAAATAAAAAGACACCCTCCGGGCGATGTAAAAATAATTTTTTGAAGGGGATGGGAGCTGAAAATTCAATGTCATAGAATGTGTACCATAAGTATGTAAAATCGTCAAATTTATTAGTAAAATTAGGAGTGAAAAAGAAAGAAAGAAAGACAATTTGAAATGGAAACAGTTCCGATAACTTTAGATATTATATTAGAAATAAAACAATCTATATATAAATATATAATGCCGGGCATCTATTTATTGAAACAATGAGGATTGTCTAACGTTGCATGCTCACATTTTGAGTATATTTATTCTGTGTTATGACGTTGGATTATGTGTTGTGGTAAGCAGTGACGTAATTTTTGTTACAGACAAAACCCGGAAGCGAATCTCCATCATTAATAGATTATTATGAAAATTTGTTTTTTTTTACAAATATTTTCACACATTATCTTCTGCCTCGACTCTTCTCTCACCCTCAACTTGTATGTTCTAATTTTCTCACTTATCCTTTCCAACATTTCAGTGCAGTTCTTATATCTTTAAATGGAAAGAAATTACTTAACTCCTGATTCTAGTCAAATTTAAGGTGTTGAAAGTAAGCAAACATTGTAAAAGCTTTACAAAACTATGTTAGAAGTTTTTTTATTTGATTATCAGTGAGAACTTCTGCCTTTGAATTTGTCAGCTTTAACATAATGAAATTTGTTCATCAGCTTGTCTTGCTTTAATTATAAGTGATGTATACATGACATGATACAAAGGAAAGGCAATGAGATTTATATGATTACTTGACATTCTTTACTCAAGATGAAAGAAAACAATCATTTTTACATTGAGGAAATACACTCACTGAGGTAACAATTTAAAAAGAAAAATCATTTGCTATATCAGAACATGATTGTTTCAATAAGAATAAGAGCAATGGAAATAACAAGCTGAATAAAAGACTGGAAATGGGAAAAAAGACTGGAAATGTTAATTCAAGCAAGGACAAACTCAAAAGTGATATTTTTCCAGTGGACATCTACACATGGACACACCAGTATAGGCTAACTAGCAAAAACCTACATAAATCAGCTCTGTGCTGATTCTGGATGCTGCATGGAGGACCTCCAAGGGGAGATAATTAATAGAGATAGTTGGGAGAGAGAGAGAGAGAGTCATGGGTATTTATTCTGTCAGCATGATATATATATATATATATATATATATATATGAATCTGAAGTTTTAATTCCAGTTTGTCTGTTCAAAAACTCCTCCTAGGGTTTTGACAATAGACCCCCATAATCATATATATTCTGAAACTACATTATCCAGGTGCTTGGATAAACATTTCCTTTGGATCAAAGCGGCTCACCTGGGAATCATACCCCCTATTGAAATTGGCGGTGGGTGGGTAAACTTTCAAAACTGCTGTTCACTGATCAAGTAAATCGGTTTCAGTCAACAACACAAAAGTGAATGACCATTCATAAAATTCCTAGTTATCAAATGAGAACGAAACGCACGAAGAATAAAATGAAATCATGGACATTCTCTTTTTTACAAATCCTAATGTATATCTTTATCATTCGATTTTTTTTTATGATTCTAGCCTTGGGTTTGTTATAGAATAAGTTAATGGTTAAGTTATTCTTACAGTTCAGCTTTAGATACAAAAGAGATAAATGAATAACAGTGATTCAGATACAAGTCGTACATAACCCTAAAGTGTTTTTGCTAATCTATTTATTTATTTCTTATTTTATGTAAGGCACATATAAGCAGAGAGGCAATTTTATGGATTCATGGCTATAAAATTCAGATTATCTCTTCAGAAGCAGTTGATGAGTAAATGGATTTCAGGAGCTATTTTTATGATGTAAATAGAAAAGAATTATATTGCTCAAAGCTTATTTGGAAACAGCTATATGCAATGGAAATCAGAGCATATAATAGTTAACATTTTGAAAGAAGTGAAAAGTAATCAGTTTTACATTTGTAAGTTATTTTTTTCCTCTAGTAAAATGTAAAATTAAAATTGGTTTAATAATGTTCACTGCTGCAAAGCAATGGTATTATCAAATCAGTCTACATCAAACCATTTAACTAACCACAGAGGACAGACCAACACTTTCTAATCATTAGTATAGATCTATATCTGTTTTGATCTACAGAGAAAGCATTTATATTATTATGCATTTACTAAAACCTCCAAATGAGTAGAATGTGACACAAGGTCAATTTCTTAAGCAGAGTTTAACAGGTGTGAATTCTGGGTTTTATTTTTCCTAAAATGGTTGGCTAACCAAAGATAAAGAACCCATTCTAGTCTACTATTTACCCATAGCTGGAGGGGAAATAGTTGGATTCATACCTCTCCCAAGAGTATTAGTGCTATGGGAAATGCAAACAGCTTCATTCAGGATTTGAACTTGGGTCAAAAAGTCCATTTTCTATGATGACAACCATTACACCATATTTATTCTATAAAACAATTATTCATTTTTCAACAGGATCTCTTTCCATTCCAATGCACTTGATTCCCATAGTAAAGCAACTTTTCCAGTAGAATGAAAACACTGGATTTAAACCCCTAAACTGGCCAGCATGACAGAGTAAAGCCAATTACTCACCCCTTGTAAGATGCTCTTTGCATTCTAAAGTTGTAAATTCATCTGAGAAAATTTCTGATAAGATATGGATAGAGGTCATACATAAACTACACAAAAAGTAATGAAAAATTATATTACTGACAGTGGTGATTAATTTACCTAATTAAATTTTTCACACCTTAAGAACAAGAATTTTTCTTCATCTTTTGGTTGTTTTATTTTCTAATTCACAAGATTTATACCCAATCTTACAATGTTCTAAAAATGTAGATTATTATTATTGCTACAATTTGCTAAGCAACAACATAGTGTGGAATCCATTTTGAAAAATTTAGTAGTACAAAAAATAAGAAAAAGAAGCTTGATGAATTTTAATGATTTTAACAGACAAAATATTAATGTATTACCACATGAAAGTGAAAGTAAAATAAAAATCTGCAGAAACAAGTGTAATTAAGCAAAAAATACCTTCATTAAAAGAACTCAAATCCGATCATTTCATTTTTAATTTGTGAACTAATTACTGTAGCATGGGAATTACCATATATTATAAAATAGAGGTCAAATATTTTAATATAATCATTAAAACTCTGCAGTGAGGGTGTCCTGTGTATGACCTTAAACTGCATCTAGTGGCAAGGTTTCAATTTTAGTACCCCTAGGGAGTGTGACATACCCCTTCATTGCCATTACTTCCAGGTCCACTTTGACCCAGATGGGCAGTACCAGTTATGGTTAAATAGGTTTTTTTTAATTGATTATGCAACAAGAATGAATAAAACAAAAATTCAAGTATTACAAAAATTTTGACTCACCCTAGTACATTCTTCTGTCTTCAAATATAAATGCAGGGGTAAAAAACCTCAAAGGACACTTCAACACACATCCCATATCATCAATGCATGAAATTCTTTTATGTAGAACTACTAAGGCAATCTTGACTTTTAAAGCAGTCGATAGGTTAACATAATTATTATCCCTGGTCCAACTATAACTAACCTTTTTTTATATTTCTTTTCCAAAAAAAAAAACATTGTGTTAGAATGAACAAGAAAGCAGTACCAAGCAGCAAATGTTTCTCATTATTTTTTGGACTTTAAAGCAAAAGAATCCATTTTCTTTCTTCTCAGATATTCATTTTTGTTGTTTTATATGTGAGATCAGGAGAGAGAGTCCTTTGTGGCACAGTGGGGAGAGTCCTTTGTGGCACAGGGAGAGTCCTTTGTGGCACAGTGGGAGAGTCCTTTGTGGCACAGTGGCTAAAGTGCTGGGCTGTGACATTGTAGAAATGTGATCAAATGTAAAGATATCAGTTTAGAAACCAGACTTTTCTTTAAATAATGAAAAAAAAAAAAAATAAAGAAAAAAAATTACCAAACAATATTCGTATAGATGCAACCCTGATCCAAGGATGTTGGAGATGACTGAATCATCGGATCAACAATAATGGATTGAGTTCCATGATCTTTTGCCATTTGTTCATTCATACAAGATTTGTCTATCCAGGACAAATATGTCCCAAGACAGACTGACTCCAATTTATTAGCCCTTACTTTTTCATCCCCCCCCCTACATTCTTTATATTGATCAATCCTCCCAAATAATAAAAAGGCAAGGCCAGCAGAAATAATCCTGGAACATTCAATGATTTTTGTTTGTCTTCCTTTCTTGTTTGTAGCTTCCATGTTTTACCTTTAAGAAAATTCCAAGCATTGGAAATGAGACTAGTGACATTGTATCCATGATTATATCAGACAAGAGAAATACATCAAGTCTAAGAGAAACAGAGATAAACAGCTAGCTTTATAGAGTAAGAGGAATACTCTAAAATCTTATTTAAAAATGACACCATAATCAGTCATTTTTTTTATTCAGAGTCTGTTTTTATGCATATATACTTATGACAGTCTCTCTCTCTCTCTCTCTCTCTCTCTCTCATATATATATATATATATATATATATATATATATATATACACACACACACACATATATATATATTGTTATGGTCCAATCTATGGATTGAATAGATGTGTTAGAAAATTATTATTTGTATTCAAAAGGAACATTTGATGCCATATTACTGTAAATTATTTGTACTAGCAAATATATGCACCCTTCGGGTGCAAGTATTTAGGTTTTGATGTAATAAAATATTATATCAAATTAGAAACTATTTAGAAAATGATAAATCGAGGGGGTATAATCGAAAAATAGAACAGCTTTAAATCTAACTCTTCCATCATGTTCCATTACTCCCCTCTTTCATTTGTCCTAATTTATCTATTTAGTTAGATTATGAAGTATTTAATAAAATTACAGTTCTTTCGTCTTGTTTATGGATTTCTTTTAAGATTTATTGAAGAGATGTTTGCTCAGATTTATTAAGAGAAAACAAAACAATTAGAAATCAATAATACTAAGCATATATTTAGTAAAATCAAATTCTTAATATCAATATGCAAATTAGCCTTCTCGTTCACACTGTAAACCGCTATTTTCTTGAATATATAAATATACTTGCATGTTATTAGTATGTAGATCCAACAGTATTAATAAGGTACAACAATTTTATCAATAATTGAGGTTTAAATAAAAAATAATTCATGGTGAATGTGATGTCAATAACTAAGGGAATTGTGACTTGAGTAGGGATATAGTTTCGGTTACAGACAGACAAACACACAATCTCCATTATAATAAGATTAAAAATAGTTACTTGAAGCTGTGATAGTTTACTGAGGATTATTACTAGTTACTTGAAACTATATAACTGCTTTCAAACAAATGACCATTATTAAATAGAAATAATTATTTGCACAGAGTTGTTTGGTTTCAAGTATTCCTATCTAATACTAATAATTATAGGATTTTGAAATACTTGAAAGAATACAACTTTGTATTAGATAAGAATACTTGCTATCATATACTTCTAATACTAATAATTATAGGATTTTGAAATACTTGAAAGAATACAACTTTGTATTAGATAAGAATACTTGCTATCATATACTTCTTTAACTAAGTAGTTATTTTACAGAATAGTCAGTTTTTCTATTATCTTTTTCAGGATCATTTTGATTTATAAATTGTGCATGTTAATATGTATGCCAACAAAAAGTTCAGAAAAGATGTCTGTATTGCAAATGCGTGTTCACAAATCCAAAGGGAAAGAATTAAGTAAAAGAATAAAGAATCACAAGTCCTACATCGAGAGTCAGGAAACAAATAATCAGTTCAAAAGTCTAACCTTCTAATCCACATACAGTGACCGTACAAGCCAAACATTTCATGTTATTTATTAAGGAATCAGATATTTGTGCTTGGTTGCGACAGTTGGGGAAGGGATGCCAAAATTACCATATTCCAAGCTATACTCTAAGTCTGGTGATTGGTAAGTAGTTATTTACTAAGCTTTACTTAGTTGTAGCACAAGTTGGCAACTATGGGGCAGCCACACAGAATCAAACTCACTAACAATAATTTGCTGATCCAACTTGCTATTTTACCCCTTGAAATTTACCCCCCCCCCTATCTATCCACCCATCTATCTGTCTGTCCAGTCATCTTCCTATCTATCTCCAATTGTTCATATCTATCTATATCATTTTGTTTGTTTATCTATCCATCCATATATCTTCATATCTATCTATCCATCCATCCATCCATCCATATATCTTCATATCTATCCATCCATCTTCATATCTATCTATCTATCCATCCATCCATCTTCATATCCTATCTATCATCCATCCATCTCATATCTATCTATCCATCCATCCATCTTCATATCTATCTATCTATCATCCATCTTCATATCTATCTATCTATCCATCCATCCATCTTCATATCTATCTATCTATCTCCATTTGAGTTGCTCTTTATTTGTTGGTAACTATAAAGTATTTGTTTCTCTTTCATTTGGCAGATCATGCTCAAGGCACAAAGCCTTTTTTGAGAGAGTTGGTTTTCTCCTCTTTTGCCACATAAATAAATGGTTTTGAAGAAAAAAAAAGACATGTTTATTATCAAACAAGAGCAATTAGCTTATCTTGGCATATGGATTGTTTGGATACAAATATATTCATCATAATGACAACTAATAAACAGATAATTTCTGCATTCTGCCAACTTTTAAACAACTGGTTTGTGTAGGTAATAATTATGCATTTCCTGTTTGCTTTCATAGCCAGTTATTCTTGCTGAGAGGCATGAAGTAACTATCATCAAAATAAAGAATATCTCTAAAACAGTGATTATGGATGGGATGAAAAGGTGTTCTATAAAAGCTTGGTAACTCGCAAACCTATTGGGTTTCCATTGTAACAATGATATTAATACTTCTATTTAGGAATGAATGCAGGATTCTAATTTGTATTTCATAATTATCTCAGTTATGTTGCTGGGGTGTTAAACAAGAATCTGATGAAGTTTTATAAAAAATGGTCTATGATGATATTCATACTTCTATTTAGTAAATGAAGAATTCTACTTTGCATTTCGTAATTATCTCAGTTATATTGCTGGGGTGTTAAACAAGAATCTGATGAAGTTTTATAAAAATGGTCTATGATGACATTCATACTTCTATTTAGTAAATGAAGAATTCTACTTTGCATTTCGTAATTATCTCAGTTATATTGCTGGGTGTTAAACAAGAATCTGATGAAGTTTTATAAAAATGGTCTATGATGACATTCATACTTCTATTTAGTAAATGAAGAATTCTACTTTGCATTTCGTAATTATCTCAGTTATATTGCTGGGGTGTTAAACAAGAATCTGATGAAGTTTTATAAAAATGGTCTATGATGACATTCATACTTCTATTTAGTAAATGAAGAATTCTACTTTGCATTTCGTAATTATTTCACTTACATGAAGATAATTTGAATGATTGAAAAATAACATTCAGCATTCGTCTTGTTAAAAATTAAAATTAAAATAAAACTAGTTAAAAAATTAAAATTAAAATAAAACTAGAAATGCCCTAACAAGACGACTTCAGTTCCAGTGATCTTTTGAAAAAGAGATTTTATCTCGAAAATTCAAGAATAAAATACAGGTTAACACACAACACCATTGTTACCTTATTCTTTACACCTGCATTGTGATAGCCTTCAAGATCAACCTCTAAACCAATATATCCACAATGCTTCAAGCAAATTATAAAACCCTCTTTATATATATATATATATATAAGTGCTTAATTGGAGTCGTACCTAATTTTGAAAATTAATTAATTAATAATGAATTAGGCGGGAATACCTATTAAATGTATGGCTAAACAAATCGAGAAAAATCAATCTCTGTATGTACATTTCGGCCTATTAGGCCTCATCAGCAGAGCTATAGATCGGAAGACCGCCCTGTGCGTGATTTGAAACCGGACTGCCAAGCTGACAGGCCGATCCCATAACCCCTACACTAAACGGACTTCTTAGATTTTATGATTTGTTTAGAGTAGGTTAATATTCCTCTTCTAGTGACTTTTATTACACGACGATATGATAAGTTGTAAACACGGTGTGTTTTGGAATGGCTTTTTGCCGATAATTTTTGGGAGAATAAGTGCTTAATTGGAGTCGTACCTAATTTTGAAAATTAATTAATTAATAATGAATTAGGCGGGAATACCTATTAAATGTATGGCTAAACAAATCGATTTTTCTCAATTTGTTTAGCCATACATTTAATAGGTATTCCCACCTAATTCATTATTAATTAATTAATTTTCAAAATTAGGTACAACTCCAATTAAGCACTTATTCTCCTAAAGATTATCGGCAAAAAGCCATTCCAAAACAAACCGTGTTTACAACTTATCATATATATATATACATACATATATATATATATATATACATACATACATACATACATTTTATTAAAGCCAGAATTTGTTGTTAGGTTTTATTCCATAAACAGCCATTTGCTTAGAGTGCCCAGAAGGCTGAAAATTAGTCTATAATTTAAAGACAAATATAGAATACATGGATACTCTGGTCACAATATATTGTTCCATATCAAATTATGGTGAAATCTACAGCCAAATAAAAAGAGTTTACGTATTTACCATGGAATTTTTCAACTCAGGCTCATAGTGGGAATTCATGTTTAAACCATTAAAACAAACATTCATTTTTGTGATAATCCAATTCTAAACAATGCAGAGTTTACATTTTGGAAAAAAAATTATTGAATGAGCATAATCTATTATTTACTCTGCCTGGTAATAAAATATGGGTATCACAAACACCTATATGAACATATAAATTAGACACTGGTCATCCATGTCTTAATTCAAAGGAACCACTCCAAAACCTTAAAAAGGTCACATGACTTCACCACAGAGACATGTATATATATATATATAAATAGGTAGTTGAAGACAAATTACCCAGAAGACAGTTCTCATTCATCAAAAGGATTTGCTACTTCACCAGTATATATATATATATATATATATATATATATATATATATGTGTGTGTGTGTGTGTATCCACTCAGAATAAACTAAATTCTCACTGCCCGAGATAAGAACAACTTAAGATTCTCAAAACTCTTGTCAAGTCAAATACAATGGTGATTTTTTTTAATGTGATTAAACATTCAACATAGAAATAAAACAAGCCAATTGATTGAAGTTTGATATTATTCAAAGCTTGAAGGGAAAATCTATGTGATACTTATCCTGCTAATAAGTCACTCCATTGCTGTATTAGTGATTTGGCAATTGCAAACAATAAACTGCATAAAATTGTCAATGAGAAAGCTCTTTATCATGTAATGGCTACAATTCCATTTAGAAAAAAAAATCAAAATTGAATAACGTGTCCAAACAATAAATTTAATTAGAAACTTTTCTAAGATAATAGCTTCAATAGAAATCTTAACACAAAAGAAACACCCACATGTAATTCAACAAAGTTTGAATAAAGAAAGTAAATGTAAAAAAATCTGCAGAGAATGCCAAAATTTTAGTATTTGTTAATAAAATTAAAGAATGAAATAAAATAAGAAGTCTACTTCTCAGTAGTAGGTGTAAATGGTAGGTACAGCCCTTAACCGAGTTTTCATTTTCAGTCTCTTTTATAGACATGAGTTTCAATTTTTTTAATTGTTGGGCTATGAATCTTCTATAAGTGCTTATTTATTCATTTTTAATTTTCATAGATAATAACAAACTATTCTCAAGTTATTTTTTTAAGAAACATTTTTACAATTAGGAAATATTTGGGACTCGTTTTCTTTCTTTTATTTCTCTCACTTTTCCTCACAACATTTTCTTAGCAATTAATTCTTCAGTTGTGCAATTTGATTGTAAGAATTAAAAAGTCAAGTTTCTGAAAATAATTTAGAATTGCATCCCATAACTTTGGAATTCATGTTTCAATATTAGTGATAATTAGGCTTTTATAATAGCTTTTATGATAAGTCAGACTTTTTATACATCTGCTTATTTGTCAACTGATGACTTTTCTCACATTATTTATTTATTTGACAATCATTTCTTTTGCTGTCAAACTGATCTATGGGAAATAAGAGTGAATGCTACCACCACCTCACAGCTTATTTTTCAGGGGTAAGGATTTATCCAATTAAACCAGATTTGTCATGATTTGGTAGAATTTTCACCTGTTATCTTCTGTCACTGAGTGTATTTTGCTTGAATTATCTTCCATTCTGTTTTCTTTTTTTCTTACCTTTATTTTATTGTAATCAAAAAGTCATTAGCAAAGGACTAATCACAAATCAGGAAATCAAGTCAAGGAAAATAAAATTCTTATAAACTTATAATATTTTGGTATTCCTGAGTATTTCCTTAAAAGAAAATTATGAGTTTTTGCTAAAACTATGGAAACAGTGACAAGGTTAATCAAGGAAAATAATCACTTCCTATGGGAGTCTAAGCCATTAAAGTTTCATTAAAATTGCGTTAATAAAAAATGGTGCAGTTTTTTTCCAATATTGGAAATGCCCATACTTTGCCATCCATATCTAACCAGTCAAACTGCAAGTGGTTAAGTAATTTTTCCAGCAGTAGACTGCTTTTCATTAGAACAGTATTTACTTTAACATCAATATGGTTTGGTAATGAAATTATGTATACTGGGAAAAGTTATGCAGCTGTTCTAAAACTAAAATAAAAAGGTATGATGTAACACAAGGTCAATTCTTTTAAGTGGGTGACTTGGTATAGAGTAATGCTTAGCAACTTGATCTTGTAGATCATTATTCATAATGAGGTTATCAAATTATTCATACATACTTTAAGTAATTGTCATATATATATATATATATATATATATATATATATATTGTGGTGGAATGTAGTGTAATGGTTAGTCATAGGAAATGGACTTGTCAACCAGAGTTCAAATCCTAGACGAACCTGTTTGGATTTTTACATAACACTAATACCCTTGAGTAAGGTATGCATCCAACTATTCTACATCCAGCTATGAGCAAATGGCACAGACTGGGGTCTTTAATCTTGGCTATGTAACTAGTCTAGGAGAAGGAAAACTCTGAATTCAAACCTGTTAAACTCTGTTTAAGAAATTGACCTTGTGTCGCATCCTGCTTATTCAGAGGGGTTTGTAAATATATACCCAAATAGATATAGTTTCCTAATGTTTGACCTTGTACTATATGAAGCTAACTCTCAGATTTTTTTTAAAGAGAGAATTACTTTGACCTTCTGTTTTAATGAGATAAAATAAATTTTTAAGGAAATGAGTAATTTATAGATCTGGTGATAATCAAATATTTTGATTGTTCTTATGGGCAATCCAATTGCAAATAAAGTCTTAAAGGCTTAATTCCCATAATTTTCATGACAGAGTTTAATCTTCTGAATGATACAAAGTAATTCAAAATGAAATGGGGGCGAAGTGAACAGGTCAGCAACCTAAAAACTAAATATGTTAATATTTTTAACTTCAAAAAGATACCAAATAGAAAATGATTATTCATATTCATGGCCAGAAAGGAAAACATCAAGTAATTATCTTACATTCATTTCCTTCTATATCTTAATGATTTTTCTCATTTTTACTATCATTCTATACTGACAAAATTCTTTACTTGAAAATACATCATTTATTTGTAAGATAATATTTTAAAAAAGAAAAGAAAATACTGCATTTTACAGCAAGAAGAAAATTTATCAATTTATCAGAAAAAAAAAAAAAAATAAAGAAAAAAAGAAAAATCCTTGCCCACTATTTAAAGCCTCAAATTAGCTCTAAGTTAGCTCTACTGACTGAGGTAACCAGCACACAAAATTATTTATATATATGATTTATTCAACTTCATGTTATTAATATATATATATATTTATCAACCCCTCCTCACAAGCAAGATGAAACACAACGTCAATTTCTTAAGTGAAGTTAAACAGGTTTGAAATCTGACTTCTCCTTTTCTTAAACTGGGTGCCTAACCAAGATTCAAGAACCCAGTGTGTCCTACTACTTGGTACCTCTCATACTGTAATGGTTAGCAAGGTAGATTGGCAAACCATGACTAGTGAGTTCAAGCTCCCTGGGTGCCCCTTACATTCAGCAATATGCCACATCTAAGCAAATCTTATTAAATAACTATTTACCCATAGCTGGAGAGAAAATAGTTGGATACCTACCTTTCTCAATGGTATTAGGGCTATATGAAATGTTAACAGCCTCATTCAGGATTTGAATTAATTTTTCCACGTCCATTTCCTATTATGATAACCATAACACCCTGTACCTCCACATGTACAGTAATATATTCTAAGAAATAATTTTCATTAACTTCATGTGTATTAATAAACTGTTGGTTGACACTCAGTCATCAACTTCTAGCACTTTTAAGATGAAAAAGGGTTGGGTATTTGCCATAAGATCAATTTGAAGGAACAGTCGAGACAATCATAGAGATGCTTGACTTAAGTTTACCAGCCAACTGATCAGATTGGGCCTCTCCAACTGTCCATCCAGCCCATGTAATAGTCTAAATGGATTATTGCAGGTCACATGACCACTTAGTACCAAGTTTATGGACAACTCAGTCACCATGATCCCTTCCTCAGCCATTACAGAATGCCAGCAGGTAGCCCCATTGGGAGTGGCCAAAGATATAAAAGGCAAAACATGAAAAATATGTTTAATAAAAATATGGATCTTTATTAGTTCATACTAACACATGAGACAAGGTAGAAGACTGGATTTAGCGGCTAGACTTAGACTTAAGAGTTGGAAATGAGACATGATTTGGAAAGCCTTTTTTTTTCCATTTTGGGCTACCATATAAAGTAAAGATAAAAGAATTTATCTCCTCTTCTTTAATGATTGTTGAATTTTAGTAACCTACTGTCAGTACAAGCCTGAATATTTTAATTGATTGTCAACTTTTTTCTTTACTTGGATGGGAATCACAATCTATAGCTTTTGAGTCCTGTGTAGGAAAGCACGGTGGTGTACTGGTTAGAGTCGTAGGAATGGACTTGTCGACCAGAGTTCAAATCCTGGAAGCCAGTTCACATAGTGCTAATACCTTTAGGAAAGGTATGAATCCAACTATTTCCCTCCAGTTATGGGTAAATAGTAGGACAGACTGGGCTCTTTTACCTGGGTTAGGCAACCAGTCTAGCAGAAGGAAAATTCAGAATTCTAAATAATAACCTAGGAAAAGGTTTGAATCCACTATCCTCTCTGGTTATGAGTTACAAAGAAGGACAGACTGGGCTCTTTAACCTGGGTTAGGCAACCAGTCTAGTAGAAGGAAAATTCAGAATTCTAAATAATAACCTAGGAAAAGGTTTGAATCCTCTATACCCTATGGTTATGAGTTAAATAGTACCACTACTGTTTTCTTTTTACAAGGATGGTTTTGGCATTAAATAACACATAAAGGTTGATATGCCATTAAACAAAAAAACAAAACGAAACCTATATATATATATATATATACACAGAGGAAGGGAAATGGATTATATATACTGACAGAAAAAGGTATATCTTCAAACTATATATCATTATACAATTAAAACATTGACCATATATTACTAGCAATAATATGCTACTTTTCCATGTTTTGTTTTGTTTTGAGGCATATCATCCTCGGTGGGTCATTTAATGCCGACAAAGTTGTGAAATAAATTCTTTCTTAATGCATAATACAATTTTGTTTATAAACTCATATTTTCCTATTTAACCCATAGATGGGACCCTAACAGGTACTACCACTCGGGTCAGAGTGGACCAGGGAGCAATGGTGATGAAGGGGTGCTCCACATTCCCCAAACCTCCAAAACTGGAACCTCACCATCAGATAGAGTTTAACGTCATTCCCAGGACATGTAGACCCTCAGCCACCGCCTTCTAACACCCATATGATAAGAAGGATTGGGGGTTGACATAAGGCAATAGGGTTGAGGCAATCATATAGGTGCTAGGGCTTGACGTGGCCAGCTGATTGATCGGAGGGGGCCTCTCTGACCGCCTGTCTAGCCCAAGAAAAGCCCTAAGTGGAATATTGCAAGTCATGCCACCTGGGTTCTACTCTTAAGCATCACAGGTCGCCACCCAAGCCAACAGGTGGCCCCATTGGGGGAGTCTTACCCCTCTACAGAGGTGCAGTCGGTGCATTCTAATGCTCCAGCCAACAGGGCGGTCTATCATCTTGAATGATAGATTCCTACGGTACAATGTTGTCAACAATCGAAAACAACATGGAAGCTTTGATTCAAAATGACAGTTGGCACAGACTTCATGATTTGAAATTTGATTCTCCATATTGGGACATCTGAAAGTGTCACCTCAACATGTCTCAAAGCAATTGACTTGACACAACATTCTTTATGGAAGGTTTTTATGAGCACTGATGTTTCAGTAACACCGATGAGACAATTGCCTCAATCTCATGACTATACAAAACTGTAGCATAGTAGTTAGGTAACATATATACAAATTGTTATTTGTATCATGATAAACATGTTACATTAGTAAATATTTTTATCCAATTTTCTAGAAATATAAAATATTTTCCATTCATACTGGTTTCACTACAGCTGTATTGAAACTATATAAGTATGTTGAATAAATTACATTCTTTTATGATTTCCTGTATATTGTAAGGAAGAGGAACAAATACTACACCTGGTCCCAGCCTAAAGGCAAAGTATCTACATTCTGATCATAAGTATAATTCTTTAAGTGTTGTTTAGAGTTCAAAGAATGGAGCTTTTGTGGCCCAAAATGGTATGTAAGAAAACCATTATTGTTTTATTTATTTATTTTGTTATGCCTCTTTTTTTCCATCAACCTTAAAAAAATAAAAATTTAAAAAAATTGCACATGACGTATACAATACTAATATAATTTCTATATTCTGATTAAATTCTGTTAAGTATTTCATAAAGTAATTCATTATATTCAGTCCCCAAAAATCCATCTTAAGTTCTTTTTTCTTACCATTATTACTAAAATAATATATATCATACCTGTTATTTCTGAAATCATCCCAATTAATCTTGATTTTTTTATGCTATCACTGTTTTTGATCTGATCAGGTGATTTGTTTGTGTAAGTGGAAGGTTGGCATTCAGTGCATAGTCTCTTTTTCTGATTATTCGATGGCACTATGATCAGTGTAATATATTCTATGGTCATACAGATTAAAAAAAATATATCCCAGGCAGAGTTACACAGATATTACACTACACTCTGATCATAGTGCCATCAAATAATCCTCTAATTTTTATTGGAAATACACCAGGGATTTAACAAAATATATAATAGTATATCATTATATTATTGACATATTACAGTTTTTAAGGTTAACATATCCAAATCCATTACAGTAAAGAAAACTTTACTTGATGAGAGTTTTTACAGGTCTGAGATTTTATGAATTATAACAGTCAATAAAATCATAAAAAATATAATGACTAATTGGATAGTTACTGATGCAAGAAGCTACTAAAATAAGTTACGCATTATAGTTTTATTCATACAGTTTATTAAAATGTATTCCCCAAAAGATTATCCTGAGGGCCATTATTTAGACGATAGAAAATAATTAGTCTTTGACACCTCAGCAATATCTCTCAGTACCATCATACTTTATTGAATTCCCATTGTGTAGCTTAAATTAACTGAATACTGGCATGACATAATGGTTATTATCATCGTAAATTCAAATCCTGGACAAAACTGCTTGTGTTTCACTTTGTGTTAATACCCTTGAGAAAGGTATGAAATCATCTCTTCTTTCAGCTATAAGTAGATAGTATGGCAGGTTAGACTAGACTCTTTAGCCCTGGTATGGCAGCCTGTGTAGGAGAAAATTGTATTATTCGGACTATTGTCCTCATCTTTATGATTATATACACAATGTTTTGACCGATGTGCCCTCTGGTCTTCTTCAGGTATTTCTTGTCGAATTCTGAAACCTTCTCGAATTTTACAAAAGAATACTAATTATGAAGTACTGTTAGAATTGAGTTAATACATTAGTAAAAATTATCTTTAGGTTCCAGGTTCAATCCTGATTTTAACAAGAAACACCTGAAGAAGGTCGCAGGGCACATTGGCCAAAATGTTGTGTATATAACAATAAACATAAGGACAATAGTCCACATATTCCAACAGGCTGTACACAGCTTAAAAATTTACCATGTTTAGTATCCTGATTATGGCAGAGAGGTTTGGTAAATACAAACTGAATAGAGTTTCTGTTAAGGTGCTTAGTCAGGTATTTCTTGTCTGAAGATGTTAGAATCTCTAAAAATCAATAGTGATGGGTTATATAGATTCTTCACTTTCTGTTTTATATTGACAATTGAAAATCTGTGGTGTAATTATTGTCATAGGAAATGGAGTCAGTAGCTTGAGTTCAAATCCTAGGCAAGGCGGTTTGCATTTCACATAGTGCTAAAACCCTTGAGAAAGGTATTAATCCAGCTATTCTCACTTCAGCTATGGTTAAACAATAGGGTGAACTGGGATCTTTAACCTTAGTTTGGCAAACAGTCTAGGGGAGGAAAAAGCCTGAATTCAAAGCTGTTAAACTCTGCTTGACAAATTGACCTTTTCTCACATCCTACTTGTGCGGAGGGGTTAGTGTGTGTGTGTGTGTGTATGTATATATATATATATATATATATATATATATATGAAAGTACACAAACAGTTTGTTTGATATGGCTATGCTGACAATTTTTGGAAGAATATGTGCTTAATTGAAGTCATGCCTAATTTGAAAATTAATTAGTTGATAATCAATGAATTAGACGAATATATATGTTCAAATAAAACATATATTCGCCTAATTCATTAATTATCAACTAATTAATTTTAAAATTAGGTATGACTTCAATTAAGCACATATTCTCCCAAAAATATATATACATATATATTGACTATTTTATAAGAAGAACTAATGGGTTGACCCACAACAATTGACTCTTATAAATAATCACTTTAGAATAGAAATAACACATTATACAGTGTGATAACTGAAGAAATAGTTTCAACAATTTGTACTAAAAAATGAGATTGTGACATTCATCATACTCAAATATGCTGTGAAACAATTTATTTTATGTATCTGTGTATGATAATGCAATTTATGTTATTCCATTAATGAGAGGAACAGAGAAAGCTGACCAAACAAGGAAAAATATTGTATTGTCAGCTAGTTGGCAAGGTAGTAGAAACAAATGGTAACAAACAGATTTAACAAGGAATATACAAAACAATTTTACTATATGAATGTTTTCTTGTTTAGAGTTCAAAGAATGGACTTTTTGTGGCCCCAAAGGGTATGTAAAACAATATTGTTAGTGGAAAAAGAAGGTGAGTGTTCAGAGCATAGTCTTTTTTTCCTTTGTTGTTTGTGGTTGGCCATGTATTCTTTGTTATTATGATAAATGTTTAAAAATTTATATAAAAACCTGAGATATTGACTCTCATGATATATACTTATGTTGAGGAACCTTTCAAGTTTATTACTACAATTCACAATTGCTTAAATCTTAACATCCTGAGCCCAATTTCTATAACCATTTATCAAAATGGCTAAAAATGACTGTTTCATTAAAACTTACCTGTTATTTCCCTTAAATTAAAGACTTCTAAATGTGTTTAATATTATTTAAACAAAGGCTATCATTTGAGGTAGATTAAGAAAATTAATGTGACTTCCGGCCGGTGAAATGAGGTGGTATAGGACATTAAGAGTTAATATGTACACATCTAATCCCACATCCTATATCAAGGCTATAGTGAATTTATTATCAAATATAATATCTTCATCACAATAACATTTGTGGTATAACAGTTATTATCAAAGAAAATGGATTCAGCTGTTTGTATTTTCTAGCACTGATATCCTTGGAAAAGGTATGCATACATCTATTCTATTCTCCTTACATCTATGGATAAATGGTAGGGCAGACTTTAACTTTGGTATGGCAACCGGTCTAGGTGAAGGAAAACTGGATTCAAGCCTTTTAAACTCTGCTTAAAAAATGACCTTGTGTCACATCCTGCTTGTAATACAGCTATTAGGTAAATAGACACAGCAGCAAATTGGTTTGATATATTGTTTCATTTACATAAACAGAAAGAGAAGTAATAGACACTTAACACTTTAAATAAAACCTTTTTTCTCAGCAAAACTCTGTATCATAAGTGTCAATAACTTAAATAGCTGCTGTTTTAATGAATTTTGTGACCATATGACCTTAAGGCACCCCTTTTTAATCTCGATTAAGAAAGGACATGTTTTTCATTTAAACCATCAATATTTATATAAAAGTTGTTTGTTAGGAGTTAAGGTTAGGGGTTAGTTTTATAATTTTTAAAAAATCTAAAAATTGTCTGTTAAAACAACCGGATATTAACGGTGTAAATGAAAAACATGTCCTTTCTTAATCGAGATTAAAAAGGGGTGCCTTAAGGTCATATGGTCCAAATTTTGATGTTCTTTTTTTGTTTGCAGACAACTTCCAGTTAACCATGATTTTCACCTGTTCTTAATCACAAAAATACCCCAAAACTAAATGAGAACATTGTATAGAGCAGGTGTCTCTAAATGACAGTCCATGGGCTATGTTGATTCTTCCACAATATTGTATTTCTTTGTTTTATTATGTTATTTTTTCTCCTTTTTTCTGAATCATATGATGGCATTTACAAATGAAAAGTTATACATTCTTAAAAAAAAATTTTCTTTGATTTATAAATATGAGCAAAATATAATAAGATAGTTCTGTAGAATGACCTTCTTTATTGAGTTTATTCTCTGTGCTTTGAGTAACCCATTATCATGTTCTAGCTGATTACATAACTATTGAAATTTCAATAGTTTTAAAATAACTAAGGTTTGTCTATCTGTAATAGTGTCTAAAAGACAAATGGAATTGTGGAAAAGTTGTTCAAAATTTACTCCCCCCCAAAAAAAAATTAAATAAAGCCAAACAAATTGGTATTTGTAATCTTCATAGTTTTGTTTTGGTTTTTTTTTTTTTAGAATTTAATGAATGGCTATCATGTTTTTGTTAATATGTATGAGTTTTCTTTTTAATTTTGAACAGCATGGTTTCTAATATTCTAAGAAAAATTAGTCAAAAATTCAAAAGAAAAAAAAAATATAGGATTAACATTTCAAGTTCTTTATATTTTTCTGTTGAAGGATCTGTTAAGTTATTGAATAATCACTTGAAATCTCATTCCTAATTTAAAATTTTAATTAAATATTTATGCTGAATCATGAGATATTAAATCTTGGCATAATTTCTTTATTTATACAATCAGATTGAAGTGAAAGCTGAGAAACCTGTGTGTGTGTATGTGTGTCTATGTGTAGGTCTAGAAGAAAGATCAATAGTTTTGTTCACTCAAGTTTTGGATTGTCTGTCCAATGAGAAAATTTACAATGCAAAATTTAATCCAATCCGACCACTTCCAAATACCGTTCAAGTTTCCAAATCATCAAATCTTTCTCAAGAGTCTTTTTTTTTATAAATATAAAATTAGAACATTATAATTTTAAAATTATAGATGCATATAATTCTTCACTCTTTCTTTCTTGACAATGACCTATGTCAGTCTAAAGTACTTGAGATTTATTCACTTTATAAATATTATGACCTTCAGACATTTCCAACAGATTTTTGAGCTTATTGCGAGACTTCAAATTTGACAACTGGAGAAGCTTATTTCTAAATATTATAGACATAATTTATTTGATATCTTTAATAAACCTGTTTACAATACATATATATATGTATCAAGATTATTTCCTAGTTGAGTAACATGATATTACAGGGTGACCCAGAAAAAACAGAAACCACAAATTTTGTAATAAAACTGTTGATTTTAATTTTCATTTTTTTGGAAGTTTAAGTTCAACAAGGGTTAGGGTTAGGGTTTAGGGTTAGTTTAATGGGAAAATAAAATAATTTGGGTTCTGTTTTTCTTGAGTCACTCTGTAATATCATGTGACTCAACTAGGAAATAATCATGAATATATATATATATATATAAGTGTAGGTATTTACCCAACCCACTAGCCATGGTAAGATGTGGCACAAAGCTATTTAAAAAGTTGTAAATTCATAATATTAAATAGGAATAGGATCAATAATAACAGTAAATAATAAAATCTTTAGATATGAGTCAGAGGGTATAAGATGAATAAAACTAATAAAATGAATGAATGATAATTAAACAAAATATGATAATGCATGCTGTGACTTTTTCTGAATGTTCTTTTGTTTCTCTGTTTGTAACTTCTGTTAAGCTTAAAGTAAACAGATATATAAAATTAACATATGAATCCTGTCTTGATTTAAATGGCCAGAAGGATATTTTACTGACTTTCAATTTAGCCAGAATATCCATGAAGTCATTTCACCATGAGGAGCCATGCAAGAAGCAAAACTCAATAATGGCTTTTATAAAAAATGGTTGCTTCCATCAGCAATCCCCTTCAGGAGCACCTCAGATGCTTGGCAATTAATCCATCCCTCATCCCTTTAAGGCAAGGGAGCAGGTGCTGCCTGTGGAAAAGCCCCTTGGAATCAATGAAATAGCCTTAATCTCACTCACCTGCCCTGAAAGGTGGATAATTAAATGTCTGACCAGTATATAAGGTGGCAAATGATATATCCACTATGCCAGTGATCTGCTGCTTTAACAACATGGTAAAATTTGAAAAATCAAGTTAAAAACAGTATACAGATTAAACACTAACTCTAGGCAGAAGTTTAGGCACTTTGCACCTAGGTAAAAGTGCTAACCTGTATGTTAAAAATCTCACTTTTTGTAACAGATAATGCCTGACCCCATGGTCATTATCTAATAATTGTAATTAGTAAATATGATTATTAGATAATAACCATGTGGTCAGGCATTATTTTAGAGGCATATGTATATATCTAAAAGATTAAAAATAGTCATATATATATATATATATATATATATATGAGAGTCCACAATTTTACTTGCCTTCCATTTCTTAAAGTTTTTCTTATGTACTGGTCAATGATCTTCACCTTGTCATCCATACAGGATGAACAATAAAATTGATATCTGTTCATAATCTCATAAAAAGATGTAGGTGTCTATAATAGTATATATTAATAAGCAAATTGATATACTGTAACGTTGTCCCTTTTTTCCGGGCACTAAAACTATATCTGTAACGTTGTCGTATCTCTGGTCACAGTAGCGATATATATTCACCGTACTAAAAATGTATTTGGCACCTGGCAGTCATCTTGTTGATAAAGATTGAAATATGTAGTCACAACTGATAGCCTTTATTATCGTGCTCGTCTCGTGGGTTCGTATAGATTAAACTACCGCAAGTCTTAACCCATGCTGTCCCAAATCGAAAAGAGATCCACATCACCACGTGACTTCTGGTTCAGGTACACCTGAAAACTTCTGGTTGACACTCAATTTTCCATCACGCTCCAGTCAAACTGTTTTGTATTCATTACTCTTTTTTAAACCTTTATCATCTCTTATTTCTTCTTCCTCCTTTTCTAATATAGTAGTTCTAGCTCACAAAAGTCAGGACCTTCATTATCTCGTTACATATAAAATAGTCCACAATTTTACTTGCCTTCCATTTCTTAAAGTTTTTCATATGTACTGGTGACATGATCTTCACCTTGTCATCCATTCAAGATGAACAATAAAATTGATATCTGTTCATAATTTCATGCACAAAAAAAAAAGATGTAGGTGTCTATAATACTGTATATATATCAATAAGCAAATTGATATACTCAGTAATTGTCCCTTTAAGTGTTAATACCTCATTAATACTCATTCATAGTATCTAAAGTAGTTGCATATTTTCAACTAGTGCAACTAATTTACATTCAGTCCCAAGTAAAATTTCCAATTTTGAATGCTGATTTTCAAGGTAAGATCATAACATATAATATATTGCATTAGAATGTATTAATACATTAATAGATTATCAGAATATCCATGTATAAGTGCATTGACTTAATCTTGAAGCAATAACATTAATATGATAAAAATATCCTTCCTAAAATCATGAACTTGGTTGGTTGGTTATTTGTTTAATACCATATCAGCTGTTGTGGCTATCTAATATCAATTTTTATATATATATATATATATATATATATATATATACAGTTACACAACAAAAAAGATTTTATAAACATTTTCATCTCCTGTCATCTATAAAATATCCATCATTTTCTTCACCCCAAGATACATCCTGATGAAGGTTTAAATAAACCGAAATGTTTAAACATCGATAAATAAATTCATCCTAGTTTCAGAACATTTGTTTTTTCAAATTTCTTAATATATTATATATATATATATATATATATATGGTTTGTAAGCAAACAGCCTTTTGATAAATATTTGTGAAGGTTTTTATAAACTAGCAGAAGAAATTTGCTTTAACTTTATTTCAATGAATATATATATATATATATATATATAATATATATATACCATCTATCATTCAATTTTCCAGCTGCCTCTGTTGAAAAAGATAATGGTCAAATGGGTCCATAAGTTTCTTTTTTTTTGTAAGTTGATCATTTTTTATAAAAAATGAAATAAGTATGATTCCCCTAATAAAAGTTATCATAGCTATGTGTTGTACTAGAAATGTGTGTGTGTATATATATATATATAGCATAAAAATAAACATAATAAAAATAAGTAAAATAAATGAAAATTGCAGCTTATCAAGAAATGTAATTTGCATTCATAGAAAGAAAAGCAACAGAAATTATAAAGCGATGCATGCGTGATTATGAATTTTAGTTTCATGGTTCAACAATTATATAAAGCTCAATATATTTTAAAAAAAAATAGATTCTCACTCTCCTAAGACTGGAGAGTTCTTAAAACTTCAAATTTTCCAGACAGTTACACTTGTTTAAGAACCTGGAAGGAAAATGTTCACAGAAATACAAAATCGTAAAAAGTTAACTCAGTTTTAAGAACATAAAAATATTGTAAAAATCTTTTTCCCATTGGCTAAATAATCTTGTTAAGATTCAAGTCTGCTTTTGCTTTAAAATTAACAATAAAAAGATAATTGTATTAATTCCAAACAATGACTTATTTTTGTGCTATTAATCCCATTATCAACAGAAGAATGTAATGTGCATGAGTGGATTTTAAGTGTGTAAGCAGATATAGAAACAATGATACTCACCATTGCAGTGGGGTTCTAACTACCGTCGAGTTAGCAGACGAGAACAACAGGCAAGCTGTAACTTAATACAGTCCTTGCATGCTGCTGGCATAATGCAAAGTGGTGGCTGAAGAGTGGGTACTTATCCCTGTTCTTACTAACCCTGAAATCCAACAGCCAATCAGAACTCAGGAAATGAACTTGCCTGAGTTCATAATGGAACAATCCAAAGCTCCATATAAGCCACCTACCAAACTCTAGTTTTAGTCTTGCATTCATCTTGTAACAGAGTTGAATACTTTACACAAAATCCAACAAGCAGTTGCACAGGCAAACTCTGATATACCCGCTCCTAGATTTGCAGTGGCAAGGTATTGTTCAGGATATACGGTGGAGGATCAAGTTGCATGAAATGGTCAGGTCACCAAATTTTAACACAAAAATTGACCTTTTCGTGCTCCACTGCATATGTGCTCAATAGCTGTTAATTTTACTAGAAAGGTTATCCACTCTTTGATAGTTTTTATTTATCATCACGCTTATCTCTGACCTTCCTCTTTAAATTAGCCTGTTGAGCCAGTTTAGTCAATATCTGACCATGCAACAAAGATCATTAGCACTATTTTAGTGACACATTCTTAAATAAACTTTATATGTTGAATAAAAAGCTTCTTTTTTTTCATAAAAACTTGATTTTTCAGTTTTCGATTAGTTTTTAAAGTTTATATTTTAGGAGGGGGAAGAGGCACTCTAAAAGTAGTTTTGACAAATGAAAAGAGAGCCCTTTTGATTTGATTTCAGACTTTTTGCTTTTCTAGACTGTTCTCTCGTATATTCCACATTTTCACAAATCAAAGACAAATCATATTTCTATTATTGTATTTGTTAAAACAAAAATGCATTTTTCAAGTTCAATTTCCATCATCAGTTTTTAAGTTTAATTTTCATTTATTATATTTAAGAGCTTTCCTTTTCAAATTCATTAAGTCAGAAAACTAACTAAGTTGTCGGGGTGGCCTAATGTCGGTATCAGCCTGACAGCAAGAGAGTCTATCCCCTTTTCACTACCTACCATCAGCTCCTTAATTTACCACACAGATCCCTGTGCTACTCATACGCTGTACTCTACACGCTAGATTTCAATAAAGACATCTTACCTGAAAAACAGTGCAAGAAAGAAAAGACACTTTCTAGTGTCATTTTTTAATTGCGTTTAAACTTATTCTAGTCTGCAATTATTATAAAGATGATAAATGATTGCTCATGTTTAAGAAGATCAAATAAGAATTAGGCCATTGTTAATTTGGATAGTGTAATTAAGATGAATATTTAGCATTTATATATATCAATAAAGGCAAAGAAAGGGGGTTAAGTTATTTTCCACATCTCTCACTGCATAAAGGGGTAGCATTTGAAATTGCACAATACACCAGAAATATAAATACTGATTTTCAGGCTAAACAGGTTTTATTTTCCAGAACTCCCACAAGGTCGGATTAACATAAAGTCTTTTGAAGGTGGGGTGCCATGCACAAACTGAAGCTTATGCAACGGACAGAGCAAGAAATGCATGGTTCCCATCAGCATTTCCCTTGAGGGGTGCCTCAGGCACTGGCAATAAACCTGGCCCTTACTCCTAAACAGGTTATCCATAACAAGATTTCTATGATATTGGCTTTGAATGGATCAGCTGCTTATATATATATATATATATATATATATATATATATATATATATATATATACATACATACATACATTTGTGTGTGTGTGTAAAAACTAAGATGATCCAATAATTAGATATATCAGTTGAATTCATTTCTTTTTATACTGTGCTCACTTGGTGTATGTATATGTATATATATATATATATATATATATATATATATATATACACATACATACATACAATACAACCCATATATAGGTATGCCCATACCAAATTTTTCTAAAAGGTTAATTTTCTTCTCAACCAAAGATAGGATTCTATTATTTCTAGTTGAACACACTATATATATATATATATATATATATATATATATATTAAGAGAGGTGTGGATATACACAAACTGTCTTACTGAGAATCCACTCCCAATTGTATATACTCAGAAAAAAAGTATATTTATGTGGTGTGTAAAAATGTTTTCACCTGGCCTTTTTGAAAACTGCAGACTGTCTACCCAGTAGAAAATAAAGATATTGAACACATGAAATAAACAGTATTGTCCATAAATGAATACACACCCAACAATTTTTTTAAAAAAATGCTTATTTTCTTCTCTACTAAAGATACCAGGATTTTATTTATTATTTCTAGTGAAGATTATGCTATCAAAATGAATATTATTAGTTATTACTTATTACCAAACTATACATAATTAAAACTGTAACCAAAATTATAAACATGTACTTCTACACAAAAGTTAATATTTTAAGCACATTTCTAAATTAAACAGGATTAAATTTCTTGGTTACATTGTTTCAATGTTCTAAAGTTTGATAATGAATAATACTTAATACAGTCCATTTTGATTATATAATATTCCACTTATATCTGGTGTCTTTCGTTCAAGAGAAAATTGTCTTTTACAAAACGTTGTTGAGAATATACTTATTTATGGACAATACTAGAAGTTTCTAGTGTTCAATATTTTTATTTTCTCTCGGCTATACTGTTTGTAGTTTTCAAAAAGGCCAACTGAAAACTTTTTTTTACACACTTAACATATACATGTTTTTTTCTTCATTATACACAGGAAAGAGTGGATTATCAATAAATCAATTTTTGTATATCAACTGATATATATATATATATATATATATATATATATATATATATATGAATATATATATGTATATATATTCATTGTCTATGGAAGTAAATCTTTTCTCATATGTGTTTCATGTAAGTACACAAGTCCTCGTTTGTGTGTATATGGGCTAGACAAATATCAGCTAAAGAAAAAGTTACTGTATAGAAAAGGACAAAATAGAAGATGATCAGTTTTGTTACTGAGCTGGGAATATACGATGGAATCACAGAAAATAAGAACAAATAAAATCCCCATTATACAAGTTTCTTTTTAATTGAGTATTACTTGCCTTTTATTTCCTTGCTAGCAATGAGTTTGGATTCAACATTTCTAAACTAAAAGGAATATATTAAGCCAAAAACTAAATCTCCAATATAAAGTAGTATGTTAAGTTGGCAGAGTGGCCTATTGATAGTATCAGCAGGATTGTTTTTGCATCTGCGGTAGAGCACCACACCGAGCATCAGCTCCCCAACTTTACCTCATGTGCTGAGTTGGTAAGGGCCAATATTAAATCCTCTACCAACTAAGCTAAACCAGGCATTATAATTTTCTCAACAAAAGATCTATAATCGAAAAGAGATAAATATCTTGATTAAAATTCTTTCTATTTTAACTAAAGTAAAAAAGATCTCAATTCTAATTACCATAAACTTAAAGAATAAAGTTTAGTATTTGATAAATTCTGTATAGATAAAATAATTTTTAAAGTTTCATTCTTAATTTAATTTCACACAGCAGTCAGATTTAGCATTGTACTGGGGGGGGGAGAATGCTTTAAATGAATTATGAATAAATCCTCCCTTATTCTTTAAAAAAAATATGCTTCATACAAAATTAATTAACTAGCTATAGTGACTGATAATATTGAAAGTGATTTGAATCTTGTAACATTAGGCTATGTTTTTGAATTGTAATATTACTCAATTAAAAATATGCTAACAAAATGATTAATTTAATCATCATGAGATTTAGTTACTTGTTTCAGGGTGGATTTGTGAGAAAATTTTATTTCAAGATAAAAGTAGGGAAAGAGTAGACAGAATAGCCGATCACAGTTAATAGAAAAGAATCATGAATGTTTTATTTGCCAAAAGATCACCATTACAAAAAATTATATATATATATATATATATATATATATATATATATATCAAACAAATTCATTGAAAAAACAATCTGACAGGTGAGTATTATCCTAAGAAGATATTTTATTCTTTAATTAATTATTTATTAAATGTTTTTCAAAATATTTACTGTAAAAGTGCTATTCTGAATTATTGATTTATTTATCTTTATGCTTGCTATTTCCATCCATTAATGCTTAGTAATCTCACATTTGAAATGCAAAAGTGCTCACACATGTGAAATATCAGTTTTCCCTTTTATATCCTATTGCACAAAGTTTAATCTTTAAAAAAAAAATTTAAATGAGAAAATAATATAACAATGGACAAATATTAGACAGAAAATGAATTTGATATCAAACATAGCCTTTGTTGCTTTTTTTTAAAAAGACTGTTCTTTCTTGACCTGTGATAAAAATTAAAAATAATTGAAAAGATAAAAAAAAAGTTTAATTTGCAAAAAACAAAAGGACTGAAGAAGATGTGTTCTTTTCATTGACAATATAAAGAAATTTAAAAAAAAAATAATGTATAAATGAAAAATAGAAAAAAGTTACAAATGAAAAAAGACAACAGTTAAAAGCCTGTAACACTGATTACTTGACTTGAAACATACGAATTAATATTACAAATTTAATTAGAATAAAAGCCAATAGAAAAAAAGACAAGCAAAGCACTAAGAAATGACCAATTGCAAAGCAGTTTTATTTGCAAAGGAAGGAAGACTTCAAACAGCAGGACTTTACAAACAGAGATGTATAAATTGGAGCTTAAAACTTCAGTACAAATTCTTTATACAACCATGAATATATACATGTGTGAGTGAGTGAGTGTGTGTGTGTGTGTGTGTGTGTGTGTGTGTGTGTGTGTATATATATATATATATATACACACACACACACACATATATATATGAATATATATGTGTGTGTGTATATATATATATATATATATATATATATATATGCACACATACACACAATGCCTTTTTTAAGGTATGTGGTTTCAGGCTATTGAACGTGTATATAGGCAATTGAAGAGAAAAGAAATGAATTAATTCATTTTGAAGGAAGAAGGAAAAATCCCAGCATGAACAATTCTTTCACCTATTCGCATCTTTGTACACATGCTTGAAAGCTTAGGGCTTTTCTGATCAACACATGCATGCATCATTTTGTATCTCGTCAGAATTTAATTCCAGTAATATACAATGAGAAAACAAGCACATATACACAGGTATTTGTATGTGTCAGTTTATATTTTTACTAAAATCTATCGGCATATGTATATAAACTAAAAATGCATATATCAAGAGAGAGAGAGAGAGAGAGGGGGGGAGTGGAGGCAAAGAGACATGCCCACACAAGCTGTATCCTTTTAAGTTCTATAGCTCTTTTTATTCTCTCTTCCTCTTTTATTTCTTGAAACTCTCTGAATCGTTCAGTTCCTCTCAATTTCCACTCCTTTTTAAAAATCTTTTTATAAAATCTTTCAAGTTATCTTTAATCTCACTAATGTATGATATTTATTGTTTTATCAACAATAATTCTAAAATTCAAAATTACGGCTCAGCTGGTAAAAATGGAAGCTATGTTGTTGACAAGAAGTCTCTAAATTCTAAACGTTAGATAAATTACTGATTTACATAAGACATCCTCTTTACCCCAAATGAACTTGCAAGCAGTAATCTTCTCAAAATTTAATGAAGTGCTCCAATATTGTGACCATGTGCCAGAAAAAACCTAGTAAAGAATTAATCTATTCTTTCCTCTTTCACTATGGACTCTTATCTTCTCTTTCTATCACTTAATGTACACAATATATATATATATATTATATATATATATATATATATATAGTCTGGAAATACCTTAAATTTTTAATCTGAAATCTTCACTGTATAATATTTGATACTTGATTTCTTTGAATAGTTTTATGGAATCACCACACTAAAAAAAAGTAACACTGTTAATGACCAAATATTTTTATTTCATTCCTCCATAAAATAATATTTTTTGAATGAGCTTCATAACAACACTCTTTATATATCCAATATATCTAAAATCCAAGATTCTCAAATGCAGACTGAAATATTAATTCATAGATATTTAGTATTTTAATTTATTTCTATTTTCCTTATATATATATATATATATATATATATATATATACAAAAATCTGGAGAAGAAATCTTCCTTATGACATAGAAGTTTTTCTTAAAAAGTGTTGTATATTGCAGAACTCAATGTGTGCTCTTATTGTCAGTCACAGAGCTTTTACTTTTATATATCTGTTATATAAGTTGTTTTTAATTATCATTTTTTATTTCTATTTTTATTTTCATTATATTTTTTTTTTAACTTTTCAGAGAGGTCCTTTGGAAAGGATTTTTTCATTTATTCCACTCATCTCATTCATTTTGCCATTAATTCTTAACTATATATATATATATATATATATATATATATATATATATATATATATATATGCATGTAATCAGTGTGTACGAAGAGAAATTATTCAGTACTTTTTTGCTTTAGTCTTTTTATTAATTTCCTACTTTATTCAGTCAACCTGATGATTAAATTAGGTTTCTAATTAATACAAAATGCTTAATCATCTCTCTTTTTTTCTAATACAAGGTTTTTTTCTTATTTGTTTAAAACATTCATAATTATATTATTGAATTAAATCTTATTTATGATAATGTGATGTCATTTGGTAAAAAGAAAATTCAGATTTTGAAGACAAGGGTCAAATAAGTTCAGGTGAAACTATAAATTAGCAATTAAAGATATCCTAACTCTAAGAATGCATCAGTTTTGATAGATTTACTAAAGTTACATTATTTATATTTTTCTTTTTTGATGAATTAATATTTTCTTCTCATTAGTCTAAACTTCTTTATCTGATCTCTTCCTGTTATTAATCCAAATGCTAATAACTTGAAAAATACAATCTTTCAATGCTTTTACCAACTTAAGTGTTTCCATTTAAACTTTCTATTTTATGAATATGAGTATATTTTTAAAACTATTAAAAAGTATATGATAAATCAAAGACCATTTTTCTCCTGGTTTTCCTAACTGTGTGATGCATTCTCCATTGTGGAACACCTGACATTAAGCAAAGGTTACCAAGTTCAGGCAGAGTTTCAAGACACAAACCAATCGAATAACTTTTCTTGTAGAGTCAATAAAATTACAAAGCAAAAATTAAAAAAATACAAACCAAGAATCAAAAAGAAATAAAGAAGGATAAAAGATGATTCTAATTGAAAAAAAAAAGAGATATCTATACATATCTAAAGGGCAGTTGTGTGTATATGTATGTCTGGAGGAAACTCCGAAAGTAAAACAATTAACAACAAAGTAAATATATATATATACACATTAGATATCACCAGGGCTTGGTTTTTGAGCAAAAATAATAAATATTTGATTTATATTTGTGAAAAGGATAAAAAAATAAAATTTAAATGATAACAGAATGGAATATTTTTTTGCATTTAATATTTTGAATAGTAGACATTAACGTTTATTTTCAGAGTGGCTGGATCAATGCAAGGTGTTTTTTTTATTACTTGGGGATTGTAATGGGGCATCCGATGAGGATCCAACTCAGGATTCAGTAATAATGGATTCACAGGACTAACTTTAAAAAAAATTCCCCCTCTACCCTGGTGTTGCTGGATGGCTGCTTCTAGTTAATACTAAAATACACTAATTTAGAAACGAAAAATAAGATTTTTAATTTGCTGGAATAGTTTAGTTGAAAGGGTTAATTATATTTTAGCTTTCCCTATTGAAATGATGTCTATGGTTTTAGCACTTGACAAGTCTTCATTCCTTTTCATGATTAATTTCTTTTTAATTGAAAATGTGTTGTTTTTTTCCTGCCTTTATTACATCTTCAATCTTTTTCACTGGTTCTTGTATATCCTTTTGTATTTTCCTTTCTTTTATCTTCCTTTTCATTTTCTATCTCTTGGGCTGTAAAATTATATATCCACTTATGGATTCTATCATACCTTTTTCAACTGACAAATAAATACTCAGAAATTAAGATTCTGCGATTTAAAAAAAAAATTCCTGAACTTTCAACACCAAAGCTTTTTTTTTTGTTTTGTTAAAAAATGTTTTAACAATTAACAGAGAAAAGAAAAAGAAATAACATAACTGGATCTAAATAAATTGCCATATTGAGAAGATGTCTGAAAATTCAAATTTAACATAGAAAAATGCATTGTATTACATTCTGTATTAAAAGGTTGTATAAGTAGTGATATCTCCCTGCGTGTTGTCTGAATGGACTGGTCTGCCCTGGGAAGAATGGGCATAAATAAAGAGCCGAGAGATGGCCATTGGCAATCGGTCGACCGACGTTCGAACAACTTACAAAGTCTTATGTACTTTATAAAGGCTACATTGAATATAAATTTATATATTGATGAAAAATATTTACTTTTCTTTGGATTTCTTTCTATACTATTTCTGATGTTTTCTTTTATTCTTTTCAGTGATTTTTCCGGATCATTTCAATGAATCAAACATCCAGCTTTTCTACTTAGAATAATTGGCTAGTCTTAACCAATTCAAAAATTAACATGAACTGATCAGTTTTAGTTTATCTTGTCTATAATTAATAATTTGAGGCAGAATAAACTGGGTAAACAAATAATGTAAACTGAAACTTATTCACTTATGTCTATTATATAAATAATGAAATACAAAGCTCTGAATGCAGTAACAGCGCTGTTTTGATAGTGAATTTGTAATAAGTAAAAAAAAAAAAAAAAAATAAAAAAAAAAAGTCTATGGATAATCCAAATCAGAATTTAAAAAATAGATTTAGAAGATTTAACTCTCAAACTTTAATAATATGCTTTAACCATCTTTAAATACAAGTGTTACATTTTTAGTTATGTGTTAAAATGCTAATTAAATTCTTAAAATCCAAACACATCTATGCATATAACACCACCATTTGAAATAAAATATCTAAATTAGGTTAGACAGAAAATTTAAAAACATAATCCAATTATTTATGCATGAAAATTTCATAAGTTATCTCCTCATTTCATTCATAACAAAGAAAAAAGAAAAGAAAGAAAGAAAGAAAAGAAAAAAAAAAAAGAGAAGAAGAGGAGAAAAAAGAAAGAAAAGAAAAGAAAAAAAAATATAACGACACAAAAAAAAGAAGCACGTCCATTTCTGAAAACCGTCTCTGATGATAAAGTTTACTTTGAAATCGATAAGACAAAAAACATCTTTTTGTTTTTATTTATATATGCATTGTAATTGCCTTCAAATCATTAATATATAATAACATACTTAACAATACTTCAAGCAAATTACCAATTACTATTATATATATATATATATATATATATATATATGTATGTATGTATGTATGTATATGTACATGTATATAAGTGTAAATAGTATTTTTTTTACTAAATTTAGCTTAGTTGTGTCACAAAATCAAAAGTATGAAACACTCAATGTAAATTGAACACAATATTAATGGTCTGATAGCCTAGCTTGCTAATCATTACACCATGCAATATTTGAGTACCTGGCATGATGTAATGGTTAGAGTCATAGGAAATGGAATCGTTGACCTAAATTCAAATCCTGAACCTGGCTGTTCGTATTTCCCATAGCAGTAATACCCTTGGGAAAGGTGTGCATCCAACTACTCTCCCTCCAGGTATGGGTAGATAGTAGGAGACTGGATTTTTAACCGTGGCTAGGTAACCAGTCTAGAATAAACAAAACTCTGAATTCAAGCTTGTTAAATTCCACTTAAGAAATTGACCTTGTGTCACAGCCTGATCATGCCGAGGGATTACAAGTATGTATGTGAGTCTATATATATATATATTGGCCAGTGGTGTAATGCCTATCATCAGACAAAATAGATACAGCAACCAGAGTTCAAATGCTGAACATGGCTGTTTACATTTCATACAGTGCTAATACTCTTGGGAAAAGTATGTAACTATTCTCTCTTACATTATGGATAAATAGTAGGGCAGACTGAACTTTTTACCCTGGTCTAAAAGAAGGAAAACTTTGAATTCAAACCTGTTAGATTCTGCTTGAGATATTGATGTATGTATATAAAAATTGTAAAAAATTTGTTATTTCTTGATAGATGTTTAAGTGGTGTAATGTAGAACTATCAAATTTGGTATGTACATTTAGATGGCCTCAGTGAAATTTATCAAATAAGATTTGAGTTTCTCATAGGGAAAGAAGATATTTACTCAAGAGAGGCCTAAAAAATAACTATTGACAATACATTATTTGAAGATGTTATCAGATTATCTACAAATAATGATTTTTCACAACAATTCTTGGACTTTGAGACTATATATCCACCACTTTTGTGTAACATGATTCAGTACAAAGGAATAGTTTTATTTTCATTATAACTAGCTGCTATTCAAGTCTTTTTTTTTTTTTTTTACACATGAATGTGGCACCAAAAACATTTGACAGGCATATATATGCCTCACTGACTAATATAGTGATAGAAATTCACTATACTCACATATATTTATCAACATCTCCGCATAAATAGGATGTGACACAAAGTCAGGTTTTTAATCAGAATTTTCCTTATCCTAGACTGGTTGCCTAAACATGATTAAAGAGCCGAGACCACCCTACAATTTACCCATAGCTGGAGGGAAAATAGCAGGATGCATACCTTTCCCAAGGGTATTAGCATAATGTGAAATGCAAATGGCTTCGTCCAGGATTTGAACTCAGGTTACAGTCTATTTATGAGGATAACCATTACACAATATGTGTGATTCCAACCAAGAATGCATGTAATATAAATAAAATATACAATTCTTCTTTTTACCTTATCCAATTAACTTCTACTCAAACAAATACATTTATCTCAACAAAATCTTTAAGAACTTTTCTCTAACATATTTTCAAGCAAAAAATATCCCCGGTCACATGATACACATCTGACAACACATTTAATCCATACTCCAAATATCAACTTTTCTTCTAAAGTCTACTGACCCCATAAAAATAAAAGCACAATGCCCTACATACCTACCCCCTCCTAACTTTCTCTCACCCCTTACCCATTTATATTTTCACTATAAAAGCAAAATGTACAAGCACTTATGTTTTGAAAAAGCTTCATACAATGAGGCGAAATATTAACTGAATTCAACTTTCTGTGTTGTTATATCGACACTTTCCTCTATTCTCAACTACATAATTCTTCCTACATTTAATTCATATGTTAGGACATACTAAAAGGTGCCTAATTCTAAAGACTATGTTTTAACCTAAAACTAATTAAACAATTGCCTCAGTTGTTGATTAGATATTGACAAGTTTTCTGTTGGGGAAATGATTCTATTTTCTAATCTGAACACAGACAAATTTTGAATCATATTTTGTAACTTAAAGCTTGTGAAGTAACCAATCAAGATTTTTTTAAGTTCTTTTATTTTGTAATCCAAAATCTTACTGTTGGCAGACTCTGTTACTGCTCATGAAAATCTGGCACCACAAAATCTTCTGAGAGATTTTGATTAAGACAAGCAAATCAATCAATCTATGCCAACATTTTTTTAAAACTAATTTTAAACTTTATTTTATTTCTCTGAATGTTTGAGATGAGGCTTGATGATTAGTATCATCTGCGTTATTTGGACCATTGTCCCCATCTTCATTGTTATTTGTACAACGTTTCAGCCGATATGCCCTCTGTCCTTCTTCAGGTATTTCTTTTCGAACTCGGGAACTTTCTTGTTGTAATCGGGAGCCATCACGGAACTTTGAACCTAACCCTTTATTTAGTCCACGGGGGTATCCTGTTAACTCCCACCCCAGTTATGGCTAGCGGAATGAGAACAGGATATCCCCGTGGACTAAATAAAGGGTTAGGTTCAAAGTTTATTTTATTTGATTGTACATTTACTTGGGCACAAAATTTCCATTTTTTTTTTCAAGAGATCCCAAAAATAATCAATTTACCAAGTTGATATTTCCCTTCCACTCTGTGCAGGTAATATTTGACATGGTTAGTTTAACATAAGGACAAAAATTAACCAATCCCTACTAACAATGTCACATGGAGTCAGACTACTCTGACCCTCTCCTTAGTGCAATTGGAAATGTGCTGCCTCATGGTCTGAATCAGGATCAGGTTTGATTTGGGGTTGATTTTGAAGTGTCCTGCCTGAAAACAAAAACACTGCTTATGGAGATAAACATACCAAACTCTCATCTGAGTATTCAGAGTTACTAATTTTTAGCATGTAATCAAGATAGGTCACCAGTTCTAAAGTGATGGTTAATAAGTTATTCCAAAAGCCCATCATCAGTTTACTAAATTCAGTCCCTACTGACCATTTCATTATTGTGAACCCATGAAAAAAATATCAGATTATAAAAGATTCTTATTTATGGGATATTGTTAAACTTGAAGATAAAAAAAACAGTTAAAACATACTGGTCACTTATTTCTCCAAATAAGACTTTAATTTTCTGTGGTAGAAATTGTCAAATATATGGTTTGGATTATAAAGAGCTATACGAGTTCAGTCATTGTCTGTTCTTTTGCTTTCTTATTGAGTAATAAACAATTGACAAGACTAATATGACAGGCAGAAGCCTAAGGCTCAGGTCAGTCTGTGTTCAGGAATTTTGAAAGAACAATTTCTAACTGATACAATAACTGTCACTTTGAATTTTACAGCCTTTATTACAATTCTCTTAACAGTTTTCTATTATGTTGCATTGATTTTTTGTTAATATGTTTAAGTTATTCTCTTTCAGTCTTGAAAATTATTCTTAACGTTTTAAAAAATACTAACACACTTATTTCATAAAAGTTATTACATTTAGTGCAGGAAACTGATATATAAATATGACTATTATTATGGGACAGATGTAGTATTATTATGTCTCTATTTTCACTGATTACACTGCTATTAACAGGTGCCTAGTATGGTATAGGTTTTACTGGGTTTGTGCAACAGACCATTACTCATGTTTGATACTCACAAGGTGCCCACATTCTCTAGCTGATTTTTGAATTTTTCATCAAATAGAAAAATATGAAAAATGACCCTCTGTCCCATAATAGTTGTTACATTTACATATATATTATATGTACGAAATGTAACAACTATTATGGGGGTGCCCTATACTTTAGTCTGATTTTTTAATTTTTTCATCAAATAAACAAATATAAAAAATGATCCTATCTGTCTCCCATAATAGTTGTTACATTTACATATACATTACATGCACTAAATGTAACAACTATTAGGTGGTAGAGAGAGTAGATGTTTTTCAAAAAGATTTTTTTTAAATTCCAGTAAATTATGAAATAGATTAAGCATATTAATGTATGTTACAAGCTTACTGGGGCTTGTTAACTGGATATCAAGATGGCAAAATGAGAAAAAAGAAGAAGGGAAATCTGTTATTACATAGTATCAAGAGCACTGTAGTTATTATTTACTAAGCTTAGATTAGTTTGTCACAAGTCTGAGAGTAAAAAAGGAACTCTTCAGCTTCCAACAAATACAAGTATGATAGAAGAGACAAGTACCAGATTTTTTCAGCAGAGGTTGGATCTTATTTAGCAGCAATAGTGAGGCAACTCATGAGTATCAAATACACAAGATCAAAGATGATAGAAAATGCCTTTTTGTAATTTTCTTATTTGTCTTTTTACTTAAAGGAGCATTTTACATTTTATCTTTGGTAAATTAGAATTGCCAGCATCACTACTAGTGCAATTTCAAGTGCTGAATACAACTTAATGAAATCATTCAATAAAGAAAATATATATATATATATATATATATGCATCCTTGTATTAAAATTGTCCCATGTACTTTCACAGTGAAATGATTATATATTAAGTTATATAGCATAGACATAGTCAAGAATATTCAGTAACAGTCAGTTTCTTGCCTATGCAACCTTCAAACTAAGTTGGTCCAATGATCGAATATGCAAGAAACTGACAGTTACCAAATACTGTTGACTATGTCAATGTTATATTTAACTTAGATATATATGTTTTATCGCAGATATTGAGCACTTTTATTTATAAAAATAGAAAACTATATTATATACACACATACACACAGAGAATAGCAGTATCAAGAATTTTTTTCCTTTTTTTCACTAAAATATAAGCTCAATAAATATACACTCGAAAAATGCTCAAGCAAGTACACAAGAGGTAGAATTAATAAAAAGAATAACCCTCAGGGTATTTTACCAACAGACCAAGAAATATACATGACAAACAATTGTTAAAATATTGTGTTTGCACGAAACATAAAGCATTCAAAGAGATTCTTTTTGGCTACAAAGGCAAAAAGAATTTCAAACAATTTCTTCTGGTCTTTCAAACATTATTCTAGCTTTACAATACAAGAATTACAGAAAAATAATCGAATTTAATCGTTTATTGCTATCATATGAGAATTTTATCATTTAGAATTTTTCTTTAGTTCTGTGAATAGTAGTTTGGTGTAATAAAGGAGAATTGTGTGTGTGTGTGTGTGTGTGTGTCCATTTTAATCGAATGAGTCACATGTCATCAATTTCTTATTCATCTAATTAATGTGTCAATCGGATGGGTGATCCCTAACAGAACATTTTAAATATATTTGTCCTTAGGCACTCAAATGTAAATTAATACAAAGAAAAAAAAAGGATTTTCTTATTATTCTTTTCTAAATTTTCTATTCTAAAATTCTGTATTTTGCTTTCAAAAAATTATTAGAGCAATATGATTTTAGATATGATTTAAAATTTACTAAACACTTGAATATTAAAAATGAAATTATATATATAT
>CM042157.1:12597987-12617987 GCA_023376005.1 Doryteuthis pealeii
TTCACACATATATACATACTATATATATATATATATACATATATGTAAACACACAAAGATATATATACATACAGAACTATATATATATATATATATATATATATATATTATATATATATATATATACAGAACTATATATATATATATATATATATATATATATGTAAACACACAAAGATATATATATATATATATACAGAACTAATATATATATACACAAACATACATATATACAACTATATATATATATATACATACATGTACAACTATATATATATACATACACAAACATACATGTACAACTATATATATATATATATATACATACACAACATACATGTACAACTATATATATATATACATACACAAATATATCTACACGCATACTATATACATATATATTCACATGAACCTATATATATATACATACATATATATATACATACATCACACATTAAGAAATATACACACAATGTATATATATATATATATATATATATATATATACATATATATTATGTATTTATATATATATTCACAAACAAGCACACACATTATATATTCCATACTATACATACATATACTACATATATGTGCGCACACACATTCTATATATATTCACACACACATTTACTATATATATAAATATGTATATATATATATATATATATTATAAACACACATACTAATCTCTCTCTCTATCTCTATATATATATACATACATACATACAGACAGACAAAACACATGTTTAAGGCTGTTTTAGGGTTCTGGAAGTGTGGGTTACATATATTTACTATGAATACTACTTTATTAAAACTGACATATAGCAGAATGAGAGTCCTGTTTCATGAATTCAATGGGGTAATATAGATCCGTAGGGGGAGTGGTGAAGGAAACCCTAGTGCTGGCTCTGATGGTAACACCCTCAAAGATTTTATAGTTTTATATATGATTTTAATGCAAAATGTAATAATAGAATAAAACAGCATAAACTAAAAATACATTTGTATTACCCTTTCAATGCCTATATGGCATTATTATAAGGGTTTACTCATTCTAGTTTTTAAAATTATGTACTGAAATCCTCATGTGCACTTGATGCAAACTAATCTCCAACAATAGACTTGCAAGAATTAAAAAATGTGATGTCAGAACGTATGTGTCATTAAATATTGCTATTTCAATGAGTGTTAATGAGAGTATGATAAAAACTGAATGCTTTTAATTTGTTTTGTGTAGATATGATTTTTTATTTTATCTTTATTTTCTATTATTTTATTATTTTTCTTTTTCTTTTATTGTTTTTCTCCTTATTTCTAGTCTTTTAATTCTGCTCATTTTGTGTACACTTTTACAACTATTTCCCCAAGGAATCGGTCCCCCATCTAAGCCACACCTCAGCCAAAGCATAGACCTCCCCGCCTCATTCAAAGAAACTAATCCTGCCCATTTCAAACTAAGACCCCCCCCAAAAAAAATTGATAGATTTAAAAGCGATGTTACTTTGGGAAATTCTCAGTAAGAGTCATGTTCTTGTGATTACCTGAAGATGCCGTATTAATACGGTTGAAATAGATTATTGTAATGAAGCAAGTTTAGAGTTCTTTCTTCATTTACTATATATATATATATATATATATATATATATATATATATTAAATCATTTCCTATCAAAATCAAACATAAATATCTTAAAATTATTGATTTTAAAATATTACTAAATATGTATATTTTTGTCCTGGATATGACACTTAACTCCATCTCATGATGAGGCTTTAGTTCTGGAGTGTAGAGCTTAGAAGGCGCTGGTAGAGCACCCTTTCATTATGATTACTCCTAGCTTCACATTGACCTGAAGTGGGAATACATGTTAGAGTCCCATCTATCAAACGTACAATGGATATTATTCTCTAACCTCTTGGCATGAAATAACATTATATTGGTTGACATACCATTAAAATCAATCAACCCAAATATATATAAAGTTTAATTTACTACTATTCAAGAACATATTTTAGTGAGACTAGCAAGCTAAACTTTTTTTTTATTTAAGTCAATCATATATACAAAGGTCCTTCTATATCTATTAAATGACTCTTGTATGTGTGTGCACTTGGGTTAGTGATTACAAATAACATACATATCTATATATCTATATAGGTATATATATATATGTATATTATTTGTAATCACTAAACCAAGTGCTATATATATATATATATATATATATAAAGATTTTTTTTAAAATCATTTTTATAGTGAGTTAGAAGCATTAATTAAAATGTAATAATATATTTTTGAAGGCGAAATAATGCACATTTATGTTTAAAAACATTTTTTTTTAATTTTTTTTTTGGTCCCTAAAAAAAAAAATTAAAAAAAATAAAATGTTTTTTTAAACATAAATGTGCATTATTTCGCCTTCAAAAATATATATATATATATATATATACAAGACAACTTTTACAGCATTACTTTTTTTACTGTAGAATAGAATGGCTCATAATCAAATAAAGTTTTCCATAAGAAAATATTTCAACTTGAAATTCATGCCAATTTATTTTACCAAGTACGTTCATTATTAAATAATTTCCTTACATTATGAGGACAACTTAAAAATATAAAAAAGTACCTAGAGTTTTCTCTTCAAACCAAGTAGGAATGAAATGTTACTTGTTCAGAATTCATAGTTGAAAACTTTGTCTCTAAGATGTTTATTTTGAGACTTTGGTACAATGAAAATATATTTTTGTGAAAGGAACAGTTCAGTAAAAACTTATTTATCTCTACCTGTGGAAATGTAAATGCTTATAAATTGGATATTCTTAAATTGAAATTGCTTTGGGCTTTAATTTCTCACCTAGCAAAAGTTGATCTTTAAAAAATAAATATTGACATCAAAACTTTCAAAAGACAAGATTAAAGACCAAAAGAATATTAACTTTTGATTTGTTTAATTAATTTTTTGGTTATTTAATGCCAAAGCCATTCATGTAGAGGAATAGTAGTAGTAATATTTAACCCATAGCTGGGATTAGCTTTTAAGAAAACATTTAATGTATTGCCATATTTGGGGTCATATATGAGAGTTTTTTAAGACGTTCTAAGCTTCATCCAGAACGAAGAGCCACTTTTGAAAAAAAAAAAAAAAAAAAAATTCTGATTTCTGAAGAAGAGAACATGAGAAGTGTGCAACAGATCTAAAAATGGATACAAAAAGAGTCCTGAACATCTTGGTGAGGCTTAGTGGAGTTTGACTCCAGAGATTTCCAGTAGATTAAAAAGAGTCCAGTCTGCCCTGCTATTTACCCATAGCTGGAGGGAGAACTGGATTCATACCTTTCCCAAGGGTATTAGCGCCATGTGAAATTCAAACAGCTTCGTCCAGGAATTGAACTCGCGTTGACAAGTCCATTTCCTACGATTCTAACCATTAGACCACGCGCCTGTGATATATATATGTAGGTATTTACCCAACCTCGGGTAGGATGGGACACAAGGTCGAAAGTATGGGAAGCCAGCAAGGATCGAATTTGTTATTCAGAAGTAATGGATCTGGGAGACTAACTTGTAAACTATTACATCACGAGGGGACGCCTTTGTGTTGTATATATAAAGATTAATGGTTAGTTAACCAAATACCTTATAAGATTTAGATTAATCTTAAATGCCTTATTTGATTAGCACTTTCTGTTAATTAAAAGTATTTTAGAAACTGATATTTAAAATCTGAAGAATATCTATAACTTACAGTCAAGGAAGAACCATAGAAAAATCACCCCAAACTATCATTAATGTTTAAGGAAATTTCCACTTAAAAACTTAATTTTACTTTCTTCAGTGATATCCTTTGAAAAAAGGATTTCAACCAAATTAAGCCAAAGAATACTTTTAGAAATGAGTGAAAAAAAAACAACAAAAAAAAAAACAATTAAAAATGTCTTTAGTTTTCTTTATCATAAACGATAATAAATGGTTAACAATACTTACTAAATGGTATTATATTTTTTCCATCCTTACACAAACTTTCTTTTCAGAGCAGCTGGATTAACGCAAGGGTTTTTTTACGTAGGAATTTTAATGGAGCATCCTACGAGGATCCAACTTGTGATTCAGTAAGAATGGATATATATATATATATATATATATATATATATATGAGACAGAGAGTGAGAAAAGTGGTAAGTTAAATTTTCTAGACCAGATCAAGTTTAAACATAAGAAACAATTTTCCATAATAAATTTTGAAAGATAATTCCAAACAGATTTGTAATGAATCTTTTGTTTTGAAAAGACCTTGGAATTTACACAAAATCTCTTATCTGGCAAAATTCAGCCTGGGATATTTGAATGAAATCTGTGATGAAGAATTGAAAATTCATTTCTGATAATGCCATAATAAATTGAAAACTTTTGGTGCATGTTTGATGCTTAATAAAAGCAATTAGTTCAGCCTTAATTTCCCAACTGTTTGATATAAAAGAACACTGAACACTTAATGTTCATTAAGATTTTTGTCAAGTGTTCCCACATATCATGCTGGAATTAGTTAAAATCCTTTTCTGGTTAAAACTAATTAACTTAAACAAGCTCCTTAATTAATATTGTTTAATGTTTTTTGTGGAGATGTTTAGCCTTTTCTATTAAGACATTATTTTTTTTGGTTCTGACTAGCTAGTACACTGAAGATCTTATTGAACTGTTTGTTTAAAAGTGGACAACTCAATGTTTTCAAGAGAGTTTCATTTTTATTTAACTTTTATTAAAATAGAAAGAAAACTTTTTAAAAAGTGCACAAAACAATATTTTTTGACTTAGCAGTAAAAACGAACACTCATTGATAGTTTTAAATAAATTTGCTGAGTTTCAGACATTACTTAAAATGGCTAATTTTCATTAATATGCTAATGGTAGATGTGGCACTCTACATCTGCAAAAAAAAATCTCTCTAGCACTAGCTAAAATGGGATAGACTCCCTCATTGTTTGGCTGGTACAAGCAATAGGCCACTCTGCAGATTCTACTACATATTTAAACATGAATTGGTATTTCTGTCTCGGATCTAAGTGTCATTCTCTATTCCTTTGCCTATGATCAGTCTAGTATCAGTGTTCTCTGCATAACTTTGTATTTCCAAGTTCATTTTACTGTGCTGATTAAGCACCAGCACACTGGAATAGTAGATTTGTCACATGTCGACTTCCAGCCAGCTTTGATTATTGAATTAGGATAAGATTCACTTGTTAATTTTATATATGCTTGATTTAACATGATATAATTTTTACACGAGGAAACAAATAAATACACAGAACAAGTCTATATATATATATATATATATATGTGTGTGTATGTATGTGATGGATTCTCCTGTCAATTTCGACGTATAAGGATCCATCAGCTTACATTGTCAATTTTTTTATAGCTACTTGGGTTTGTACCTCTCATGACACTTCAAATCCAGTCATATATATATATGAGAGTACGCAAACAGTTCGTTTGATATGGCGATAGCCGACAATTTTTGGAGAATATGTGCTTAATTGAAGTCATACCTAATTTGAAAATTAATTAGTTGATGATTAATGAATTAGGTGAATATATCTGTTCAAATGTAAGGCGTAAAGAAATTGAGAAAAAGTCAATCTCTGTATGTACATTTCGGCCTATTATGCTTCATCAGCAGAGTTATAGACTGGAAGCCGCTTTGTGCGTGATTCGAACCCTAACCATATATATGTATGTATATAGCTACTTTTGCAGACTTTATTTGCTTTAATAATTTCGTATTTTCATCACTGAAGAAAAAATTGCTTCATGACTTGGATTTCATTTTTCTTTTCTTTCTATTTTTCTTATATTTTTCAGCATTTCTTGAATCTTAACATTGAAAACCATTAACATGGGAAAAAAGTCCAAACTTGCATGGAAAATGAACAAATTTCTCAGCTGATTTTTGTCTAAATCTCAAAGAAGAGAATTTTAAAAATATCTTCACAGATATAAATTTACTTCAGTATAATCATTTAAAAAAATTTAAAAAACACGAAACTTCCAGCCTCTCCCTGCAATTGCTTGTCTTCTACTTAGGTTAAACCAATCAGCAAAGGTGAAATGCAAGCACACGTGTTCACAATCAAGATGCACTTTAGCAGGTGTTATGCATACACATATTTGCTGATAAGGTAAAAGTAAAGTTGCTTAGACTTTTAAAACTAAGTTGAAATAGTTGAATCTTTCTATTTAAGTAAGGTTGAATAAAAAATTAAAAAAAAACATTATTTTCATCAATTGGCTAGCATTAGCTATATTTCACAAAGTATTTTAATCAATTCACAACAGTCACCTGATATATAGATATGTAAATTTCTATGTATGAAGCTCTTCCTTCTTATAAGCTATACATAGATGTGTATGTATCAATCAAGTGCTTTCTTCCTTCCTTGTGAGTGAAGTATTTAAATCGAATGAAATTAATAAATTAAATATATCATATATTCAAAATCTATCTGTATATATATATATATATATATATATATATATATATATATATAAAGGAGAGAGAGAGAGAGAGATTTTGAATATATGATTTATTCAATTTAATAATTTCTTATATATATATATATATATATATATATATATATATATATATATATGAAATTAATAAATTAAATGCATCATATATTCAAATTATATATATATATATATATATATATATAATATATATATATAAATTAAAAATTAAATGCATCATATATTCAAATTATTTATATTATATATATATATTATATATATATATATATATATAATATTGAATATATGATTATTTAATTTATTAATTTCATATATATATATATATATATATATATATATATATAAAAATCTGGATTAAAAAGGTTTCATAATTTCATCTAAGTGTTAAGTTACAGAATTACAATATATATATATTTATTCTATATCTGTGTCCACATGCCATATATATATATATATATTATATATATATATATATATATGTGTGTGTGTGTGTGTGTGTGTGTTCATGTACTTTGTGTCTTGAATTTTATGTAAATTGCAAACAAATTACGTGTATCACTGTTAAAAAAGCTTGAGTACATTTCTGTCCTTATCTTTGTAATGATTCTTTGATTTGTATTGAATGTTACTATCTTTTTCTTACACTCAATCATATACACATATATATGTATGTGTGTGTGGGGGGGATAAGAAATGAACACACTTACATAGATAATTTTTGGTGGGTGGGGGATTTAAGAAATACCATCTGGTTTCATTCCTGGACCATCATCAAGGTGTGCTTCTTCAAAGCAGAATTCAATTTACGTTTAATTCAGCTATTTGGTTACAAACATATTTCAAGTGAGCATTCCTATATGTGAAAATCGATTGTCTTTAACAACAATTCATTTGATGAAGAAAAGCATGGTTATTGCTTTAAAATTTTTCACATTAGATAATAAATCTTAGCTGTCTTTTTTGTGGCTGAAAATGTCATTAAGCAGCAAAGTCAATCTCTAAAAGTTAATGAGAATAAGAATTATTTGATATCATAATGAGGATTAAAATGCTGTATTTTCTGGGGGGATTAGTTTGTTGTCATGAGTTTAGGGTTTCTAGATATACATACACAAACACATTATATATATATGTTCCTTATTTTTACATTCAATTCTTGACAAGAATTAAAAAAAAAAACTTAACTTACCTTTTCAAACTGCTTCATTTTGAATAATTTAAATCAATTTATAAGGAGCAAGACATTCAATTTTTCACATCAAGTGGGAACAAAAAGTCTTTTAAAAAGTTTCAACCATTATCAGTTTCATATTTATGCTGTCTTTTTATGAGCACATTATAAATTTTAAGCCTACATAGAAACACGCATCCATACACATGTTAAATTTATTAATATATTTAACTGAAAGTCTTTGTTCTTAAACAAGTATTCATAGTTTCATCTTGCAATCTATTGCTCATGACTTTGATGATTACTGGATGCCCAAAATATCTGGATTTGTGCCAAGGTTTATTTAGTGCAGCAAGGATCTAAATAATCTCAGCATCTCTGTCTCTCTTACATAATATGTTGGATCAAACACATGCATACAGCAAGAATATCAATGTGTCTGTGTGTGTCTTTGTGAAGTGATTATTATCCATGTACATTTGTGTGCATGCAATTTGAAATTTGAAACAGTCAGGTCAACATAAAGATTTAATCACTACGTATTAATTACCGTAGTGAAGCTTGGTAACTCTCAGTTTCTTGTCTATGCTATTCTCAAATTAAGCACTCGGTTTATAAATTTCGTAGGAGAGAAACTGACTGTTATCAAGCACCATTGACTTTATATCTTCACAACACGTAGATGTATATGCTCTATCAATGATATTGAGCACTTTACTTATACAAATATTGCAAACTATATTATCAATATAAATATATTAGATATATATGTACATATATAGATGTTCCATTCAAAGTACATGTATTTGCAACTATGTGTAAATATATTGGTTTATAAATTGCATAGGTGATGAACTGACTGTTACCAAGCACTGTTGACTTTAGGTCTTCGCTACCCTAAATTCAATATATAGGCTCTATCAATGATATTCAGCAATCTTTATATACAAATATAGCAAACTATATATTATATATTATCTATATATGTACACATATACATATTGCATTCAAAGTCTATGTATTTGCAACTATGCATAAATATATTTTCTGTTTTAGCTGAAACATATTTTAGCTCATTATTATACTGAGGTAATAAATAATCCCTCATAGGAAACATTATTAAATATACATATGTATATAATGCAATATAATGCAAGAAAAATTAATTCCATTTCGCATTTAAAAAATACATTGTATGAATTATTTCATCTTTCATGTGAATATGCAACAAAGTAAAAACATGTTTGATAAAATCTATTAACAAGGTAGGCATTATTTGTAATACCTGATGAATTAGAAAACTCACAGTACTTTTTTTTTTATTAAGAACTTTAATCAGAGCTCAAATTTGTCCTTTTCATTAAGAGAATATTCTTTATCTTATTTAATATGAAAATTCAAAATCAGACATGTGCTTATTTGGTGTGAGTGATTTTTTCTTTCATAATATTCTAATAATCAGAAACTTCTTCTAAACAAATTAGACCTTATTGAAGTGTTTTTTTAATTTAGAATTTTTATTTTTTTTATTTATATCACTTTCTTCTGAGTTCAAATAACAATAGATTATTCATATGCATAAAAAAATTGAGAGAAATGACTTTTCCATAAACTTTTTTGGTATTACAGACTTTCTTTTTTAGTAACTCTATCCTAAAATGTTAACATTTATTTAAACAATAAAAATTGTGATAACAGTTTTATCCAACTCTTTTTCTCTAAACATAAAAGATTTTCTTTGAAATAAATTAATTTTTTTCTTTTCCATGCTGGTGATTATTTCTATTTGCTTGACTCCTGGATAAGCATGAATGACAAAACCGTTGAGAGAGAATGAACAGAAAGTATAAGCAATAAGGAAAAGGAATGAAGGTGCAAATTAAACCTTCCGTTTTACAAACTTTCAGCCTCTTTCTGATATGTAAGAATCAAACAGGTGGAAAGGCTCAAACTTTTCAAAGTGTCGGTGGGGAGAGACTAAGAAAACAGATGAGACAAATTTCAAAAACTACCAAAAAGCAGAACAAAACCAAAAGAAAACACAATTCAATATATATATATATATATATATATATATATATTTATATATATATATAAAAGCGACCAAAAGCAACAGACCGTTTTTCAAAGAAGAAAAGCTAATTAAAAAACAAAAACTTACCTTTTTTACAAAATAACACAATAATCCAATCTAACAGACAACACTTGTACTTCAGTTGCAGCTTCTCTATATAAGTAAGATTTGGATCTATCTCTTGGGTTGTCTCACTTTCAGCTATAGATCCATTTTTGACAGTCACTATTGTTGTTGTCGTCAGGTTTTTTTCAGTATTCACAACCGTTGTTGTATTTTCCATGGTTACAACTTAAATGTGCATATATGCATAAATATGTGCGTATATATATTTATCTATGTCAATATTTCATATATGAAAAACAAGTCTTTGCTGTTCAGCTTTTCTTAATCTTTTCTGAGATTTATCAACATTTGTAATAGTGTTCACGTTTGCAAATTTCTATATATGTGTATGTTGAGAGCTGAGCATTTGGGGATGTCAAAATAGTTCATTATAGTATCATCATGCAGTTGTCTGTATCAGAATGTAACGAACTGGGTTGGAGGGCTAATGAAAGAATTTAACAGCATGTAATAATCAAAGTGAGGGGCAAATTATTTTACTGGTCAAGTTTTCAAACAAATGGAATGGTCAATACTTTCCAAAGTGATAAATCTATGTGCGTGTATAAGACAGTATCTTTGTTGATATGCATGGAAAAGTTTGTCGCAGATTTGTTTTTAAACTTCAAAGATTTTGATTGGAGGTTTTTAAATTAGGAAAAAAAAAAACAATGAAAATGATAAAGAAAATGCAAACTGTCTTTCTTTTTTTTTTTTTTTTTTTACAATTATTAGTTATTTTTTTGCATTAGAAGATTTTAATATTGCTTTTCTTTTCTATTTTCAGTGCTTTTTTTTTTTTTTTTAGTTAAAATATATTTTTCCAAAAAACTTAATTGAAGATGATCATATTAACACACCTGCTGTACAAACTGAATTCTGCATGCTTGTATACAGGTATAAAAAAAATACCTGTAAATATAAATTTTCAGTCGACCAAATTGATGGGTACACCAATAAGAAATTACTAAGCTTATCAAATAATAAGCAGATAAAATAAAGAAACTAATAAAAAAAAGAAACTGCCCACGGGTTTAAAAGTTTAAGATAAATTCTTTTAAAAATTTGCTTAACAATCGTCAACTTGAAAAATTGAACCTTAGTATATAGACAGTTACCTGCCTCAAAAAATAAGATCTTCAATATGGGTTTAGGGGGAGGGGAAATTTGTCTTTCAAATTTTTTTTTCTCTTTATGACAAATCCTTGCTGTTCTGTGTGCATCAGTTCAGAGGTAGATTAGTTGTGAGGGACAGAGCTACTGCTGTCGTGTGTACGGTGAGGCACCCACCTTCCAGAATGACAGAGCGTGCGACAAAATAAGATCAATAAAAGTATCACATGACCACAACAATTAAACGAATGTGTTCCAACATATGGAGAAAGCCAAAAGCTGGGGGAGAGAAAGAGAGAAAGAGTGTGTGAGAGAGAGAGAGAGAGAGAGAGGCAGAATGCAAGGTGCGGTTGGTTGGCTGGCCTGCTGGTGGGCTGGTATGGAATGCTCTTAACACTGACTCTCTCTCGTGCAGGCAGACACACACAGAGAGTTTTTGCATAAGAGCATGCACATTTAGTAAGTAGAAAAGCTGCACTGCAATGCACTGCACTGACACACTAGCATGGATGCAGAGAAGAAAGTGAAAGTAAAAGTGAAAGTACCTAATAGAAAAGAGAGAGAGTAGGTGAGTTAGAAAGAGGCAGTTTTTTTAAGGATTCGGGATTATGAGGATATTTGTTTATATATTTTTAAAGGAGAAACAAAATATAGATGAAAAGAAGAAAAAAAATTTTTGGACAAGTTTGAGCTGAAGTCAAAATTTCTCACTATAGTCAAGATTTTACAAGTACTTGCCTAAGTTGATGCAAGTAAAGAACTTAATTTAAAAGTATCATATATATCTAAATAAGTAATAAAAATCAAAATTAAGAAAAATTTTTGGAATTTCTTTCATGCAGAAATTAAAGAATCAGAAAAAAAATTTGCAATTGGAGGAATTTTTTTTATGCAGTGTTTGTATATAAATGAAAAGAAAAAGTTTTTATGTATGTCAAATTTGGGAAAAATATTTTTTTCTGCATTTTTAAATGTATTTTCATTTCTATGTTTGCACTTACTTGTAAAGATACTGGTAAAAATATTTTTTAAAGGTGTGAATGTGCATAGATACAAAGGAAGATAGTATTAGAATTTTGCAAATATATATGTAGAGATATACATTTTTCTTTCAGAAAGTTTGTAGTTTGTTTTAAAATGTATATTTGCAATTAAGATACGTGTGTGTCTTTAAAAAGTTTTTTTTATATAAGTATATGCTGCTTTAAAAAGATTACCATATTTTTTGTTTCTATGTTCAAAGGGGTTTTATGTTTTACTTGTTTACCTAGGCTCATGAGGACAGTTGAAAAACAATAGAATTGCATATTTCTAGGTTTGGAAGTTCTTTTTTTTTTTTTTTTTTGGTTTATAGATAAATGGGAATCAGAACAAAAATCCAAGATTCGTAGGTTTCTGAAAATGAGTGCTTTTCCTGTGTATTTGACAGTTATTTAATAAAAACAATATTTTGTGGAGAAAAAAAGTTTACATGCATCTGTATGTCGTGTATGTGTTAGATGGATATTTTTGTCTAGTTACAGCATTGATACAGAAAAAGAAGTATGTTTATATTTTTCATGAGTATGTGTCATATATTTAGTACGTTGACAAGATAAACAAGAAAACATTGTTTGTCCATGGTTAAGTGCAAAGAATAAAAAGAAAATGAAATATATCCTGAGAAGAATGCAACAAAGTTATCAGTAATAAAAAAGGAATACGGAGAGACAGAAAAAACAAATCAAGTCATAAAAAATAGACAAGAGATTAAGAGGGTGACATTTGGACAGGAAGAGATGGTGACAAGAGCAGCACAACCAAATCAGGAATGAGGTGCCCCGGTGAAATGCAATTATGTGAGTATGCTAAGATGTGACAAGAAATAGAATAGACAGAAAGAGAGACTCAGAACAGGTATGATAGAAGCGAGCGTGATGAGATGGCAACAGGTGTGGTAATGGACAGACTCCTTTTCTTTACTTTTTTTTCAGGTATTTAATATTCCTTTTCTTATCAATTCTGTTTTTATCATACATATATGCAAATATACATATATATGAAAAAAATATGAATTTTGGAAAATTTATGCAATTAAAGATTGTTAAAAAATGAAAATTCTACAGTTCTTTTTTTTCTTTTTTTCTTATATGTTTCTATTACTATATGACTTTTTCGCTTTTTTTTTCTGTCTGGATATCACTTGGTTTTATATTGATAAGGAATAGAACCGAGCCACTGTCATCTTTAGTGAGTCCACCTTATGTATATATATATATATATATATATATATATATTAAAATGTATGGAGAGAGAGAAAAACAGAAGGGGGAAAGAGATGTAGATGGTGTCAGTAGTGGTTAAGAAAACTCATGCACTATACTACAGTATCAAAGATGCTCTCTGTTGCTGCTGCTGCTGCTGCCGTCAGTGCCTGCATTACTGTTGAAGGAGCAGCATTTACAATCTCTGTGAATTGAATGATGGCAGAGGAAAAATCCACATAGCTGCCCACACGCTAACCACTGCACGCGCAACTGAGGAGGAGTTCGGGGAAAACTGTAAAGATGGTTTGATATGACGAACAGATGCAGAGACAGTCTTACTTCTACCAAGTTAAGGTAGTGATTTCAAGTCTCCTTCGCTCAACAGCTGGTGTATACTGTCATATCTGCCTACCTACCCATCTTACCTCATATTCTCCACCCATCCCTTTCTGCTCCGCCCTCCCCCAACTATAACCCTTGACCTCGTATAAAGCCCTCCTTTATCCATCCATCACTATTTGGACTGAAGAAAACTTACCTGTATTTTTTCTTCACAGGTAATTTACCTTGATGATTAATAAATTCTATCCTTTTCATTTATTTTATTGTCTTTGTTTCAGTCTATAGAATAACAATTTACACTGTGCTTGTGTGTTCATGTCAATATTGCTGGTTCAAATTTTACCGTTGACAAGTTGCCATCTAACTTACACCCTAGGAGTTGAAATCAAGTTACTAAGTTTCTAAGAGAGGAGAAGTTTTAGTTATGATGTGATTCATTCATTCTATGCCTTTTTATTAATTTAATTTTTGTTTATCTATCTTGGCTACATTTCTCTTAACTCTTTTATACAAAGTTTGATTGGAATTTAATAAACTCATCTTATATATTTTTGTTTAGGATTTGGTGTTGCAACTCAGCAATACAACTGCACTGATAACTAGGGGGTTGGGTGGGAGGAGTGCATGCTTAGGGCACTAAAGTTGGGGAATGTCTTCAGTTTAATTACCAGGATAAAATTCTTAAGAAATACTGTTCATCCCAAAGGATGTTCAGTTTTTTGTGTTTCAAAATATGTCTTTAATATCTCAAACATTTAACTGACTAAAATCTTTGTATCACACTTAAGTTTTGTTACCGGTAGGGAAATCCGTTTGTGTTAACTTATTGATCACTTGTTTTTATCTTATAGTTTATTATTATGATTTGGTGTTACTGATTTCTTTTTGTTTTGTTTTTTTTTAACATACAGTTATAAAATAAAGAGATTTTTTTTTAATACAAACATTGGTTTTGATCAACTTGTTACAAAAAATATTTTGACTTTTATTTTCTGTAAAATCCAATTATATTATTCAAGATATATCACTGTAAATTGGTTTAATTAAAAAATTTAATTAATACATACTTCTATGACAAAATATTTCGTTGCTCTAAACTTAATATACTTAATTATTGGTATTAATAAAGAGGTTATTACAACTAATATTTCCATACTGATTCTTTTTCCTCATATCATTTTAAAACAAAAAGAATTTTTTTTTTTACACAAGCTAAAATTTTCAAATTTTATTTTAGTAAAATCTATTTCATTTTTCAGGTAAGTTTACACCTGATGATTATACTTCTCTTAGCTAAATTAAATCAATTGATTTTTATACAATTTCGACTTATATTTAGGTATGGATTTTCTTCGGAATAATTTCCAGTTTTTCTACTGTTCATCAAAAGTCTTGTTTGGGTCATTTTTTTAGCAGATTTACATTTGTACAGTTTAAGATTAATTGATTCCTTTTAGTTAATAATTTTTTAATGTATTTTATTCTTTCGAACTCTTATATCCACAAAATAAATCACTTAGTTTAGAGATCATTGTTTTATATTTTTTTGGTTTGCTTTCTTTGTTTAATGGCATATCAACCTTTTCTTGGTTATTCAATGCCAAAGGTATGCTTATAGAAAACAGTTTTGGTACTATCTAACTCATAGCTACAGATATGTGGGGGTTCATACCTTTCCCAGGAGTATTAGTCTGAAAGTGAATATAATAGCTAGACTGGAGTTTAAACTTGCTTATTATGTTGCAGTCCAGCACGTTATCCACTATGCTATGGGAACTCCCCCTACGCTACTTTTTTAAATATCCATCAATATTTTTACTTTTAACAAAACCTTATAAAATAATCCAATCTAGTTTGTAATCACTGCTAATTGTAATTAATATTTGATATAGCAGTTTATGAACAGAATGAAAATAATTTTACTTTTTATTTTTGATTCTAGTTGTTGAAAATGAAAGTGAAGTACCTGTCCTTTTTCTCTATGAATTTTTTTTATGATCTTAATCCTTATATCGATTCAGTTATATTAACATAGTTACATCTTCAATTCTAAAATAACCTGCAACATTTTTATCCTGATGCTTTGAAGATTTTGTTTTCTATACAGACTGAAATATACACAATATTTTTTTCAGTTTGTTTAATTCTTTACCACTAATATATTCACTTTTCTTATTTTCTGTAAAATCTAATATTTTTCAAAATATATCATTGCAAATTGGTTAATGATTATAATTAAAATTCATACTTGTATGACTTAAAAAATTATTTGGATTCTCTAATCATATACTAAGTTATTGGTGTAAACCATGAGTTTATTTCGATTAATATTTCCATACTGATTCATTTTCTTTACATAACTAAGAATGTGCAATTCTAATGAAGCGATGTGTGTTTTGGGGAAAATGGATTTTCTTCATTTACATGAAGCTCTATATTGTATACTGACTGTAGGAGAACCATGAATAGATTTTTTTTTCAAATTTTATGACATTGTAAAACATGAAGGCTTTTTTAAGAAAAAAGAAAAGAAAAAAAATCAGGATGTAAAGAGGGTTTTTTCAAAAGGAACAACTAAAGTAAAAAGGAAAAAGGAGAGAAAAAGAATGAGAGTGAAAAGACAGGAATGTAAAGAAGAGAAAATAAGAAAAGAAGAGAAAAAAGAAGAAAAGAGGATGAGAGGAGAAAAAGTAAAGAAAAGGAAAATAAGAAAAAGGAAAAGAGAAAAAGAGAAAAAGAAAAAGAATGAAGGAAAAGAAAAAAAAACAAGAAAGTATGAAGGAAGGAAAGGAAAATGAAGGGAGGTGAGAAATAGAAAGAGAAGATAAGGAAATGAAGGGGGTAAGGATAAGGAAATGAAAGGGAGAGAGGGAAGGAAATGAAAAGGATGAAAGAGAGGAGAAGAGAAGGAAGGTGAGAAAAGAGGGAGAAGGGAGGAGAAGGAAGGAGAGGAAAAGAAAGGAGAAGGAAGGAGAGGAAAAGAAAGAGAGGAAAAGAAAGGAGAGAGAAGAAGAGGAGAGAGGAAGGAGAAGGAAGGAGAGGAGAAGAAGGAGAGGAAAGAAGGAGAAGGAAGGAGAGGAAAAGAGAGAAAAGAAGGAGAGAAAAGAAAGGAGAAGAAAGAAGGAGAAGAAAGAAAGGAGAAGGAAGGAGAGGAAAGGAAGGAGAGAAGGAGAGGAAAAGAAAGAAGAAAAGAAAGGAGAAGGAAGGAGAGGAAAAGGAGGAGAAGGAAGAGGAAAAGAAAAGGAGAAGGAAGGAGAGGAAAAGAAAGGAGAAGGAAGAGAGGAAAAGAAGGAGAAGGAAGGAAGGAAAAGGAGAAGGAAGGAAAGGAAAAGAAGGAGAAGGAAGGAAAGAAAAAGAGGAGAAGGAGGAAAAGAAAAAGAGGAGAAGGAAGGAAAAGAAAAGGAGAAGGAAGGAAAGAAAAAAGGAGAAGGAAGGAAAAGAAAAAAGGAGAAGGAAGGAAAAGAAAAAGGAGAAGAAGGAAGGAAAGGAAAAAAGGAAGGAAAGAAAGAAAGAAAGGAAGGGAAAAAAGAAAGGAGAAAGAAAATGAGAGAAGGAAGGAAGGAAAGGGAAGGAAAGGAAGGGAAAAGAGAGGAGAAGGAAGGAAAGGAAGGAAAAGAGAGGAGAAGGAAGGAAAAGAGAGGAGAGGAAGGAAAGAGAGGAGGAGGAAGGAAAGGGAAAAAGGAGGAGGAGGAAGGAAAGGAAAATGAGGGAAAGGAAGGGAGGAAAAGGAAGGAAAGAAAAAGAAAAGTGGAATAAATAAGAGAGAAGGGGGATAGAAGAATAGAAACAGAGAAAATAAAAGAACAGGATAAAGATTAGGAGAAAAGGAAGAAAAATAAAGAATAATAATTAGTATGACTATAAGAAATAGTTAAGGTAGTTGTAGTGGAGGTGGTAAACAGCAATGGATCAAATAATAATGATTGAATTAAAATAATTGACAATGCTCTCAGCAGAAATTTAAAAACTCAGGAAAAAAAGCAGAAATTAAGATTAATGATATGATAGAATAAAAATAAAATGTGGATATAAGAAGTAAGAGAGTGAAGAACTCAGACTTGAGTTAATAAAAAACAAAGAGAAAAGTGAGAAACTGAAAGATTAGAGAGAGAAGGTCAGAATAAAGAGAGCGAGAGATAGAAACATGTAGAGAATATGAAGAGTTAAGTGTCTGAAAGAGTGAGAATGAAAGACGAAGCATATAGAATGCCCAGGCAAAGTCAAAAGGGAGGGATATATATATATATATATATATATATATATATATATAAGTCTGCAGAGTGGCCTATTGTCGGTATCAGTCGGACAGTGAGAGAGTCTATCCCCTCTTTGCTAGTGCTAGTGAAATTTTTTTTTTCCGAGATGAAGCACCACACCTATTGTCAGCTCCCATATGGTTTACAGTACTAATCAGATTACCCAAGCTGTGCTACTCATGTGCAGAGTTGGCAGGTCCAGTATCGAACCAGAATCTTATGATTCCTGGGTGGATCACCTGAGCTTGTGTGTGTGTGTGTGTGTGTAAAGATAGTAATATCTGTAAGTGTGAGGTGAAAAGAGAATAGAGGGAGGAAGAGGGGGATATATATACAGTCTAAGAAGATGGAAGCATCTGGAAGGGTGAGGGAGAATAAGAGAGAATGGAAGTAGTATATCAGAATGGGAGGAAGATACTGTGTTAAACATGACTTGAAGAGAAGAAGAAAAGAAGCAGATATAATAGTGAGGGTAGGCAGAGTAGGGAGGGAGATATAAACAGTGTCAAAGGACTGAGATGTCTGGAAGAATGAGTAAGCAGAGAGAATGGACAGAAAATATGTGGGGGTGATAGCAAACTCATTTAGATATACAACTATCTATCTACATATTATATATATATATATATATATATATACGTGTGTGTGTGTGTGTGTGTGTGTGTGAAAATGAAAGAGAAAACAATATAAAAAAAAGAATTGCCTCCAGTCAGATTTGAACTTAAAGGAGTTTACTGAGGAGTTTAGGATTTCAGTGAAGTGCATTATTGACTCACAATGTTGAATGGAAAGGAAAGACAAGTGTTTTATTCTCAGTAGAGGTTATTCTTTTTGTATGCTTATATTTTTCTTCTTTTTGCTAATCAGCAAAAAAGAGGAAAAAAAAAAAAACTCAGATAATGTGAAGAAAAGAATTAATTATTTTTTGAATAGAGATTATCTTCTCATATTGTCAATTTTGAAGAGATTGGTCACTGTCATTTTTCATTTCAACAACTAAAAAAGTTATTTAAAAAATGAACAAAAATAATATTTTCATCATAATTTCCAAGTTTTAATATATGTACTTCCCAAAGTAAAACATATAATTGAATATTAATAAGGTTGGTGGTTAGAGGATTGAAAAACATTGATTTGATATAGTTCAATCATAGAAAATCCATTGGGACAAACATCATATATATATATATATATATATATATATTTAATGAACTCTCCCGTTGATTTTCGACGTATGAGGGTTCATACACACAATATATAGGAAACTACACTCACGAGAACATGATATGAAATAAAAATTCCTCTAATCCAACTATTATTGAATATATCACACTTTATTCCTTTTATAATTGGGACTTTCTTATTATTCCTCACCAAAATTACAACCGTAATTTTTAAATATGGAAGCCTGAAAAGGAATTTGATGAAAAAAAGAATAAATCTTATTAATTTTTTGGGGGGAGGGGATAACCTGAAATTCATTTGTTGTTAGTTTACTGTCAAATTTTAGAAACAGTTTGATATTTGAGAATTCAAACACTATAACAACTACAACAACATTATATATATATATATATATATATATATATATATGGGAGTAAATATGGAAAATAAATCCGACAATATAAAGAAAATTTGAAAAAACAAGTGTTCCGAAAATGGATGAATTTAATTATCGATGTTTAAACATTTCAGTTTCATTAAACCTTCATCAGGATGTATCTTGGGGTGAAGAAAATGATGGATGTTTTTATAGATGATAGGAGATGAAATAGTCCGAATAACGCAGATAATACTAATCATCAAGCCTCATCTCAAACATTCAGAGAAAGAAAATACATTAATATTAAACCTTATGGAGCTGGACTATATGTTTTTATGAAAAGATTTTATAATTTGTACAATGTGAGTTATTAAATGTTCAATTTTAAAACTGTTTCAAGACTTTGTGGACACCCATATATATATATATATATATATATATATATATATATATATAGAGAGAGAGAGAGAGAGAGAGAGAGAGAGAGAGAGAGATGAATTGACTACATCCTTATTTATTTGTTGAATATGAATTCTTATCTCAGCTTGTTATCAATCCAACAGGAGAAAATTAAATATTTTATAAAAAAGAAAGTCAGCAAAATGGATTATGTTTTGT
>CM042157.1:12622987-12627987 GCA_023376005.1 Doryteuthis pealeii
TATACTATAGTACATGTGGCCCTCGCCAACTCAGCGTATGAGTAGCACAGGGGTCTGTGTGGTAAAGTGAGGAGCTGATGGTAGGTGTGGTGGGCCACCTCAAACACCAAAGCAATCTCCTTTATATAGCGCTAATGAAAAGGGGATAGACTCCCTCGCTGTCTGGCTGATACCAACTATAGGCAACTTTAATTTTACTTACTTTGGACCATATGATCTTTAGGTACCCCTTTTGCGATCTCGATTCATTAGGAAATTTTTTCATTTACACCGTCAAAATCCGGTTGTTTGACGATTTTTAGAGTTTTTTTTTTTAAATTATAAAACTAACCCCTAACCCTAACCCCTAATAAACAACCGGATTTTGACAGTGTAAATGAAAAAAATGTCCTTATGAACCAAGATCGCAAAAGAGGTGCCTAATGTCATATGGTCCCTTACTTTTATAATACATGTCCTAATATGTATTTCCAAATGCTATCACCACTGCCATTCACTAATTTTTCTAACAGATTATAAATGCAGCAGAAATTCTGCATTTGCTTAAATTATCTTGCATATACTGTGGAAGCCTATGTGAAATATTAAAAAAAAATATATACATTTTTATTTTAATTATTTTTACTAGCAAAATAAAAAAAACGCTCTCTGGGTGGCGTAAAATAAATATTGCCTGAGGAGATGGGAGTTGAAAATTTAATATCAGAGAGTTTGTATCATAAGTAAAGTAAAATCATCCAATTTATTTAAAGGAGTAAAAAATAAAATAAATTTATTAAAGGAGTAAAAAAATATTAAAAAATTAAAATGGAAACTTAGTTCTGATAACTTTAAATATATATTAAAATAAAACAAACTATATATAGATAGATAATACCAGGTATGTATTTATCAAAACTTGTTTAAAAAACCAATGAGGACTGTCTAATATTGCATGCTCAAATTTTGAGTGTATTTATTCTACATTATGACGATTTTAGGTAGTGTGATGTAATCAGTGACGTCGTTTTTGTTACAGACAAAAACCGGAAGCGAATCTCCATTATTAATAAGATTTGATAAAACCTAAGTTAAAACCAAAAATCTGAATATGCTAAAGGTAGACTAAAAATAAGTACAACCTGGAATTTTATTTTTGCTTACAAAATTTCAATGCTGTAGATTTTGACAACAAGAAATACCTAATACTCTTTTGAGTGTATAATATTCCACTAGAAATAATGAAATCCTTGTATCTTAGGTTTAAAAGAAAAAGTTTTTATCAAAAAACTGCTTAGGGTAAAATTATCTGCGTGCATTACTCCCTATGTTTGTTCTCTCTCTCTCTCTCTCTATGAAAAGTAAAATGGATATGAATCCGACAGTATGTGTAGAAAGTTTTTTCTATAATATATATATATATACACACACACACAAACAGATACTATATGGTTATATCTTTATATATAGTTACCTGTTAGTCTATGTATATCTACCTATATACAGTTTCAATAATAATCTGTGGCCTAACAGTGTATATTACTTTTCAATACAATATACTTCCTTGTCAATCAACTTTTTCATTAATTATGCCAAAAAGACATGAAACAGTTAAACTTTCCAATCAAACTAATAACTTTATCAATCTGAGGACTTAATTAACCTATCTCATTTATACATACATTATATATAATATATGTGTGTGTGTTACCTATATCTATTTACCAACCCTTCTGCTCAAGTAGGATGTAGGACACGGTCAATCTTTTAAGCAGAGTTTAACAGGTTTTAATTTAGTTTTCATTCTCCTATACTGGGTGCCAAACCAAGAATACACAGCCCGGTCTGCCCTACTATTTACCAATAACTGGAGGATGAATAGTTGGATGCATACCTTTCCCAAGGTTATTAGCACTATGTGAAATACAACCAGTCTCAACCAGGAATTGAACTTGGGTATCTAATCCATGACCTACAACAATAACCAATATACCACACACATTATATTATATATGCACATATATATATATATATAGAAATAAAATGATAATTTGATAGCTATATAAAAATAACTCAGTTTACAGATTTGATTATCCACCTTTATTTATAACACACACACACACACACATATATATATATATTATAATATATATATATATATATATAGTAATTTACTAAGCCTAGATTATATGTGTCACAAGGCCAGAAGTATGGGGCACCCAGTGAGAATCGAACTCAATATCAATGGTCTGCTAACCATTAGGCTACATGAGATGCCCTATATATATATATATATATATATATATATATATATATATATATATATATATATATATATACACATAATATGATAGTTTGAGATTATATATATATATATATATATATATATATATATATATTGGACAAGCAGTGTGTGTGATCACCCAGCTGGTCCTCTGTGTATGTGTGTGTGTCTCTCTCTCTCTCTTTACACTAGTAATGTAGTCAGCAAGCAAGCATCACAAACTATTATTATAATAAAGAGTATGATTTCACATTATTTAACTGACACTTATGTTTTTATGCCAGATGTATTTACATTGTATTATATATATATATATATATATATATATATATATATATATATCATAATAAAACAAACATATAACTTGGTGATTTTCATTCTGAATGTGTTTAGACATTACAGATTTTTCCTTACGTATATGTATATTATTGAATCTCTATTTACCTCTGTGTGTGTGTATATATTATTATATATATATATGTGTGTATAGAGAGAGAGAGAGAGGAGAAGGAGAGAGAAGAGAGGAAGAGGGAGAGAGAAAGGGGGGTACTGATTGACATACTCCCAGATATATAAAGATCTTTGAAAGCTAAAACGAAAAAAATAATGATTATAATCTTTCTTTTTTTCCCCCTTATGACACAGCACAAATTTGTATCCATGCATACTGGCTGTGAAAGTCTCCTTCATAAAATCCTAAGGATTGAGTGATTTGACACTCCATGAATCACCAACTGCAAAATTTGGGCAATTTTCACTGTCTTCCCATTGCTACTTTTTACCGAGTCTTTTACGTTTGTTCTTTCTTTTTATGCGTATTTCTCATTTAAATTTTTATTTACAAAGCTTTGCTTAGATATGGCACATAGGCCTCGAGTTATTTACATAACCTGCTGTTGCTTAAGTTGTCACCCATCTAAATATTGAACAGGCTCATTGCTGCTTAACTTCAGTGACCTCCTGGGAACCAGTGCTTTCAACTTGGCTGTAACAATTTGTTTCTTGGTTGTTCATTATTCTTCTTTTTGTTCTCAAACAAATCCTTATCACTTTTTTCTCATTTTCTGTCTTTCATTTTTTATTGAAGATATTTTAGCTCATATTCATTAAGATAAAACCAAACAATTAGAAATCAATAATACTAAGTACATATTTATTAAAATAAATTTTTTAATATCAATATGCAAATTAGCCTTCCCGTTCACACTGTGAACCGCTATTTTGCTGTATATATATAAAAACACAATTGCATGTTATTAGCATGTAGATCTGGCCAACGGGCTGGGGATCCAGTGGCTTCGGCCCTGGATCTTTACAAGTTAAAAAGCATCGATCCCAGGGGGCTGTCCCCCCCAGGCAATACCTTCCCCCTTGATTTAAAGGGGCAGGTCTGGGTTTATTGCCCAGTGCCTGAGGGGGGATCGACGCAATTTTTTTCCACCTACCACTCATGAACCTCGGCTTATGGGTGGGCCCACATAAAAATGTCCTTGTGTCACAACCTCATAAGTGGGATGAGAGGCAAATACCTGTAGATATGGTCAACGGTATTTATAATGTAAAACAATATTTTTCATTTTTTGAAAATATTTTCTTTTCATTGTTCTCTTATTTTCCTCTAAATCTTTTTTTTCCTTATGGACATAGTTTTTATTCAAATCTTATTTATACATACATTTTGGTGGTGTTCATTGCCTAACAGTCAATAGTGTGGAGAATAGAATAAAACGGAGTTCAGACTCTTGCTGGGATAATTGGGTTTGGTTTGATTCATTTAATATAAAATAAAATAATGTTTCAAAACACTCAGGAGTTTGAGGTTACATTCTTTAAAATAACATTTTAAATGTAACCAGAAAAGAACAATTTATAAAATAAACAAACATTGTAATACATGATTTCTTAGTGATTTACAAAAAATTTGATACGGAATATGTTAAATTATTTCCTCTTACCCATGTCTTGCCCTTTCTCTCTCACTCCCTCATGTTCCAAGAATCCTTTTAGTCTGGTCATGGACCTTATATATATTAATCATTATCCTTATTAATTTGATTCATTTGTTAATGGTTGATTATAATTATATTTTTAACATTCCATTGCAATACTTTTCTTCATCCCTTTCATTTGTTGTTGTTTGCATAGTTATATAGGTTTAGAATGTTCTCTCTATTACTAATCATTTTCAAACAGATCTATTCGACCCATAGATGGGATCCTCACAGGTACTCTCACTCTGGGTCAGAGTGGACCTAGGAGTAATAGCAATGAAGGGTACTCCACACTCCTCAAATCTCCATAACTGGATCCCCACCACTGGATGTAGTTTCTTATCATACCCGGGACATTGGGACTGTTCTCATCACATTAATTCCTGTGATATAGTCTAATATCTATTTATCTCCAAGCTATTTGTAAACAATAGAGCAGTTAGAACCATTTAACATTTTAAAAGGTAATCCATCCTGGGCATGCCAAAATAGGGATCATTGCTTTCTGCAGGCACTGGGTAACCTAGTGCGACCTGCCGCATGCTACTTGCAGTGGAGCTGGACACCAAGAACTCCCTATTGCCTAGAGAGATACCATGAAGGAGAATCAATCTGGCAACCTTTGAGGTTATGGGAAACATCCATCTGTCCAAACAAAATTTTTATCTATTTCTTTTTATTCTTTTACCTTTTCTTATTCTCTTCCTGTTTCTCCTCATTTCATTCTCTCACATACATTTATCATT
>CM042157.1:12632987-12672987 GCA_023376005.1 Doryteuthis pealeii
TATATATATATATATATATATATATATATATATATATAATATATGTATGTGTTGTCTCTCTCTATATATATATACATAGATGTATGTGTATATATATATATATATATATACATAGATGTATGTGTTTGTCTATATATACATAGATGTATATGTTTGTCTCTCTCTCTCTCTCTATATATATATATATATATAGAAAAACACATACATCTAAAAATAATTCATATATATGGAACCAAAGTATCCTGAAATACATATTCAGATTTTAGTTGTTAATAAACACTATGTTTATTCATTTGAGTTATATTTAATTCTACAATGAAAAAATTTTGCAAAAATAAACTGTAAATTTTTGTCAAAATAATGCATTATTGAAAGTATTTAAAAATGTCATTTTGTTATCTGTGTCACAGTGAAGAAGGCAGGAAGATTTTTTATCCGAGGCATAATGAGAAAGAATCAGTAAAAAGAGGACGAAGAGAAAAATTCCCAATAGAAAGAGTATATACCTCTGTTTTCAGTAATGGAGTATAAATAAAATATGTAATCCACAGTTTAATAATGTAAAAGCATTTATTTTACACAATATTTACAATATACATTCCTTTATATTTTGAAGCATGAATTCTGTTTATATATATATATATATGTATATATATATGAAGGTTCATATGTATCTTTAAGCACATTGTATAAATACAAATTCATACATTTTATATGTATACATATATGAATATATATATAAATGTATGTATCTTTATGTACATTGTATGAACACAAATTTATTCACATACATTTTATATATATATATATATATATATATACACACACAAACACACCCACACATATGTATGCATATATATAAGTGCTAATGTTATGTTTAGTAGTTATATGCTGTTTTATGGTGGTATTGTCTGAAAGATCGTATGTGATGTGGTGTATATATATATATATATACACAAATAGACATCACATATACTTACAAATATTTCATATACATGGAACCAAAGTATCCTGAACTTTACTAAGTATGAATACTAAGTAAAATATATATGTTTGAGTGTACATGTGCCTAGATACATGTAAGTATAAAATTACTTATTCTATCAGCTAGTTCCCTCTGTTCATTTTAAAATAGTCCATTTGTATGTGTATCCGGCCAACTCATAAACACTAAAGACAAAAGTCTGGTTCAGACAGGATTTTCAAATCCCCTCAATTTTATATATCACTTTGAAACTGATTGTATGTGTTTTTAAATGTTGAAAAGTTCACAGGCTGACCAAGATATTCTCACAGGATGTGACCAAATAAAGTTTATTTAACAACATAAAGTATGAATCCAATTCTCCCTCCAGCTATGGGTAAATAGCAGGGAAGACTAGGCTCTTTTAACCATGGCTAGGTAACCAGTCTAGGAGAAGGAAAACTCTGAATTCAAACATGTTAAACTCTGCTTAAGAAATTGACCATGTGTTGCATCCTGCGCATGCGGAGGGGTTGGTAAATATATATTTAACAACATAATCCCCCATTGCAATCCAAAGATTTCTTCCATAGTTGTTGCCGTTCTTGGATCTCATTAGGCAAAATGTTATTAAAATCAGACAGAACATCATCCTACAAACTTTTAAGTCCAGCCTTATATATATATATATATATATATATATATTGAGAACAATTAATTAATACCTGATATGTTATAGCTATTCGGAAAAAGTCTATCTAAGAAAGGTGATAAACTGAAAAATCCTGGTCTTGTATTAACCGAGGGTTAGAGTATATTTGTACTGGCTTCAAATATTTGTCTATCTTTTGTTGTGGATATGAGCTAATATCATAGCATCATTAAAATTATGATCAGTTTCAGATATATATAGGGAAAGGTTGTTATACAAGTTATCTAATCTAATATCTATAATGCTCATAAAAAAGTTTTTTAACGTTCCTGGAAGTCTCAATGGTGTATTTTTTTTATCGTAGTCTTGTATAGGACCAACTAAACATTTCAGATGAACCGATAGCAGAAGAATGGTGCACTAGTGTAGCAAAGATTCTCTGAGCCACACAATTCAAGTTTTGAATTCAGAATTTTCTTCATTTTAGACAATTTGTGCTATTATTTACTCATAACTGGGGGAGTAGAGAAGTATTTATGTTTTATATATATATATATATATATATATATACACAAGGTGTGTCAAAAGAGTATCAAGATTTTTTGTACTTTTTGGCAAATCTGAAAGAAAAAAAGTTCCATTCATTAATTTTTTCAGAATACCTGGTGTGTCAAAAAAGTACCAAGTTTAAAGCTGTATTTACCAAGATAGAAATGAAGAATGAATGGATCATTTTTTTTTCCAGAATACAAGGTGTTGTCAAAAAGTACAACAAATCTTGATACTTTTTTGACACACCTTATGTGTGTATATATATATATATATACATATATATAGTCTTTTGTTAAGACAAGTTTAAATGTAGTTGATATATCAAGTTTTTTTTACTTAACTAATTTCAATTTAATCTTCCAAGCTTAACCTTTTCTGTGTATAATATCTCAATTTTGTTTGCATATGTTTCTTGTTTAAAGTATAAAATTATTAATGAACTATTGAAATTAGACATATCAGCTGACTAATAACCACACCTTTATTATCTTCTTTCAGAAAGAAAAGAAATTGCTGATACCTCACAACAAGGAACGTCCTTAGATTGATGTTATTAAAAACTTAATTAACCGACTAACTTCATAATTTTCAACAAACACTTTAGTTTATTCCCAATCATATTTCTGTTTAGGTGTGTGGTGCAATGGTTACTGACATAGGAAATATATATAGCGAGACAAGTTCAAATCCTGGACATGGCTGGCTGCATTTCACACAATGATAATACTCTTGGGAAAGCTGGGAATCCAACTATTCTCCCTCCAACTATTGCTAAATAAAATCGTTGGGCAGACTGGGCTCTTTTAACCAGTCTAGAAGTAGGAAAACTGAATTCAAACCTGTAAAATTCCATTTAATAAATTGACCTTGTGTCACACCCTATGTGTATGGTGTGGTTGGTAAATATGTATATTTTTAATAACTTTATAATCTATTTAATTGTGTAGTAGGGCAATTCCATGTCAAATCATCCAAAAAAAAGTAAAATTGTCACCCACCCCGTTCAATTTTTCTGAAATTTGATACAGATGTGGACTGTGTTAAAGTTAGACATTCTCCAAAATTTGAGCTTCCAAATCCAAAAACTGGCGGTGTGTGTTAATTTTTAGCTCTCCAAATTTGTTGAGTTTCGTGAAAAATGGTGACTTTTTTTTTAATCTATTTTTGTCTGTAAAATGAGTTCTAGAGCTTTCCTACTCCTAAAAATTGGCTTATAAAAACATTTTTACACAAGAAATCCAAAAATGCTATCAAAAAATCTTATTCTTATTTCAGGAAAATTGAAGAGGGTGGGTGACATGGCCTGGATGATTTGATAAAACACATCAAAATTATAATATAGCAAGTGTTTGATCCTCAATAAAATATCAAGAGTTTATTCCCTTTATCGCATCTTTTGGAGTAATAAGAATAGGAATCATTAAATTCAAGGAAATAAACAGTGAATTTTCATGAATAAATATGGAAGTGACCACATTTAATAAATAGAAATAATTAACCAATCAAAGAAATTTTGATTAAACTTGAAGAAATTTGAGAAGAAAAATTTCCATTCTAAGTTTCAGAGAAATATGAATTAAAATTTCTTGATCATTATCATGAACAATTTCAATTAAAGAAAATTGAGTGATCTTAATATAAAAAATACATTTTTTTGTCATTTTTGGAATGCAAATAAACTAAAAAAAAAATTTCAAGAAAAATTCAAATGTTTCTAAGCTTTGTGTACTGTTAAATTATTAGAAAAAAGTGATTTTTTTTTTCATGAAAAGGAAATAGAATTTATAAAAAACTTGGCGTATTGACAAAATTTCTGAAGGAATGTTTCAAAATGGGACCATTACAATAAAAATTGAAAATTAATTTAAGGTAAAAAATAAAAATTCAAAATTAAAGATAGTTACCAACATTTGGTCACTCAAAGACAGTTTCTGATGTTTTTCAACTCATCATCAAAATTATAATGAGCAACTTACCTGAAAAAAAAAAAAAAAAAAGGAGAAACTTATTTATATTCAAATATTTAATATTGTAAATGAATTAAATTTGTTAAAAAGCAAATCAAGAAATAATAAACAGATGTTCTAACCATCTTTGTGGTTGGCAAATGAAAATAAAATCAGAAATTCAACCATATTCCCTTAAATATTGTTTGATGACACTGTTTACCAGTAGCAACATTGTGGTCTTTTCTTTTTTTTTAAGGAAAGCAGGAAAGCTGTTAAAACATACTGTAGCGAGATTGAAGGTCCTGAGTTTTGCGAGGACTACTATTAGAAAAGAGAGGAAAAAGAAATAAGAGATAGTAAAGGTTTTAAAAAAAAGTGATGAACATAAAACAGGTTGTCGTGAGTTTGACCGGGGCGTGACCCCCCGAATGGAGAATTGAAAGCCAACTGGAAGTTTTTCGAGTGTTGACCGGAACTGGAAGTCACGTGGTAACATGGAACGACGAAAGAAAAATGCTGGTCTCTTTTTGCTTTCCGAGGCGTAGGGGACGGACTGTCTCTGGTCCCTAGTGTGGGATCACAGTAATTTATCAGTGTCCTCTCTCTCTTTCTCCCTGCCTTTCCTCCTCTCCGATACAACCCATGAGACGAACCTGGAAATAAAAGCTGAGCAGCTTGTGACGATATATTTCTTGCGTTGTACTTTTTTATCGACAAGATGACCGGCATGTGCCGAACACCTTTTTAGTGTCATGAATTTGGAGGCACATTGACAAGACCCGCTATACAACATATATCGCTATTAGAATGTTACATATCCGTTTTGGTACCATGAATATACCACTACGTTACACATACTATGATAATTATTTCATTAAATTATTCAAGGCTGTAGCCATATTACTACTGTATGGCTTCACCCCCGGACTTTAACAAAATGCTTTGAGAAAAAGCTAAAAGGGAACTACACAAGGATGCTGCATGTTGTCTTGATCCAATATTGGAAGCAGCACCCCACTAAAGTGCAGTTGCATGGCCACTTAGCTCCTATCACACAAACCATCCAAGTAAGATCAACAAGACATGCTGGACAAGTAAGGGCAAACTCATAAAAGACATTCTCCTGTGGACCTTTACACATGGACACAGTAGTGTAGGCTGTCTAGCAAAAACTTACACCATACAGTTCTGTGCAGATATTCTACGCCATGCAGAATATATGCCAGGAGCAATGACCATAGGGATGAGTGGTGAGAAAGAGTCATGGGAAATCCATGCTGTCAGTATGACCTGATGAGGATGATGACAATAAAAATTAAAAATATTCAATCTCTGATCTCAAGATCCAGCCAAAAATTAAAATGTAAGAAAGCAGCACCTTACCAAAACCAACTACCATTCAAGAAATGCCTGATTAGCACTTCTTTTATTGATTCAACATAAGGGAAGCCATGACCTACAAAGGGTTACAATGGTACAATTATATAGTATAACAATGGTATAGTAAGTGAATGGAAAGAATGACTGGAGAATGGGCGCTTAGTGAAGATGAGAGTATAAATGTGTAGATGGAGGATGTGACTCTGGTCTAAGGACCAATATGAGTTTAAGGTTAATGCAGTTTGGAAACACTGATAGGTGAGTTTATTCCACATTTTAGCTGTTCTTGAGACAAACTGTTCTAGAGAAACTTTTGTTCAGAATAAGGGATGTCAAAGACAGCATGTATACGATTTGCAAGGCTTTACAGGCAGAGTTTTAACTGAAAGCTCCTAGATAAGCAACACTCCACTGATAGGAGAGTTATTGGAATGAATTCATTATTGAAAAAAAAAAAAAACTCACATTTGATTCTTGATCTTATATATTGATAACACACAATGAGGGGAGCTTACATAAATGTGCAATTTTGCAGGAATCTAACATTTATAGAGATGTACAGTTTAGCTCAGTCGGTAGAAGGTTCGGCTATAAACCACAAGGTTCCTAGTTCGATATCAGCCCCCACCAACTCAGCATATGAGTAGCATGGGGATCTGTGCAGTAAAATAAGGAGCTGATGGTAGGTGTGGCACTGCACCTCAGATGCTAAAAAAATCTCCTTGGTCTAGCGGTAGTGAAAAGGGGATAGTCTCCCTTGCTGTCTGATTGATACCGACATTAGGCCACCCTGACGACTTTACTTTAGTAGTATCGGAAATGTTTAAAAGCAATAAAAAAGCCTATTTTTCTAGATGTACTAATGTTACAGCGCCATTTTGTTCTTGTCACCCAATTCTGTTCAATCTTCTTTTCTGTGATGAATAACAAGCTAACTTATATTGTGAACATCTTCTTTATTATGATAGATGTATTTTCACATACATTTTCAATAACTTAGTCAACTCCATATGAAAGTTGGAAGCACTGGAACTACAGATAGAAATAGAGATCTGCTCAACTCTGTGCTTTTCAGCTAATTCAAAGTTTACCTTATAACTTCTAGGACCCCTGGTCACCAGACTAAAATTATCCTATCACAGCCAAGTTTTTAAATTGATCTCAGGGTCATCACCTATCAATTAAACTGAGTTGACATTAATGATTTAAATGTTATTTTTTTAAATATCTATACTGCCTCTCAAATAATAGATACTGCTTATATGTTAGTTAATACTGCCAGCAAAAGATGAGTCACTTGGGAATTTAATACCCTGTAGTTTATAAAAACAGGGAGAATCTGTTAGAATGGAATCAGGAAGCATTCAGGTGTATCACAAGGATGGTGGATTGATAGTAGTTTTTGCTGTTACTACTGACAGGACAAATTGCATAATTGTGGTGCCATCTATATTTGCTTAAGTACTCACTTAGCCACTCTTGGCTTGATCAATGAATGATTGGTGAGCATTTTAGTACTGAGATTTCTCAAACAAGTATTTTTTTAATGGGTAGAGTTAGTAATGCCAAAAACCTTGGTTTTTAATTCAGAATTTATCCTTCTAGTTGACTGGGTTTTTTATTAAGTCATTAGGTAACTTTTAATTTTGAACTATTGGTAGTCGATTTATTTTAAATTTGGAATTGACAATTATATATATATATATATATATATATATATATATATATATATATATATAAGGGCCGGATTAGCTCAGTCAGTAGACCGTTCGGCTAGTAACCACAAGGTTCCTAGTTCGATACCTGTCCTCGCCAACTCAGCGTATGAGTAGCATGGGGATCTGAGCGGTAAAGTAAGGAGCTGATGGTAGGTGTGGCGCTCCACCTCAGACGCAAAAAACAATCTCCTTGGTCTAGCACTATTGAAAAGGGGATAGACTCCCTCGCTGACTGGCTGATACGACTTTAGGCCGCCCCGACGACTTTACTTTTACTTATATATATATATATATATATATATATATATATATTACACACACACTTGACATTGATCATAATAAAAGCTTTCTAAGGAATTTGAAACTGTTATGCCTCCCACCATGTGTCAGTTATATATATATATATATTTTTTTTTTTTGCTTAATGGCATATCAACTTTCATAGATTATTTAATGCTAAAGCCATCCTTGTAGAAGAACAGTAGTGGTACTATTTAACACAGTTGTGGTTAGGAAGGGATTCATAACTTTCACAAGAGTATTAATCCAAAAGTGAATGTAATAGAGTTTGAACTCACTATGATGTTGCAGATCCACACATTAGCCACTACATCATGGGGACACCCAACAAAGTTGTAATTGATCCAGTGTTAAACAATTAGCATGTTATCAATATGCAGATATAGTGAACAGTATTAATTATATAAATAATTGAGATTTGAATAAAAGGTTCGATGAGGGGATTTATATCTTTCACAAGAGTATTAGTTCAAAAGTTAATTTTATAGCATGACTGGAGTTTGAACTCACTATGATGTTGCAGTCTTGCACATTAGCCACCAGGATACACCATTAGGGTGAGACAATTTATCACTTTTTTAAAGTATCAAATTATCCATCTATGCAAAAATTGTGTGTTAGTATACTGAATACTGATACCAAAAATTATATATTTTACTTGTATCATTGTTTGAAGAAATAGCATCAAAGATCGTCTACTAAAATGCACTAAAAATCCTAATTTTCTAAAAGCTACATTTTGTGAAAATTAGGATTTTTAGTGCATTTTAGTATACGATCTCTGATGCTATTTCCTCAAACAATGGTGCAAGTAAAAGATCTAATTTTTGATATCAGTATTTAGTATACTAACACACAACATTCACATAAATGGACAATTTAATATTTTTAAAAAGTGAAAAAATCAACCTACCCAATTGCACCAATATTAGTTCAAAAGTTAATTTTATAGCATGACCGGAGTTTGAACTCACTATGATGTTGCAGTCTTGCACATAAGCCACTATTCCACAGGGTTGCACCATATGCTAGTCACATTACATTTTTGTCAATATATCTTGTTATAGGTCAGTGTATTTAGCTTTATGCCTTTTACAAAAGCTTTAATGCAAAGTGAATACAAGCAGCCAAAGCCTAGACGTAACTCACTCTGTTGATGTTAATTACAAACATCATGACCCTGTATCACAAAAACACCTGCGACAAACCTACTCTTTTGTGTATATTTTCCTTTTTTAATTTTTGACACCTGCTCTCAGTGTTTAAGACTGATAGCTACAAAGAAATATCTAATCAATACAAAGGTAAAGTATTAGTTCTTTGCTAAGGTCATCAAAATGGTTAATATTTAAGCTCTAACAGTGAATGATATCAGAAGAAAGAATGAGAACAGCCACCCACAACATTTACCAAGCAGCCAGCTTGCTTGATAACTCACGATCTCAATGACAAAAAAAAACAAAAAAAAAAAAACATTTAAACCGCATCAGAAGATTTCACAAGCTTTTACAACAATAAATAAAATAATATTTTAGAAAAGAGGATATGTTTTTTTCCCTAGATAATAGACACACTCTTAAAATATGCCAATTCATCCATGTGGCAAATGTATTCACACCCTGAACTTTGGCAGTCAATAATGAAAATGATTTTATCATTCATATGGAATATCAGTTGAAGGCAACATCAACCTAATGAACACTTTTAATATGTTTGAGACAGTAGTACTGTCCTCTCTCTCTGTCTCACACACACACATATATATATATATATATATGTCAAAAAGTCCAGATGACTTGGTAGAAGGGAAGAATACTGTTCAGTATCTTATTTTCTGCCATCTATATAAATATATGTAAAAAAAGTATCAATATTTTTTGTACTTTTTGACACCCTTGTGTTATAAAAAAAATAATGTTCCATTAATTCTTCATTTCTATCTTGGTAAATACAGCTTTAACCTTGGTACTTTTTTGACACCTTGTATTCTGAAAAAATTAATGACTGGAACTTCATTTTTTTCACAATAAAAGATGTGTCAAAAAGTACAAAAAATCTCAATACTTTTTTGACACAACTTTATACATATATATATATATATATATATATATATATATATATATATACATTTTGTCATATTGTTTTCCTAATTTGTTATTTCCTCATATATATATATATATATATATATATAAATCTTTCCTTTTACATAAAAATATAGGAAGATTTTTTCATAATCCACAGGAGAGCTCAATGCATGACAATTTTCAAATAACATACAGAGCAATATTTGCAAATTTATAATAAGGAAAAACTTACAATCAGGCAGTCTATTATAGATATCTATTTTTAAAAAAAACTCTTTTTTAAAAGAGGTCAGCATCATTATGAAAAGATAATACATATCTTTTGCTGTAGACATTTTTTCTCCGATTTAAAAAAAAATTATTTCATACCTTTAAATTATATATATATATAATATAATATTATAAAAAAGAAGGTCCGCAAAATAGATTATGTTTTTAGAAAAAAATTTATTATTTTTATTTTACATTTGCGACACGTGTTTCAGATCTTCTGATATCTTTTTCAGGCTTTGATCAATCATATTTTTATAGAATATTTAATTTTCTCCTGTTGAAACCAGAACAACACTTATATATATATATATATATATATATATATTGCATTTACAAAGGCAGCATCAACATCTCAAATCAGACTTATTTCCTGCTCAAAAATATGGTTTCATTTTTTTTAAATTTTCTTTGCCAAAAGGAGGAGTAAGATTATCCCAACATATAACTACATCATTTCTTCTCTCATGTCTCATTCTCAACGACCTTCAATTGTAAGTTCATTTAATATTTTCAAGATTTTCTTTTATTTACATTAGTTCAATAAGGATATACGTTTTTCATCTATATAAGAGACATTATTAAAAGTAATTTCCCAAATGTTAAGATTGAGAAAGAAACTAAGTTAGATGTAGAAAAGTTGCAAGTAAAGTTCTAGTTCATGGTTATTATCCTTTTATGATATATACATAACCATTTTAGCTACACTGCTTCACTTTCCTGGCTGTCTTTCAGTTGCAAATGTGGACATCTCCTCTAACCTTGCCAAAGTCTTAACACTACTTATGACTAGGAATTTTCAACTTTGACTGTTGACATGGCATGATCTACCAAAGGATAAGTTAATTTTCTTTCTCACTATAAAACATAAATAATTCTATGTATTAAATGGAATAAAGTTCAGGTTACCTTAGGCCAACTCTGTCTGGAATCAACATATCTTCTGACAGCACCCTAAAAGTTTAATTATTCAGTTTTTAACCTACTACAGAGGTTACTTAGTACATTTTTGGACTAATAAATTAGATGTTAGCTAGTTATCTTAGTGTATAAAGGCAATGTAATCATTTTATAGAAGACAAATAATTTATTAACATATGTACTGGAAGATGTATGTTGCATATGCACAAAACATTTGTCCAGTTACATGTTGGTTAGGTTTTTGGTCATGTCTGTTAGATTAGGTTACATGTATGTGTGTGTGTGTATATCTATCTATCTATATATATATATATATATATATTGTACTATATGGTTTCAATTTTATTCAATGCCATTCTAAATCAGTATCCTCATTATAAGACAATCCTTACTTCTAGGTCATAAAATAGATTTTATTCAACCATGTACTGAATTTTGAAGTTTTGAGAAGTTTATGATGTAATAGTTATCGTTGGAAATATCGTTGCCGGCGAGGTTGTTTGCATTTCACAAGGTGCTAATAGCCTTGGGAAAGGTTTGAGTCCAACTAATCTCTCTCCAGGTAAGGGTAAAATAGTAGGGCAGACTGGGCTCTTTAATCTTGATATGTCAACTGGTATAGCAGAATGAAAACCTAATTCAAACCTGTTAAAAATCCACTAGAAATTGACCTTGTGTTGCCTCCTGCTCATAAAAGAAGTTAGGTAAATGTATATACTCAATATTGATGTTGTGTTCCTGCTGAAACTATTAATTATATACTGCAGATATTTAATATTAGCACGGATTAGTCATCCTTGTATTTCTTTAAGGACCAACTATCCGATAATTTTAGTAATCTGTCAATTCAATAATTCAGAAAAAAATTTTCCTCTTCTTATTACTTTCACTCCTGCACTGTATAGTAATTTAGGTTTCACAGTCTCACGTCAGGAATTTTTACTATTTATAATTCATCTTGCTGTCCATTTCTTTGCAATAAGTTCCATCTAATGACTGTGTTTTTTATTCTATAGAAAACATATGAAACTTAGTTATGCAGCCGGTGAGATTTGATTTTAGATTATATATATATATATATATATATATATAAGTATGTATAAATATTGATAAGATAGTAAGTATATTTATAAATAAAGCGTACTCAGTCATGATTCAACATTCCACACAATGCATCACACTACAGTATATAAGGAAAAACAGAAAAAAATATCTATTTGGTTTGAAAATCACATAGGAGAGAAACTGTCTGTTACCAAGCACTACTGACATCCACACTACGTCAACTTATATATATATATATATATATATATATATATATAGTAAGCCCAGTGTTCCCTACTATATATATAAATATATATATATTATAGTAGGGCACACTGGGATTGTTAACCTTGATATGGCAACTGGTCTAGGAGAAGGAAAACTCTTAAGTCAAACCTGTTAAAATCCATTAAAAATTGACCCTGTGTTGCCTCCTACTCATAAAGAAGTTAGGTAAATTATTTGGGTCCCTCGTGTACTATAATCGTTACCAAAATGGACTAGCAAAGTATTACTAATGAGTTCAAACTTTGTACCACAACTAAACAAAGCTTAATAAACAACTAATTAAATTTATTTTCCCTGTTCTATTTCACTTGTTAATAGTACAATACCAAGATCTATTTCTATCAAAATACAAGGTTAACTATTAAAATTCAATCTGATGCCACTAAACAACAGAACGAAGCAGACATGTCAAATACTATATTTCTTGGCACACACCTTAAACATCAACTACATTAATTCCAAGCAGCACTGACCTAACATTAATACAGAGTTTTTTTTTAATATAAAAATTGAGTGGGATTTATGAACTATAAAATCTGGAGTTAGAAGTGGACATAAAATTCAGCTATGCATAGAAGTGAGTGGGTGTATGCCATTGTATGCTTGTGTGTGTGCATGTATGAGCACTAACAGGTAATTACACCATTATGTCGCAGGCCAAAACTGGTGAAAGCACATAATTCTGCAATGTTTTACACTAATAAGAAATATTTACCAAAAAATTTTAAAATATGATTGCCAATGAAAAAACATCACCTTTGTACTTAAAACAGAAACATTTCTTTTAAATTAACAAACATAATTAAACTAACCCTAACCACGTCTTCTTTTTTCCTAGTAGATCAATAAATAAATAAATAAATAATTTACCAGTCAAGAGTGGTTCCCCTTTTATCATGTTAGACTTATAGTAAATAACCAAGTATTCTATGTTGTCTTCACCTGTAGAAGTAGGCCAAACAATAAAGATGAGAATAACAGTCAGAAAAATTATCAAGCCTCATCTCAAAAATTCAAACACAGAGGGAAAATGGTGCATATGCCCCCCCCCCCAAAAAAAAACGGTTACCGCTATAATGATGCTCTACAAAGACACTACAGCAATAGTATGCTCACCTGATGGTGACACAGATTTCTTTGACAGTGTCACTGGAGTTCTACAAGGAGATACATTAACACCAGATATACTTATATGTTTAGATTATGTACATTGAATGTCACTAAATCTCATGAGAGAAAAAGGTTTTACCCTAAAATAAAGATTTTCCTTTGCACTCAATAAGGGTGAATTTAGGGTCAATTAAATGCTGCAATTATTGGAAATACCAATTAGACAATTTCTGGAACTGTAAATACAACCTTTGAGTATGTTGATAAATACCTGATATGTAGTGAAAGAATTAAAGATTTTTATGTAGATTATAGATTTTGTTTGGTAAACATCTCTTAAGATTAATGTGACAACAATAATAATCTATTCTGTAGCAAGTAGTTTTCAAAATGGGAATGGCTCACTTATTTTCTTCATCCTGTTGGCTGGCGCTATAAATACGCCAACTGCACCTCTGAAGAGGGGTAGAACCCCCCTATCCTGGGGTTACCTTTTGGCCATGGGTGGTGATCTGTAATGCCTAGGGAAAGATTGTAGTGACTAAGTGGTTTTTGACTGTGGTAATTAGTGGTCCTGTGACATGCAGTACTTGGCCCTTACTTTGGCTAGATGGGGGGTAGCCTAACGCCCTATACAATCAATTGGCTAGCCCTATATATATGTCAAGACTGTATTCTTCAAATTTCTCTTACAGCAAAAATTCACCCATTTTTATAATATATGTGCTAGAAGGTGGTGGCTGAGGGTCAACCAAGGGTATTTATTAATACACTAAGTTAATGTAAAATTATTTCTTAAATTAGTCATATGTAATGATAAATATTTAGTGTTAAATAACCCTTAAGGGTTGATATGCCACTAAAACAAACAACCAACTTATTTTCTGTATGTAATTATTAAAGTTGTGAGAGGAGAGACCAAAATGTAGTAGACCTCTCTGACAGTACAACAAATATTCAAAAACATGAAAAATGTATGTGCAGTCGTAGGAAAACTGATCTTGAGTAAAAAGGTCATTGGTCCAGATGAAAGTTGAGTAGAAAATATCATCTGTAGCAACAAGTAAAAACAAAAGCTGATCCTGTGATCCACTGTTGGCAAGTGTATCCAAAAAGAGATTAACAGTAGAAGATCAGAAAGATAGGAAAAGGCAAAGATACTAAAGCGAGTAAATCCGTGTCTTCTTCTAAAAAGAAGACTAAAGAGATTTCTGAGGATTGTTGTAGGAATCTAACTAAATGTTTTGTAGGTTTCCACATAGGACATTGATGTGATGTTCATTGATTAGATAGTTACATTTTATTATTCAAGGGTTTAAAAAGGATTTAAAATAACATGGTAAATGTTTTTATAAACTGTGATACACTTTTTGTGCAGAATGTTTGCTCAAGTTAAAGAGAGTGATAAATAGTATTCAAATAAAATTACCATCATTTTTTAAAGACATTTCTCTCTGTGTGTGTGTGTATTGGGATGTTTTTTGTTTTTTTTAAATAAAAAATCACTAATTAAGACTGAGCCTATTCAAGTAAGAGATTTTTTTCATAGATTCCCAAAGGTATTAGCACCTTCATCCAGGTCGTTTTGTAAAGACACTTCTGTTTTTTTTTTTTTTTATAAAAAATCACTAATTAGGACTGAGCCTATTCTAGTAATGACCACCCCAAGTGGTGTTTAACAGATTTGAATTCAGAGTTTTACTTCTCCTTGACTGGTTGCCTAAGCAAGGTTAAATAGCCCAGTCTGCCCTACTATTTACCCATAGCTGGATGGAGAATAATTGGATTCATAGCTTTCCAAAGGGTATTAGCGCTATGTGAGGTGTAGCTTCATCCAGCATTTGAACTCTGGTTGACAAGTCCATTTCCTGTGACTCTAACCATTAGACCACAGGCCTTCAACTACTACCAACTGTTTGGTATGAGAAAATTTGTAATCAGGGTAGTTGAACATATTTGTGGGTTTTATGTATAGTGTTGTTTGTCGTTTTTTGTTCTTTTCAATGTATACTAGAGTATCTAAAAATGCAATTGATTGTATTGATTTTTCTGGGTTAACTTTGATAGAGTCCTGTATTATATCTAAGTTGGTTAGAAAATTGTTCCGTTTTGCTTCTCTGCCTCTATATTAGGTATATGTCATTAAGGGCAGTCATTATTTTAGTGTAGATGTACAGGTTTTCAAACTTTTCCATGTAAATGATAGCATATGAAGGGGCTGCAACCATACCCATGTTACATTCTTTTGCTTGTAGAAAATATCAACCATTTAAGTTATTGTTGTTTAATGTTAATATGTTTTTCATTAATGTTGTTATTACTTCTACTAAAAAGTGTTCATATAAAATTATTATTTGTATGAATTTCTTAGATTAGACTTGATAATTTGTATGATTTAGATTTTTCGGACTGTTTTCCTCATAACACATAACAGAGTTAAGTGATTTAAAAACAACAGGGTTAAGTGATTTAAAAACAACATATAAATTGAGAAATATATAAACAAAACATCATTTGTCAATGTCTCTGAAATGTTTCAATATTTTATTAAATACTTTGTTTAAATGTTTAAGTCCGCTGAAGAAGTTAACGGTGATTTGAAAAACTGATTCACTTCAAAACCTGTAGAATTCTAAATGGCATAAAACAACTTCCAGAAAGATGGCCGATATGTGTGGATCATAAGGAAACTATTTTCAACATTTTAGAGACATTGATGAATGATGTTTTGTTTATATTTCTCAATTTACATGTTGTCTTTATTGGTTGGATAAATACTATTTTGCATCCGACAAGACTTTCGTTCCTATCTCCTGTAAAAATATATTATAAAGAACATTCAATTTAAAAAAAAAGATATCTGTATTTTCTTGCTGTGATCTAAATTTCAATGTTTGAGGTAGACTTATTTTTTTAATTTAAAGTATAGCTTTATCTTTATTTTTAATTTTAACTTTTAACTCTCAAAGAAAAAAAGATGTAGTCGACTTAAACAAGTTAAAAAATTGTTTAGTAGATGTTGTCAGTGATAATCCTGTATAGGTTGCACGTCATCCAAGGGATAATAACATAGAATAATTAACATAGCTTAACACCTGTACTCAGTCAGGATTAACAGAATGAAAACAATCTACCCCAATGGATCAAATAAAGCGTTCGGTTCAAGTTCTATGAAGGCTCTCAATGACGATGATGAAGATTCCTGGGTTCGACAAAAACACCTAAAGGAGACTGGAGGGCACATCAGCCAAAATGTTGTGTATATAACTATAAAGATGAAGACAACAGTCCGAAAAATATAAATAATCCTAAATTATCATTGTTTTTAAAAACGTTTGTTGCAAACCATTGCCTAACTTTTACTGTGCTCAAAACAGATTTAATATTTTATACATTTTCCACTGGGGGTAGAACAATGAAACACGATTTATAGATCTTACATAACTATTTACTCAAATTTCAGATGGTGTAATAATTAGCAAGCTAGACTCTCAAACATTGGAAGTGAGTCTGAGTCCCTAGTTGCTCCATAAATCCAACCTTGTGCCTCATCTAAGTTAAGCTTAATGAATTATTATTTACATATATTTCATTTTTTAAATATCTGAATGTAAAGATAAAGAAAATCTAAATAAAGTCTGTATCCAGTGGCACAAATTTTATCTAACTCAATTTCTTGTTTAACATCCTACCTGTTAAAATTTTGAACTTAAAAATCTTTTTTTTTTTTTAAAATTAAAATAGATCACTAAGTAGGCCTGAGCCTATTCTAGTGGTGGCCAGGTTTGAATTCAGGGTTTTCTTTTCCTGGACTGGTTGCCTAACCAAAGTTAAAGAGTCCAGTCTTCCCTAGTATTTACCTATAGCTGGGGGGAAAATAGTTGGATTCATAAATTTCCCACTATGTGAACTGTGTTTTTGTCCAGGAATTGAACTCTGGTCGACAAGTCATTTTCTTACGACTCTAACCAATACACCACCTTGCTTCCCTGTTAGTTATACATGTATTTACCCAATTCCACACACAAGTATGATACAACATAATGTCAATTTTTAAGTGGAGTTCAACAGGTTTAAATTGATAGTTTGCTTTCTCCAAGACTATTGCCATAGCCCAGTCTGTGCTACCATTTAATCATAACTGGACAGGAAAATAATTAGGGTTTAGTTTGGTTTGATTTTGTTTTCCGGCATATCAACCTCAGTGGGTCATTAAATGCCAATAAAGTTTTGAAATAAATCAATTCTTAATGGATAATACAATTTTTTTATAAATACATTTTTCTATTTAACCCATAGATGGGACCCCAACAGTTACTACCACTCCAGGTCAGAGTGGACCTGGAAGCAATGGTGATGAAGGGGTGCTCCACATTCCCCAAACCTCCAAAACTGGAACCTCACCATCAGATAGAGTTTAACGTCGTTCCCAGGACATGTAGACCCTCAGTTACCGCCTTCTAGCACCCATATGATAAAAAGGGGTTGGGGCTTGCCATAAGGGCAATAGGGTTGGAGAAATCATATAGGTGCTAGGGCTTGACGTGAACAGATTGATCAGAGGGGGCCTCTTCGACCACCCGTCTAGCCCAAGATAGGGCCAAAGTGGAGCGTTGCAAGTCATAAACTGCTCATCCACCTGGGCTCTATCCTTAAGCATTACAGGTCGCCATCCACGGCCAACAGGTGGCCCCATTGGGGGAATCTTACCCCTCTGCAGAGGTGCAGCCGTTGCATTCTAATGCCCCAGCCGACGGGGCGTTTTTAAGGGTATTAGTGCTATGTTAGTTATATAAGAGTATGAAAAGAATAAATATTTCCTCACTTCTTGTATGGTCATAGTTGAGGGTTTCATTCAGTGATTAAAATATGTAATAAGATGAGTATTTTGTTACTGACATGACTTAGGTAAATTAGTATCACATTCACATATCCTTATTTGTATTTTCCATACTGAATTGTTTATTTGTTTAATGGCATATAAACCTTCATAGGTTATTTACTATCTAAGCCATTATAGCGGAAAAGCAGTAGTACTATTTAACCCATTACTAAGTCATGAAGGGGTGCATACCATTCTCAAGGCTTATTTGTCCGCAAGTAATTGTAATATTGTAACTAGAGTTTGAGCTTACTACAATGCTGCAGCCCAGTATGTGAACCACTCCACCATGGGGACTCTCCCCTCCTTTGGGATGAGTATATATAGACATAAATAACTGAAAATGTACAAAATGAATAGAAAATCCAGATGTATTTTCCATAATGTAAAATTCTACATAAATTAATTTTTGGCATCCTCTCTATTAATCGTAAATGAATATATAATTTTTTACTTCCTTCTTTGCATTATTTCTTTAATGTATCACCCAATGCTCTTCATTCAGTACCAAACTATTACTAACAAATACCTAACTCTCCAAATTTGAATGTAAAAATTACTTTTCATTTAATCTAAAGTTAATGTACCCAAATGCAACATGCTTCTATATTTCAACTGTCTTTTCTTTTCACTGACCAATGAGCTGAGAGAGAAGACAAATTATCATTGAATATATATCTCTGAGGAAACCAGAATAACATTCCACTGCACATTTTTTTTCCAGGTTTTTTTTCTTTTTCAGTCATCTTAGAGATCTGATCATCATTGATCTATTTCTGTTTGATCTTTTATCAATCCAAAGAATCAATCCAGGAATCTGACAGCACAAGTATTCACTTTAGGTCTGATTCCTTATTTTCTCCCAACTCATTTTTGTAGAATAATCATACTAAGTCCAATTACTGTTGAATTGGCAAGACAAGACAGCAAGCAGTCGTAACCCAATACGATTCTGGTATGCTGTAAAGACTACTGCAAAATGACAGGATTTATGGAGCCTCAGAGGATCATACAAACCAATCAGCCAATCAGGACTCAGGGAATGGAATCACCCAAATGCATGAGTGGACTGTTCTGAATTCCCATAAGTACCAGTTGTCTTGACACTGGTTCAGTTGTGCTTGGCCAGTCACATTGTTCAAACCAATTGTTGACTTAATTGACTTCAATAATTTTATTATTTTTTGTTCTTTTGTATTTGAATTAAATTTGCCTCTTGAATGTTGTATCTCTCTTTGGTTTTTTTTTTCAAATATATTCTGCTTCATATATTTGTATATGTGTATCTTTTATTCATTTAAGTATTAAAAAACAGTGTTATCATCATATTTGATAGCATAGTTACTGTCAAAAATCATTAGCTGGAGTCAGTGAATTGATTTTGATTGCAAATTGTTAACTAATTCATATCTTTTGTTTATAGATATTAATTTAGGAATACTGAATAATAGCATAATTCCTGTAAAAACAAAGTGAAATGAGTACTTGCTTGACCCTATTCAAGGGAATTCATTAACCACTGATAATCCCCTTTTACTGAATCTACAATGAACAATATGCAAATATATATTTACCAACCCCTCCGCATGAGCAGGATGTGACACAAGGTCAATTTCTTAAGCGGAGTTCAACAGGTTTGAATTCAGAGTTTTCCTTCTCCTAGACTGGTTGCCTAACCAAGGTTAAAGAGCCCAGTCTACCCTACTATTTACCCATAGCTGGAGGGAGAATTGGATTCATACCTTTCCCAAGGGTATTAGAGCTAAGTGAAAATGCAGTTACCGTGTCCAGGATTTGAATTCAGGGTGGCAAGTCCATTTCCCATGAACAATATGCAAATAGAGTTTCATATATTGCTAAAAAATTTTAGATCAAGAATATAAAAAATTAATTGAGGAAGGACTGTCCTGTGGCAAAGTGTATAACATGTTGGATTGTGACATCACAGTGAGTCCCAACTTAATTCTTAAGTTATGAATCCCTCATCCCCATGACCCAGCTAGGGTTTAAATAGTGCTACTACTGTTCTTCTATAAGGATGGCATTGGCATTAAATAACCAACAAATATCAATACACATTTTCCAGACTTCTCACCAAGTCTTTTTTTAATGTGGTAGGTCAAGCACAAACCAAACTCCATGCAATGGCCAGTGCAAAAAGTATGTAGTTCCATGAGTATTCCTCTTGAAAGGTACCAGGCACACCCATGAAGGTTGATATGCCTTTAAACAAACAAAATTCATTATTTAATCATTACACATTTTTCCTCCAATCAATAATAATTTGTTATTGAAAAAAAAAAAAACAACAACAAATTATCAGAATATGCTGAAGAAAAATAAAGTCAAACTTGAGAAAATAACCACACAAAAATATAAATGTAAATGTAAATAGACAATGTACAAGATTCCCTAACCTCTGGGCATGGAATAACCCCAGACTAGTTGACATGCTGATAAAATCAATCAACCAATCTTTTAATTAGATGCAACGAGTTCAGTAACACCGTTGGATAGAGCAAGTTTTCAGCTACTAAATACTATTTCTTCAGAAATGAACAAGCACCTGCATACCGTGCTCATACAAATCTACAATATCGCAGGTGAACAAATATTATATTGATTGACTGATTTTAATGGTACGTCAACCTGTCTCTGGTTAGTTTATGTCAATCGCTAAATTGTGAGGGAAGGTCTTATTTATTGTCATATTTTTTTAAAGGAATTTCTTGATTTTGACAGTAAGTTGTCAGAAGTTGTTTGTAGTTAAATGGACTGGGAATTGCTTTACATCAATCTCTACCGTAATCAACACAAGAAAAAAAAAACCCAGAAATTAGCTACATCTCAACCATCGATGGCAAACTCCTAAATTCTGTAGAACAATTTAGATACTTAGGCAGTAACATCTCCTCCACAGAAAACGACATTAATGCACGTATAGGAAAAGCATGGGCCGCAATAAATAAATTAACGATCATATGGAAATCCAATCTCACAGACAAGTTATAGAGACAGTTCTTCCAGGCCATTGTCATGTCAGTACTGCTGTATGGCTGTACCACCTGGACCCTAACTAAGCGACTAGAGAATAAACTAGATGGGAGCTGCACAAGAATGCTGCGGGTGATCCTGAACAAGACGTGGAAACAACACCCTACAAGAAAACAGATGTACACTCACCTGCCACATATCACCCAAACCATCTGAGTAAGATGGACAAGACACGCTGAACACTGCTGGAGAAGCAAGGACAAACTCATAAGCGACGTCCTCCTGTGAAAGCCAGTGCATGGACACGCCAGTGTGGACCGACCAGCAAAGATGTACATTGATCAGCTCTGTGCGGATACGGGATGCTGCATAGAGGACCTCCCAAGAATGATGAGTGATAGGGATGGATGGAGAGAGATTGTCATGGATATCCGCGCTGACAGCACGACATGATGATGATGATACCCAGTTCAAATGATGTCAATGAAATTACAATTGTTATTTCTCTACTCTCCTTATTATCCTCATTTGTTTTACATTTACCTTCATGTCACAAGAACAGACCTTTCTACTAATCTGCCAAGTCAATTTACACCCATTTAACTTCTGACACAAAAGAATAAAACCAATTTAACCACAGAAGCCAATATATTTATCTGCTAACCAAGAACAGAAATCCTGTTGATAATAATCATTAAGCTCAATGAGTTTCAACATAAATTACTTACTAAATATCTCTGCATGTTCATAGAGACTAATCAACTGTAGAAATTCAAGACTTAAATGCTTTGCAATAGATGTACAACAATTTACTGGTACGTTGGTGGATAAAGATATTTTTCAGCTTGCCAATACAACTATTTCCTTAATAATTATACCATTTTTTTTAGCCTCTACACAATGTTAAAATGTTTTTCTGAAATTATTATATTTTTGTATTCTTTTTTGCAAGAAAGGAAAAAAATTCAATTTTTGTCAAAAAAGGAAAGAAAAACATTTTTTTTTTCAAAAAATATTATAGAACTGTTTTATGTTTTTATTTATCTAGTTTTTATTTTTTGTCAAATAAGCACCAAGAAGTTTTATTTATTAGCTTTTTGGGAAATATAAATCCTTTATCTCCAGAAAAAAACATTTCTGTGGCATTTTTAAAAAAAATAAATCTATTTTGATAAATATATCCTTTAATATCATAATAAAAATTTATCATGATAAAAAAGATAATCACTGCAGCTCTCATATGCAACCCCCAAAAAGTAGTTAGACAATGTTAAATTTGTTTGAACGAAGTTAAATCCACCAATTCAATTTTGAACTAGTAATTTCTTTCATTTTCTAAATCATGAAGAATAGATTTTGAACTTATAATTATATTAACCCACAGTTGCACACAACCAATGTAGACTCTTTGCTTACAACTAATCTAAATGCTAGTAGACATTTGCACTTGATCAACACTTAGTAAATAAACAGAATGCTTACAACAAAACTTTGTACATTAATTCAGCATTAATTTGTTGTGATTAAAAACTTTATTTGTCAACTGATTTTATTTACTGTTTCAAATATTTTTAGGAAATTCAAGCTGAATACAGATTTCCTTGTTAGACCAGATTTTTACAAAATCATAAATCACATAATGAATAAGTAAAAAATGTAAAGTTGACAGTCAGTATCAGCTAGGTAGTCTATCCCTCTTTCTCTAGCACAAGACCAGGGAGATAGATTTTGCATCTGAGGTGGAGTGCCTACCATCAGCTCCTTTCTTTACCACACAGATCCCTGTGCTACTCATATGCTGAGTTGGCAAGAGCCGGTATTGAACCCGGAACCTTGTGGTTCTGAGATGGATGCTCTACCGACTGAGCTAAGCTGGACCTAAAGGAGGTAATTTGTAAAAAAATATGAAATAAGATTTAGATTTAAGTTTTTATTTCTAGCTTCTGACTTTTAATTGTCTTGAACTGTGATAAATTTAAAGAAATTATGCTAACAATAATTTCACTTGAATAAAATATGTGGTAGCAGTAACTGCAGCCGGCATATATAGTCTTCATAAAATATCATTTGTATGATATACCATTTTCTAGTGTTTAATGGCAATAAAAAATGCTTAAGTTCTTTTATTATTGCTTGTATGACAATTATAATGGTCTGAATTTGTTTGTTTCCATCATCATCATCAGGTTGTGCTGGCAGCATGGATAACCATGACTTTCTCTCCAATCATCTTTATTGGTGTTACCTTGAGGAAGGTCCACTACACAGCATCCTGAGATTTTTCTGCACATAATATTAAAATATGTAGGTCTGCAAGAACAATCTCAGGTGCTTTGGCATTGCCCTTCCAGCTGGGAAAATTTGGCTCAGGACTGCCCTTGGTGGCAGCAGGCTCTCTGTAGAGGACTGTTCATGTCTGAAGTCACCCTGGCACAACACCATGAAGCTAGGAGGTTCAGAAGAAAGCACCAGCACATCAACATCTTCAGGGACAGCTTTCACATGCAACAACTTTACAGTCCCAGGAAGCGCTGTAACTTCAAGGGTACAAAAACTATATTATTGTCTTCCAAGATTGAAATGCCAATAATATTAAAATACTTTTTGGTTTGGTTTCTTTGTTAAATAACATATCAACCTTCAAGAGTTATTTAATGCCAAAGCTATCTTCATAGTAGAACAGTGGTGGCACTATTTAACCCATACCAGGGAGGATGGAGGGGTTCATACCTTTCTCCAGGGTATTAGTCTGAAAGTGAACATGACATGAGAAGTTTGAACTCTTTTACTATGTCTCAGTCCAGCACATTATCCACTAAAATATAGGAACACTCCCATTCTTTTAGGTTGTACAGGTAACACAGGTACTCATAACTCTCTTTCTCCAAATGATCCTATAGGTCATCACCAATTCAATTTGCAACCTTACAGTTAAAGTGTATGCACTTGATGTAATGGTTAAAGTCATGGGAAATGGACTCGTCGCCCCGAGTTCAAATCCTGGATGTGGTAATTGCATTTCACTTAGCACTAATACCTTTGGGAAAGGTATGAATCTTACTCTCCCTCCAGCTATGGATAAATAGTAGGGTAGACTGGGCTCTTTAACCTTGGTTAGGCAGCCAGTCTAGGAGAAGGAAAAGTCTTAATTCAAACCTGTTGAACTCCGCTTAAGAAATTGACCTTGTGTCACATCCTGCTCATGCAGAGGGGTTGGTAAATACATACAGTTAAATGTAGAATACTGTTAATTGTTATTCTGTGTTACTTTCACCCTTAGCCAGGATTGAACCTGCAGTCTGGAAATGACTGTTACAGATTGTTAACTATTGGACAGTGGAACAGCCAAACACCTCCTCAGCTTAATGGACTCTTCATAGCAGTAGTGGCAGTAATTATTTAAGCTGTTATAGTGGGTTCATTGGGAACTAGTAACTGCATGGTTAGGCTTGGCCAGTCACATTGCTCAAACCAATTGTTGACTGTCTAACTGACTGACTTCAATATTAAAGTGTAAAACCTTCATTGATACTCACTCTGATCCTTATAATTTCTTAATGAAAATAACTACAAAATGTTAATTTCCCCTTATTTATTTGGAATTATAATATACATTCTACAGATAGGGTGTAACTTGATCTCATGCTTAATGGTTGCCAAAGTAATCTTTAAGCTAAAAACAAATGGAAAAATAAGTGTGCATCATATTTCAAGACATTTATAAAATAACTAAGATTTTAATTCATTGGAATTTACAAGGATATCTAAAGAAGGAAAATAAAATGAAATAATTTTTGTTCTGTAAATTCTGAGTTTCCAAGCAACAAAAAATAATCCAAGAAGCCAAATTCCATATAAAAGGAATTGGTTTTGTGGCTTCCTGACAGATTCTGCTAATGAAAGAAGTCTTGTTTTGTTAATCACTTCATACTAATAGACTTGATTTAACTCAGATTACAGAGTGAAGAAAATATGTTTGTATTGTCAAGAAATAATTGTAAATCTTATTAAAAATCAAACATACAAGGGTGAGTCAAAAGTTTTGCAAATATTTTGGTAATGTGAGACACAGTTTATCTGCTCCTGATGTTTTTGCCAAAGTCATGAAGGTGACAAACCACATGGGACTGTGATGCTGAACTAACCTAATTCTCTTCAAGTGCTAATCACCGGATGTGCCTTTATGTTTTGGAGCATATATGCCTACCTGACCTTGCCTGATTATTAGGGTTCTTGTAACCTGGGTGAAATTTTTTGAATTATCTGGTCACTACAGAATAAATCATGAATGGAATGAGGCAATATACAAGATTTCAGTGCACCAACTACCATGTTGATACCAACAACAGCTTGAACAACTTCAGTCATACATGCCACAAACAGACACATACCAAAATATTGCAAAACTTTTGACTCACTCAAGTAATTCTAATTATTATATGGACATAGAAAAATAATACATTTTTGTTTTCTGATTATTTAATAAAAAGATAGTAATGAATACTAATGAATCAAATAAGATTATTTTATATACAAACATTGATCAGAAAATAATGCTCTAATTTAATTTTAAATGTATTAGTCAAAATTCAAAGGATTTTTAGTTTTTAGCAATAAAACACGAAATGTCTAGAAGAAAGTTTGGCGGATTTAAGTTCTCTTATCAAACCCATAATCCTCTTTCAAGATAATAATCTTTTTGGATACACAATAAAGAGCTGTAACAGAATTTATGTTTTAAAAAGAATAAGTACAGCAAACATTCACAAGGGGTTAGTGAACACTTCTTGATTAATTGATTTTAATGGCAACTCAACCCCTTTGGGTTATTAATGCCAATTGGTAAATTGTAATAGATGGTCAGATTTATAAAGCTTTTTCCAAGGATTTTTTATTTATTTTGACAGTAAGTTGTCTGCAATTGTTTGTTGCTAAATGTATTGGGAATCACATTGAGGGTTAAGTTTATAGGTTAAAGTTCAAGTTTATCTTTTTAATGTTTCTTGAGGAGATGAAGCACAGTAAGATGGGTGATTTACTTTTGCAGCATAACAATGCAAGGTTATTGAGGAACTTAAATAAAAGACAAGCAATCCCAGTACATGATTGAAGACGCTTGCCTAATTCACTCAACACTCTTGGATTGGCTCCTTCAGATTTTCACCTATTTTGGCCAATGATTGAGCACTCAGTGGTTCTCCAATGATAAGGCATAAAACTGGCATCTCACAGTTGGCTAAGAAAGCAGCCAAGAAGCTTCATAGTAACATGGTGGATGGACAATCCCCCCAATTCAAAGGTGGAATACCATGACAGAGAAAGAAACGAATATGTTTAGGATAAGATTTTGAATCCTGACACTTTTTAAGCTCATTTATTGTATGCTTGTTGTTGTTCTAATATTAAATCTATTCTAAGTAAAGAAGAACAGGCATTACCTTTTGACTGACACTAAAACCATATAATTCACCAAATATCCATCTGTCTGTATTTACCCAACCCCTCTGCATGAGCAGATTGCAACACAAGGTTGTCTGGCTGATAACGATTTTGGTCACCCGATGACTTAACTTTACTTACTCTACTAGACCAGTTGCTAATACCAAGATTAAAGAGCCCATTTTGCTCTATTTATCCATAGCTGGAGGAAGAATAGTTTGAATCATACCTTTCCCAAGGGTAGTGCATACCATAATGGTGTAATGATTAGCAAGCTCGTCTCAAAAATCAATTATTACTAAATAGCAAATTTGATCCTCACTGGATGCCCTTTACTTTCGACCTTGTGTCACATCCTCCCAGTAGTGAATGGGTTGGGTAAATAAATACCTACCTTTCCCAAGGGTATTAATAGTATGTGAAATGCAAACTGTCTCGTTTAGGATTTAAACTCCAAATGTCCAATTCCCATGATGATAACCATTACACAACAAGCTACCTTCAACATATGTCTGTCTGTCTATAGTTAAGTCCCCACCATTTTTTGGCATAACTTTCAGAGGATGATAGATTTCCTTACTTTTTGGTTTTTGTCTTACTTGTATAATTTGTGTGATAGGAGGTAAGTGGGCATACAGTTGCTGTATTGTAGAATGCTGTCTCCATGATTTGTTCAAAACAGCATGCAGCAGCCTTGTGTAATTCCTATCCAGCTTTTTCTCCAAGTGTTTCATTCTAGTCCAAGTGGTGTAGCCATACAGTAGCACTGACACAGCTCCAGTCTGGAAGAATTCCCATTTTATTCTTTCAGAAAGATCAGATTTCCCTTATCTGATTTCTAAGTAAAAAGTAAAGTTGGTGGAGTGGCCTATTGTCAATATCAGCTGAACAGCAAGGGAGTCTATCTCCTTTTCACTAATGCTGGGCCATGAAAATTGTTTTTGTAGAGGTGCAGTGCCACACCTACCATCAGCTCCCCACTTTACCATACATATCAGAATACCCAAACTGTGCTACTCGTGCTGAGTTGGTAGGGACCGGTATTGAACTCAGAAACTTGTGATTCCTAGATGGGTACTCTATTGACTGAGCTAAACTGGCCCCTTATCTGACATACTGATATACATTTATGAAGATCGGAGGGGATAAGGGAGAGAATGAATTGGTTTGTTTTTGTTTTGTTTTTATTCATGGGTCATTTAATGCCGACTAAGTTTTGAAATAAATTAATTCTTAATGGATACACAATTTTTTTTATGAATACATTTTTCTATTTAACCCATAGATGGGATCCTAACAGGTACTACCACCTGAGGAGAGAATGGAAAGATACTGACAAAAAAGAGAAGACAATAATAGATTAGGTCTTAACCACTATGGAATTTCCATAGGCCCAGTGAATAAACTCATTATTTGAAGAAAGGAAAAAAAACAAATGTCTTGAAAAAGGTTTTCCACAAATCTTCCTTGTAAGCCATTTGTTTCTCATCAACAACTTCATTAACTTGTAATAAACAATTTCATCAATTTTTTTTTCCTCCTCCCAATTGAAACTGTTATTTGAAAATATAATCAAGGCATAAAAAAAAACTGAAAATTACTAATATCCTTGAAATATCATTTCTGAATTAAGTATGGGAATAACTATAAGCATTTATCTCTTCGTTTTCTTTTCATATCAAAATAATTCTTTTAAATACAATTGTTGATTATAAATGAGAAATTTAAGTTTCAAGCAAAACTCATCAGAGCAGTTTGGGATTGAAAAATAAATTGCATGAATTTTTAATCTTTTTTCCCAGTACTCATTGGTTAAATTTGCTTCTTGGAATTCTAATGCACATACCAACCTGCAAAACAACAGACAAGCCTCTAAATTGTTGATGCTTGATTTAAAGTTTAACAGAAGCATTCTTTTTCTTTAAGTAAATATCAATCTGTACCAAGTCTATCTGATAGAGTATTATAAAACTAAATTTGAAAAATATATATGCTTTCTGTTAATGAAAATTCTATTTAACTGCAGAACATTTAATTTCCAATTTGCAACAGATGATAAATTATATATATATTTTTTTACCGTATTTTTACAGTAACGAAAACGGAAACAGTCACGGGAAAAAAATCATAAGTAAAAATTTAACGTAAGATACAAATAAGTAGCTCTATCTTATTTATAGATAAATTTCTCCCAAAACATTAAATAATTATAAATACAAATCAAAATAAAATAACTATGTAAAAATGTATATAACTAAACATGCATTTATTGAAAGATTCGTTAAAAAAAACCTAGACCATCAGATGTTACGACAATTTTATACTGTATATAAACTAATTTTCTTCTTTATATTTTATGTATAAATTATATTGATTATAAATTAGGTTCTCATTAATAAATGCATAAGATTATTGTGGAATCTGTGACGTAAGCCGTGACATAGTTTTGGCTTCAGACAGAAATGCAATCTATTTCCATTATATATAGATGTTACCATAATACAGCAAAAAATGATAGCATAGTGCAATAAAATCTTTTAGAATAAAGCAATTTCTCATCTAATTTGCTATGTTATAATAATAGTGTCAGGTCAGTGTGTTGTATAGCCAACATTGGGTATACAATCGAGAGAGAAGACTCGGGTGATATATATATATATATATATATATATATATATATATATATATATATAATATAGAGAGAGAGAGAGAGAGAGGAGGAGAGGGAGAGACAGATATTTGAGTTGAGGCTTACTTGTTGCTTAATTTCTTTTTGCTATCTTGTGTGGTTGTTTCCTTTTCTTCTTTTCTGGCCGTCACATTGTCTAGTCTTCTAAATATTTCTTCTAAGGGCTAGTTTTTAGTCATGCAATTAATTAACTCACAAGATTTTTTCCTTGATCAAGATTTATTTAACCCATTCTTATTCGTCGTGCGGTGAGAATCAACCTCGCAGTAGCATGTCTACTCTGCATCAATTTCAGGTTGAAACTAAATCTAACTAGTTACGATTTTCTCATGGCACACAAGATTCGCACCTCTCTAGGGGTCAGTTGGTGTCATTACACGGAAATCTATCCGTTTACACTTTTAACTCCAGCAAGCCTATTTGTTAAGAAATCTGAGGTAGGGGTTATCATCCTTGTCTACAAGTCTCTCTATCAAATCAACCAATCATGGGCCAGCATACTTTGGCAACAAAACCAAAGAGGCAAAATTCTTCCTCTTTCTGATCGACCAGCACCAGAAACGAACCACAAAAAAGGGTCTCTCTTATATCCAACAGTACGACCAGAGTAGCCATAGCAAGGGACTTTGATAATTCCCCTATCTCAGTATTTCAGCTAAGTGGTTTATTGTTCTATATATGACATTCCGCAGACAAACTAAAGTTTGCAATAATTTGTTATGTATGTCAGTAATACATGTCTATTCCAGTTTGTGTTCGTTTTATTCTTTAACTTGTCTGTCACCACTCGTGGTCTAAAACACCTCATATTTCCAACTAGCTACAGGGTCTTGTCAACAATTTATGCTACCACATAAATTATGTAACAAGTGTCCACACCCAATCTGATCACTACAATTTATCAAGGGAGATAATTATCTAAAAATAATTAGATAAACCTCTCAATTATTCATTCATTTATCAGCAGTTAAGTATGATTTAAATTCTTTATACTTTAAAACATATTTCGGTGTTCCATCATGATTTAATGGTTAGCAAGCTAGTCTGGCAGATCCAATACAACTGAATAGCGAGTTCAATCCTCACTGGATGCCCCATCCTTGTAATAGTGAACAGTTTGTATAAATACCTACTTTACATTATATCAGCAGTCTTTGAGCTTATATAAGTGGATTTTCCTGGTTTTAACTCATTTCATTTTCTTCTGCTTTTTAAGGCTGGATATGTCAATCATAGGAAATCTCATCAGGGACAATTCATGCAAACTCCAGGAACAAACAATTGTGCAACCTGTAACAAAGTCTGTAAGTAAGCGTCTGGTCTTAAGAGACATATGGTGATGCATGAGCATCAAATTTTATCATCTGATCCAATGGGAAGACGTCCTTCCTATGTCATATTTGCATCAAATTTTGTGGATTTGCAGTTGGTTTGATGAGTCATTTGAGGGTTTATGAGAGAAAGGTTCTGGTGGTGGGGTTATAGGATTGTGAGGGAACTAGCTTCCATACTTGGTGTCCCATACTACTGGCCATGTTCCAAATTAGTCTCAGCTTAGTTAATGATTCCTTTTTGTCCATTTATTGCAAACTGAAATTTCAAAGCTTTGTTGTTATCATTTACTAAGTTTATAAATATGGCGTATCCAGTAAGAATTTAACTCACTGACCATAGTCTCCTAGCCTAGCTGACTAACTTTTGCATGATGCAGGCTGCCCTAAAAGGTTCTACAGTAAAGTGACATTTGATTGTAAATCTGACACGGCAGACCAAATTGATGGGGAAGAGTGCACATTACCTTTTCTGATATTAGGACCAGATAAATAACACAAAGCAAGAAAGTCTAAGTAAGTGGTGGTTTTTCAACCAGGTACTTCAGTTCATCAAACTGGCTGCACACTTACTGATGCATCTAGATATATCTTTTTTTATAACCTCTAGCCTATAAGCACACACACACATATATATGTATGTATGTATATATATATGAGTATAGATAAAAGGATATGAAAACAACACAATATGCAGTTAAAATGAAAAGATTTTATATCATATTAATAGCTAATATTGAACAATATTTCGATTTATAAAAATCATCTTCAGAGCTTATTTTACTCCGGCCTTAACAAGAGCGGAGACAAAAATAATATTAATTCAAAACGAAAATATTGATGTTGCAAAAAAGTTATGCGGTAGTTTCAAATATAAATACATCCGCCACATGCATTTCTTGGTCAGTGATAGTCATGTATATCTTATTGTAACAGTTTTTGAAAAAAGAATACATATTTCAAAATCGAAAATAGACAAATTCTCTTTTCAAACAGGATAAGTAATAACCCATTGACGGTAGGCCTGCAATGGATTTTTAGAAAAGAATTTTTATTTTATTTATTATTGTATATTTTATTTTTTATTCTGTCTTATATATAAAGTAAAAAAGTATGAATGGTTGTAAGGTTTTTTTTTGGATAATGTGAAAATTTAAATTTGTTGGGAATTATATGTCAGAGATGGTTATGTGAAGGGGATTTTATGATTTCTGACTACAAGAGTCACTAAATCAGGGGATATATTAAAAAAGCCTTTGGGGATGATTTGATGGGTGAGAATAACGCAATACTCATACTGTTGGATTCATTTCCTTTCTATTAACGTGTATATATATATATATAATGTTGAGAGAAAGAAAGAGAGAGCAGATACATATTTCAAAATTAACTAATTATTTTCTCTTTATAATGTGTGTGTGTGCACAGAATTCCCTACAGTGACCAGACCTACCACTGCAGCTGTCATAGAATTTGCCTGTCTCATGTGGATCTTAAGAGCCATCAGCAGATCTGCAACAGATGTACAATCCCACCCTAAATCTTTGTTCACAGAGCCAGGGCATAAATTTTAAACATCAGTCATGCAACCTAATCTTAGTACAAAATAATGAGAAATTCTTTTAAGATGATACAAGTTATTATCTGACCTACAGTAAACATATGCCAATATGTTTAGTTCATTTTCCTATGAAAATTCATCTTAAAGAAATCGAAACATGATTTATTTCATGGGTAATAAGTTAACTCTTAACATCCTGTTGAGAATTTTATAAGTCCAGAGCATTCCTATAAGGATATATAAAAAAAATGGCTAAAAATGACCTTTGCATCTAAAGTTACCCGTTATTTCCAGTAAATCAAAGACTTCTAAACATGTTTAATAATACATTTAAACAAAGGCTATCATTTGGGGTGGATTAGGAAAATGAATGTGACTTCTGGACGGGTGGAATGAGGCGGTATAGGACGTTAAGAGTTAATAGATGACACTACTTAATATTTCTCTCACTTTCAATTTCTTCTTTGCTCTGTAATTATAACTTTCTATACTTCAGGCCTATCACTTCTTTGCAACACCTCATGATCTATTAACCCTCTCAATCCCCAGCTGTCAGTTAAATAGTACCATTAACATTCTTATAAAAGTATGGCTTTGGCATTAATTAAACAATGAAGGTTGATGTCATTAAAAAACAAAACAAATCATGATCTTTCGTTTTCTTTCGTTTACTTGGGTAATTCTAAATAATTCTAACCAGATGATGCTCTCATCTTCTTAAGAATACAACTGATGCCACTTTTTCAAACCCAGAGACAAGTCAAAATACTGATCAATATATTAAGAATCTCAACATCTATGCTTGTAACTCTGCTAGTATATATATATATATATATATATATATATATATAATATATTATATATATATATATACACGTTTGAAATCGAATGGTTTAAAAACTACTGACTTAAGTTTCTCGCAGCAGCGCAAATCTTCGGGGTATTTTCTTCTTACCATTGTTCTGTATTTTATAGCTGGGTTGTGCCAATACAAAATACGATGGTAGGAAGAAAATACCCTGAAGATTTGTGCTAATGTGAGAAACTTAAGTCGGTAGTTTTTAGACCATTTGATTTTTAACATATATTTAGCTCTTTATATTGAGCACTTTTAAATCGGTTTTAGGAAAAAATCCAGAAGTAAATAGTATTTTATACTTCTTTGCTTGGTGATTGTGATATATATATATATGTGTGTGTGTGTGTGTGTGTAAGGATTGTTGTAGATAAAAACAAGAGAAAAGTAAACCTTATAATAGAAAGGTCTGAAAAATGGTTTTAATTTTTTCAATTTACCTATTTTGGATAAAATAAAAACAAAAAACAATTCAAACCATTTTGCAGAAATGTTTTATTATAATATATATCATCATCATTCCTTTGACACACTCTTGTCATCCATCTCTATCAGCTATCATTTTTGTAGGTCCTGTTGACACCATCCTGTACCTGCACAAAGCTGGTTTACCTGTCATCACACTAAACATCTAAGTAAGATTAACAAGATATGCTGGGCACAGATAGATAAGTAAAGACAAAGATAATCATAAATATGACAAAAATCATAAGTAACATTCTCCTATGACTTCCACACATGGATGCAACTGTGTTGGTCAACTAGCAAAAATGTACATTAACCAGCTATATATATATATATATATATAATTTACACTTATTTTAAATTATTTAAAGAACTTAGAACAAAATTAATATAGATTAAAAACTTAGATATAAGCATAGACATTTTATCTACTTACATCAAAACAGTGACTTTATCTCAGAATCTATTAGTGTACTTAAATTTATAGTAAATCTAGCTGGTAATGACTTTATTCAAATTGTGAATATTTATACCCTGCATTAAATATGAATCATACAAGTTTCGGACCAAACATACAGAGCAAAGTTTCCCCTGCCTTGCTTTGAAATCCAATATCTTTTCCTATGTCATTTCACTTCTAAGCTATTTTAGCCAATCAGAAATTTGATCATCTTGGCAGTGTGCCAAAGAGAAGACATCTTAAGTTGGGATTAGTTTTTGTAGACTCTCTGCTGACCATCTCAACACTATTCTCATACACATAATTCTTTGATTTAAAAATACTAAAAATAAGTGTTTGCTTTTGTAATTTTTAGTCAAGTGCAATCACGTCTTGATAAGATTTATAACCCCATTCACTGGCAATATGATTAGCTCTTCATTTTCAAAAGCAATCAGAATTATAGAATTCTTTATTTAAAATCTGTTGTCCAACTTTATTATAATTACTCTTCTGTCTGTACTCCAGCTGATACTCTAAACTACAGGGTGAACACACAAACATTCCATTGTCTTGCACCATCTTGGATTTTACTGCCCAGTAGCATTTGAAGGATGCACAGTGATTCTGCTAGTGAGAAAATTAATATTAATGTGATGTCATCATATTTATAAACATATTCCCGAAGTTTTAATTATATGATTACTTGAAATTAAAGAGTGTTTTCGTGCTCACCCTGTATATACTGGAGATTTTCCTTAACATCTACTTTGCTTAACAAAAAATAATTTTTTTTTCCTTTATTTAATGCTGAAATTTTGAAATACTTTGTAAAAAAAAACACCATTCAAAGTTACGCAAAAATCATATCAAATATCTTCGGTAAACATAAGTATGAAATATTAAATTCTTATCTTCTCTTTTGCAAGAATTTATTTCTACTGCTCTAGCCAACAGTTCGTGGCATGGTTTGGTCTAGCCTCTTTAGGGGAGTAAACCCCAAAAACAAATCAGAAGTCAGAGTCCCTGAGGTTATGTGGCGCTGAAATCCAATGCTACCCTCAACTCCTGCGACACTACCATTGCCAAATTGCATTAGTACCTTACCTTTCCTTTGGATCACAGTGGCAGTGTGGAGAGGGGCATTTGCTGCATGGGCTACAGCTTATACTCCATGCAAACCCGCCCACACTATGTAAATCAATGGAGGAAAAAAATACCTTCTGTTGAAGTTCATAATGACCAGACTTATACACCTGGCCAAAAGTTTTGCATGACCTTTGTTATAGTTGATATAACCTATGGACATAAATGGAATGCGCCGATGACTACTATAAGTAATAGGAACAATTGTGGCTTGATAAAGCAAATGCAAGTCAGCTCGTAACTGTATTGGTCAGATGCAATCTTCACTTTCTTTGCTGTAAATTTCTACTCCTTTTGTTCAATACATGTGTATACATTGTTACCAGTCGTTTGTCTTATTTTTGACCCTTAAAACCCCACAAAACCTTAAAGAATAAAATAAGATAAAATGAAACTAAACCTTGTATCAGATCTAAAATAGAACAGAAATTACAGACATCCAGGCACCAATTAGAAAACCAAGCCCAGGCACCTGTGGTGTAATGGCTATCATGGTAGAAAATGAACATACTGACCAGAGTTCAAATCCTGGACAAAGCTATTTGAAATTCACATCTATTAATAATGGAGATTGTGTGTATTTCTGTTTGTAACAAAAACTACGTCACAGCTCACATCACAATATTCTTGTGTTATATACACTCAAAATTTGAGTAAGTAGTTTTAAAAACTGTTTTTTACCCTCATCGTTTTTATTTTTCAGTAGCAAGAAGTTAACTAAAAAGTTTACAAATAAATAAATACCAACGATCTTGTGTAAACTTTATGCGGAAAATATTCAAAATAATTGTTTGATTAAGAATTAATACATGCATGCAACATTTTATTTGAGGGGGACAGGACTCAGTTTCCATTTTAAATTGTTTTATTTTATTTCATTTATTTACTTATTTATTTTTGCTCCTTTAATAAATATGTGGATTTTGCTTACTTATACAAACCCTCTAATACTGAATTTTTCACTCCCACCCCCTCAGGCAATATCTTAAAAAAAAAACAACATTTACACTGCCCAGATGGTGTTTTCTGTTGCTAGTATAACTAATACGCTTTGGAAAGGTATGAATCCTTCTAGTCTCTCTTCAGTAGTAGAAAAAGACTAAATAGCAGGGCATACTGAACTTTGGTATAGCAACTGGCCTAAGAGGAAAACTCTAAATTCAAATGTTTAACTTTACTTAAAAATTGGTCTTGTATCACATTCTGCAATGAATGTTCAGTTTATATATATATATATATATATATATATATATATATATATTTAGCAACCCATCCATATGATAGTTTTATGACATATCAATACGCTTTCAAGTAATGTTGCAGATTGACTGTTTGTTTTGCGCGGGAAGTCGAAAAGACAAAGGAAAATTGAACAGGGAAAAACAATAGATAGGCGAGACAGAAATCTTAGTATAACAAAAGAGGTGTGACAAAGGACTCATCTGGACAAACGCGAATTTGAACAAAGTGAAAGGACTTCCGGTCAAGGAACAAAAGAATGTGTGGGCGGTCGTCGGTACTTAAGCAGACCAGCCCAGAGGAGGAGACCCGAAGAGACGGCGAGGAAAGCAGAAGGGTCTGACCGTCGATACGGTCGGGCGCTGCTAGCGAGCAGTGAGGCTCGCCCACCACCTTCCACCACATAAGTAGTCGTAGTGTCACTTTCCATGCCCGCCACTCACCTACCACACACTGAAGAAAATAAAGAAGAGTCATCTTTTGTATACGCGTATCTGTTGTTATTGAAGTTCAATGGCTGACTACTAGATACATCATCTAGGGGTCAGGAACGATGTCCGCTGTATACCCGCAACGTATACGAGTCAGAGTAGCGTGAGTTTGAAGAAGCCAGTATACAACAGTAATTTAATACTGAATTAAGTCATTTTTGATAAATCAAGGACTCAGATTACTTACAGTACCTTTACACATGTAGGATGTGATATAGGGACAATTTCTTAAGTGGTATTTAACATGTGTGAATTCTCCTAGACTGGTTGCCAAAACAAGGTTAAAAAGTTTAATCTGCCCTAATTTACCCATAACTGGTAAGATAATTGTTTGGTGCATACCTTTTCCAAGGGTATTAGCACTATGTGAAATGTAAACAGCCTAATCTAAGCTTTGAATTCTGGTCACCGAGATCATTTCCTACGATGATAACCATTACTCCACATATTCCCTTTAAAGTTGAGTTTATAGTTTTGATTTGGATTTCTGAAAACCACTGGCACTTTTCTAGTTCGGTTTTGTTTTACAGCATATCAACCTCAGTGGGTCATTTAATGCCGATAAAGTTTTGAAATAAATCAATTCTTAATGGATAATACAATTTTTTATAAATATATTTTTCTATTTAACCCATAGATGGGACCCTAACAGGTACTACCACTCCGGGTCAGAGTGGACTAGGGAGCAATGGTGATGAAGGGGTGCTCCACATTCCCCAAACCTCCAAAACTGGAACCTCACCATCAGATAGAGTTTAACAGCATTCCCAGGACATGTAGACCCTCAGTCACTGCCTTCTAGCACCCATATGATAAAAAGGGTTGGGGCTTGCCATAAGGGCAACAGGGATGGGGAAATCATATAAGTGCTAGGGCTTGATGTGACCAGCCAATTGATCAGAGGGGGGCCTCTCTGACTGCCCGTCTAGCCTAAGATAGGGCCAAAGTGGAGTATTGCAAGTCATGAACTGCTCATCCACCTGAGCTTTATCCTTAAGCATCACGGGTTGCCACTCATAGCCAACAGGTGGCCCCATTAGGGGCACTTTTCTAGTTAAGATAGCATAGCAAGTGGTGCATTTAATCAGGATTCCTTCATACAAAATGGAATTTGAGTTCAAATCCTACTGAAAGCTTATCCTTTATTATTTCTGATATTTCCTGTTCCTTGTTGGAAATGAGACCCAAAATATTTACGATAGCAAAGCAAGATTTAAGTAAATACAAGTCAAAAGTATCAATAATAATAAAAAAGCTAAGACTTATTTATCAATTCATTTTCTTATATATTTTTCTAACAATAGGACTCCTGAGATTTCTTATTAACATCAAACTTTTATTTAATAGACAAACTTTTTCTGACTCCAAGAGTTCAGGTTGAATATCAGGTGTTTTATTTACTTTGGAAGAAATTATATATTACTGATAATGCATTACATATTCTATATGTATTGAGATAATTGATTGATATATAATCAATAGAGGTTCAAACTGAAGAGTGGTACCTGATTATTGGAAACAGAACAGCTCAAAGAATGAGAGAATTGGAATCTCGGCTGTCTAAGTCCTGTGTGATAGTTCATGTAAAAAGTCAATCTGAATTCACTATTTACTTTAATTGACTTATGCATAATATATATTGTTTTATTGGAAACCAGCTTTCCCCTGGGAAATTCCACAGAATATGTACAGGGAAATTGCATGAATTTAAACTAAAAATAATATTCAGAGATAAACTGTCAATTTCTATTTCTATTTCCGAATTTTTTGTGAATTAATAACAGTTATATGACAAAATTAAATGATTTATAACCTTACAATAACAAAAAAAAAATGAATAAAATCATGGAAGATTTGTTTTTGTGAGGTATGTATGTATTTACTGACCCCTCTGCACAAGCAGGATGTAACACTAGATCTATTTTTTTAAACAGATTTTAACAGGTTTGAAATCAATTTTTTTCTTAAAGAGCCCAGTCTACTCTATTATTTGCTGTTGGTAGAATAGTTGAGTGGGCCGGGTTAGCTCAGTCGGTAGAGCGTTCGGCTAGAAACCACATGGTTCCTAGTTCGATTCCGGTCCTCGCCAACTCAGCGTATGAGAAGCACAGGGATCTGTGCGGTAAAGTAAGGAGCTGATGGTAGGTGTGGCGCTCCACCTCAGATGCCAAAAAACAATCTCCTTGGTCTAGCGCTAGTGAAAAGGGGATAGACTCCCTCGCTGATTGGCTGATACCGACTTTAGGCCGCCCCGACGACTTTACTTTTTATTAGCACTATGTGAAATACAAACAGCCTCGTCTCAGATTTGAACTTGGGTTGCCATGTCCATTTCCTATAACTGTTACACGACATGTGCTTCACAAAGTTTAACAAGTTGGAATTTTTCTTCTCCTTGATGAGTTGTCATACCAATGTTAAAAGTCCAGTCTGCTTTACTATTTACCCATAGCTGGAGCAAGAATAATTAGATTCATATCTTTTCCAAGGGTATTAGTGCAATGTGAAATGCAAACACCCTCGTCCAGGATTTGTGAAGTTAGTAGCTCATTTTTATAGGTAAGTATATTCCTCTTATGTTTGAGAAAAAATACTTTAGAAATACTTATCTATCCGAATACCATTTTTTCATGACTTTTTAAGAATAAAGTAAGGATTGAGGTGCGTGGTGAAATGGTTACAGTCAAAGGAAATGCATTTGTCAATCTGAGTTCTAATCCTGGACGAGGTTTTTTGCATTTCACATAGCGCTAATACCCTTGAGAAAGATATGGATCCAACTATTCTCCCTCCAACCAATGGGTAAATAATAAAGCAGACTGTGTTTTTTTTAAGAATGGTTAGGCAACCAGTCTAGGAGAAGGAAAACTCTAAATACAAACCTGTTAAACTCTACTTAATAAATTGACCTTGTGTTACATCCTGCTCCTTTTGGAGGAGTTGGCAAAATATATATATATATATATATATATATATATATATATAACTAGGGGCCGGGTTAGCTCAGTCGGTAGAGCATTCAGCTAGAAACCACAAGGTTCCTAGTTCGATACCAGTCCTCACCAATTCAGCATATGAGTAGCACATGGATCTGTGCGGTAATGTAAGGAGCTGATGGTGTTCCACCTCAGATGCCAAAACAATCTCCTTGATCTAGTGCTATTGAAAAGGGGATAGACTCCCTCGCTGACTGGCTGATACCGACTTTAGGCCACCCCGACGACTTTACTTTTATA
>CM042157.1:12675487-13067987 GCA_023376005.1 Doryteuthis pealeii
GTCGGATTAATTTCCTCACCGTCTTTTCATATATATATATATATACTATTTGAAACTAGAATAATTATGAAAGACTGATTCAAAGACTTTATGTCTTCACTGACCTATATATATATATATATATATATATATATATATATATGAGAAGTAAATACACAAGCCATGTGTTTATGATATGGCTTTTTTTTTAGCCGACAATTTTTGGGAGAATATGTGCTTAATTGAAGTCGTACCTAATTTTAAAAGTTAGTTAATTATTATATATATATATATTATTTGAAACTAGAATAATTATGAAAGACTGATTCAAAGACTTAGTAGATTGTAGTCAATATATCAATTTAAAATCACTGAACTATCAACAGCCAAAACGTTAATACTAATTTGTACCCCTTCTATTTCTTTTCCTCCATATTTTTAAATGAAAATTCCTCTTTATTACTTATGTATATTGGAGATTCAACTTTGAAGATTTATCATATATGTTTGAGGTTGGAATATTTCTGAAAGGCTGACAGGAAGGATCTGTAAATCATGGTTGATATATCAATTTAGAATCTCTGCACTAATCTATGTGTGTCTAAGAGAGATCTGCTCTTTACAAATGCTTGCTCAAAGTAAAGATAGTTGCATTTCAATTGCACTGTCTTGATTATTGGTTTTTCTCCCCTCTCTCTCTCTCTTTCTGACAAGATCATCGATTGGTTGTTTTCAGTCATGTGATAGCAGAAATCATCAATATTCTCATTTTCAGCAATTGCAGCATCAAAGATTTCTTGCCATGTCATCTTTCAACACATCTATTCTTCTTAATACAAAAATCTTTTCCTAAAATTGATTTATTTGAGATCTTCAATAACTCTCCAACTTATATTTTTTTAAAAGCTGATGACTGGACATTTTCTTTTTAATGGGAAAAAAGAATTATTTTGAATTTCTTTACAAATATATATATATATATATATATATATATATAATATATATAGCATTTTATTGTTTTTATATTGTAAAATATAGTGGTTTATATTTTAAAGGGAAAAGAGCCTAATATTATATTTCATAATATTCTATATATGGATTTGCAGAATGTCATACGTCCATATCTTATTATAATGGAGATTGTGTGTTTTTCTGTCTGTAACCGAAACTATATTCCTACTCAAGTCACAATTCTCTTAGTTATTGACATCACATTCTCCATGATTTTATTTTTATCTAATCCTCAATTATTAATAAAATTGTCTTACATTATTAATACTGTTAACTATGTCTACATACTGACAATATGCAATTATATTTATATATACAACAAAATAGCAGTTTACAGTGTGAACGGGAAGGCTAATTTGCATATTAATATTAAAAAATCGAATTTAATAAATATATGCTTAGTATTATTGATTTCTAACTGTTTGGTTTTATTTTAATGAATATAAGCAAAAATCTCTTCAATGAATCTTAAATGAAATCCATTAACAAGATAAAATAACTGTCATTTTATTCTTAACTTCCTCTTATAACTAAATACTTAAATTAGAAAAAATAACAATGAAAGACGAGAGTGATGGAAGAGTAAGTTTCAGTTGTTCCATTTTTTATTATACTCCCTCTGTTTCAAATCTTTTATTACACTCCCTGTTTCAAATCTTTTTATCTGTATTCTTATTTAGTTTCATTAGCCTTTCTAATTTAATACAATATTTTATTACATTAAAACTTAAATACTTGCACCCGGAGGGTGCATATATTTGCTAGTATAAGTAAAGTAAAAGTAAAGTTGTTGGTGTGGCCTAATGTCAGTATCAGACAGACAGTGAGAGAGTCTATCCTCATTTCACTAGTGCTAGACCAAGGAGATTGTTTTCGCATCTGAGGTGGAGTGTCGCACCTACCATCAGCTCCTTACTTTACTGCACAGATCCCTGTGCTACTCATACACTCAGTTGGTGAGTGCCAGTGTCGAGCCAGAAACCTTGTGGTTCCTAGGCAGGGCTGGTTTAGCTCAGGCAGTAGACTGAACTAAACCAGCCCTGTTTTAGCATACACATACTAAGTATTTTAAATAAATCACTAATTCTACCACCTAATAATAAAAAAAATGTATTATCATACACAACAAATATTTTTTATTCAGCATGTACTTTATTTTTGTTAATGCACTTAATCCAGTGCTAGCTATTAATCAAATAGATTGATCATTCAACGGTAAAAACTTCAGATCAAATGCAGGATTTACTGGATGTCAGACAACAGATTGTGTGTATATATATATATATTATATAATATATATATATATATATGTGTGTGTGTGTGTGTGTGTGTGTATATATATTTAGATATATGTGTGTATATATATATATATATATATATATATATATATATATATATATATATATATATATAGAAGCGCGTGGGCAAGTGGCTAGAGTTGTGGAAAATGGACTCGTTGATTCAAGTTCAATTCCTAGACGAAGCTGTTGGCATTTCACATAGTGCTAATACCCTTGGGAAAGGTATAAATCCATATATTCTCCCTCCAGCTATGGGTTAAATAGTAGGGCAGACTGGGCTCTTCAGCCCTGGGTAGGTAACCAGTCTAGGAGAGGGATAACTCTGAATTCAAAATTCCTGAGGTCGGTCGTTGATTGGGTTTGTGGCAACCTTTGATGCACCAATTCTTTCTTATCGACTGTGCCAAAAAGTGTGGATGGTCCAACACAAGCCTTCACCACTATAAACAAATCACTGTGTGGGTGTTCATTGTGTGTGTGAACCCTCATGCGTCGAAAATCGACGAGAGAGTCCATAATATATATTTAAATATATATGTGTGTGTATATATATATATATGTGTGTGTGTATTTATATATTTATATGTGTGTATTTATATATGTATATACATATATGAAATCTTGTCTAACATTCAGTTAATCCTGAGTTATGATGTGAATTTATATATATATATATATATATATATATATATATATATGTGTGTGTATGCATTTATTTGATTGCATTTTTACCTATAAACTTCTAGGCTACCGGGCCAATCTTGATAAAATTTGGCATGTGTTTTGAATTGAATTCAAGAAATGCGCGCACATATATATATATATATATATATATATATAGAGAGAGAGAGAGAGAGAGAGTAAAGGAGAATCAGTATTTTTACTGCCATTAATTTAGCATTGCATTTTACTTCTCTGCACTTCAGCAGTGAGTGGGAGTAGAGTAGATGCGTTTGATTGGGTGTATTCAGTGCGCTGTACAACACCAGAGCTGTCTGTTTTCTTTTTGAATCAATGCACAACTAAAAAATTATAATTTCAAAGAAATGGATTCAATGATCTTCATGTATATTAACATGTATGTGCATGTCTATGTAAATACCTATGTAGATTAGTGATGTATTATATCAGAGAATTTGAAATAAAGCACATCTGTTCACCATAGATTTAGAAGTGTGTGGCATTAGTATCTCTCAGTGTTTCTTTAATGATAAAATGTGTCTAACATTTTACAGCATACTCTGTCTATCCCCTTTTCACTAGCACTAGACCAAGGAGATTGTCTTTTTAGCATCTGAATTGCAGCGCCACACTTACCATCTGCTTCTCACTTTAGTGCACAGATCCATGTGCTACTCATATGCTGAGTTGGCGAGGGCTGGTATTGAACTAGGAACCTCGTGGCTCCCACGCAGACACTCTAGCAACTGAGCTAAACTGGCCCTATTTAGGTGGAGTGCCATACCTAACATCAGCTTCTCACTTTACAGCACCAATCCACATGCTACGCATACGCTGAGTTGGCGAGTGCTGATATTGAACCCGTAACCTTGTGGTTCCTAGTCGGACACTCTACAGACTGAGCTAAACAGGCCCTACAGAGTAAAAAAAGAACAGTTTGTTTTCATTTTTTTATAAAATTGCTTGAAACTTGTGCTCATGCCAGAAGGCTCACCGACTAAATGTGTATGTTATACTTTAGTATATTTGGATTGGGATTATTTTTGCCTTCTATTCAAAATATTTTCTCATTTCTCTCTCTTTCTCTCTCTCTCTCTCTATATATATATATATATATATATATATATATGTGTGTGTGTGTGTGTGTGTGTGGAAAGAGGATTGGAATGAATCCGACAGAATGTGGTGGAGATATGAGGAACAAAAGAACTCAGACAAAAGTGTGTAGGATATATTTTGCAGAGCTTTGAGCTCAGCATCATCACTAACGCTTACCCACCCACTTGACCTCCTCTCCTATCCACCTCCTCCCACCACACTACCCCTTCTATAAAACACTTGTATGATAACCTGATAATTCCTTAAAATGACTGATGATGCCGAGCTCAAAGCTCTAGCTAAATATATCCTACACACTTTTGTCTGAGTTTTGTTCTTTTGTTCCTCACATCTCCACCATATATATATCATCATCATCATCATCATGTCGCGCAGTTTGCGCGGATATCCATGATGATCTCTCGCCAGCCTTCCCTATCATTCATTGACTCCGACAGCTCCTCCGCGCAGCAGCCAGTATCCCTGCATAGTTGGTCAATGTAGGTCCTGGCTGGGCGGCCCACATTAGCGCGACCATGCGCTGGCTTCCACAGTAGTACGTCGCTTACGATCTCGTCCTTGTTTCTCCAGCAGTGACCTGCATGTCTAGTCCGTCTCACTCGTATGGTTTGTGAGATGGGAGGCAGGTGGCCATATAGTTGCTCTTTTGTGGGGTGCTGCTTCCACGACCTATCCAGGACCGTCCGTAGCATTCTTGTACAGCTCCCATCTAGCTTATATATATATATATATATGTGTGTGTGTGTGTGTGTGTGTGTGTGTGTGTGTGTGTATGTGTATGTATAGGTATTTTGTATTGGATAAAGGAAAATAAAGTGCTCTATTACAGGTGTAAGAGCTATATTTATTTGGTAAGCACCTTTCAATTGTATAATATACCATAAAATATGTATGTGTGTGTATGCACGTAATGAACTAAAGAACATATACATAAATTTCAGTTAAACAGTTTTCTTTAATATGATTTTTAAAATCCCTTCAGCCATCATTGGAGGACAGTGTTGGATTTAGCTATAAGCCATAGCTTTATAGCTTAGGGCTACACACCCTCAGGGCCTTATTTTTAAAATATATTTTCATTTTATCATTATTTTTATTCTTTAGCCATAATTCATCAAACATATATATATATATCTGTTTTTTAGAGAAGGGCCTTCAATTTTATATAACTTAAGGCCTCAGTAGGAGAAAAGCAAGCTCTATTAGAGGATGAACATTTCATAAATGTTTTTGAATGCTAAAGGATCGGTTTCATGTGTGAATATAATTTAAAATTTAGCTTAATAATTATTTTGTTCGATTCTACATGTGTTTATAAATAATTTCATAAATGTTTTTCTTGAAAATGTCAGAAGATCAGTCTATAAAACATAATCAATCCTTGAATAAATAATTTTTTAACATTTGATAAGTATTTGAAAGTTAAGATGTAGATATTATTGAGTCATTTAAATTGTTCTTCAGTTGATTTGGTGGAGGGACTTAAGATAAATTTCATGATTTTTAAATGTTCAAAATTGCTAAATGAAGCATTAAATTTTGGCAGTTGATATATACAATAGTATCATTGATACTAGATTTATCTGATTTGCAGATGGCATAATGGGCTTGGTCTGTTGAGTTGAGAATCAGCTAGTTTTGTTTGTTGCCAAGTTTGATAAGATAAGGCAGTATGTATTAAGAGGCATTGGTCTATGAAAACTCAGATAAAACAGAGTTCACATTTTACAAACAAGACATCTCCAAAATTCATAGACCAGTTCACATGTCTAGGCATGTGCTTTATTTAGCAATTTTGAACATTTAAAAATCATGAAATTTGGCTTAATGCCCTCCCCCCACGCTACTGAGGCCTTGAGTTAAATGAAATTGTAGGCCCTTCTCTCTAAAAAAAAGGATATATATATATATATATATATATATATATATATATATATATATATGTTTGATGAATTATGGCTAAAGATTAAAAATAATGATAAAATGAAAATATATTAAAAAAATAAAGCCCTGAGGGTGTGTAGCCCTAAGCTATAAAGCTATAGCTTATAGCTAAATCCAACACTGTCCTCCAATGATAGCAATATGTGTATATTGACATAACTTTCTCTATCTGACCCAGAGAAAGTTATATCAATATACACATAGGAAAAGCATGGACTTATCTTTATATATTCAAATTAATTATAATTCTATCTGGAATGTGTCTATATCAAACTTTATAGCCAAAGTTGGCCTTTAAGTATATATCTTAAGAAAGTAGATAAAGTGTCTCTGTAAGTAAATTATACATAAAAGTTAATCTAACCTTAAACTATCTGTCTTTTTTTTTTTTTTTTTCATCCACCAAATTTTCATCGAGAGCCACTATTCTTAGTCATTAATTGTGCTTCTCTCAATCCATGCATTTTAAAGGCTTGGTAAATGTACAGATGTTTTCTTAAGTTGTTTAAGTATAATCTAAACCCGCAACCCCTGTGACCTATGACATTTGATAATCTAAACAAGCAGCTTATCTGTGCTGAAGCTTAAGTTTGGTAGGTCAAAGGAATTTGAACCAGCATTTTAAGAGTCTTTACCAAAGTTATGTAATTCTTAGTTTGTCAGTAACGTAAAGAGCTTAAATATAAGACATGAGCATTTTCTTGAATCTTACATCTATTAAGTGAAGACAAAGCTGTTGATTAAAAAGCAAATTATAATTTTCCATCTCATTTAGAAGAAATCAGAAATAGCCACTGAAAAGCAATTATTGTACTGTTATTAAATAAATTTCAATTTTTTTTACAATTACCGAGGTGATAAAGTAAATTGAATATATTAAAGTTAATTTTATTTCAGAGACTCATTTATTCTTGCATTCAGTTTATTGATCTCAAAGTTATAATACCCATAAAAAATGTGATTATTTATATATACATTGGCACTTTTTCCTAAGATCAAAGGTTTTTTTTCTTCTTCAGAGTCCTCTGCCTATGATTTGTATAAAATCTGTGCACTGTGCAGAGGGTCAAAAAGTTATCACTAGCTTTTTGCCAATCGTCAGTGTAGCATCTGTACTTTTTTTTAATACATCACTAATTAGGACTGAAACTATTCTAGTAGTGACCACCCCAAGCAGAGTTTAACAGGGTTGAATTCAGAGTTTTCCTTCTCCTAGACTGGTAACCTAACCAAGGTTAAAGAGCCCTACAATTTACCCTTAGCTGGAGAGAGAGTAGTTGGATTTATACCTTTCCCAAGGGTATTAGCATTATGTGAACTGTAGCTTCATCCAGGATTTGAACTCGGGTCGACGAGTCCATGTCCTACGACTCTGACCATTACACCACGTGCATCCAATATTCTCTGTTTAACTCAGGATATCCAAGTTAATTTTGTGATTTTGTTCTAGCAGTAGAATACTGCTGTAGTGGATATATCCCTTGATTGCCTACAGGTTAGAGGTATCAACCAAAGATAGATTCACTTGTTAATTTTATGTAAATAAAGTATGCAAAGTGGCCTATTGTTAGTATCAGCCAAACAGTGAGGGAGTCTATGCCCTTTTTGCTAGCACTTGACTGTTGGATTTTGTGTCAAGTATTCAACTCTGTTACAAGATGAATGCAAGACTAAAACTAGAGTTTGGTAGGTGGCTTATATGGAGCTTTGGATTGTTCCATTATGAACTCAGGCAAGTTCCTTTCCTGAGTTCTGATTGGCTGTTGGATTTCAGGGTTAGTAAGAACAGGGATAAGTACCCACTCTTCAGCCTCCACTTTGCATTATGCCAGCAGCATGCAAGGACTGTATTAAGTTACAGCTTGCCTGTTGTTCTCGTCTGCTAACTCGACGGTAGTTAGAACCCCACTGCGATGGTGAGTATCATTGTTTCTACATTGACCAGGTATATTGTTTTTGCTGAGGTGGAGTGCCACACCTACCGTCATCTCATAAATATTTTACCTCACAGATCAGAGTTACCCAAGCTGTGCTACTCATGAATTGAATTGGCAAGAAGCAGTATTAAACCTGGAACCTTGTGATTCCTAGGTGAATATTCCACAAATTGATCTAAATTTGATATATATTTGCTTTAATGTAATAGAAATGCACATGAAAGATACAATAAAGTTATATTGATAATTTGGCTTATAATCTAACTTCAAGGTTTCTAAAATCAGATTATTCATTTGGTCATATCATCAATTTTCTTTAGGTTAGATGATTGATAAAGATAGAAATGATAATCTATACATATATAGAGGGCTGTTTGTGTGTATATATGTCCGGGGGAAACTACAAAAATAAAACAATTGATAACAAAGTTAATCTATATACACATTCACCATCAGGAGAGTTTGGTTTTTGTGAAAAAATAATGAAGATTTTATTCATATTTGTGAAGATATTTGAAAATTAGAATTTGAATTTTGGGGAGCTATATTAAATCAACTTAGATTTAGATTTTGGTTGAAATAAATTTATTATGGAATTACGGTGTTGAGTTTTCCTTCCTTTCTAAGATATATATATATATATATATATATATAAGAGAAAGGAAAGTCATTGGCAGTGTTCATGATTAAAAGATAAATCAATTATGCAAGACCCCCCCACACCCCCAATAGTAGTAAATAAATCATTTTGCAATAGAAGTCAAGTTAAAAAATTTGCACTTTCGTATGATTTAATATCTGTTAACATGTTTTTGTTTAAATCTAGCAATATAGTTTTAAAAAATTTCCAAGTAATAATCTAAAAATTTTGATTTTTAATAGTATTAGCATCAGTGTATATTTTTGTGTGTATGTATTTACCCAAGGAAAAAATGGTAGAATTTTTTTGTGCAGTAAATATGTATTTATCACCCCTCCTCCGCCATGAGCAGGATGTGACACAAGATCAATTTTGAAGTGAAGTACAACTGGTTAGAATTAAAGTTTTCAATCTCCTAGACCAATTGGCATACTACTTACTCATAGTTGAATGAGGAATAGTTGGATTCATAAGTTTCCCAAGGATATTAGTACTATGTCAAATGTAACCAACCTCATCGATGGTGTCAACTTGAGTTAAGAGATCTATTTCCTACTATTAATAAGTGTTACAGAACAAGTACCTGGTTTGTTTTGTTTTATGGCATATCAATCTCAGTGGGTCATTTAATGCCGATAAAGTTTTGAAATAAATTCATTCTTAATGGATATTCAAATTTTGTTTATAAACTCATGTTTTTCTATTTAACCCATAGATGAGACCCTAACAGGTACAACCACTCCGGGTCAGAGTGGACCACAGATCAATGGTGATTAAGGGGTGCTCCACATTCCCCAGACCTGCAGAACTGGATCCTCACCATCAGTTAGAGTTTAACGTCATTCCCAGGACATGTAGACACTCAGCCACTGCCTTCTAGCACCCTTATAATAAGAAAGGTTGGGGCCTGCCATAAGGGCAATAAGGTCGGGCAATCATATAGGTGCCAAGGCCTGATGTGACCAGACGATTGATCGGAGGGGGCCTCTCCGACCACCCGCCTAAACCTTTTTGTGTAAGTATCAAGGAATGAAAAAATAATGTGTAAATATGGTTTCAAACCCATTCATTTGGTAGATAAAGTGATAAAATAATGTGCACACATGGTTTGACACCTATACACCTGGTTGGTAGGAAGCACGTGGTGTAATGGTTAAAGTCATGGGAAATGGACTCGTCGCCCCGAGTTCAAATCCTGGACGTGGTAATTGCATTTCATTTAGTGCTAATATCCTTGGGAAAGGTATGAATCCAATTCTCCCTCCAGCTATGGGTAAATAGCAAGGCAGACTGGGCTCTTTAATGTTGGTTAGGCAACCGGTCTAGGAGAAGGAAAACTCTGAATTCAAACCTGCTGAATGCCGCTTAAGAAATTGACCTTGTGTCGCATCCTGCTTGTGCAAGGGGGTTGGTAAATATATATACACCTGGTTGACTGGTTGGTCAGTTGGATTTTATGGCATGTTTTATTTCAGTTGGATTTTATGCTGAAGATGTTTTTCTTTTATACATTCTTGTTACATATTCAATGTTTTTTTTTAAAAACACATTTTTTAAAACTCATTTTATCTTTTTAACTTACAGATTGGACCCTTGTAGATAAGATATTAAAATAGCATGCATACATGGTTTGATGCCTATGCACACCTGGTAGATAAGGTGATAGAATAGTGTGTACACAGAGTTTAACACTTATACACTCGGTTGATAAGGTGATATCATTTAGAAAGTCAACTTATAACCTGATGTATCCAGTTTTGCATTAAGTTGAAACTGTTCTCCTTGTTATAAGATTAATTTATTTGCTACTTGATAATATTATATGATTAACCATTTTTCTATTTCTTCTATTTTGTTTTCAGATAAAATAACAAACAGCAATCAACACTAATGCTCTATTATTTTCAAAAGATTTTCTTTTAATTACAAATTCATTATATTCAGTTATTTGGAATTTGATTATCAATAAAGAACATGGAAGGCATCAGTCATTTCAAACTGGGAAAAACAATAGAGTCAAACGATTGAAACTGAAACTTGCATGATGAGAGTTATTAGGATTTGACAATTTTTTTTTTTCACATATTTCAGTCAATGTCAAGAATTATTTTATTGATTACTTCATTCGTTTTTTTTTTTTTTTTTTTAAAATTAATGTTGCTAAACTACTTCATTAACAATCACTTTGCTCAGGAAAAGTGTAAAAGCTGTCTTAATTGATTGAAATATAAAGCTAAAAGTGTGCCTCTTTAAGACCAGAGTTGGCATCAGATTTGTCAATGCAGAACTCAAAATCATTGTTGTTTGAGATACGCCTGTACTATTATACAGCGCTGGATGGCATTGTTAGTTATGTTATTACTGGTTCATTAGGGAGGTTCGGAACTTTCAACATAATACCTCTCTCACCAGTTAGACCTGACTAGGGATAATCCCCCCTTGTGTGTCACCCATTTGATTCAATGCTAGTAGCTAAACTGGCCTATATAGAGTTTTGCTGCTCGGTTTCTGTGCATCTGATTGGCTAATGCTGGAGCCAATTGGTGTTCAGAGTAGGTGTTATAGACAGGCCCATGCAGCATTGACACTTTTAAACAATTCCATCCACATTATTTACTTTGTCCCAACCACCTGAGTAAAGCCATAAATTTATCTCTTTAACAAGGGTCTCATCTCTAGATGTTAGTTTCAAGTGACAACCACAATAATAAGTTTCTTCAACTGCAAAAAGTATTCTGCCGGCAACACTCCCAGTAGTTCTTACACAATTCATCAAAAGTTCACTTCACTTTAAAATCAAAACACGACACACTGTTCTCTCCACTGAAAAAGAGGTTCTCCACAAGAGAACTCACCTCAACATTTATTTCTCTCAGTGGCCGAACCACTTAAGCTAACAGGGGTGACAGCAATTCCACCACTCATGATTAGGAGGCTGCGAGTTCAATCTTGAGTCACATGCACCCCCCCGCCCCGTGCAGGGCAGACACACACGGATGCACTTAGTCCTTGGGGGCAGGGAATTCTCAACTCCACAGTCCCCACCTCCACCACTTGTCCCGTGCTCTCTGTCACATCATCACAGGCAGGCAGTTTTCTTAAAAACACTTTTTATCTCATAGATGGGATCGTAAAGGGTACAAACAATCTGGGTCAGAGTGAACCTGGGAATAATGTCAATTAAACAGGTATTCCATACACTCCAGAAATCTAGAATTGGGACTTCATCTGTAGATACACTTTAACGTCAATACCCAGGACGCTAATTCTTTCAGCCACTGCCTTCAAGCATCTATATAAATAAATTGGTGGTCGGCCTTAAGAGCAATAGAGTCGGGACAATCATATAGGTGCTAGAGCTTGACATAATGAGCAGTCAGAGAGACCCCCTCTGATCAAGGGTCTCTCTGACTTCTCATCTAGCCCAAGTAAGGGCCAAAGCGGAGTGTAGCATGTCATGGATTGTTCAGCCACCAGGATTGGTTTAAGCCTAAGCATCATGAGTAGCCACCCACAACCAACAGGTGGACCCATTGGGAGGGTCTTACACCTCTGCAGAGGTGCAGTTGGTGTATTCTACAGCACCAGCTGACAGGGCTTCTGATGTAATGGGTTCAAAGGTTTAAAACTGATAAACAAAGTTTATTTTGTCAAATATCTATTACATATTTAAAGCTGATAAAGTTGACTTTGTCAAAGATTTATTATATATTCGAAAATTCATAATTTCCTTGCGAGTATCAGTTTTGGAAAACAAAGATGGAACTGAGCCTGTCATATAGTGATTAATAGATATTTAGTTTACAACAGAAAAAGAAAACATTTTCTAATATTTGAATTAAGAAGTTTTCTCTTCTAAGTTGTGCAATATGATTATTTGGTTAACATCCAATTAAATTGTAAAAATCTTTCAAATAGACCAAATTTGGCATTTTGATATTTGTAGAATAATCATACTAAGTCCAATTACCGTCGAATTGGCAAGACAAGACAGCAAGCAGTTGTAACCCAATATGATTCTGGTATGCTGTAAAGACCACTGCAAAGTGGCAGGATTTATGGAGCCTCAGAGGATCATACAAACCAAGCAGCCAATCAGGACTCAGGAATGGAATCACCCAAATGCATGAGTGGACTGTTCTGAATTCCCATAAGTACCAGTTGTCTTGACACTGGTTCAGTGGTGCTTGGCCAGTCACATTGTTCAAACCAATTGTTGACTGACTGACTTCAATAGAACGAGTCTGTCATATAGTGATTAATAGATATTTAGTTTACAACAGAAAAAGAAAACAGTTTCTAATATTTGAATTAAGAAGTTTTCTCTTCTAAGTTGTGCAATATGATTATTTGGTTAACATCCAATTAAATTGTAAAAATCTTTCAAATAGACCAAATTTGGCATTTTGATATTGAAGCCTACTCATTGCATATTGAATAAACATTGCACTTATGAATAAATTTTATATATCTATGGAATGACAACCGTTCTAAAATGTGGCTCACTGGCATACTTTAAAGTAACTGGTTGAGGTGAGGAAGCAGGAAATAGAAATAAAGGTGATTTACTTTTCCTATTCTGACACATTTCCTCACCAAAGAAATCAAATCTTCCCTCTCATAGCTGGAAGACATAAAGTGAATGCGCAATGAACAGAGCAGTGAAGAGAAAATAAAATATTTGTGCTTTTAATTATTCATCAGGGAAATAAAACACTTCATAAAGATGAAAATATTTTTCTTTGATAATCAGAATTGATATGGAAATTTTATGTACTTGAATTTATACATCAGTGCGTACTTGAGGCAGAAAGTGAACTGAACTGAAATTAAAATATGAAAACTTACCAAATATTATTTACACAGTAATCATATGAACTTATTTCTCACCGAGTGCTTTTTTGTGAGAGATAGGTTTAAACGGACCAGATTTAAAAAATGTTGAATCTGTAAACTCAAAATAATAGCAGGTACTTCCACTTCCTACTTATCATTATAATAATTAGTTTTGGTTAGGCAACCAGTCTAGGAGAAGGAAAACTCTGAATTCAAGCCTGTTAAACTCTGCTTAAGAAATGTCTGGTCAAGGTTTGATGATATTGTATTGTGGTTCTTTCTCCTACATCTTTTGTCCTTGACGATGGCTCTAAAGGTGTTATTTTTTAAAAAAGGAGCCAGAATGGTTTGTGATGAGGTACTAGGGTGGGTTTAGCTTAGTCGGTAGAGTGCCCGACTAAGAACCACAAGGTTCCTGGTACTACAAAGTTAAAAATAAATTTATTTTCTATATTTATACATAGATGAATAAAAATTATTTTTCTATATATTTGTTTGATTGCCTTTTATTCTTTATATAATCTTGTTTTTAAGTTGTTTATTATTATTATTGTTGTTGTTTGTATATTTTTTATTGGTATCTTTTTTGCTTTTTATTATGTTTTATCCTTTGTTTTATTTTTTTATCATCTTTTAGTTAATTTTTTTATTACTATCTTTATTTCAGTTTTCTATATGATTCACAATAAAAATTGAGAAGATTTATTACAAATTTTTTTCTTTTGTACATATATATATATATATATATATATATATGAGAAGAAAATATTTTAAAAATATAACAAACACAGGATGTTATGGTTAGGGGAAACAATTTTATGTGCCAATACTTAAGCATTTCGGTATATTGTACCATCTTTAGGACACGTCATTGGCTTTCGTAAATAAACGCGCACATAAAAATTAACGGTTAATAACATCATATTCACACATTCACAATATATACTTAGCATCTTTCATTTTGTCCCTCACATAAACATTACTTAAAGTGTCCTGAAGATGGTACAATATACCGAAATGCTTAAGTATTGACACATAAAATTGTTTCCCCTAATCATAACATCCTGTGTTTGTTATATTTTTAAAAATATTTTCTTCTCATATTGATTAATTTCCTCAGTATATTTCCATATATATATATATATATATATATATATATATATAAAAACTTTTAAAAAACTAACTTCAACAAATAATTCTGGTGAAGATAGCCATGGATATGATTGAAAGTACTTAGGAACAAAATATAGAGCACTTTCCCTACCATTTGCACACCAATATAAAAAACTTTCATGAAGGGCTTGAACAAGCAATTCAAGATCATCAAGAAGAAATATTCCATGGTATTCAACCATATATATATATATATATATATATATATGATGGACTCTCCCGTCGATCGACGTATGAGTGTTCATACAATGAACATCCACACAGTGATTTGTTTATAGTGGTGAAGGCTTGTGTTGGACCATCCACACTTTTTGGCACAGTCGATAGGAAAGAATTGGTGCATCTAGGGTTGCCACAAACCCAATCAACGACTGACCTCAAGAATTTTGAATTCATAGTTATCCCTCTCCTAGACTGGTTACCTACCCAAGGCTGAAGGGCCCAGTCTGCCCTACTATTTAACCCATAGCTGGAGGGAGAATATATGGATTCATACCTTTCCCAAGTATGTGAAATGCCAATAGCTTTGTCTAGGAATTGAACTTGAATCGACGAGTCCATTTTCCATGACTCTAACCACTAACACACGCGCCTCCTATATATATATATATATACATTAAAAACCAATTAAGTAAGACCAACAAGATATGCCGGGCACTGCTGGAAAAGTAAGTGGTCAGGAAGAAAAGCAAGCATTACTAAGAGAAGAGAGCTATTATATACATATCCTGTAAATGCATTGCTAATGATTTTATCACAGTTTATTGGAATACGACAAAGACAAAAGGCCATGACGAACATGTTTGCATTTTTGAGTGCCAGTTAGAGAGAAAAATAAGACCTTACCTTGAAAGATTGTGCTGTCAGCAGAAAACTGATAGTGAGGCCTGGATGATTTTTTTTTCTTTTTTATACAAGGTGGAATATACAAATTCTTACCCATCCTCGCTTGTCCTGGCCAGTCATAAAATTCAGTTTTACTTAAGAGACTATCGCTTTTTATGAAGTCAATGAACTTGGGACATAGACAAGTTAGGTATGCTTGTATCTGCGTTGTGATTTTTGGACCCTTATTTCTTGTATTTTCTTTTTTTTTTCATTCGGATTTACATTCCTGGACTTTTAACCTTGATATGCAGCAGCGCAATTTTGACTAAGGATTTGCATCCCCCTTCAAACTATTAATGATAATATTTTGACACACGAAAATCCCAAAGAAATCTGTTGTCAGTAGACAGAAATTAATACAAAAATTATTGTCATGGTATTTGCAGGTAAACAAAGAGAACTTTAAGAACTATTTTAAAACAAAGAATGTACCCATACAAAACTTGAGTGAGAAAAATAACACTGAAATGAAATACGATTATTTCCTGTTTATGATTTTTTTTGTTATATATGTAAATCTTGCAAACAACAAAAGATCATTGATAGACCAATGAACAAAGAATGGTTTAACTATTTTCTTTTTTTAGTTATTTTTTAGTCATGAAGAAACCACAAGACAGATTCGTACAAGATAGACATATAAGAAAGAAACAAATGATTAAACAGTAGTAAACAGACATAATTAAGCTTAAATACAAATAAAGGAACAGTATGTATAGTTTCCTCTTTAGAGATTGTATAACATTTCTTTGGAAAAAAGCTGATAGTTTTGCAATCAAGTGTTTTTCTATTATCCCCAACTTGTTCAGACTACTTGCTTTATCTATATTGTCCATATTTTTGTATATTTCTTGGTTGGCAATTTTAAATAAACAATTTTGTCACAATAAAACTTGACAAAGTTATTGATAAAGTTTAGCCGTTGGGGTGGCTTAAAGTTGTTATCAGCCCAACAGCAAGGGAGTTTATCCCCTTTCACTAGTGCTAGACCAAGGGATTGTTTTGGCGTCTTAGGTGTAGCGCCACACCTCCCATCAGCTCCTCACTTTACCACACAGATCCCTGTGCTACTTATATGTTGAGTGGGTGAGGGCCGGTATCGAAACCGGAACCTTGAGGTTCCTTGTTTGACGCTCTACCGACTGAGCCAAACCAGCCCTTGTTATTGATAGAGTCAGTGCTAATTATCATTCACTTAGCTTAATTTAGTTTGCCACAAGGCCATAAGTACTGGAGTTCTATCCTTTTTGATCCCCAATTTGGTTAAAGAAAAATAATCTTTTCTGTTTTATTCTATGTGGATTATCTTAAAATGTGGAGCTTTGCATGAAACCCAAGAGAGTGAAGAAATCTGCATTTGTTCATCAACAGCACAAGAGAGAGAGAGAGTGAGGGAGAATCATTCACCTATTTATGTCATCTCAAGTTTACCTAACATGTCACATATACATGTCATTGTGCACAATCATTCTTGACCATGTGCTTTGAATTTTTATCACTTCACACATGCTCATGTTCGGCCCTTATGTTCAATGTCATGAGTACCCCGTCAAAGTTTGGCACAAGGCCCTATGCACTTAGCACCTCTTTCAGTGCATACATTATTTAACAATATTATTCACAATAAAGACCAAGAAAATTTAAACTGTTAGTATTCAAAATTCACTTTGTAGGAAGTGTGATTCTCAAAACAGGATAAAACTTTTTCTATGGTCCAATTTGTTAATTCTTTTACTCCTTTTTGCCACTCCATACTGGAAAAAATAGATACAAACACATCTCATGTGCACACATTCTTTTATTCAACTCTGCCCATCTTTTACATTACCGTCCGTGGGAAACTGGAGTTGACCCTTCAAAACATTGACAGAAATTACCTTCTCACAAACTTAGGCTTACTAGAAAGTGAAAATGCAATTCCAGCATCCAAATTTATAGTCACGTGGCTTTAAAATCCCTTAAGCCAAAATTAAAAATGATTATTGTAAAAATAAATAGTATATTCTAATAAAATACTATTTCTCATGCATTCAGCTCAGTGAGATTTAATATTCTCAGACACTATTTGCAGTTTTTACATTATGAACTATAGGAGATATAATGAAACAGAAGGAAATATATAAGTAGAAAGAGACGAACAATTTCACTCAAATAGAAAGGGATGGCTCAGATAGAAAGAGATGGGCTGGTATGCTCAGATGGGGGCTGGTATGCTCAGATAAAAATAGACGGGCTGGTATGCTCAGATAGAAATAGACTGGTATGCTCAGATAGAAATAGATGGGCTGGTATGCTCAGATAGAAAGAGACGGGTTGGTATGCTCAGATAGAAATAGATGGGTTGGTAAGCTCAGATAGAAATAGACGGTTTAGTATGCTCAAATAGAAAGAGATGGGCTGGTACAATCAGAGAGAGCTTGCAAGATGGATTCAAACAAATGGATTGAGACCTGAAAATACGCTTAAATAGAAAGAGACAGGAAGATAAAATTAAATAGAAAGAGAGAGCGGGTGAATTCAGATAAAGAAAAGCAGGTAGATTCTAACAGAGGCAGGAAGATATATTCAAACACAATGATATACTCCAATAGAAACTGACAAATGGATTCAGATAGAAAGAGACAAGCAGGTAGATTAAAACAGAAAGATATAGGCAGAGGTATTCTAATAGAAAGGGAGATGGATAGCCATAAAAAGAGACAAGCAGATTTTCAAAAAGAAAGAGGTGGGCATATGGATGGAAAACAGAGATTGGGAAATGGATAACAACAGTATGTGATAAATAAATAGGAATAAACTGAGATTGATTAATGAATATGAAAAACTGATTAACAAAAATAATCATGAAGACGTACATTGTGGCAACCTTCACTCTAAGTTAGAGCCTTGTGATCTATGAGTGATAAATAATGAACTTAAAAGTAATATGTTTATCAATTTGTACTTCTCTGCATCGTGCAGAGTATATTATTCAGGCACTCCTTTATGCTCATGGATAACACTTGTTCATAATTTGATATTCTTAACTTATGGCATTCTTTGTGTTTCTGTAATGGATTAACCTTGATTTTAGCAAATAACCATAAGATAAATACGTTATTTAATCATAACTAATAAATAGACTTGAAGGAAGATATCAAATGCTTCCAAAACAGGCAGATATCTACGAGAGATGATGGAGTAGTATCTAAATTTTTGTTTTTAACTACATGGCCAGAGTGGGTTCATATGTAGGATGAGCTGTTGCCCAGGCAGCAAATCCCCCCCTCTTCACACTGAAAATGTGAATCATAACTAATAAATGGACATGAAGGAAGATATCAAATTCTTCCAAAACAGGCAGATATCTATGAGAGATGTGGATAGTATCCAATTCTTTTTTCTTTTTTAACTACATGGCTTGGGCGTTCATATGTAGGATGAGCTGTTGCCCAGACAGTAAATCCCCCCTCTCCACACTGCCACTGTGATCAAAGGAAAGGTAAGGAACCAATGCAGTTTGACAGTGGTCGTGTCACAGGAGTTCCTGGGTAGCACTGGATTTCAGCATCACACCACCTAAGGGACTCTGGCTTTTGATTTGTTTTCGGGATTTACTCCCCTATAATTATGCACTTTATCTATTACCTAATTAGTACAGTCTTTTCAAGCTATAGGGTACTTTATTACGCACTTTATCATTACTATTATTTTTATTACTATTTTTAATTAACAATATATCATTAATAATACTAGTACAAAATAAAAAACACCTTCCGGGCGATGTAAAAATAGATTTTTGAAACATATTGCCTGAGGGGTGGGAGTAAAAAATTCAAGGTCAGCGAGTTTGTACCCTATGTAAGTAAAATCATCAAATTCATTAAAGGATTAAAAAATAAAACAATTTTAAATGTAAACTTTGAATATGTATTAAGATAAAACAAACTATATAGAGATATATAATACCAGTCATGTATTTAATAAAACTTGTTTTAAAAAACAATGAGGACTGTCTAATGTTGCATGTTCAAATTTTGAGTGTATTTATTCTATGTTATGACGATTTTGGGTAATGTGACGTAAGTAGTGGTGTAATTTTTGTTACAGACGAAAACCGGGAGTGAATCTCCATTTCAATCAATGTTTGTCACGAATATTTTATGTTAATCATAAAAAACACGGTACTTATGGAGGCACATGGCATAATGGTTATTGTCATAGGAACTGGACTTGGTGACCAGAGTTTTAATTCTGGATGAGGCTATTTGCATTTTACATATTGCTAATATCCTTGGGAAAGGTACACATCCACATATATCCCCCCACAGGTATGGGTAAATAGTAGGGCAGACTGGGCTCTTTAGGCAACCAATCTAGGAGAAGGAAAGATCTGAATTCAAATCTGTTAAACTCCACTTAACTCTTTGCTTACCAAATTTCCTACACAGTTGTACCAAATCTTCTAGGTATTTTTACCTGTATCATGGAATTTTCTAAGTCCACTATATATTTTTCACGGATAAAACAAAAGATTGCAGGGGATTCCTGTAGGATTTTTAGTGTAAATAAGTGATATGTACAAGAGTTCTTCCATGGATTTGTACAGGTGTTTCATTGAACATCCATAGTACATAACCATGTCACCCGTGTTGTCAGTGGAATAGTGTTGCACATCTTATGCAGAGCTGGAAAATAAGTGTGTGAATCCTCATTGCCCTTATAAGAATTACAGGGTTTTAATTGCAGTTGCTAATACCACTTCGTATAATACATTAGGAGGCATCAGAAGAGCCTCTGAGTGCTGGTGAATATATACAATGAAGAGATACATAACAGAATACAGACTTTATTGTCTGATCAACATACAACTACTTGAACCTTAAATAAATCTTAGTGGCCAAATGTTACATACTCATACACATATACCCATGTTGGGTATATACACAAATGTTCTTTTACTGGAGAGAAAAGAGAGATAGACATAAGTAGATAGACAGATGCATTTTGCATTACTTACTTCTTTGGCCATTTGGTGATCTCTAGTCATTTCTATTCTTTCTCTTCATGTTGAATTCTATTTTAGATTCTTGTTGGCTGTTCGTCTTTGATGCATTCCTTCTTCTTGGTCAGTCTTTTTGCCAAGACATTCATCAAGCAAGAACACCATATTATTTCTTTAAACTTTTATTGCTTAAACTTCTTCTTCTAACTAACACAACGCGCGTGTGCATTTGAGACCAGCTAAGGCAGACATCTTTTCTGCTGGACGTCCAAGCTGGAACTGCAAGTTAACTTGGTTCCACGTGACTTCACGTATTTTGAGGGCTTTCTGTAATATTCCATGGAAGGTCCTGCCTGTGATATGAAAAGGGGCCATCCCCTCAGAAATACTGGGGGTTGACAACAATCTATGCATAGATTATGTAACACAAACTCAGAAGGATCATCAAGATTTACCCTTTGATATAAAAATGTAGAATTCAATGAAAAAGAAACATTTTAGATGACTAGGTATGGTTAATTTGAACAGTAGTCGGTTTTTATTTTTCAATTCATCTCTAAAAAATAAGACAACTTAAATGTTACTTATTTTGAATAAGCTGATTTTATATTAAGTGAATCTAAGAAAAAGAAGAAAAAAAAGAAAAAATATTTCTCTTTGTAGATTTGGAAGAATACGTTAAAGGTTATTTGTCCTACCTATGTCTGCAAATACTTTTTTAGATTTTACATTAGCATTATCTAAATCTTTAGTATTCTATTGAAATCTTTTTAGGCTCCAAAAAGTTTAATGTTACTTTGCAGTCATATTCATTTCTGTCCTGGTATTGTTTTAGTCAAAGTTATTTCTTTTGGCTTGGACGGACACTATTTCCCTTTACTCTTTTTATTTATTTTTTTGTTCATATATAAAAATCAATGACTGATGTATAGAAAATAAGAATGGACTTATTGATATTTTTTGCCATGTATAATATTACAAACTTTTTTTTTTTAATTTACTACCTACATAAAATTTTTCATACTTCCTAATAATAGAATTTTTATTATAATTGTTGTAATTCAAGTATCAGAGTTAACAGTGAAATAATAGGAAGAAACACAATGAGTATTAAGAATAGGAAAGCAGGTTTACTAAGCCAAGATACAAGGTGAACAGAGTAATTAGCAATTCCTAAATTGAATTAATACAAGGTGTGTTATAAAAGTATCGAGATTGAAGCTGTATTTACCAAGATAGAAATGAACAACAAATGGAATGTTCATTTTTTCAGAATACAAGGTGTGTCAAAAAGTACAAAAAACTTGATACTTTTCTGACAGTCCTAAGTTCTGTGAGATTTTGTTTCTCTCTTCTGAGGTTTTGTCATATATTTGTTATAGGAAAAACAGACATTTTCATTATTTAGGCACTATCTGACAATAATTAATAGAGACTGTTAATTATCACTAAGTTTTCATCTCTTTCAGTGTTTTTCACACCATATTTGAAAAACTGAACATTTGGGTGCCTCAAGGAAAAGTACAAAGAAAAAAAAGTTTTATTACAATCATTGGCAAATAAAATTAAATATGAAATAAATTATTTCTGCAAGAATAAATGTAAGCTGAAATCAATAAAGAATTATGTAAGAAGAATTTTTTAAATAAATAAACTTTTAAAATGTTTTGCTTTCTGGTGAGGTCGTAATACTGTTGAGAATTTTCTAAGTCTAGAGTGCCATTCCTATAAAGATTTATCAAAAATGCTAAAAATGGCCTTTTCATTTAAATTTACCTGTTATTTCCCTTAAAACAAAGACTTCTAAATATGTTTAATATTACATTTAAACAAAGGCTATCATTGGGTCAGATTAGGAAAACAAATGTGACTTCTGTCCAGGTGGAATGAGGTGGTATAGGATGTTAAGAGTTAACAGATTTTAGTTGCAAATCTGAAGAATGAAATTACGATAATACATTTTTTGACTCTGAATTGGAAACTTCTCCATATAGCAATGGTATGTATTTACCCAGCCCCTCTGCATGAGTGGACGTGACACAAGGTCAGTCTTTAAGCAGAGCTTAATAGATTTGAATTCAGAATTTCTTCTGACTGTTGACATACCAAGGTTAAAGAGCTCAGTCTGCTCTACTATTTAACCATTGCTGTAGGGAGGATAGTTAGATTCATACCATTCCCAAAGGTATTAGCACTATGGGAAATGCAAAAAACCTTGGCCAGGGTGTGAACTCATGTTGCCGTTCCATTTCCTACAATGATAATTATAATACCACGGGTGTCTACATTAAATACTAACTGTGGCATTGTTTGAAGATTTAGTGACAGCAAGTCACTTCAGCTCTTCAGTAATATTCTAAGTATTCTAGCTGATCTTAACAGTTCTGTGGTCTTGTCCAGATGAATGACAACACATAACAAAATTAGGTTGCTGCTGATTTTTTGGTTTGGTTTGTTTTATGGCATATAAACCTCAGTGGTCATTTAATGCAGACAAAGTTTTTAAAATAATTTCATTCTAATGGATACTCTTTTTTTTAATAAACATTTTTCTATTTAACCCATAGATGGTTACTACCACTCCAGCTGATTCTTTTAATAATTCAGTCTATTAAATCTGTTCCTACTTTGTCTTGTGTAATTAAAATATATCCGGCGACAGTTATTGCTACTTAAAATTGTTGATTATTGCAGCTATAAAGTATTTGTAAGTTGTGAAAAGATTGAATACTAGTTGTAATTCTTTTAACTGAAACCAAATTGGTTTTAATTTTCTTAGTTGTTTCATAATTATTTTTATTTTTTTTTTTATATCCTCAAGTCAGACTCAGAAAAATCTACAAAAAAGCAATATGATCTAATTAGGCTGACTTATGGTCTTTGGGTCTTTGATTTAACTTTTTTCCTCCCACTGTTCCTAATAAGCTGTAAACCTTTTCATTCATTGCTTTATCTCTAATTATATTAAGTGTTTACTAAGTTTTATTCATTTCTAGAACAAATCCTAATATTGAGAATTTATAACTTGAAATTAAAATTGTTAAAAACAGAGTAAAAAAAGAAGTTTTGGCAAAGAAAGGAATAAATGAAACAATTACAGATGTTGCAGAATCTTTGTTTCTTAGTATTGTTTGTCAGAAATGATAGAATTAAAAATATTCTCCAAGTATAAATTTTAAGAGAAAATTACGGTCTTGTAGGGAGCTCTTATTCTCCCAGTGGTAGGCAATTATTCGTGGAAAAAGAAAACAAACAACACAATGGAAATTAAACACATATATTGACAAAGGGTACAAAAATATTGTTGCAAATTTTGTTGGCATTTGCTACAGACTTATCTGAGAGGTGAAATTACAGTTCGTAGGTGAAGTGGCACTAGAAAGAGGATTCTGGTCGCTGTGGTTGTAGAGTGCTGTGAGACGTCTCTCCTGGTGAAAGAGAAGTGTTAGGAGTGCTTTATGATGCTACTCGCCTGGGTAACTGCCCTTCAAAGTGGGCAGTGGATGGAGACCTTGTTCAGGTGACTACTCCGGTCGACAGCCTTCAGATAAGTGCCGGGGCTTGATTCTCCCGCCAACCTTGTGTTGGCGATTCTCCCCCTAGCGGCAGGGGAAGATAATTTAACTATCGGATTTCCAACAATTTGTCTTAACTAGAATAACTCCTCTGTAAGATATAATCACATTAGTTTGCATGTTTTCAGGATAAAGGTCAATTATTATATGGCTGCAAAAGTAATTATATATTATATTAAGTATTTACAAAATACAGTTTTATTCATTTCCAGAGCAAAACCTAATATCTGTTAATATTGAGAATTTAGAACTTAAAGTTGAAATTGTTAAAAAATTGGATAAAAAAAGAAATCTTAGCTTAGTAAGTTAAGGAATAAAGTTGTGGAATCTTAGTTTTTTAGTCTGTCTAGTAGTCTGTTAAAATGTATGATAGGATTTTTAAAATTCTCCAAGCATAAATTTCTCTCAACTCTCTCAATAAAAATATAAATAATTGCATCAGTGTTTGCATGTTTGGCAGGATAAAGGTTAATTATTATTGTAAATGCAAGAGAATTATCTCCCTTGCTTTGCCCGGCTATCCTACTGCATGGGTACAAAACACTGTTCGACACCGGTAAAAAGTCACGTGCATGTGGCGCTAGTTTTCAATTCTTATTAGCAGGCAGGAACTGGGGAGACAAGAAGGTTAGTGTCAGCACGGAGTCTTCCCTCCTTTTCTCGATTTTATTAGTTGTGTATTAGAGAAACTATATAGTCCTTTGTATTCTATTGTAGTTTCACGTTGAAGACCAGTTGCGAAACAGGAGGATAAGTGACAACTCCCGTATTTACCTTAATAAAAGTGTCTTCACCAGTCAACTCTGTCATTACTCATTCCTTGCCTGGGTGTTGCCGTCACAATTATATTGTTGCAAAAATAATCAAAATTTTTGTTATTTTAAATTCTATTTTGAACTTTGATTAATATTTTGGAACTATCATTTAACTGTTTATATGATATACCATTTTGAAGTGTTTTACTAACTAATTTTAGTTAATTAATTTTACTAACTTTACTAATTTCTAATTAATCAATACTTTAATTTTACTAACTAATGCTTTTGTCTTCACTGTTATTCTAGGCTTTCATGAAAGATAGGAAAAAAGCCAAAACAAGGGATCTTATTGTTGTTAGGACTAGTTTTAGTGAAACATATATAGATTTGCTCAACTTGATCAGTAGGAGACATTTACCTCAAGTGACAGGTACATTGTGGGTCAAACATATTGGAAGGACAGTTTCCTCAATGACATGGACTGGAACTCACATTATATTTTGGTTGAGACTTTGAGTAACTGTTTTTGGGTAGAAGTATTTCTCTATCCTGCATTAAATAAAACCTTGCTTATTTCAACACCTGCGTCAACATTTTTATTTAGTTTTCCTCATTTATTTGTACGTAAAGATTTAACAATTGTACAAGTACTAAATGGGATGTAAAATGGGGAAAATAATCAAGAAATGTGTAGCTAAATATTGGTTTAAAAAAATCATAATGGAAAACAAAACTCCGACAATGAAGATGTTCACAGTTTGTTTATAATTTTTAAAATGAATGCAAATTCATTTATTTATTCATGCAAATTAAAAATTTTATTTTTATTTATTTAAATAAACTGAATAAGGTTTGGATCCTACAAATTCTGTAGTTTATTACAATCTTTTAAACTGAAAGAATACCTTTTTTTAAAGCCCCTAAAAAAAAATTAAAATGTTATTTTCATTGTTAAAAAACAATTTATGAAAATTTAAGTTGTTTTATTTATATATATATATATATATATATATATATATATACACACACGTGTGTGTGTTGTTAATATTTTTAGCTCTAAAAATAGATTTTACCTCTACATAAATTCTTGTTTTGTTTAAATTAATACTATTATTTCCCCCTCACATTTTAGTTAAGTTTTTATGAAAAAAAAAAGTAAATATATAAATTTCTTTAAGTTTTATAACTGAAGAAAATAAAAAATCGTTATGTGTATGAATAAATAAATGAATTTGCATTGAGAACAACTAATTGAGTTTGTGTTTTGATTTATCGCATATCAACCTCTGTGGATCATTTAATGCCAAAAGGGTTGAATTGGCTGTGTCTTCTATATGAGTTTTGGATAGGGTTTTTACAGTTATATTTGGTCAGATTGGTGAAAAGGTTAATTTAGTCAGATATTTGGTCATGTACTTGTAGTTCTGAGGCAGATGCTCTTCCAATTTGGTTCTTGGTGAGTGGAGACTCTACTAAATATATTTTCTGCCTTCAAACATTCTAATATAGACATGAACAAGAACAAAAATTATCCAGTGCTAGTTATAAGTGTCACAAAGGTATCAGATTAGTTTAACCTTTAACTTTGATGCTGCAGTCACTTAACACGTACATTATACCAGCAACAGGTGCACTTTAACCTTTACCTTTGATGCTGTATTGTCAATACATATATTATAGCAACAGCATGTAGATATAAAAGAATAGGAGAAAAGAGTGTTATAGAGAAAGAGAGAAGGAAAAGAATATACATATATATATATATATATATATATATATATATATATATATATATACAAGCCTAGATGCCAAATTTGCAGCCACATACATATGGAAACCGAAATAAAAATACCCTACACAAACATAACAATCCATCCGCCACACCTAACATGCGATAGCGCTAACATCATATACTATATATACTGCAAACAATGCAGAAATAGCGGATATGTGGGAGAAACATCAACACCCTTTAGACTAAGACTAAATAACCACAAATCCACTATAAATCTCAAATCCCCGCATAGTACAATAGCACTTCATTTTAACACCTTATCACACAACATTACATACCTCAAATGCATTTTATTAGAACACGCATTTCCGACAACGCAATCTAGAAAACAATCAGAAACTAAATGGATTCTAAAATTACAAACGCACGTGAAGGGATTGAACGCAGACATCAGAATTCTCCGTTATTATAAATATTTCACAAACGCTGCCACTGTCAATAACAACAGAGACAAGGAAGCCATTAAACAGTAATAACATTCATTTGATAAAGGGTATCTAACGAACGTGAAAATTTATGACAAAAAATAATTTAAAAAAACAAGTGAATCCAATACTCCATAATATCGAGTTCATTCATTTATATATTTCTAATGCTTCGTAATAACGCCCAACTTTAAAAAAACATTTTTTTTTAAATATATGTATATATATATATATATATATATATATACATACAAATATAAAAGACAAATGTCCTAAGTATGATCCCATTTCCTTCTCTTTGCTTTCCCACATTTTTTGGTTCTAATGAAAAGCTGCTGGGCTCCTACATACACACAAGCCAAACCTAAATTAACCACTTTTAACCCAAGTGTCACATACACTACAAAAGTATAACCATAAATATTTACTTATTAATAATGGAGATTCGCTTCCGGTTTTTGTCTGTAACAAAAATTAAATCACTGCTTAGGTCACCTTACCCAACACATAATCCAACGTCATAACATAGAATAAATATACTCAAAATGTGCGCATGAAACGTTAGACAATCCTCATTGTTTCAATAAATAGATGCCCGGTGTTATATATTTATATATAGATTGTTTTATTCTAATATAATATTTAAAGTTATCGGAACTGTTTCCATTTCAAATTGTTTGTCTTTCTTTCTTTTTTTTTTTTTTTTACTCCTTTAATAAATTTGACGATTTTACATACTTATGGTATACAATCTATGACATTGAATTTTCATCTCCCATCCCCTCAGGCAATATCTTTCAAAAAATTATATTTACATCGCCCAGAGCGCGTCTTTTTATTTTGCTAGTTTTGTTTAATAAATATTTGTCTTGTTATGCAGGTCAATTAATTTGTAATTATTACTTTGTGCATGTTATTGTTCACCACATTATTTTCAAACTCAGTTTAATGTTAAACTCTTTCAGCTAATTTAATCAAAGAGCATAATAATCCATAATAAAACTTTCTCTTACATTAACAACACATTTAAACCTCTTATATTGGTTTAACCATAACTAAGAATTCACTAAACTGCAATGATGAGGTGCTGCTCCAGAGTCATAATAACTACAGATTTTCTTTACCGTATCCCTCTGTAAAACAAGCTGCAGGAGGTGAATAGATACTACAGTCTGGAAGTTGGGGAGTTAGTTTTATATTTTAATTTTAGTTTATTCAACTGTTCATCCATCTTGATTCAACAGCAAAGGATTAAGGCTACATATATACATTAGCAGCAGCTACATGACGTCACCTGGGTAGAGGGGGATTTTTTAAAGTTAGTCCCACAGATCCATTATTACTGAATCGTGAGTTGAACCCTCATGCAATGCCCCATTTAATCCCTATGTAAAAAATAGACCTTGCATTGATCCAGCTACTCTGAAAAGAAATGTTAATGTCTACTATCTAAAATACTAAATGAAAAAAAAAAATCCAGGCTGTTATCATTTAAATTTCATTTTTTAATTATCTTCATGAATATAATCAAATCTCTATTATTTTTGCTCAAAAACCAAGTCCTGGTGATATTTAATGTATATATATATTTACTTTATCATTAATTGTTTTATTTTCGAAGTTTCCTCTGGACACACATACAACTGCCCTTTATATATGTATACATGGTACCAAAGAAACAAGACTAGCACTTGGTAAGCTCATACAGGAAGTTTATTTTAATTCATTTTTATACCATATACAATCTAAATACCATAGTCTGCATTTATATACACACTTAACTTTCGGTTGTGAAATTCTAGAAAAAAAAACATCTCTTATGTATCATGCACATTAAATTTTTAATTTGATTGCAGTCAAGTTTAATCATCCGTTCAATTTTTTATCCGGTTTATATCAACTGAAAATAAGAATTTATTTAGTGTATATAGGCACCCATGGTGTAATGGTTATCATCATAGGAAATGGACTTGGCAACCTGAATCCAAATCCTAGTTGAGGCTGTTTGCATTTCATCTAGCACAAATACCCTTAGGAAAGGTATGAATTCAAGGATCCTCCCTCCAGCTATGGGTAAATAGTAGGGCACACTAGGCTCTCTAACACTGGCATGGCAACCAGTTTGAATTTAAATCTGTTAAACTCCACTTAGGAAATTGACTAGGTGTCATATCCTACTTGTGTGAAGGGGTTGGTATATATATATACATATATATATATGTATAACAAAGAGAATTTTATTAGGATATGGCTAGGTTTGCAAAACAGCCAAAGTTGTTTAATTTTCTCTAGAGTAATTCATGTCCTTGTCAATGAAATTAAGTTTGATCAGTGTAACAATATATAGAAAATAATAATAATGATGAAATTCATTGTGTACAGTGCTCAGGTGCACCACAACTCATCAAAGTCTCATGTCAAGTACACAGAATAATGTATTAGTGTCAGGAACATGAACAGTTTACAGTAGTAATATGCATGTATGTGTGCGTGTGTGTGTGTGCACATGAATGTGGAGAGTGGCATCAGGTATAGTGTCGGTGGACTACAGGAAGCATGGAGGCTTTGAAAGACTCAGTGGTTCGGCAGCCTACAACAGACACTAGCAGTTTATTCTATGTCTCCGCAACTCTGAGCGTGAAAAGATGTTTCCGAAAGTCACATGAGCAGTGCTGTTTTCTGACTTTGTAGGCATGCCCACATGTGTTAGAAAGATGGAGATCAAAAAGGTGCTCAAGGTTGCTGTTGTCAAGATGATTAATGACCTTATGAACGTTTACCAGGTCAGTTGCCAGATAGATACATGTATGTATTTACCTAACCTCTCTTGAGTATTTTCAAATGAAGTAAAGCTGGTTTGAATTCAGAGTTTACCTTCTTCCAGATTATCTGCTTAACTAAGAACCCAGTCTTCCATTCTATTTACCCATAGCTGGATGGAGAAGATGGATTCGTGTTTTTTTTATTAATCTGAAGGGAAATGCAAACCACCTTGCCCAGGATTTTTAATTGAGTCACCAGAATCCATTTCTTATGACACTAACCATTATTATCTTAATTTTAGAATTTTATAAAACAATGAAATAAAATAATGCAAAGAAAACTCAAGAAAGTGAGTATAATGTAAAAGTGAGGTATTATCAAACAAATACAGACATTTAAGAAAAAAGGAAAAGTAAAGAACAATTAAATATCCTCCAATAGCCTCAGGCTAAAAAAAGATTATGAGAGTATCTCTTTCAAGAGTTGAGATTACACATCTGGGTTGTATGATGAACTTGAGGAAACTTGAAAAGTCTTGAAGAAACTGCAAATTCAATGACATGGGTGCCAGGTGGCCTGAGGATTATTCCTCTGCTACAAGGCAGATTTTAACAGATGTCTCTTAGGGTCCTGTGCCTTTGAGGGATAGAGTCTAAACAGAGAGGAACTGTGGGGGAGATGAAGAAACCTAAGATGAAGAGTTGCGATTACAAGTTAGAGTTGTACATAGGTACATGTGTCATCTTTTGTCCAGCTCTGCAATTCAAAAAGTGAGTACAAGCAAATCTTTCCAGTATTTCTCTAAAAGACCAGCACTATAACACCCGTAGATAATGAATCTTGAATTTCAAATCAAAGCCACTTTTCTAACATGCTTTGAACAGAAACTCAGTCTTTAAAAATAAAGATTCTTACCTTCTCAAATTTATCTGATGTAGGATTTCACAAAAAAAAAAAAAAAAAAAAATCATCGGAGATTAAAAAAAAAAATTCTTTCTGCATAAGATTCACTCACCTGAAAATAGAAAAGTAAAAAGAAAAACGAAATTAAATTCCAGTTCTTTGATCTACATGTAGGGAGTTTTTAGATAAGTAAATTAAAAAAGAAAGACTTTTTTTTTTTATATATCCTATTGATCAAAAACTTAAAAGTCTGAGACATTACTAAAGCATTGGAGCTGAATGGACGAATAACAGGTGAGTGGCAGTCACTTGCAAAAAAGAAAAGAAAATGCAAAAACATGGAAATCTATATTATAGTAATCTGATTTTTGCATGTATGTTATTTCAAAATCAGCTAAGCGCACTGTAATTTTTATTAGTGCAATTGCATTAAACCTTCTAACTTAAAAAATAAATCAATTTTCCAATCTAATTTACTAAAGTGCATAGTCAGCATTCACACTTATCCCAATCATTATAATTTCTCAAGGGGAATAACTATAAATTGCTAATTTTCATAGTATAATCATAGTATAATTTCTATGAATAGATTGTGTTGTATCGTTGAGGTGGTAAAAGATACTCAGAGAAATAGTGTGCTTGATATATATCTTATTCAGCACTTGCATCTGGTGCTAACAGATACTTATACATAAAACAAGAAGTAGTATAATCACAAGACAAGCGTACAAGAATGAGGAGGGTCAAATGTCTGTAGTCAAATGCAGTGATTTCGTCTGAATATACTTTTCCCGACTTTATCATTGCTACAACGACTCTTATAAGGGTGTTAACTCCTCTACAATAGATTGTCACTCAACATTGAGCTTGATAGCTGCCAAATTAGGCCTTTTGGTGTGTTCAGCTCAGAACTCAATCTATTCAAATAAAGTTCTATTATTATTGTAATCAGAGTTTTTTTGCTCAGTTATAATGAACTAACCATCAGTCTTTGTACAGTGGCTTACGGTAGGCAAAGAGTTAAATTCTTGCTTACAAGCAATTTATAATTTTTTGGAAAAAAAAATTATCCTTATGTTTATAATATACTAACAATACAAATAAAATATAATCTAATAAAACCTAATACTAATTTTTTTTTACTTTTGAATTTAAATAGCTTTTAAAATTTATTTATAAAAGTTTCTTTTTGGCACAGGCTCAGAGGAAATGATAAATGATAATACATGGAGAACGTAATGAATACAACAGTGTGAAGGGTAATAGCAAACAGACTTTAATCCATGATAATGAACTGCCCTTGCAACAGTTTTACAAAAACGAAAATAAGAATGAAAGAAAAGAAAAAGAAAAAAAAACAACTCCTATGGGGCCTTTCACCGGAAAAAATGCTTTGCGCATGTCCAACAAAAGACTGACTCCCTACCCACCAAAAGGATACCTCACCCATTTGAATTGAGACTGCAACTGAGTATAGTTGTTTCCTACCATGGCCGATTATGCCCCATTCAATAAAGCCTGTCATAAAACTATAAAACTACCTCTTGCCTTTGTCTCATTCCTTTTTGTTTCTTAAATTTCATTTCAGCTTACCAGCCAACAAGAAGAAAGAACCAGCTTTATTGGGGATAAGATACAAGTACGAATGAGCTAAACTTGTCCCCCATAGACTACAGTCACAGAAAATATGTAGAGGTTTATGTGCCTCAAATATAATTGAGTGCTTATGTGGTACCTTCTGATAACCTATTTCTATTCCATAAAAAAGACAGCTGATTGGGTTAACACTTGAATGGTGTTTATCATTTACTGTTGGAGGTGCATGGTCTAATGGTTAGAGTTGTAGGAAATGGACTTGTCAACCAGAGTTCAAATCCTGGACGAAGTTCAAATAGCGCTAATACCCCTGGGAAAGATATTCTCCCTCCAACCATGGGTAAATAATAAGGCAGACTGGGCTCTTTAACCTTGGTTAGGCAACCAATCTAGGAGAAGGAAAACTCTGAATTCAAACCTGTTAAACTCCACATGGGGTGGTCACTACTAGAATAGGCTGAGTCCTAATTAGTAATCGTTAAAATATATATATATATATTTATCACTTCTCTTTTAATAAAATCTAATGTTGTGTTATTTATTTTTAAGTGTAGATATTTATCTTAATTCTGACAAACTCTGGCAACTATCATCCCATCATGCTGACAGCACTGATTCTCATGACTATTAGTCATTGCTCCTGATAAGTCCAGTATCTGCACAGAGCTAATCAATGTAAGTTTTTTCTCTGGTCTGTCTATGTGTAGATGTCCACAGGAGAACGTCACTTCTGATTTTATTCTTATCTCTCCTGCCGTGTTCAGCATGTCTTGTTTGTCATACATGTATGGTTTGTGTCATAGGAGGTAAGTGGCCACATAGCTGTTTTTTGTGGGTTGCTGCTTCCAGGATTTATTCATGACAGGATGTAGCATCCTTGTGTAGTTCCCATCAGAATTTTGTTTGTTTGTTTTGTTTTACGGCATATCAACCTCAGTGGGTCATTTAATGCCAATAAAGTTTTGAAATAAATCAATTCTTAATGGATAATACAATTTTTTTATAAATACATTTTTCTATTTAACCTATAGATGAGACCCTAACAGGTACTACCACTCCAGGTCAGAGTGGACCTGGGAGCAATGGTGATTAAGGGGTGCTCCACATTCCCCAAACGTCCAAAACTGGAACCTCACCATCAGATAGAGTTTAACGTCATTCCCAGGACATGTAGACCCACAGGATTTTTGTTTTGATAAAAATTTAAGATTTCAGACAATGTAATCTCTCAAATAACAATGGAAATATTTCATTGAATGAAAAAAATAAAAAGGAACACTTAAGTCTGTGTTCCTTTTATAGAAACTTTGTTTATCCATTTCAATACAAAATAACTTAAATATAAATGTATTTATTTCCATTCTAATTCACAAATTTGACAATTCTTAAGATAAGAAATTGTCTAGATATTAATGACACTTAGCAACCACCATCCTCTTAAAAATAACAACCAACAAAAATAGGATGATCTTTTCAGAAATTATAATGTAACAATTTTCATTCCACAAATGGTTAACTTGATTTTGGTCTGTATACCTGATTGCACACAGAGTTTTCAAATTCTTGATTAGTGCTTAAAATATATAAATATATATATTCCAACAAGAAGACTGAAGGTAATTATTTTAGCAGTCTCAAGCTCTGTCAGTCAACAATTGAATGTCTAGCATTTAACATTTTTCTTAATGTAGTTTGTCATTTGCAAACTCATTGGTCTTCAAAAAGTAATATGTTTTACCCTTCCTTATTATCTGCAAAAGTGCTGTCCCACTTGTTTTCAATTAGTTATTTTTTTTCATATTATGGAGACAATTTAAAAATCCATATGTATGTATCTGTTACCAGAGTCATATCCAAAATTTTGGTTGGTTGGTTGGTAGTTTTGTTTTACAGCATATCAACGTCTTTTGGGAGGCCAGTTTAGCTCAGTCAGTAGAGAATCCACCTAGGAATCACAAGATTCCTGGTTTGATGCCAGCCCTCACTAACTCAGCACATGAGTATCACAGGGATCTGTGTGGTAAAGTGAGAGCTGATGGTAGGTATTGCACTCCACCTCAGACACTAAAAATCTCCTTTGTCTATAACTAGTGTAAAGAGGATAGATCCTCTCACTCTCTGTCTGATATCAATATTGGGCCACCCTACTGACTTAACTTTTTTTTTTACTTAATGCTGAATCAAATCATTTTGATTTACAGTACGACATTCCTCGTCAATTTGTTTAAAAGTTGAAGAAGTTTGTAAGGCTTGAAAATAGCCTTACATTTACTGAGAAAACCAAATTTAGATATACATATATTTGTACTATTAATAATATTTTCCACATAATTGTCTTTGAACAGGATGTAGGGGAAAAATGGGTGAGCCTAGTTCTAATAATAACCATCACACCAAAAAGTTTGGGAATAGTTTAGATAACTAAGCAATTTTTGTACTTGCTGACATTAAAATTGCCATATATGCTCGTGTGCATGTTTTAGAATGAATTAAAAGTCTTTTTATTTATTTTTACTGGCATTTACTCCACAACTCATTTCATATACACATTTAAAGGTCATCTATGACTACTATATTATTGATATCATTATTCTATATATTATTTCATTATTAATGCTATTTTGTAATACCTTTTCTTGTAAGTGATATAATAGCAGGTGAAATAGTGAAATTCTGATAACAGAGAAATTTTTGTCCTTGCCAACATTAAAATGACTGTATATTGCATGTGTGGGTGTTTTAGAATGATTTAAAAGTATTATTTATTTTTACTGGTATTTAATCCAAAACTCATTTCATTTACACATCTAGAGGCCATCTATGAATATTATATTTATATTAATATTCAATATATTATTCCATTATTAATGCTATTTTTAATACCTTTTCATGTAGGTGTTATAATAGCAGGTGAAAGTATTGAAATTCTGCCAATTTTGAGGAACTATTTTCAATTGGACTTCAAAGCCACTAAAGATTCTTTCTGGAAAGAAAGGAAACAATATCAGATCATATTAACCAAAAGTGGTTTAAGTGTTTTCAGAGTAATATCTTATCCTTTGAAAGAAAGCCGACAATAGATGACAACTGGTTGTCAATTCACTAGGAAGGAGCATAGAATAATGGAATCCCTGAGGCATTTGTCTTAGGTAGCCTTCAAATCATCTTCAGCAGACCTGCCAACAAGATACTAGCATGACTATGGATTCTGTACAAAAGATTAGTTTCTTTTTGTTGTTGCTTTCATAGTCATAAATTTTAGTTGAGAAGTACTACAACCAAGAGTCAATGATTATAGTCTCTTTGTTGAGAAAATCCAGGTTTACTATTATGAAAGTAATAAGGGTTACACTCAGCGGTGTAGCTAGTGTGTGCAGCCCTTGAGTTTGTCACCCCAACCAAAGTTACCCTAAAATGCTGATTGGGTATCCAATGACTTGAATTGACTATTTTATGAACTCTGCTACTTTAAATACTTAGTAGTAAGATCTACACTTGGAAGATATTCATTATATATATATATATATATATATATATATATATATATATATATATATATAAATTTACAGATTTAGTATAATCACAAGACAAGCGTACAAGAATGAGGAGGGTCAAATGTCTGTAGTCAAACGCAGTGATTTCGTTTGAATATATTTTTCCTGACTTTATCATTGCTACGACGACTCTTATAAGGGTGTTAACTCCTCTACAATAGATTGTCACTCAACATTGAGCTTAATAGCTGCCAAATTAGGTCTTTTGGTGTGTTCAGCTCAGAACTCATTCTATTCAAATTGGGTTAACACTTGAAAGGTGTTTATTATTTACTGTTGGAGGTGCATGGTCTAATGGTGAGTGTTGTGGGAAATGGACTTTAATGGAAATATATATATATGAATTTACAGTTTGAAATCTTGTTCAGTGGTATAGTACAGCTATGTCAAACCCTATGAGTTCTGGAAGAAACTCTCTATTGGGAAGTCCTATTACAAGTTTATTCCATTCTTATTTCAATGCACCCAATAAAGACTTATACAGCAGACCAAAAAGTGTTCTCACTATAAACTTGTACCCAATACATGCAGTATATTCATTTTTCTTCCTTTTTTCACGCTCAGGGTTAGCATGTCTGATTCTTATTGGAAACCAAGTCCATATACAAAAACAAAAAGAATTCCCTATAATCTTTTTCCTGGTAGCAATGCTTGATGACACTTAAAGGTCTATGCACATTGCTGTATTCATGTTAAGAGTCTCTTATATTTCATATATAAAAAAAAACAGGATATATATATATATATATATATATATATAAGAAAATTTGCAAAAACAAGTGTTCGAAAATGGGATGAATTTAATAATCGATGTTTAAAACATTTCGGTTACATTGAACCTTCATCAGGATGTCTCTTGGGGTGAAGAAAATTTTCTTCACCCCAAGAGACATCCTGATGAAGGTTCAATGTAACCGAAATGTTTTAAACATCGATTATTAAATTCATCCCATTTTCGGAACACTTGTTTTTTCAAATTTTCTTTATATTGTCGGATTTAATTTCCATATTTACTCCCATATATATATATATATATATATATATATATATATATATACTAAACAAAAATTGACCAATTGGGTCACCCATTCAGCTCTGGATAGATAACTAAGATTAGGGAAAAGTGAGTTTGCAAAGTGAATAAAATTTTTAAAAACATTACGGACGGACAAAACATTAAAATAATTTTGTAAACGGAATATTTGGCTTAATTTAAGCTACAGGTTGCTGCTTGTGAAATTTAATATAGAAATACGTTTCAAATTCTTCCGTCTGTCTCTCTCTGTATCTATCTATCTATCTATCCTCTCATAGAAACTAACATTATATAATGAGGAGGTAATAAAGAGATACATAGAGGGCAAGAAAGTGACAGGCAAAAAGTAAAGTAAGAGATTGGTCAGTTTTTGACTTCATTGCAAATTACGACTAATTAGAATAAATTAAAACGGAATTTTTTCAAACATAATTCAATCCCCAAAAAAACAAAACAAAAGACAAAAACGAAATGTAGTTGTATTTATATAGTTTTTGGGCATTGTATGTGGTGCCTTCCAATTGCCTTAAAAGGGTCATGAACCTTGGCAATTTTAATGCAAATGTTAATTTTTGAACCAAGAAATATCATTATTAATCTATATTTTTGAGATGAGGCTTGATGAGGATAATAAATTAGACATTTAGTTGAACAATTATAAAATTAAGATTTCCTGAGTAGTTTATATCTTTTGAACTATTGTCCTCATCTTTTTTGTTGTAGTTATTTCTGTGCGGTCAGGCACCACTGATTTTTTTTATCTTGATAAAAGAGTCATGAATCCTAACAAGATTTGGCTAAGAGTGTACAAAATATCTAGTATTGGAGCTGATAACTCATTGAGAAAGAAAGGTTTTGAGCTGGGATCTTTCCCTTTATGCTGGTGTACCCAACAGATTCCCAATATTTGATTATCAGCTGTTATTTCAGAATTATTGCATCAAAGTGTAATGATTATACTTACTATTGGCAATGGAGATTCAGATAAAAAAGAAGGACCGTTCAAAAATATGTCTCTTGTTTAAGTATCGTGGCAGGATTAATCAATGGCTAGTCCTTACCAGTGACACCTCCATAGGGCCATTGGGTTCACTGTTTCATTGATGTTAAATAATCAAAAAGCCAATTTTGTCTTCCATGTCAAGTTTAACATGGAACTGGGAATAGTCAAAAACATCTGCTCAGTTGGTAGAGTGTTCGGCTAGAAACCACATGGTTCCTAGTTCGATTCCAGTACTCGCCAACTCAGCATAGGAGTAGCACAGGGATCTGTGTGGTAAAGTAAGGAGTTGATGGTAGGTGTGGAGCTCCACCTCAGATGCCAAAAAACAATCTCCTTGGTCTAGCACTAGTGAAAAAGGGATATACTCCCTCGCTGATTGGCTGATACTGACTTTAGGCCACCCTGACGACTTGACATTTTATATTTACTTCTCATGCTGTTGTGTAGTAAAAGTCACTATAAGAGGAATATAACCTACTCTAAACAAAACGAAAAATCTAAATAACTCCGGTTGGTGTAGGGGTTATGGTCCTCGCCTGTCAGCTTGACAGTCCTGGGTTCGAATCACGCACAAGGCAGTCTTCCTATCTATAGCTCTGCTGATGAGGCCTAATAGGCCAAAATGTACATACAAAGATTGATTTTTCTCGATTTGTTTAGCCTTACATTTGAATAGGTATGCCCACCTAAATAATTAATTAATTCATGTTCAAAATTAGGTACGACTTCAATTAAGCACATATTTTCCCAAAAATTGTCGGCTAAAAAAAGCCATATCCAAACACATCGTTTGTTTATTTACTTCTCATATATATATATATATATATATATATATATATATAGACACACACCCACCCACACACAGACACATTGGTACCTTGACTAAGAAGTTTAATTCAATCTGCCCATAACTAAATTTCCTTTTATATCTAATCAATTTTCCCCATTGAAATAAACAGAAATGCCATTGATCCATTCCTGCCAACCTCCCCCCAAAAAACACCCTAATTTATTTTAGATAAGAAAAATAGCACTACTGTATTAAAACATGATATAATACAATGTAATGGATCATGTACTGTAATATGTTTTAATGTTTATTTTTTATAATATTTTTCTTTGGAAACTTAAATGTTTTAGTAAACTTATTAACATAGGTATATCTGAAGCTCACTTACACCTCAAATTTTATCTCACACCACAAATTGACTAACTAGAAATCTTTTAAGTTGGAGCACTCATAAGTCAAGAAGAGAGAGATAAAGTCGAGATTAAAAAAAAGTCTACTGTGATCAAAGGAAAGGTAAGGAACCAATGCAGTTTGACAGCGGTCGTGTCACAGGAGTTCCTGGGTAGCACTGGATTTCAGCATCACACCACCTTAGGGACTGGCACCTGATTTGTTTTCGGGATTTACTCCCCTATAATTATGCACTTTATCTCTTACCTAATTAGTACAGTATTTTCAAGCTATAGGGTACTTTATTATGCACTTTATCATTACTATTATTTTTATTACTATCTTTAATCAACAACATATCATTGATAATACTAATACAAAATAAAAAACACCTTCCAGGCGATGTAAAAAGATTTTTGAAACATATTATGAGAGATGATGGTGAGGTGTTCAATTTTTTTTTTTTAACCCACCTGGGTGGATTCATATGATGAAGGATGAGATGTTATCCAAGCAATAAATCCCCCTTCTCCACACTACCACTGTGATCCAAAGGAAAGGAAAGGTAAGGAACCAAGGCAATTTGGCAGTGGTTGTGTTGCAGGAGTTGCTGGGTAGCACTGGATTTCAACATCACACTACCTTAGGGACTCCGGCTCCTCATTTTTTTGGCGGGGGGGGGGTGTTTACTCCCCTAGCCTTTCCTTTGGGATGGGGAAGAGCTGGGCAGCGGAGATTTTATATCAGACTTTTTCTTGACTTAGATGGGTTGCAGACCAAGGTTAAGGAGCCCCTTCTAACCCATTTAGGGATTTATGTGAGAAGTAAATACTCCAATCCTACTACTGGTGGGTGATGTTCCTGAAAAATTAAATGAGATTAGGTATACGGTACATTTTGCATTCATTTATCAAAAAAGCACCAGTACCTTCATATAGCTTTTTTGGGGGGAGGGGTGGGGGGTAAGTCCACTAGAACCAGGGTTTTATTATTTCTAGTGGAACATTATACAACAGAAATGGTATTGTCAGGTATTATTTATAACACAAACTCTTTGACCAAAAATAAGATTGCAACACCTCAATAGACAAAAATCAAATTGCATAAGGGGTGTCTTTATTTTGGACAGCTACATATTCATATTTTTATCAACATAATTATGATAACCAGCAGTAACTGTGGATATACCACAGTGTGATAATTTAATTATTACAATGTTTAATAGTTTGTACTAAGTTATATGGTACCAGTAGCAAAGAGCAATCTCTGAATTAATCTATATTTGAGCACCATAGATGGATTTCCTTTTAAAAAGGATGAAGGGATCCAACTTCACTGCTATTTACTGCTCAACGAAAAAAGTTTATTCATAACCCGGCCTTCAGGGCAGGGGTCCACTGTGCTTCGGCCACTGGACTTGTGTTATTAATTATCGTTGATCCCAGGGGGCTATCCTCCCACTCAACACCTGCCCCTCTTGATTTAAAAGGGCAGGGCTGGGTTTATTACCCAGTACCTGAGGCATCCCCCTTGAGGGGGAATGCCGACAGGATCAACACATTTTTGGTGCCTACCACTCATGAGCTTCGACTTGTGGGTGGACCAACATAAAAATGTCCTTGTGTCACGCCCTCATAAGTGGGATGAGATGCATATACCTATACATTTCCCCACGGCTTTAGTGAGAATGCAAACTGTCTAATTTAAACTTAGTTCCCCAATTTCAGTCTCCATGGATTAAAAAAAATTAATGATAGCAAATTTATTTTGCCAAGTTATGATTACTTGGTATTCAATAATTCTGGTTCGGATATTAAACATACGTTACATGCTCTTTGGAAACACTTGTATGATTTCTATTAGAAATTTATCGGAAGGAAAGGATAATATAAGCAGCAAGGAACACTACTGCTGTCCTCCCACTAAAAAAATAATAATATTCAATATTAAAACAGAATATAAAAAAATATTATAATAGCAGAAGTATAAAAAGATTCTTTTAAGAATATGAAAAGCAAAATTTTGATAAAGATGGGTCATCTCCTTCAACTTCCTCTTTCAGTGACAGAAAGAAACCTAACCAAATTCTTCAAATTCCAAAGAATATGACACATGTCTTGCAAGTGATCCAATATCTTTAACACTTTCCAAACACAAGATTCTTCCAAGCATTTTCCAATCAATACGAATAATTTTCTTTCAGTGAAAATTTTGCTTTGCTTCAGTTGGGCAAAGTCTAAAAGGAGTGCTCTCAATTTTTAATATTTGCTAAAGAGAAACAAACAGGAAATCCTAAATTACTTTTGTACACAAGATATTTTCATTTGTCAATAAAGTGCTGCAAGTTGAAAAATTTAATTTTGAATTGCATATTCAATGAAGTAGAGACAGATTTAACATTATTTACCATGGCTCATGTCACTGATAACATCTTGTGTTTGAATTATTCCTTGATCCCATAAAGTCTGCTTTACAATCCCTGATCAATCTCTAAGAATTAATTGCTCAGAAAAAAAAAAAACAAAACAAAAACAAAAACACATTCATGTAAATTATGTTTTCCTCAGTTTGATGAAAAATATAATCTTCAATTAAAATTTGAAAAAAAAAATTAATTTCTTTTCTTGTCAATTATCTTTGCTAGAATTGAGCCTTTTTGGTTCAGAAGTCAACCAGAAGATCGAAGAAAAAGCAGTCAATAAATGCACCAAAACCTTACATTATAAAATACCCTTTCATCAGAATTTGAAATATAAAGATAATTTTTATTCAGACTTTATTTGATATTCAATCAGAACACAGAATATAAAGTGAATGATGATGATAATAATAATAATAATAATAATAATAATAATGAATTAAATGATGAAGAAACAATATGACAGAAAACCCATTTCTAATGAAAAGTTACCTCCCTTGAGAATTATTCATCTTTATTCAAAATCATTCATGAACATGTTTATTTGAATTCTCAGTGTCTTTTTACTTATTTTTACCTTTCAATTTTGACGAGCTATTTTTCCAATTATCTTATGATTTCAAACTGTAAAAATAGTTGGCATTTGCTCCCAGTTGTCAAAAGATTCTTGTATTGATTTCTTATAAATCATATCCAATTACATATTGATTTCTGATGAATTCATAGGTGAGTTCAAGGATTACAGATTTTGAACAAGGCATACAGATTAAGTAAAGTAGTGAACTTGATACTCAATCAGGAAGAAATACATATTCACTTTATATTTGTTCGTCAGGATTTTGTAAAAGTGCTTATATATATATATATATATATTATATATATATAACAAGATAGGTTTCTGGATGAATAGTGAAGGAGGTGGATTGAGCTAAGATATGATGATGTTTCTGAACTGATAAATCAATGGATTAGTAAAAATCAATCAATACTGATTTAGGTCGTTTACAATGTTTAGTTCACATTTAGATCAAGTATCAAGCACTTTAAGCCAACTGCTTTGTTCAAACATCTGTGTGTGTGTGTGTGTGTGTCCCCATCTCATCACCTTTTTCTTCACTTCATTGTAGAACTTCCAAAAATCTGTAATACTTAAGCACTAATGAGCCTTACCCTTTTAGGATGTACTGATAGGAGTTGTTTCAATTCAGCATTGTCCTTTTAAACTGGTTACCCTACCAATGTTACAGAGCCCAGCCCTATCTATTTGTTATATAATGCTTATCTCTAAAATCGTATGGTATGCAAAGAAGAAATAATGGACAAGAAAGTTTGGATTAAATCGTTTATTTTAGAATAAACAAAAACTGGAAAAGTTGAGAAGGAAATTCCCCTTAAGCCAGTGAGTGAAATGGGGGCAGGTGCGTGTGGTCGAAGGTCAGTTCTGGCTCTGCATGGTATAGGTGTGGGTATAGTAGTAGTAGATAACAAGTCAGGAAGCTCTCTCTGGCCGGTCAGTGGCATTGGATAGTGATGTAGGCAGATGGACCAGTGATGGTAAAGGTTTGAGAGCTATATCTGTGCCATAGCTAGAGGGAGAATAGTTAGAAGCTTACCTTTCCCAAGGATATTTGCACTATTGGAAATGCAAACATCTTTATCCAGGATTTGTGAAGTAGCTCATTTTTGTTGGTAGGTATTTGGACTCAGGTGACGAAGTCCAGATCCTAAAATGATTATTATCACATCATTCTCTGCTAAAACTAACTGTACTCTGCTTAAAAATTGACCTTGGTTGGAATCTTATCTTGAGCTTCATCTTTACACACACTCATATATATATATACATACATACATATGTGTGTGTGAGGAAAATGACATTCTCAAGCAAAACTTATTTTATTTCATTAAATGAATTACAAACCATATTATAAGTTTCCCCATGCTGAATATTTCCACACTAATGTCTTTGTCTTTCTTATTTTTAAAACATTAGAAAAGTGACATACTTAACAGTGCCTTTCAGAAGGAAATGGAGGCAAAAAATCATAAGTTCTAATCAAGTTTCAAATTACTTTTTTTTCACTTATTTATCCTTCTGTAAGGTTAATGTTACTTTCTAAATCTAAGACAGTTTAACTTAATGTTTTAAATGAAATTATTTTCCATTGTGAAAAATGAAAGATTCACATCTTATTTCTGTGTTTTATAACAATATTTCTATTCATCAGAATTTGATAAAAATTTTAGGCGTTTTGGAGGTTTTCTGGAATTATTTGATTATATCTTTTGCATTGTTATATAGATCCCAAAAGATTTTGTCCCAAGGAACCTTTTAGTGTGGCTCTGACTGATGTGTTTTATTTAATCTTTTTACACTACTATTAAGATATTTTTTTAAATTTAGTATTAAATATATATATCTTAGATATTTTGGTTCACAGCTTGTCACAATTGATTCTTCCTTATACAATCATAAAAAAATAATGATACCATCAAATTAACAAGCAATGGATGTTCCCCAATTTCCTTTAAGATTGTCAGGATATTTAATCTTGAAGTTGTTTCCACAATATTTATTTATATCAATTCCAGTCTATTCATGTCCATTTCTGTCCCCGTCTATTCATGTCTATCTTTCTATCCAAGTCTATTCAGGTCTATCTATTTCTGTCCCCGTCTATTCATGTCTATCTATTTCTATCCCAGTCTATTCATGTCTATCTATTTCTGTCCCGTCTATTCATGGCTATCTATTTCTATCCAAGTCTATTCAGGTCTATCTTTCTATCCAGTCTATTCAGGTCTATCTATTTCTGTCCCCGTCTATTCATGCCTATCTATTTCTGTCCCCGTCTATTCATGTCTATCTATTTCTATCCCCATCTATTCATGTCTATCTATTTCTATCCCATCTATTCATGTCTATCTATTTCTATCCATCTATTCATGTCTATCTATTTCTATCCCAGTCTATTCATGTCTATCTATTTCTGTCCCCATCTATTCATGCCTATCTATTTCTGTCCCATATATTCATGCCTATCTATTTCTGTCACCATCTATTCATGTCTATCTATTTTGCCCCATCTATTCATGTCTATCTATTTCTGTCCCCATCTATTCATGTCTATCTATTCTGTCCCATCTATTCATGTCTATCTATTTCTATCCAGTCTATTCATGTCTATCTATTTCTGTCCCCATCTATTCATGCCTATCTATTTATGTCCCCATCTATTCATGCCTATCTATTTCTGTCTATCCCTATCTATTTCTGTCCCATCTATTCATGCCTATCTATTTCTGTCCCCATCTATTCATGCCTATCTATTTCTGTCCCATCTATTCATGTCTATCTATCTAATTTCTGTCCCATCTATTCATGCCTATCTATTTATGTCCCATCTATCATGTCTTCTATTTCTGTCCCCATCTATTCATGTCTATCTATTTCTATCCCAGTCTATTCATGTCTATCTATTTCTGTCCCCATCTATTCATGCCTATCTATTTCTGTCCCTCTATTTCTGTCTATCTATTTCTGTCCCCATCTATTCATGCCTATCTATTTCTGTCCCCATCTATTCATGCCTATCTTTCTGTCCCATCTATTCATGTCTATCTATTTCTGTCCCATCTATTCAGGTCTATCTATTTCTGTCCCCATCTATTCATGTCTATTTCTGTCCCAATCTATTCATGTCTATCTATTTCTGTCCCCATCTATTCATGTCTATCTATTTCTGTCCCAGTCTATTCATGTCTATCTATTTCTGTCCCCATCTATTCATGCTATCTATTTATGTCCCCATCTATTCATGCCTATCTATTTCTGTCCCCATCTATTCATGTCTATCTATTTCTATCCCCATCTATTCATGTCTATCTATTTCTGTCCCCATCTATTCATGTCTATGTCTATCTATTTCTGTCCCCATCTATTCATGCCTATCTATTTCTGTCCCATCTATTCATATCTATTCTGTCACCATCTATTCATGTCTATCTATTTCTGTCACCATCTATTCATGTCTATCTATTTCTGTCCATCTATTCATGTCTATCTATTTCTGTCCCATCTATTCATGCCTATCTATTTATGTCCCCATCTATTCATCTATCATGCTATTCATCTATCTATTTATGTCCCCATCTATTCATGCCTATCTATTCTGTCCCCATCTATTCATGTCTATCTATTTCTGTCACCATCTATTCATGTCTATTCTATTTCTGTCCCCATCTATTCATGTCTATCTATTTCTGTCCCCATCTATTCTGTCTATCTATTCTATCTATTTCTATCCCAGTCTATTCATGTCTATCTATTTCTGTCCCCATCTATTCATGCCTATCTATTTATGTCCCCATCTATTCATGCCTATCTATTTCTGTCCCCATCTATTCATGCCTATCTATTTCTGTCCCATCTTCATTCTATTCTGTCTATTCATGTCTATCTATTTCTGTCCCCATCTATTCATGTCTATCTATTTCTGTCCCCATCTATTCATGTCTATCTATTTCTGTCCCCATCTATTCATGCCTATCTATTTCTGTCCCCATCTATTCATGCCTATCTATTTCTGTCACCATCTATTCATGTCTATCTATTTCTGTCCCCGTCTATTCATGTCTATCTATTTCTGTCCCCGGTCTATTCATGCCTATCTATTTTGTCCCATCTATTCATGCCTATCTATTTATGTCCCCATCTATTCATGCCTATCTATTTCTGTCCCCATCTATTCATGCCTATCTATTTCTGTCCCCATCTATTCATGCCTATCTATTTCTGTCCCCATCTATTCATGCCTATCTATTTCTGTCCCCATCTATTCATGCCTATCTATTATGTCCCCCTATTCATCTATTCATGCCTATCTATTTCTGTCCCATCTATTCATGCCTATCTATTCTGTCCCGTCTATTCATGTCTATCTATTTCTATCCCAGTCTATTCATGTCTATCTATTTCTGTCCCATCTATTCATGCCTATCTATTTATGTCCCCATCTATTCATGCCTATCTATTTCTGTCCCCATCTATTCATGTCTATCTATTTCTATCCCAGTCTATTCATGTCTATCTATATGTCCCCATCTATTCATGCCTATCTATTTCTGTCCCATCTATTCATGTCTATCTATTTCTATCCCCATCTATTCATGTCTATCTATTTCTGTCCCCGTCTATTCATGCCTATCTATTTATGTCCCCATCTATTCATGCCTATCTATTTCTGTCCCCATCTATTCATGCCTATCTATTTCTGTCACCATCTATTCATGTCTATCTATTTCTGTCACCATCTATTCATGTCTATCTATTTCTCATGCCTATCTATTTATGTCCCCATCTATTCATGCCTATCTATTTATGTCCCCATCTATTCATGTTATCTATGTCCCCATCTGCCTATCTCCCCATCTATTCATGCTATCTATCTATTCATTCTGTCCCATCTATTCATGTCTATCTATTTCTGTCTATTCATGTCTATCTATTCATGCCTATCTATTTCTGTCCCATCTATTCATGCCTATCTATTTCTGTCCCCATCTATTCATCTATCTATTCTGTCCATCTATTCATGCTATCTCCCATCTATTCATGTCTATCTATTTCTGCATGTCTATCTATGATGTGTCCCCATCTATTCATGCCTATCTATTTAGTCCCCATCTATTCATGCCTATCTATTTCTGTCCCATCTATTCATGCCTATCTATTTCTGTCCCCATCTATTCATGCCTATCTATTTCTGTCCCCATCTATTCATGCCTATTATTTCTGTCCCCATCTATTCATCTATCTATGTCCCTATCTATTTCTGTCCCCATCTATTCATGCTATCTATTTCTGTCCCCATCTATTCATGCTATCTATTTCTGTCCCCATCTATTCATGTCTATCTATTTCTATCCCAGTCTATTCATGTCTATCTATTTCTGTCTGTCCCCATCTATTCATGTCTATTTCTGTCCCATCTCATGTCTATTTCTGTCCCCATCTATTCATGTCTATCTATTCTCTCCCAGTCTATTCATATCTATTTCTATCTATACAAGTCTGATGAATTTTTAGGTGTAAAAACAAGAAAACTATTTAGAAATGTTTGCTTCAACTGAAAAAATTTAAAAAATTTGAATACTGATGGATTCCAATTACCTAGTCTTTAAGGAACTGTCCATTTCAGACAGGTTTCGAAGGATGTGGGATGGGAGAATCAAATTTCATTGGATTCTACTACTTTATATGCAAACCATATGACTTATTTAAAAGCTGTTGTCATTTAATAAGCTTAGCATGTCAATCCTTGTTGGCAGAATCATTCTTTTTTTGCAAGTAATTATATGGTTTCAAGTAACTAATGATAATCATTTGTAAACAGTTCTAGTTTTAAGTAACTATTCTTTATACAAAAAATTTGTACTCAATTATATGATTTCAAGTTACTAGTCCTATTTAATGATAATAAAACTTTGTTTACACACAGTTATATGAAATCAAATATTTCTATCTAATACAATTTGCACACAGTGGTATGGTTTCAAATGATTCATGCAGGTATATGGTTTCAAATATCGACTAATAATAATCTTTTGTAAACAATTATAGCTTCATGTAAATATTCTTAATACAAATAATTTGCCTGGAATTACATGGCTGCAAGTATTCCTCTTAGTAATTTAAAAAGTATATCTATTTGACTCATTAACAGGACTCATAACAAGTACTACTACCCTGGATAAGAGGGGACACAGGAGTCACGCTCCAGAACAGGAATTTCCCCACTAAATATTTTTATTACCATATTTCAAGCTATGCTCTATCTCTGGTGTTTGGTAGATGGGTAATGTCAAACCATCCAGGCCATGTCACCCACCCCCTTCAATTTTTCTGAAATTTTGTACAGGTGTGGACTATGTTAAAGTTAGATAATCTCCAAAATTTGAGTTTCCAATTCAAGAAATTAGCAGTTATGTTGATTTTTAGCTCTCCAAATTTGAGGGAGGTTGTGAAAAACAGTTACTTTGTAATATATGTTTTGTGTGCTAAATGGGTTCTAGAGCTTCCCTACTCCTGAAAATTGGTTTATAAAAGCATTTTTGCCCGCAGAATCCAAAAATGCTAAAAGTTTGAAAGTTAACCAATTTTAAGTTATTGATGATTTTTTCAAAGTAAGATCAATATCCCAATGTGGCACTGCATCTATGACAAAGATTTTTTTCTATTATCATTTCACATATATTGAACATTATTTGAACCAAAAAGATAGTTTGGTTTTAGCTTGAGAGCTATCACTTATATTGCAAAGAGAAACAAAAATCTCCATCACCATGGAACAAATACAAGAAAAAAATATAAGGGGTAATAAATATCTTTGACCAATCAGTAACTTCTATGGGACTTTCAAGCAAGTCATGTTCTGCTAGTCAGATTGTATATAATGTGGCTGATTTGAACTGACTGACAGAAAGAAATGGGACCTGAAAGCAGCCCCTTCAAAGAGACATCAAATGATGACTAAGCAGCAACAGCCTTTGCAGAGATGTCAAACAATCACTAAGTAGCAGCAACAATGACTTTGAAGAGATTCTAAATGGTCACTAAGAAATGGTAGCATAAATCTTCATGAAAACGATACAATTAAATTACTTTATACAATGACAGCTAATCCCCATATATCAACTGATAATAACATTTTTATTCATTTATCTCATACAGGTCCAATTTCTCATGTTACTTCTTACTCTTAGCTTCAGTTAAGGTACCTAAAGATGACAACCAGTATATTATCGCTCCCATAAGTGATGTGAATGTGTTTCTGATATCATATTATAATTTAGAATCTAACATTATGGATATTTTATGTTTTGGTTGAGTATTTTGTGTGTAATTCTAACTTTTTTCTGTTATCATTCACAACCATATAACTGTGAACTATGGCAATATCAGTTGGGAAAAAATAATTTAAAAAAAAAAAACAAGATTGATTTTATTTATAATAGCATTAATTTATTATCTATAAGCAATGCCACCTCCATGCATATTTTTACTGGTAAAGTCTGCTTTACACTTTTCCCAGTCAAACTGGCTTCTTTATTGTCTTTAGACTAATAGCAAAATTCCATTGGGTTATAATATCTGTCTCCTAACTTTTTCCACCATTCAAACATTCTAATAAAGATAACATTCACTATTTCCTAAAGGAATATTCAGATGATTATTCACTTGTCTCACTGCTAACAGTTGACAAAAGAAATAGAATGGAAAGTTTTCTTTGTCAAAATTTGTATAGGTAATGCTCATACTCCTGTTTAGAATTTGTTACATTAAAACCTCTTTAGGTCTTCATCCGTTTATTAGAAAAATGAGGTGTAGGATTTAATAGTTACCATTGTAGGAAATGGACATGGCAACATAAGTTCTAATTCTGGATGAGGCTGTTTGCATTTCACATATATATGCTTGAGAAAGGTATGCATACAACTTGTTTCCCTCCAGTTATGGGTAAACAGTAGGGCAGACTGGGCACTTTAATCTTATTTAGGCAACCAGTCTAGGAGGAGGAAAACTCTAAATTAAAATGCGTATATATATATATGTATATTTATATATATATGTATGTGTGTATGTATTACTAAGATCTTCATTGTATATAACCTAGAAATACGTACACTAATAATTTTTTTATAAAATGATAATTTTCTTCTAAACCAAAGATACCAGAATGTTATTTTTTGCAGAATATTATACAATCAACTTGAATATTATTGCATAAAAATATATATTAACAAATTCTGCAATAAAACTGTAAATTAAATATGAATATATGAAGTAGTAAGTAAAGCAGGTGATGTGGCCTATTATCTGTATCAAGCAGACAGCAAGTCTATCCCCTTTTCACTAGTGCTAGATCAGGGAGATTATTTTTGTATCTGAGGTGGAGTGCCACACCTACCATCAGATCCCTACTTTACTACACAGATCTAAGGTGTGCTACTCATGTGCTGATTTGAATCAGGCCTGGTATATAGTAGACAAAAAATAAGTCCACCACTTACATTTTTTTTTTACTACTTTATTTTTGATTACAGAGTTTCAATGCTGCAGAGTTTGGTAACGAATAGTATATGATAATACCTATTTTGATGGTAAAAATAATAAAATCCTTGGTTAATAAAAAATTATATCTTATATAAAAAAAAGTTGGTTTAAGGTAGTTATTTATGGGCAACACTATATGTTTATAACAGTAGCCCAGAAAAACAACTTATCCTAGTGAGATCTTTATTAGACTAATACATTTAAAATGTTCTGACATTTCCAATCTAATCTAAAAGTGAATGATAATTTTGTGAAATGCAAACTGACATGAAGTAAGCTACAAGTTATTTACTGATTAAATAGTATATAGCACTAGGTGAAATAGAAAGGAAAATTGTGTTACATCAACCTTCCAAGTTTCTACTTACATAGAAAATCAGGATTTTAAATTCTTTTATCTGGGTTCAATCACAAGTTTAGCAATATTGGGAAAATATATATATATATATATATATATATATATATGAGAAGAAAATATATTAAAAAATATAACAAACACAGGATGTTACGATCAGGGAAAACGATTTTATGTGTCAATACTTAGGTATTTCGGTATTAAACCATCTTCAGGACACTGTTAAGGAATGTTTTTGTGAGGGAAAAAATGAAAAATGTTAAATCTATAGTGAATATGTGAATATGAGGTTATTAACCATTAATTTCTATATGTACGTTTGTTTATGAAAGCTGATGACGTGATCATTGCATGTGCAAAAATGGAAAGTGAAGATCATACGATGACGCATGCAGAAACGTGAATAGGCAGAGAACGAAATGCTATCAAAGATATGATGTATTTTATATGGATATTAATGTTTAGAAAATAAGAAGATTAACAGATAGAACGTTTAATATATATATATATATATATATATATATAGAACAAAACAATACATAAACACATATATAAACATATATATGCAGATCCATATATATATATATATATATATATGTATATATATATATATATACAGTGGTACCTCGATTTATGACTTTTCCCAGTTACAAGCTGTCACTTGGTCAATTTTTTTGCTTTGTGTTCAGAGCTAAAATTTGAGGTACAAACAAGCTGCCGATATGCTTATGTTAATAAGTTCATTAAAAATATTTAGTTTATATATCTATTACATCAAAGAAAAATATTATTCATAAAAAAATTAACTTTCTGTTTTATTATTTTTTATTCTATACTATTTTCCTTATTTAAAAAAAGTCACAAAAAATGTGTTTTTTGGGGGGTGAGGTGATCGGATATACTAATGGCATTTCAGTTAATTTTAATCAAGAAAGTTTATTTGATATATAAGGAAATTTGAGAATAATCAATGTTATGACACAAGAGTCATCAGACTCAAAATATTTGAATCAAACATTGAAATAAGTTGCACTAGTTTGGTTATGCTAGTTGCTTTGATGTGTGATAAGCAAAAAAAAAGAAAAACTACTGGACAAGATTTCTCAGGTGCCATTAATCAAACTTAATAAAAATGTTCATCTTTTTATATATATTTTTTAAATTCTGACAGCTGATGAAAGTGATTACTTTATAATAACATGAATTTCAAGAAACTTAGAGACAAGAGAAATGAAATACCATTAACAACATCAAATGCTAATCTTCATCTAAAGAATAGGATACCTTGTATATGGTCGGATTTGGAAAGGAGTTTTCAATTAACTTTGTTCCCCACCGAGAACCAGATATTCATTTAACCAATACTGCTTCCAATATCACCATTCAAATGCAGCAATCAATTGAAAGTGTTTATTCAGAATTACTAAACTGAATATTTCATCAGGATAAGACAGATCAAATTAAACTCATAAGTCAAGGGACTACTGTAACTTTTTCACTATAAAGTTAACAGGTATAATTACAAATTTTTAGAACAACAAAAACCCTTTTTGTTCCATGTTTTCTAAATCTTGAAATATTTTAATCCTATTATGAAAGCAATTTTGTTTATAAACTCATGTTTTTCTATTTAACCCATAGATGGGACCCTAACAGGTACTACCACTCCAGGTCAGAGTGGACCGGGAGCAATGGTATGAAGGGGTGCTCCACATTCCCCAAACTTTTCAGATAGAGTTTAACATCATTACATGTAGCCTTCAGTCACTGCCTTCTAGCACCCATATGATAAAAAGGTTGGACTTGCCATAAGGGCAATAGGGTCGGGAAAATCATATAGGTGCTAGGGCTTGACGTGACCATGTCAAATCATCCAAAGTTTTCCATGTGTGGATTATGTTAACGTTTTGGCGGAGTTATGTCGATTTTTAATGCAACTTTTGTAATCAACTTTTGTCTGTAAAATGAGTTCTAGAGCTTCCCTACTACTAAAAATTGGTTTATAAAAGGATTTTTGCCCAAGGTATCCAAAAAGGCTATCAAAAAATCTTAAAGTCAACAAATTTTAAATTCTTTTTTCTGTTTTGTAAAATGTTTGCTGTCTGAAAAAAGTCAATGTTTTTTCTTGTGTTTGCTTAAATTTTTAATTAAAAAAGGAAAACTACAAAAGCAATAAAACTAAAAATATTCCTCTGTTTTTTTTTTCATAAAGCAAAAGAGAAAAAAAAATCATGATTGCTCCAACAGGTACATAATGCTGATAAAATCATTTTAATTTTTAAGTAACTTTTTTTTTTCCTTCAGGGTATATCTGGGTGTTTAATTCCCGTCTCATCTAAAATTGTTGACATATAATTATATCATATATTTTCTATGTCAAAATTATAAACAGGAACCAGGATGAGACTTAAAAATTAGAAATAAAGATTTTAAAAAAATCAAACTTATTTTTATGTGCAATCCAAACACTTACGTCATACAATTTTCATTCATACTACTACCCCACCCCCAAAAAATTAATTCTGTAACTGCCCTGAGAACAAATGTTTTGAAAATACCAAGTGTTATAAATACAAATACTATAAATAAAATTCATCACCTCTTCAGACAGGTCCATTTTCTATTTTAAATTTTCAAGCAGTGATTTTGGATAAAGACATTTCCCTATAGACACCTACATTGACATAGGGGTGGGGCTGGGTTTATTGCCCAGCGCCTGAGGCGCCCCCCTTGAGGGGGAATGCCGAGGGGATCAACACAATTTTTGTTCTTTCCCACTCATGAGCTTCGGCTTGTGGGTGGGCCCACATTAAAATGAGGCCTTGTGCCCAGCCCATACAAGTGGGGTATGAGGCAAATATCCCTACATTGACATAGCATTATTGGCTGACCAGCAAAATCTTATATTCCTCAACTCTGTGCGGATGCTGGATGTCACTTAGAGGACTTGCAAAGATCAATGACCAGTAGGGACTGATGGTAAAAGAGAGTCAAGGAAATCTGTGCTGTCTGCATGTCTTGATAGTGATGGCATTTTCAGCTTCTTTGCACACTCAACAGGTTTAAAAATAAAAGACTTGTTCTAAGAATGAAGAAGAGACATTTTCTAAACTTAGGTAATTTAGCAAAAGAGAATCCAATTTACTAAAAATGTTCTGTTTGCCAAAGTAGCTTGCCATTATCACTAATGACAAGTAACATTTCATATCAACTTTTGTTGTTAATTGTATTTTGAAACATTTAAAAAATTCATAACTTTCTTTCATTTAATTCAATTTTTATATCATTTTTCATATATTATACGTAACCTAAGTAAATTGAAAATGTTAAATTACAGTGGCTGGTTGATTGGTTGGTTGGATTTTACGGCATTTCAACCCTGTAGTAGTTATCCTCCAGATATAGAAACAATATGATACTCACCGTCACTGTGGGGTTCTAACTACCATCGAGTTAATAGACGAGAACTACAGGTAAGCTGTAACTTAAATACAGTCCTTGCATGCTGCTGGCATAATGCAAAGTGATGGCTGAAGAGTGGGTACTTATCCATGTTCTTACTCACCCTGAAATCCAACAGCCAATCAGAACTCAGGAAATGAACTTGCCTGAGTTCATAATGGAACAATCCAAAACTCCATATAAGCCACCTACCAAACTCTAGTTTTAGTCTTGCATTCATCTTGTAACAGAGTTGAATATTTTACATAAAATCCAACAAACCCTTGGGTTATTTTATGGCTGAGACATTTTTCTTTTATTGATTCTTGTTGGGTTTACAAATCTCAATTTCTAAACTCATTTTTTATCCTTTTTAACTCATAGCTGGAACCCTGACAGATACTTACAGTGTGAAAATAGAATTTTATCATTCAACTGAGAGGTTTTTAATTCCAACAACAAGTAATGTTTGGTGAGAATGATTTCAAGAAATTCAGAAATCAAATTGCCTTCCCATTTGTCTGCTAGTGGGGTTATTTAAAGAAGTGTATATATTTGAATAAGTTTAAGACATTGCTATAGCTCAATAATAATATTCGTACATACACAACAGGATTGACTCCAGAAACCTTAAACAAAGTCCTACAAAATGCTAGAATTAATGTGCAAACTTTGCATCTGTGAAAATGGAGTCAATCCCCAAGATTTTTTGAAAAGCTAAGAATGTATTACCTTATTTTAAGACTAAATGATTAAATTTTCAATGAGTTAGTCTTGTAGGTGCCATACTGTAAAGTCAATATGTGTTATTTATCTTTTATTACCAAATTCTATCAAATTAAAACTCCAAGCAATAAAAATTTCTCCTTCTCTGAAGATATTTTTTCAGGTGTTAAACTTTTTTTTTAATGCAAAGCATATTGTCTCACATGGTGAATGGGTTGGGTAAATACGTACATTTTGATCAGCAATTTTTGGTAAAATACCGGATTGTTAAAATGTAGTATCCACTATACATCATAGCAGTCTGATAAAATACAGGTTCTAAAAATTACAAGCAAACTTGGTTGAGAAATCTTGAGAAAGTGCATAAGATAGAGACAAATTCTACACTATTTGTAGGGGAGTTTTGAAATGAAAGGATTCCAAATAACTCTCAGGTGAAAACCCAATGACTGGAGGAATTTTCTATAGACATTTAAAAAAAATGTTGTTTTTGATTTAATATACCATGCATTGAGAAAACTGAATTAAGTCAAAAATAAAAGTTTGTATCATCATTTCATACAAAAGTATTTTATATTGTAAGTCTAAACCATTTAAATGATGGGATTAGTGTCAGGTAAATAGCAAACCTTTGTCATTTTGAAATTAAAAATATGAAAAAAGAACGACTAAACCTTTTTATATAGTATTATCTATTCCGTACCAGAATTATAATGAATTTATCAAATTTGGATTAAATAGGATTAGTTAAAATTTACCTAGAAAGAGTGTTCTGCTTTTAACAAAGATTAAAAAGAAATAGATTTACGAATATTAATAATTTCAGTGATGGTTGCTCATCAATTGTTTCCTTTTTAGTTGATGAATGGGATCCTTATTCTTGGGTTCTTTATAATTTTGTTTTGCCTTTTATAGTGTCTCTATCTCTGGAGTCTGTGTGGGCTCTGCCTTTGGGTCCTTTTGCTATTCTTATGTTCAATAATGACATATCCAATATAGAGATTATTTACCTCGAGGGAGACTGAATACTTATTAATACTCTTTTGATTAACTTTCTGCTGCTGTTCCTCTACTCCTACTACAGTATCAGGTGAAATATTTTAACTGATGAGGAACTTAGATTATACTAATTCCTTCAGTCTATCTTTATCTCTCCTATATATATATATATATATATATATATAGTATGTTACTTATATGTCAGTTTTTCATCTGTCCTAACTTAGGAGTTGAATATAATTTCACAGAAAAATTTGATGAGATATAAAATATTTTTATCTATGTGTGTGTTTTTTTTTTGTATAGCTCCTCTGTGCCATCAAATGGTATACAGAGTTTTGCTGAAGATCTTTTTTACTGAAACATAGGTAAGTTAACTTGTTATTGATCCTGTTCTTTAAAGTGGTTCTACTTGAGCACTCACTATTATTGTAATTTATTTGGTTTCTTAGTCTTTATTCCAACATAGTCAATATTGTGAGTCGCCGACTTTTTTTTTTTTTTCATTGAGTCATTTATATATATATATATATATATATCTTATTATAATGGAGATTGTGGGTTTTTCTGTCTGTAACCGAAATAAATCACTACTAAAGTCACAATTCCTTTAGTAATTCACCATGAACTTATCCTTATTTCAACCTCAATTATTATAAAATTGTTTTACATTATTATACTGTTAACCATATCTACATACTTAGCTTAGTGGTTTACAGTGTGAACGGGAAGGCTAATTTGCATATGTGCTTAGTATTATTGGTTTCTACTGTTTGGCTTTATTTTAAAAGATATAAGCAAAATCTCTTCAATTAATCTTAAATGAAATCCATTAACAAGAAAAGATAACTGTAATTTTATTCTTTACTTCCTCTTTAACTAAATACTTAATTAGAAAAAATAACAATGAAAGACGAGAGTGATGGAAGAGTAAATTTCAGTTGTTCTATATTTCGATTATATACCCCTCTGTTTCAAATATTTTTATTTGCATTCTTATTTAGTTTCATTAGCATTTCTAATTTAATACGATATTTCATTACATTAAAACTTAAATACTTGCACCCGGAGGGTGCATATATTTGCTAGTATATATAATATATAGAAAAAACAAAAGATGTTTACAAATGCATGGGCTCATCAGGAGAGAATGTGCAAACCGTTTCGGGCCTTCCTCTCTACGGTTTTAAAAAGCAACACCGGCCCTCCTCACTGATGATGTGAGGACCCTCGCAATATCTGCATTGACCGCACGTGGATCAGTCTTCAACAAAAATAAGATGGGAAGAAATGACCGTTAGCAAAACAGAACGCTGCTAGTCAAAAGTTGGAATTATTCAAAAGAAAAAGTGCGCTGTCTGTATTAAAAATAAAATTCATTTTATTTTTAATTTAAAAAATTTTTTTTCTATATATCATATTTACACTGTCGGATTAAGTTCCAATTTTATTCCATATATATATATACATACACAGAGAGAGAGAGAGAGAGAGAGAGAGAGAGAGAGAGAGAGAGATATGCATAGCAAAATGATCATTATTGTAAGAAAAAGACCCGGCAAGACTAGTTCAAACCCTGGACAAGGCGGTTTGCATTTCACATAGTGCTAATACCCTTAGGAAAGGTATGCATAAAATATTCTCCCTCCAGCTATGGGTAAATATTAGGACAGACAGGGATCTTTAACCTTGGTTAGGCAACCAGTCTAGGAGAAGGAAAACTCTTAATTTAAACCTATTAAACTCTGCTTAAGAAATTGACCTTGTGTTACATCCTGCTCATGCTGAGGGTCTGCAAAATATATATCAATGATGATTATACCATTTTTCTCAACTGTAAATTTAAGACAGCCTCCTATGAGATATCCTATATTCCCTCAAGTTACGTCATATTTATTTACTAATTTGAACTAGACTTACTTTCACTAGTCCAGCGTCAGTTAAGTGATAAAGTCAGAGAGGCAGATTAATAATTATGACTTTTGCATTAAACCACTTCCATTTTCCATAACCATAATGTATACAACATGACTGAAACCTTTAGAAATATTTGTCAATTGTTGAGACAATATTTCAATGGCTCCATTAATAACTGAAAATCATCAGATCAAGTACTCAAAGACCATATTACTTTTATAATTCCAATATTGGGACCTTGGGTATACTGGAATCTAACTGACCATTATCTATAATGGGAATATGGACATCACCTTATCTGGCAAATCACTTTATCTCATTCACTGTTTCCGGTCATTTTAAGACCAATATTTTAATCTGATCCTGGAATTGGACAAGTCTAAGACAACTTAAGATTCAATAAAAAGAGATTTCTTTTTTTAAAATACTTATTCTCTCTAGTTGGTCATGTTAAAAAATAAAATATCTACATAGATATAAAGAGATGGAATATAGGCATAACTGAACACTGTGCTGTCATTCAAGAGATAGTTTGTAAACCACTCACAGTGAGCTTCTATTATAGTTGATAGGCTGAAATTACCTGCATTGCTAGGAACTAAAGACCAGTGTAGTTCTATGATCTGATTTTTCTCAATATTAATGAACATTAGGCCTGATAAAGAATAGTTATGTTTGTGTACATAAAATATAATTAGATTTAGGTCTTTGAATTATTTTGATCTTATCTGAAATACACACACCCAGCAAAAGAATATATATATATATATATATATATATATATGTGTGTGTGTGTGTGTGTGTGTGTGTGTGCACTGTACTTTGAAACTAAAACCATTCATTTAAAAACTAACATAGTAGTGTCAACAGTAATGAATAAAATAGTGTTTAATTGAAAAATAACATAGAACTACTATAATAATATATTTTGTAGGGCCTCACATCAGTGTGCAAATAAAACTGTTGAGAGGACAGCCCCAAAACAGTGTACATTCTCTCCTGATATCCCCAAAACCAAAACTAATCAAAAACAAATATATTATTGGTTTTGCTAATGGATCGAGGAGCATTCTACAGTTCGCTTGCTTTCTAGTGAGTTTCAGTTAAAAAGAAAAACAAATAAAATAACTCAATGCCCAACTTTAATTTTTTGATCATCAGGTAAATGTTAGCCATCAACAGGCTTCATCTGCAGAATAGTCAAAGAGACTGATGCTTTGAATTTTACCTTATTTTAGAATTTAAGATTTAAATGAATATGTATCACAGCTGAGCAGCTTATACAATTATGTGCCAAACAAATTATAAAGCCATTTACCATACACTTGAACAAAATACTTTGAGAAGTACTATTTTTTTTTCTTTGGTATCAAAAATGTTTTGTCTGGTTTAACAGCTATAGAAAGATCATAGATAGCAGTTTCTTTGTTTGATACTTAGATGAATTAGTTTTAGTGTTTTTAATTATTATTCTCAGTGTATATCTCATTATAAACACACATATTCAAGTGTGTTGATTGGCTGATTGAATCTACACTGCGAAGCAGAGTCTGTAAGTTTAAGTGCTGGGCTCCAGCACATTTTATAATACAAAATTATTTCAACAAAGAGGAAAATACTGAAAACAGAAAAATAAATTTTTATGTATTTCTGAAAAAAATGTTGATAAGCAATCGACTCCATCTTTGTTTGCAGGCAACCTTTCTTCTTGATTTGTCTTCCATGATAATTTCTGAAGCCATAAAAGATGGTGTGAAGATGGCTTTGTCATATTGCAATATTCTTTGTTATAAACATCACACACATATCAAGATGATTAGAAGATTAATTGCTTATTCAACAGATATGCTTTCTTATATTACAATAAATATTCTTTGGCATAAATATCATACCTACATGCATTTTGACAAGTTAATCTTCTATTGCTAAACACATCTATAAATTATAAAGATTTTATTTCTGTATGTATGTTACTGTATCCTCCAACCCCACAAAATACAAGCATATACTGGTGATAACTTATGTGGTATAATGGTTAGCAAGTTGGATTCGCAAACTATTTTCAGTGAGTTTGATTCTCACTGGGTGCCCCATAATTCTAGTCTTGCTCCACATCTAAGTTAAGCTTAGTAAATATTTATACTGGTGATATTTTTTAATCATGAAGATTTGATATTACTACAAAATGCCAGCATATACTGGTGATATTTTTGTTAGCATTTAACTCCTTTAAAGAACAGAGCAATTTCTAGTTTAATTTTAAAATTCATAATACTTTGTATCATTCCTGTACAAGGTTCTGGTATTTTCTAAATTTTCATTTTAAAGTATAATGTTTATTATACATTAATTGTCTAATTTCCTCATCAAGGTTTTTATAGTCTTGGTCATTGTTCACTCCAGTCTATACAACAAGACAGAGAGTACTAGTTTACGGCATATCAACCTCAGTGGGTCATTTAATGCTGACAAAGTTTTGATACAAATTCATTCTTAATAGATACTCAAATTTTTCATAAACACATTTTTCTACTTAACCCATAGATGGGACCCTAACAGGTACTACCACCCCGGGTCAGAGTGGACCTGGAAGCAATGGTGATGAAGAAGTACCCCACATTCCCCAGATTTCCAGATCTGAAACTTCACCATCAGATAGTTTAATGTCATACTCAGGACAACATGTTTGGTTTGGTTTGCTTTACGGCATATCAACCTCAGTGGGTCATTTAATGCTGATAAACTTTTGAAATAAATTCATTCTTAATAGATACTCAATTTTCTTTTATAAATACATTTTTTCTATTTAACGCATAGATGGGACTCTAACAGGTACTACCACTCCGGGTCAGAATGGACTAGGGAGCAATGATGATGCACGGGTGCTTCACATTCCCCAAACCTCGAAAACTAGAACCTCACCATCAGATAGAGTTTAACATCATTCCCAGAACATGTACACCCTCAGTCACCGCCTTCTAGCACCCATATGATAAAAAGGGTTGGGACTTGCCATAAGAGCAATAGGGTCGGGGCAATGACAACATATATATTTTCACAAAAACTACAATAGATACAGGGAGCACAATAACACATGGATAGTTTCTTGCTACTTTTTATTCACAATCATTATCTTTTGCTATGCATTCTTGCCAGAAATCAACAAAATACTCCATGAAATGTTTGTAAAAATCAGCACCAGCAGCTACAATAATGTCATCACCAGATTCTTATAGATTATCTAATCTTCATTGTATGGTTTGTCAGTTATTTAGTAATAGCTCTTTAGTAAACATATCCAACATTGTAATAATTAAATCATCATACTGTGGTATATCCACAGGTTCTGCTAGTTTTTAATAATCTATATATGTGGAGAAATGAAGACAAACACAGGATGTTACACTGGATGGATGTTTATTATTAGTCATGATGTCAGACGTTTGAATGTTTTGGTGTATATAGTAACCTTCTTCAGGACAATATGAAACAAGTAAAGGAAAAAAGACTTTTTTGTTATTAAAAAGATGTTGGATGTTTCTGAAGGAGTTGAGTTTGGAAAATATGTAGAAAAGGTTTTAGCTACTACTTAACTTAATCTAAATCCACTGTTTGATCTCTGTAAACATTCAGCAAGCATAGATGAATGTCAAAAACTGTAATAATGATTCAGAAATAAATTATAAGATTTTTAAAATGGGGAGTTATTTTACAATCACCCAGTATATATACAGAAATATGACATGAATAGATAAAACAATCTTCTCGTTTCAAGGTAGATTGGTTTGGTTTGTTTTGCTTTACGGCATATCAACCTCAGTGGGTCATTTAATGCCAATAAAGTTTTGAAATAAATCAATTCTTAATGGATAAGACAATTTTTTAATAAATACATTTTTCTATTTAACCCATAGATGGGACCCTAACAGGTACTACCACTCCGGGTCAGAGTGGACCAGGGAGCAATGGTGATGAAGGGGAGCTCCACATTCCCCAAACCTCCAGAACTGGAACCTCACCATCAGATAGAGTTTAACGTCATTCCCAGGACATGTAGACCTGCAGCCACCGCCTTCTAGCACCCATATGATAAAAAGGGGATGGGGCTTGCCATAAGGGTAATAGGTGTTGGGAAAGTTTCAAGGTACAGGATTTATTTAAGGATCTGAAAGATACAATATTGTACTCTTTTGTAACACAAATGTTTGTCATATAAAACCTTGCTAAAAAATTACTTAAAATTATCTTTTAGGCCTCATATGAATTATTTAGTAGACTGTTTATTCAGATACCATAGGATTAGGTAAAATTATGAACCATATAAAATTTATAACTATAAAATGATATTAGATATAAATTGCAATTTTTTCTCACATGGAGCAATGACATCTATTCTTTTTTTTTTTTCAAATACACTTTGCTGTTACTCAGCTGCAATCTGTTACAAGTCAAAAATATCAAGTGGTAGGAAAATTCAACCTCAACAGCCATATCACTAACATCTGCCTCTGACATCATGGCCAACTTGATAAATTACTTTCTGAATGATCAATTTAAAAGAGGAGAATACAGGCTCTTGTTCATAGCTAACAAAAAGCACATAGCCAATCATTGTGAAATGTTCAGAAGCAGAAAAATTGCTCTATCCAACAGTGTTATTGTACTCTTTTTATCTGTTGAAAGTTGGTTGGATTTTACAGCATGTAAACTTTGTTTTTTTTTAATACTGAAGACGTCTTGTTTTATTTGTTCTTGTTGGGTATTCAATTTTGAAGACATTTTTTAAAATCTATTTAACTCATAAATGGAACCCTAACCAATCTGGGTTAGAGTGGCGATGAAGGAGTACCCACAGTCCTCCAGAACTCTTGGAACTTCGCCACTAGACACTAAGACCCTCAGTCACTGCCTTCCAGCACATATACGTTGAAAAAAGTTGTGAGTTTGCCATAAGAGCAATTGGTCAGGACAATCATATAGGTGCTAGGGCTTGACATTACCAGACAATTGATCAGAGGTGGAGCCTTTCTGACTGCCTATCTCGCCTAAATAAAGGCCAAAGTGAAGTGTTGCAGGTCATTGACTGCTTAGCTACCAGAATTCCATCCTTAAGCATCACGGGTCATCACCTACGGCAAACAGGTGACACCATTGGAGGGATTTTACCCCTTTTCAGCCAACAGATCAATTATCTGTTTTAGTTTCAGCAGAAATAGGAAGTACTGTTTTCAGAGCATCCCTGATCCAATCTTGAATTTTGATTTAACCAGCAAAAGAAACAATATTTGACTAAAAAAATAACTAAATTTGTTATGACTTATATGAAGATATTTTCCATTCTAAACCTTTCAATATTACATAATTTTTAACTAAAATTTTTTTTCCTATCTTATTTAATATTTTTGTGATTTGGTTTTAAGAAAAGAGTAATTAAGCTGATTGAGTAAGCATACAACAACCCAGTGTCTCTTACCAAACCTCCAATCCTTATGGTGCCTGTATATCAATGGAAAGTCATGTGCAATTGAATATAGTTTCACCTACAAACGGATTGTAGGCCAAAGGTCAAATATGTTTTGCTCATTTTAGCTATTGAAAAATACAACTCAGAATAACTATACACATATGCATATATACATAGGTTTGATTGTTCCAATATCATTTTAATTAGTTAATTACGAGACCAATTGATCAATGTGATTCTTACGGTTTCATTTCTACCTCAAAAATCAGCTCTACATAGGTATTGATATTCTTTTTTATATTCATTCATTATTCTGACTTTTTCAGTAACTTCTTTTTCTCCACAGTCAAAAGTGTAATTCATTTGATTTTTTTGTCTTCTCTATTAAGTCATCCTCTCTTTATAAAAAAAATTATATATATATATGTTAATAGAAAGGAAATGAATCCGACGGTATAGTATAGATGAAAGGATATGAAAACAACACAATATGCTGTTAAAGTGAAAATATTTTATATCATATTCATAGCTAATATGAACAATATTTCGATTTATAAAAATCATCTTCAGAACTTGTTTTACTCCGGACTTAACAAGAGCGGAGACGAAAATAATATGAATTCAAAATGAAAACATTGATGTTGCAAAAAAGTTATGCGGTAGTTTCAAATATAAGCACATCTGCCCATGCATTTCTCAGTCAGCAACAGACATGTATATCTTTTTGTAACACGTTTTTGAAAAAAGAATACATATTTCAAAATCGACAATAGACAAATTCCTGTTTGAAAAATACCTTTATTACAACAACCCGGTATTAACTTTTATTTGTCTCAAGGAAATTTACAGATTAACTATTAATAATAATGCTCACCTAATAAGAGCACATGTTAACCACAAGATGTCTTCCACTGGTGTCTTTGGGGTAAATATCTCCAGTGAATATAATTCAAGGTTATTACAAATCCAAAATAGATAAAACCACAGCTCAATCCAGAATAGCTTTTACTATTTCAAAATAAGCAGTGCTTACTTGGTTGTCATACCAACACTAAACGGAATCTTTTGATGTGGTCACCAACTTAGTTCTGTTTGGCGGACTAAATTCCTCAATGGAAACTTTTACACTTCTAGCATGACGCACGTACACACATACACACAATTCATACTTATACATACATGCACATATATACGAATACACATACACGACACACACACACATTTTATAGTTATGCATACATACACCTATCTTCACATTTACATATATATGAATACATAGATATAAACAAACATATATATAATGTATACATATATGGTGTGTGTGTGTTTTTTTTGTGAGTGTGTGTATTGATGAATGAGTGAGAGTGAAAAATGAGGAAGATTTATTGATATTTGGTAAAATATTCCGACACTTAGTGTTTTGAGTAATGCGCATGAGGGAGTAAAGTCTGGATAAAATCAGTAATATATATATATATATATATATATATGTGTGTGTGTGTGTGTGTGTATTTGGGCAGCATTCTTTCATTTATACATGAAGAATTGCACATCTCCTGTTTAACAAAGAGTAGAGTACACACATTCTAAAATGCCTATAACACCTTTCTCACCAATTCTTCTCCTTCCAGCCTCCACATTAATATAATTAAAAAAAAAAAAAAACTGGAATACATCAATGATGGCACTTCGAGTGCTGAAAGTACTCGGAACTGAACTTTGGTGGACTTATATTCCATCCAAACATTAAAAAGTTGGCCAGAAATTAGAAAAGATAAAAATAAAATATGTGCCTTTTGTTTATTCTACACACACATATATATATATATATATATATAGATAGATAGATAGATAGATAGATAGATAATATACAAAACCTGTTGGTAAAGCAATTTGGTGAAATTTTTTTTTAAAATTGAACAAACTAAGTTACAAACTCTGTAACACTAAAAAAATTCCTTATTTGAATAAAACATTAGAACATAAAATACCTTAGAGCAATTAAGTTAAATCATCCATCCTGGTGATGTAGAAAATCACCATGGAACTGACAGAAGTTCTACATATTTTGACTTTCACTTATTTAGTATTCTGCAACACACCTTGTCTTATGAGCAGTTACAGTAACTTGAATATCTCTAAATATTCCTATCAAAATTCAAATATTACTTATATAAAAGAATGAATGATTTAACTATAATATTGTATAAAGTTATAGCTGCTTGTTGTAATTATTATTGTAGGAAATAGACTTAGTGACCAGAGTTCAAATCCTGTTGTTTGTATTTCCCATCCTGCTAATACCCCTGGAAAAGGTATGCATCCAAATATACTCCATCCAGCTATGGAGAAATAGAGCAGATGGGTCTCTTTAACCCTGGTTAAGCAAACAATCTAGGAGAAGGAAAATTGAATTTAAACCTGTTAAACTCTGCTTAAGAAATTTGCATACTATTTGTGTGGAGCAATTGGTAAATATAATGAAAATTATTCTACCATTTATTGATATACATGAAGTTAATGAAAATTATTTCTACCAGTTTATTGATACATGAAGTTAATGAAAATTATTTCTACCAGTTTATTGATATACATGAAGTTAATGAAAATTATTTCTACCAGTTTATTGATATACATGAAGTTAATGAAAATTATTTCTACCAGTTTATTGATACACATGAAGTTAATAAAAATTATTCCTACCAATTTAATAATACTGAAGAAATAACTGACAATTATTTCTACCAATTTATTAGTACTCAGAAAATAACTGAAAATTATTTCTACCAGTTTATAAAACCAAATCAAATAAGAATATGCACCTGGGGACTTTCCGTTGTGGAGCATGGAGATTGTCCGACATTTACTCATTCAGTGTTGGGTTGGTCATTGTTCAATAATGTTCACACTATGATCCACAGTCAATGGTTCATTGAGCAATGTGGAAAAGTGGTCCTTCCATCGGATATATATATATATATATATATATAAAATTCAAAATCCTGGATGTGGTAATTGCATTTCACTTAGCGCTAATACCCTTGGGAAAGGTATGAATCCTACTCTCCCTCCAGCTATGGGTAAATAGTAGGGCAGGCTGGGCTCTTTAACCTGGGTTAGGCAACTTGTTTAAAAATCAGATTTACAAAAATACAAGATTTGGCATTAAAAAATCCTTGGATTTTGTTTTGAATTAAACCATGGAATTTCTACAAGTTTTGCTAGTATGTTTAATGCTAATGTATATATGTGTGAACATATAAACCATCAAGAACATGGCAAGATTATATATTTGGCATTCATATCGCCATTCTTACAATTAACTGCATTATTTCGAAGTCATGCAAAAAATATAGATACACAAAGTCCATATTATGATACACCCGCAAAGATTCCATCTAAAGAAAGACACAGGCAGTATTGTCTCCGAGAGAAAATAAGTGGCCAGCAATAATGCTAACAGGTGAGATCCCTGCCAGGAGGCACCATAAAATTCTTTCCCATTTTCTTAACCATTTCACAGAGTGGAAGATACTGGTGCCAACTGACCACTTTTCTTTCTTCGAGTCACAGTGAGATCAAACAGACCACGTAGAGAAAGGAATGCCTCCCCACCCAGGTTTAATATACAAGAATAATGGGATATGCAGAGAAAAGCACTTAGTTTTTACTTCAATTTTAGTCTCGGTAAAGCTTCTTGCTCATTTGAAAACTTCTTTTCAACAAAGAGAATGTTGGTAATCAGCTTGAAGAAAGTCACAAGCACATATCCCCACAAGAAACATTGAAAACCAACCGATATACATGTGGTTTTTATTTCAGTTTAGACTAAAGCCATTGATGCACCTGTGGTCTTAGATTTTCCCCATTAGTATCTTCAGGATGATAAATGATTCCAATAAAGTGAGCAAGATTCTCTTAAAAGAAGAACTAAATCCCCCAAAGAAAGTTTGAACAAAATAAACTTACTTAAATAAATGAAAAGTTTATTTATAAATAGACAAATTGAAAACCCATTGGCTTTTCATTTTAACAGGCATTCATGATAATATTGATGTTTCTATTTTAGAAGTAAAGAATTCTTATTAGCATTTCATAGTTATCTCAGTTATATCAAGCCTTTGGATGATTAAATACAGAATTCAGCATAAAACACAGAACCTAAAAAATTATATTTCATTGTAAATTTGTCCGGAAATTGCTTTATTCTCAAAAAGAAAAAGCTTACTGGGAGATAAAGTTTTAGCAAAGTTATTTTTACATGGATAAACATATATATTAGATTTATTCCTTTCAACATAACACAACATAACCAGTTTATGAAATTACATAATAAATCAACAAAAAAGAAGAAAAAAAATCTATCAAATACTCTTGGGGTTCTGGTTATTATAATTATATCTTTTTAATATATTTGATTTTGAATTCCTATTTTCCTCTAAACATTTAGTGGTGTCAGCTTTGTTTTTTTAATTCGTAATGATACTAAGATATTATAATGAATTTCATTTCTTATTATGAAATGAAGCATTGGCAGTTACTAACTTTTTTTATCTTAATTTCAGTTACTTTCTTTTCTCCTCAGACTTACTCCTGTATAGAGTGGCATCAAATAGTGTTCATTAGAAAAATGAGGAATAATACTCTATGACTAGATTTGATCTTTTACAACTATTAACTTCCATAACTTGAGCAGTATTATGATTATAATATAGTGTTGCCAGGGAAAGTGATGCAATTTAGTATGTCATTGAGAGCTTATTCTTTATTTCTGATCAGTGAAATTGTGACAAGAGAATGATGCCACATTTTTGCTCCTCATCAATTATCAATCTTTCTTAGGTCAAGTGGTAAAGCTGTAATTCCTTAAAAATTGGTCTCTATTGTTATGTATATATATATATATATACCCCTTCGCACGAGCAGGATGCGACACAAGGTCAATTTCTTACATGGGTTTAACAGGTTTGAATTCAGAGTTTTCCTTCTCCAAGACTGGTTACCTAGCCAAGATTAAGGGCCCAGTTTTACCTGCTATTTACCAATAGCTAGAAAGGAGAGTAGTTGGATTCATACCTTTTCCAAATGCAAACAGCTTCATCTAGGATTTGAACTCAGGTTGACAAGTCCATTTTCTAAGACTAGTTTTTACACCATGTGCCTCCATCTATTTTTTCTATTGTTACAAGTTCAAGTTCTGTCAAAAACTACTTATTTTTAATTTTATTGTTTAGATTCTTTGTTTAATGGCATATCAACCTTTGTGGGTGATTTAATGCCAAAGCCACCCTGGTTGAAGAGCAGTAGTTGTACTATTTAACCCATAACTGTTATTTCTATGAAAGAGCAAGTATGGTATCATGATGATTAATGATGTCATAATTAATATTCATTTTATTTTTCCTTGGCAGAAAAATAGTCAGCAAGGAAGTTAATTATCCAGTGGGTTATGAACTTGGCCGATATTTTATGTTGATGTTTGATCTCTTTGGCTCCATTACATCTAATATCTGATAACAAGAAATTAATTTCTCTTTTTATTATTAAACTTGATTTAACAAAGTTTATTTAAAATAGAAAAAATATTTGTCTAATCATTAACTGATGAAGTTAGTGAGGGCTGGTATTGCTCAGTCGGTAGGGCATCAGCCTAGGAACCACAAATATAGTCATAAAATAAAATGTCATAAAATAAAATGATCATTGGGTATATTTTTTTAATATCTAAAAAACTCATATTGCAATTTTGCAGGGATTGCTGAATAAAGAATAAAATAATTTCCAGTACTAATGTAAATAAGTAAAGTAAAGTCGTCGGGGTGGCCTAATGTCGGTATCAGCCAGACAGCGAGGGAGTCTATCCCCTTTTCTATAGCGCTAGACCAAGGAGATTGTTTTTAGCATCTGAGGTGGAGCGCCACACCTACCATCAGCTCCTCACTTTACTGCACAGATCCCTGTGCTACTCATACGCTGAGTTGGCGAGGGCCGGTATCGAACCAAGAACCTTGTGGTTTCTAGCCGAACACTCTACCGACTGAGAAATTCAAAACATTACTTCAGTGATTATATATATTCTAATGTTAATTCTTTCAAATAACTATGGACTATACTCTGAAAATATTCTGAAAGGAAGCGTGTGGTGGAATGGTTAAAGTCATGGAAAATGGACTTGTCGCCCCGAGATCAAATCCTGGACGTGTTAATTGCATTTCCCTTAGCGCTAATACCCTTGAGAAAGGTATGAATTCTACTCTCCCTCCAGCTATGGGTAAAATAATAGGGCAGACTGAGCTCTTTAAACTTGGTTAGGCAACTGGTCTAGGAGAAGGAAGACTCTAAATTCAAACCTGTTGAACTCCGCTTAAGAAATTGACCTTGTGTCACATCCTACTCGTACAGAAGGATTGGTAAATATATATACTCTGAAAATATTTAATAAGGTAGAAGAAACAAATAGGGAATAAGTTCTTTTTATTTTTATTTTTCACTTTCTAAGGTTCAAAGTTTCAAGTTGAGAAAATTGTATTGAACTGGGAGATGAATGTGGAATAGCATGTATACCTCATCTAAATTAACTTACAAAAAATATTTTTAATCAATTTCCTATAAGAAGTTTTTACGAAATCCAATCTAGTTTTAAATGGGCAAAAGTGTTTTTGGACATTTGTTGTTTCTTTTTAAGATCTTTGCCAATCACTGGGAAAAATAAAGGATGTTCTTCAGGCAAGACAACACCCTCCTTCATGATGGCACCAAGATTCTTGGTGAAATTGAGGTCAGCATAATTGCCTGGCCACTTTCCAAATCCATCTTTTTGGACAGGAAAATCAAGCTTTTCCAATGTGCATTCAACACCAAACACTGCACAGCAGTTTGCTTCTTTATTTCTAAGTCAGCCATCAAAAAACACAAGACATGTTGTTATAAATGATGAATGAGAGAGAAAATCTTTTGTTTCAAAAACTTAACCTTATAACCAAGTTTTAGATCTTGATACATGAAATGCTAAAATTTTACTACTTGCAGCAGTAAAAAATATCTATGCTGAATATAACGCAGCCAATTAACTAAGTTAAGTTTAAATTTTTCAATGCATTTCTATGCATTCTAGTTAAAGAAAAGACACAGAAGCAAGGAAAGAAAAGGACAGCTAAAAGGAAAGAAATTGGGAAGAAAAAGCAAAAGAAAAGCCATAAAATCTTAGGTTTTCAACATGCAAAGCAGATATTTTTATAAAATCTTAAAATATGTTATATTTTCATTTTTACATAACTAGCTTCATTCTATCTTACTACTGTTGATATTTGTATCAATACTTTGGTTTGGTACACTATTTATTATCACGATTATTTCTAATAGTGGAGGTGCTTAGTGTAATGGTTATCTTGCAGGATATAGACACACTGACAGGAGTTCAAATCCTGGATGCAACTGTTTGCATTTCATATCATACTAATACTCTTGGGAAAGGTTCGAATCCAACTATTCTCCTTCCAGCTATGGGTAAATAGTTGGGTGAACTGGGCTCTTTAACCTTGGTTAGGCAACCAGTCTTGGAGAAGGATAACTGAATTAAAACCAAAGGGGCTCTCCTCTTGTTAGTCAAAACTACTTTGAGAGCTAATCCTCCTAAAACATGTTGCTTATTATAACAATTATTTTATTAGAAGTTTTTTTTCTATTATATCTTATCATCATTTATATAAATGATATAGTTTTGTAGAATCTAAAATTAAGAAGTATCCAATGGGATTTGATCTTACATTATACACTTTAGGCATCCATGTTTGATAGACATTTTGATGATAAGAGGAAGGACTTCTAGTTATTGAATTAATGGACAGGGGTTATAGCTTCCCTGGCTATAATCATTTTGAGGTAATGACATAAAGTATTCCCTGACCATTGTTCTAATCATTCTCCTCTACCATTCTCTTTGATTATCTATTCCATCTACATGGTAGCAAATAAAAATTATATAGACAGGTGAGATAATAGATTTGTACCCCAATAAAGACTCCCATGAATAAAGTGGTTAAGAAGACTTCTATGAAAATTTCCATACAGAATCAATAATGAAACAGAGTGGCATAATGGCATATTTATGCTCCTCATAAATTATCAATTTTTTTGGACCATATGACCTTTAGGCACCCCTTTTGCGATCTTGATTCATAAGGACATGTTTTTCATTTACATTGTCAAAATCTGGTTGTTAGTTTTATAATTTAAAAAAAAAACTCTAAAAATCATCTGTTAACAAACAAGCGGATTTTGATGGTGTAAATGAAAAACATGTCCTTATGAATCGAGATCACAAAAGGAGTGCCCAAAGGTCATATGGTTCAATTTTTTTAGGTCAAGTGGTGATGTTCCCATTCATTAAAAATCGCTTTCTCTTGTTCTAAGTTCAATTTCTGTCAAAAGCTCATTTCTGATTTTAGGGTTTCTTTGTTTAATGGCATAAGCCTTCATGGGTTATTTAATACCAAACCCATCCTTCTAGATGAACAGTAGTGGTACTATTCAATCCATATTGGGTGAGTGAGGGGTTCATAACTTTCCCAGGGGTATTAGTCCAAAGGTAAATGCTGTAGTGTGCCTGAAGTTCAAACTTGCTTATTAGAATATCACAGTCCAGCATGGTAGTCATAACACTACAGTTTGCCTCCCTCTGATTTTATATTTTTCAGTTGAAAAGTTTATCAGTCTAATGTACTAGGATGAAATGCAACTGAAGAATAATTAAAGTTCTAATTACCGTTGAACTGGGAAGACAAGGCAACAAACGGTTGTAACTGAAATACAAACCCGAATGTCACAAAGTCTACTACAGAATGACAGGATATATATAAGACTCCACAATGTCATTCAAATCAAGCAGTCAAGCAGCCAATCAGAACTTAAGGAATGGAATGACCCAAATCACCCAAATTCATGAATGGGTCATTCTTGATTTCTATATATACCAACTGTCTTGGACACTGCTTAAGTTGTACTTAGTTAGCTGCTGTTATTCAAACCAACAGTAGACATACTGACTTCAATAGCAACAAGATGGTTGGTTGTTTTATGGCATATCAACCTGTTTTGGGTCATTTAATGCTGAATGATGTCATTTTCATAAACAAAGGACTCAGATTGCTTACAGTACTTGCTGATACTTAAGTGGTCTCTCAGGTAAGTAATGAACATCACTGCTTAATTTCAGTGATCTAACAATAGTATTAAGATGTGTTAAAGGTAGTAATAAGATAATGTTAAACTTAATAACACTACAGTTCGCCTCCCTCTGATTTGATATTTTTCAGTGCATCAGTTGAAAAGTTTATCAGTCTAATGTAAGTAAGTAAAGTCGTCGGGGCGGCCTAATGTCGGTATCAGCCATGCAGCGAGGGAGTCTACCCCCTTTTCACTAGCGCTAGACCAAGGAGATTATTTTAGTGTCTGAAGTGGAGCGCCACACCTACCATCAGCTCCTTACTTTACCACACAGATCCCTGTGCTACTCATATGCTGAGTTGGTGAGGACCGGAATTGAACTAGAAACCATGCAGTTTCTAGCCGAACGCTCTACCGACTGAGCTAACCTGGCTCTAATCTACTATGATGAAATACAACAAGATGGTTGGTTGTTTTATGGCATATCAACCTGTTTTGGGTCATTTAATGCTGAATGATGTCATTTTCATAAACAAAGGACTCAGATTGCTTACAGTACTTGCTGATGCTGAAGTGGTCTCCCTAGTAAGTAATGAACATCACAGCTTAATTTCAGTGATCTAGCAATAGTATTAAGATGTGTTAAAGGTAGTAATAAGATAATGTTAAACTTAGAATAATAATAATAGTGAAAACTAAAAATATGAAAATACTGACTAATACTATTTTTTAATTACTTTCCTTTGTGCACAGGAAAAATAACACAGTAACAATAATTTCGGTCTGAATTTATGAGATAAATAGTTAGCATTAATAGCTGGGATTTTAAGTTACATAAACTGGCCATAAATTTTTCTCTCTCACTTTTTATTGCAGTTATAAACACAGAGATAAAATAAAAATATGCATGAGTGAGAAGTTAGGAATTAATAAATATTGTTGAGAGGTTTATGTTTATATGGCTATTGTAAATCTAAGCGCCAAATCCTTTTTTCAGTAACTGGAAAGGAATTTCAGAGGAAAAAACATGTCTAAAAAAGAAAAGGTTATTACTCTGTTTTCTAACTAGGCCATATTCAGAAAGATGTCTATTTTATATGGTTAGATAATAAAATAACTATTTTATCTCTTCATTTAATTGATTTAAATAACATGACAGACACAAAGCTAAAGACGATTTTAACATACTTACATTATAAAATATGGGCATCCTATTGTGTTACAATGGTTAGCAAACAAGCTAGATGCACAGATCCATTACTACTGAATAGGAGTTCCATCCTCAATGGATGCCCCTTAGTTGCAATCATTTATCACATTGTAGCTATGGTGAACAGTTTGGTTTGGTTTTGTTTTACAGCATATCAACCTCAGTGGGTCATTTAATGCCGATAAAGTTTTGAAATAAATCAATTCTTAATGGATAATACAACTTTTTTATAAATACATTTTTCTATTCAAACCATAGATGGGACCCTAACAGGTACTACTACTCTGGGTCAGAGTGGACCAGGGAGAAATGGTGATGAAGGGGTGCTCCACATTCCCCAAACCTCCAAAACTGGAACCTCACCATCAGATAGAGTTTAACATCATTGCCAGGATAGATCCTCAGTCACTGCTTTCTAGCACCCATATGATAAAAAGGGGATGGGGCTTGCCATAAGGGCAATAGGGTTGGGAAAATCATATTGGTGCTAGGGCTTGACGTGACCAGCCGATTAATTGGAGGGGGCCTCTCCGACCGCCTGTCTAGCCCAAGATAGGGCCAAAGTGGAGTATTGCAAGTCATGAACTGCACATCCACCTGGGTTCTATCCTTAAGCATCATGGGTCGCCACCCACGGCCAACAGGTGGCCCCATTGAGCGAGTCTTATCCCTCTGCAGAGATGCAGTCGGTGCATTCTAATGCCCCAGCCAACAGGGCAGTATGGTGAACAGGTTGGGTGAACAAAAAAAAATAGCTGTCCCATAGTAGTGTAATGGTTAGCAAACTAATCTCATAGATCCATTACTAATCAATAATGTGTTTGATCCTAACCCTGCTGGAGGCCCCATAATTGTAAACTTGTATCCATCTTGCCCGTGGTGAACAGGTTGGGTAAATAATAAATATGATGGTGTCAAGGTTAGCAAGTTAGTCTCGCATATCCAGTACTACTGAATAGTGAGTTTGAGTCTTGCTGGATACCCCATACTTGTGACCTTGTGTCACATCCTGCCAGTGGCAAACAGGTTGGATAAAAACCTACTTAGATTTTAAAATTAACTCCTTACTTAAAGTCTAAAAAGCTTTGTAATTTTCAAAAGATTTTTCAACCAATTTCCTATGAGAGGCGTTCATGAAATCCAATCTAGTTTTTAAATGCGCAAAAGTGTTTTTTGCACATTTGATGTTTGGTTTTTAAGATCTATAAAACTTTGCCAATCATTCTGAAGAATAAGGATGTTCTTCAGGCAAGACAACACCCTCCTTCATGATGGCTCCAAGATTCTTGGTGAAATTGAGGTCAGCATAATTGCCTGGCCACTTTCCAAATCCATCTTTTTGGACAGGAAAATCAAGCTTTTCCAATGTGCATTCAGTGCCAAACATTGCACAGCAGTTTGTTTCATCATCTCTAAGTCAGCTATCAAAAAACACAAAAAAGGCATTTTTGTTATAAATGATGAGAGGGAGAGAGAGAGAGAGGAAGATCTTTTGTTTTAAAAACTCAATCTTATAACCAAGTTTTCCAGCTTGATATGTGAAATGTTAAAATTTTACTTCTTGCATCATTAGGAAATATCTGTGCTGAATATAATACAGCCAATTAACTGAGTTAGGTTTAAAATTTTCTATGCATTCTAGTTAAAGAAAAGACAAGGAAAAAAAAAAAGAAAAGAGAAAAGAAAGTCAAAAGGAAATAAGAAGCAAAATAAAAGCAAAGCCATAAAATATCATGAGTTTTTAATATGCTAAGTCAGCCATCAAAAAACATAAAAACAGGCGTTCTTTATAAATGATAAGAGAAAAAAATCTTTTGTTTTAAAAACTCAATATTATAACAAAATTCTAAAGCTTAATACATGAAATGTTGAAATTTTTATTGTAAAATGAATCCCTCACTTAAAGATTTACCTCTTTGATATCTTAAAAACTTTCTGAGTTCCCATCAATAAGCACAGAAAATGTTAACTATGACTCATTCTCCTTTAGTAATGCAATCACAGAAGAAAAAAAAATTGATAATTATAGGTTTGGTTTGGTTGGGTTTTACAGCATATCAACCTCTTGGGTTATTTTATGCTGAATACTTCTATTGGTAATTTGGTATTAAAAAATGTTTAATATTGACAAAGTTTGATTGTTTTATGGCATATCAACCTCAGTGGGTCATTTAATACTGATAAAGTTTTGAAATAAATTCATTCTTAATGGATAATACAATTTTGTTTATAAACTCATGTTTTCTATTTAACCCATAGATGGGACCCTAACGTACTACCACTCCGGGTCAGAGTGGACTATAGAGCAATAGTGATGAAGGGGTGCTCCACATTCCCTAAACCTCCAAAACTGGAACCTCACCCTCAGATAGAGTTTAACATCATTCGCAGGACATGTAGACCCGCAGCCACCGCCTTCTAGCACCCATATGATAAAAAGGGATTGGGGCCTGCCATAAGGGCAATAGGGTTGGGAAAAATCATATAGGTGCTAGGGCTTGACGTGGCCAGCCGATTGATCGGAGGGGGCTTCTCCGACCGCCCGTCTAGCCTAAGTAAGGTTCTAAGTGGAGTGTTGCATGTCATAGACTGCTCATCCACCAAGACTCCGTCCTTAAGCATCATGGGTCGCTACCCACGGCAAACAGGTGGCCTCATTGAGGGAGTCTTACCCCTCTACAGAGGTGCAGTCTAATGCCCCAGCTGACAGGGCGGGGATAATTATAAGATAATTCTACATAGATTTACTCTCAGTAATATCCTTATCTTGTTTTGCGTGATTTTTTTATATTTATTTTCAAACCATTTTTAATTTCTCTAAAATCTACATGGATGTCACAAATTTTCTCTGCTTTCTGCATAAAATGTCTTTCTTTCTAATTATAATTTTTAAGATATTAGAATGAACTTGTATTGATTCTTAAATGTCTTATTAAATCTTATTCACCAGACTCTACCTGAAGAGGATTGGTCAATGGCCAAGCTTAATTAATTGTGTTAAAACAAAAACAAAAGACAATGAAAATATATATATAAATATATAATATATATATATATATATAATATATATATATATATATATGTGAGGTATCCAAAACTTGGTAGTAAGGGATGATTCTTTATGTGATTTCTAAGACACACAGTATTATTATTGTATGATCCAGTATGAATAAATACAGTGAATCTTTAAATCACTACAGAGAGCTCAATGTATAATAAACTTTTTAGATTATATACAGAGTAATATTTATCTTTGAAAGGAAGGAAAAACTCAACAACGTTATTCCATAATAAATTTATTTCGACCAAAATTGGGGCCTTTATAAATCTAAGTTGATTTAATAAAGCTCCCCAGAATTCAGTCTCATCAGATGGGAAATAATTTTGGGGAGCTTTATTAAATCAACTTAGATTTATAAAGGCCCAATTTTGGTCGAAATAAATTTATTATGGTATAAGGGTGTTGAGTTTTTCCTTCCTTGCAAAGATATATATATATATATATATATATATATATATATATATATATATATATATTAATATAATTTACCAACCCATCCACACAAGTAATATGCAACACAAGGTCAATTTCTTAAGCTGAGTTTAACAAGTTTGAATTCAGTTTTCCTTTTCCTAGACTAGTTGCCTAATCAAGTTTAAAGAGTCCAGTTAGCCATACTATTTACCCATAGCTGGAGGGAGAATAGTTGGATGCATACCTTTTCCCATGAGTACAAGCATTATGGGAAATGCAAACATCTTTGTCCAGGATTTGAACTCCATTTCATACGATGATAACCATTACACCATATACCTCTATGGAGAGGGTTCATATGTATTTTACATAACAACATGACCCTCCACCAAAAATAAAGTCCAAAAAACAATGCAAATATTTCATTGCAACCAATTTATGTATTATAAACACCATTTAAATCTATTCATGAGACTGTACCTGAAGAAGACAGAGATTGGACAGGCTAAATCTTTATGTTCAAAACATAAACAAATTACAAGAAAATGGAAAGATATATCAAACATATCAAGATATAAGACACACATGCCCACTCTCTCAAAAACAAAAAAATAAACAATAAATAAATAAATAAATAAAGAAAGAAAGAAAGAACGAAATATTGGGAAATATTAAGGTAGATGAAAAGAGCGAAAATAATGGTGAAAACGAAAGAAAGAAAGAAGGAAAGAAAGAACAGAATAAAGAAAGAAAGAAAAATTGGGAAATATTAAGGTAGATGAAAAAAGCGAAAATAACGGTGAAAACGAGATAAAGAAAGAAAGGAAAGACAGAAGAGAATAGAAAGAAAAAAGAAAGGAAGGAAAGAAAAAAGAAAAATTGGGAAATATTAAGGTAGATGAAAAAAAGCGAAAAAATACGGTGAAAACGAGATACAGAACGAAAGAAGGAAAGACAGAAGAGAATAAAGAAAGAAGAAAAAAAGAAAAGAAAGAAAGAAAAATTGGGAAATATTAAGGTAGATGAAAAAAGCGAAAATAACGGTGAAAACGAGATAAAGAAAGAAAGAAGGAAGAAGAAAGAACAGAATAAGGAAAGAAAGAAAGAAAAATTGGGAAATATTAAGGTAGATGAAAAAAACAACACAAAGCAAATATTACACTGCAACTGATGTGCTGGTATTATGTTTGGCTTCTGTCAAAATGGACATCTATAAAACTTGAATAAGTTACAGTGTACAGTAATCACTCAGATATCCTTACAAACTATGTGTCTTACAGGCTGACAAATATGATAAACTATAGTTTGCTCATTATCATTGTATCTGATAATAACAAATCTACCTTTTCATACACATTCACATGACAAATGATATAAACCTGAGATATTTCAGCAGACAATCTTGGCAATTGAGAAATTTCTTTTAGGTTACAGATCAAATGTTAAATTAAGTGTCAACCAACCAGACATAAGTTTTAACTCAAGTGCACCAACGAGAAGTGTTAAAACACTTGGCCAATCAAAATGCATTGATTTTTCTATTTACACATTAATTAATCCTTAATTTTAAAGTCCTATAATTAGCTGTGATCCTCAGTGGTGTATAATTTATTGCTGGCTTCTTGATATTTTTGGAGACAGCTAATTTATTTCTGTTGGCAAAATTAGCATTGCTATTTTCCTCAAAACATTGAGATGATAATAATAAAAACAAAGTAATAGCTAAGGTTAATCATTTCTCTTTTATTTTTAATTGAATTTTAAAGTCTTTGTAAAAATAGTTGATCAAATGTGTTTTGTATTTAGAAATAGCTAAATATCAAGCAGAAAACAAATTTTATTATAAAAGAAATAATAGATAAACAGGAAAGCATTGGTGATAAGAATGAGGTAAATTATTACCAAAATACACATCAATATTTTATGGTTTATTTATTGTTTATTTATTTAAATTACATTATTTCATTAAATAGAAAATCTACAGCATATTTCTATTTTCAACATTATGTTGCATAGGGCCAAAGTCAAGTTGTAGTAGTAGTAGTAGTCATCTAGTAGTAGTAGTCGTTAGTTCAGAAACAACATACACAAGTGATATAGTCACAAAGGGGTCTGTTTATTTATTTCTAGGCTTGTGGGTTCTTTTTCAGGGAGAGAGAGAGAGAGAGAGAGTAGGGTCATATTATTCTATTGTAAATCATGTTTAGTACTACCATGAGAAACCCATACGGGGGAACTGGGAAAGCCCTGTTTGCCTCCCACAAAGCCTGGCCGAAAAAAAGGATGATTTTTTTCTCTTCTTCTGTTTCTCATCTCTGCAGAAACTAGAACTTCCGGTTTTATTTTTTAACTTTACTTCCAGGGTCATTGATCGGTCAATTGAGTTCCAAACTTTAACCTCTCTTTGTTCTTATTTCTTTTTCCTCTCTTTCTCCAGAAATCCAAATACCATTTTATTTTCAGTCCCCAAATTCCTTGTAGACCATAATAATTATGCTACAATTAAGTTCATTATTATTTTGATTTTTCTGACTGTAGTTTGTAGAAACATAAGTTTTTTCCACTGTATCCTCTTGCCTTCTTCAGGTATCCCTGACATTGTTAATAAATAAGATGCTAATTAAGATTAAATAATGATTATTTAACTCTTAACATCCTGTTGAGAATTTTCTAAGTCCACAGTCCAATTCCCATAACCATTTCTCAAAAATGGGAAAAAATCTCCATTTCATTCAAACTTACCTGTTATTTCCCTTACATTAAAGACTTCTTAATGTTTAATATTACATTTAAACAAAGGCTATCATTTGGGTAGATTAGTAAAATAAATGACTTCTGGCCAGGTGGAATGAGGTGGTATAGGACATTAAGAGTTAATTACCATTGTGAATATAATGTAAATAACTAAGGGAATTGTGATGTTGAGGGTGATGAAATTTTGGTTACAGACACATAATCTCCATTATAATAAGATTTGTTCCTTTTTATTCTTAAATCTCTTTAATCATTTTGAATAGTTTGACTGTTGATCAAACAAAGCATCACAAATCTCATTTAAATAATGACCAACATTGAGGGTGTATACAGTACTTCTTGTAACAGCCTGAACAAAAAAAGATGACAGCCACTATAAAACAGTTAACAAATATTGAATTGCTATGGGTAATAATATTTTTGCATGCCAAGGACAAAAATCGAAAAGAAATTCACCATAAACGTTTTGCTGTGAACATGTAATGAGCAGTATGTAGTTATTGGTTTGGTGTAAAGTGTTCACTGAGAGGTATCCTAATCTTCTGTACAAGCGTTGTGTAGGGCATACACATTCATCAATAACAGAAGACAAGATATGTTGAAGCTATAATTCAAAAAGGTAAACAGCACAAACACTCGGATATGGCTGTTGAACATGAACTTCCAAATCAGTGGTCCATGAAATTTTCAATGAGGCATTGGGAAATTGGAACACAATCTCATTGGCTCTCAAAGTAATTGACTGAAAAACATGTTCCAGGAAATGGGTTGATTGGTTTGGGATATTTACCACATCCACCACATAGTCCTGAATTGACTCCTTCAAATTATCAAATGTTTGAAACACTCAAATGGCATTTATCTGGGATATATATATATAGATGTCACTGTTGTTGAAGAGGTAAAAAAGGTGGTTCAAGTCACTTGATGCCATGTTTTGTAGGTTATATATATATATATATATATATATATATATATATATATATTTACCAAAACCTCTGCTCAAGCAGGATGCAACACTAAGTCAATTTCTTAAGTGGAGTTTAACAGATTTGAATACCAATTTTTCCTTCTCCTAGACTGGTTACTTAGCCAAGATTAAAAAAGACCAGTTTCTCCTACTAATTACTCATAGCTGGAGGGAGAGTAGTTGGATGTGTATCTTTCTCAAGAGTACTAGCACTATATGAAATGCAAACACCCTCGTTCAGGATTTGAACTCAGGTCAACGAGTCCATTTCCCATGACCTGAATAGGGTATGTATGTGCTTGTGCACCGATAAGACAAGTGCATCAATCTCAATCGTTACTAAATAGATAAGTAGCATAGTAGTGCTGATAACATATTCATAGTGTTATATTCGTATAGTAATAAACTTGATGGATTAGTAAATGTTTGTACTTTACATTTTGGACATTACTCTGAGGTCAAAAAACTATGCCCCTACATTTGTTTTCTATAAATATTATTTGGTACATTGACTTTTGTTTGTTTTTTCCATCCACATTTCTCTTCATTACACACCTATTGTATGTGATGTCTCCTTCATTACTAAGACATGGCAATTAAGACCTTTTGTGTTGGATGCATGTCTTCTTTGTAACAAGGTACAAATCAAAGATTTTGGCCCTTGGATACTTCCAATAGCATCAATTATCCGATGTCTGCTAAGAAAGTTTTTGCTTCAAATATCCAATATGCCCGCAAGTCTTCCACCTGGAAACATTCTCTTAGGAAACGGTGCCTCACTAGTTTGATCACTTGCAGCTAAGGTTTGCTTGAGAGTGCCCTGGAGTAATACCTTGTTTTTAAAGTGTTCAGAATGAATAATCTTCAATGTAAATCAATTTTGACTTGAGTCCACCGGAGTTAGCCCTTTGAGCCTGTTATATGGGTTGCAAAAGGTTTAATGTTTTAGGTTACAAAGGTAGCTTGTTATTCCTGGTGTGTGTTCCTAGGGTTTGCTTTTAACCCCATCTTATTCGGTAGTCATGCCAAAAAGGATGGAATTCAAGGAAAGAAAAAGATAGATCAAGTTAGAGAGCAAACCCTATTTGAAGATTTAATAACATCCATTTGGCTGGGGGTCGATAAAAAGTACCCTGATCAAGCCAAGAAGAACTTAGATCCATTAATTGGTTTTGTTTCTTTGTTTAATGGCATATCAATCTTTGTGAGTTATTTAATGCCAAATACATCTTTGTTCAAGAATTATTTTGGTGCTATTTAGCTCATAGCTAGATGATAAGGAGGTTCATACCTTTCTCAAGGGTATTTCACTGAAAGTGAATAGAACAACTCTAGTTCAAACATACTCACTGCAATGTGACAGTCCAGCACATTAGCCACTACACCATGGGACTCCCCCTTAAATCCATGACGTATACATGCAATTTCATATATTCCTCTCCATAATTTTTGAACCTTTAACCTTATAATGAATAGATAAAATGCAAAAAGAAATCATTCTGTATTTGTTTGACCAGGGAACATTTCAGCACACTCTTTTTCTATCCTATTAAATATTTTTAGAGTGTGTGTAGGATTATCATACTAATTCCAATTACCGTCGAATTGGCAAGACAAGACAGCAAGCAGTCGTAACTCAAATACGATTCTGGTTTGCTGCAAAGACTACTGCAAAATGGCAGCATTTATGGAGCCTCAGAGGATCATACAAATCAAGCAGCTAATCAGGACTCAGGGAATGGAATCACCCAAATGCATGAGTGGACTGTTCTGAATTCCCATAAGTACAAGTTTTCTTAACACTGGTTTAGTTGTGCTTGGCCAGTCACATTGTTCAAACCAATAGTAGACTGACTGACTTACTTACTTCAATAGTGTGAATATTTTTATTGTGATTTAAAAGAATAATTATTAAAATATGAATAATCACAGAAACAATATTTTGAATTGTTACATTAGAACTGGAAATTATTTTACTCTTTATTCTGTCATTTTGAAAATAGAGTAGACATCAGGTTCATTTGATGTCAGTTTGGTTTATTTTTAATGACATACCAACACCTTATGGGGTTTTAAATATCAAAATTTCATTCATTTGTAATTTTTTTATCATAATTATAACTATCTATATTTTCAATATTCTATTGCTATCATTTGTTTTTAAATCAAAGTTTTTCATAAGTATGCTTTTCTAATTCAAATAATTTGCATACAATTATATGGCTTCAAATGATAATTCTTTGCTTCTCATTCAATTCAACAGCTTTGTCTAGGAATTGAACTCGAATCGACAAGTCCATTTTCCACGACTCTAACCACTAGCCCACGCGCCTCCATAATAATATAGGCTTATTTTATTATGATGCTAGAAAGTGTGTGTAGGTGTGTATGTATAGCATTAATACAGTAGACCTATATTTGAATTATCTGAATACATCACACATTCTTAAATAAATATATATATTATAAATACATATATTCACATAGAGGCATCAACATAGCTTATTTATGCATATATATAAAAAAACAAAAAAACAAAGAATATTCTTCATTCAATCAGTATTATATATTTTTCTGCCTCTGGCAAGTTATGGACAATTCCACTTTTCTCAAATTCCCTCAATAAAGAAAAAAAAAATGCATTCAGAATGTGAAAAGAAAAGAAAATTAAGATTGACGTCTTAGCTAGAGCATACCTTCGTTAAACAATTATTACATATATTTCAATTCTTCTGAGAATTGTGATATAATGCAAATCTAATGAACACCTGATTCCATACTGCTGCCACCAGATGGCCTCTAAAGCTTCTCTTCATACAAACAAAATCACTGTAAATGGCCTTTGGGATATACAAACAATTGAATGCTGGGAAGAGAATATCAATTGCCCACAAAATTAGGTTATCTACATTAATGATGGCTGATAACAATATTGGAGTCATGATTATTTTTCAATAGCTATTTTTCTCATACTTAGTTGCCACCCTAATAAATGAACAGCAGTTGTTTCCTGACTGAACACTATTTTGATTTTGGCCATTTTTCTATGAGGCTCCTCAGCCCAGTATCAGGAAAAGCGTGCCATTGACCCACTTTAGGGGCATCCAGTGAGGATCGAACTGGCTATTCAGTTATAAAGAATCAGTGAGACTAGCTCGCTAAGAATTACACCATGATGAGATGCTCAAGCAACTTCTTGAGTAGGTATTTACCCAACCTGTTTGCCATGGGTAGGATGTGACACAAGGTCACAAGTGTTGGGCATCCATTGAGGATTGAACTCGCTATTCAATAGTAATGGATCTGTGAGACTAGCTTGCTAACAATTACACCATGATGAGATGTCTTCTAGCTAAATGTATGTTATTTCAGTACTGCAGTCAAAGCTGTAGTCATACCTAACATGGTAGTCAAAAATAACATCTTTGATTGGAAAATAAAATATAATAATCATATTAATATATATAATAATCATATTAAAATATAATAATAATAAAATAAAATAAAATAATAATAAAATAAAATAAGATAATCCTTGATTGGAAAGAAAACTAGTAGTAATAAATCTGTGAGACCAGCTTGCTAACGATTACACCATGATGGGACATCCTATAGCTAAATGTATGTTTTTTCAATACCACAGCCAAAGCTGTAGTCATACCTAACATGGTAGTCAAAAATAACATCTTTGATTGGAAAATAAAATATAAAATAAAATGAAATATAATAATCATATTAATATATAATAATAATAAAATGAAATAAAATAGTAATAAAATAATAAAATAAAATAAGCTAATCCTTGATTGGAAAGAAAACTGGTAGTAATAAATCTGTGAGACTAGCTTGCTAACGATTTGACCATGATGGGACGTCCTATAGCTAAATGTATGTTATTTCATGTCAAATATAACATCCTTGATTGCAAAGAAAGAAATCCAGTAGTTTTATCTATAATTGTTTTTTTTGCTTTTTGTGTAGATATCAACTCACTCATCTCACCTACAACTGATCTTCCCCTGTGAAAATAAACAAGGTAATCAATCAAAACGATTATATAAAATACTACCACAAGGAATTTTGGAGAAATAAAAAAAATATGGATGGTTATTTTGTATGGATATTTGAGTTATGTTCAGAGCATGAAGAAATAAACAAAATTGTATTATCTTCAAAAGATGGAACTTTCAAGTGAGAAGCAATACTTGAAACTTTTAACAACAGAACTTTTCCTTCAATCAATAATCTCTTGATAAAGGATGGTACAGTCTTGCAGTTCCACTCATTCACAGAATTGTCACGATTTTCAGGAAGGAGAATCATAGACCACAAAGAAAAATTTTTCACAATTTATGTAACAGTATGTCTGGCTCCATAGGGGCAAGACCATTCACAGCAGCAGACAGTTTTCAGATTTTTTTTTCTCCTCTTTTCCCAAAGCCTGTGAGTAGACCAAATCTGCCATTATTCTGATTGTTGGTGTCGTTCCTATTGGCCATAGACTGAACAAGTCTTTAGGAAGCATTCTGTCCTCAGTAGTGGTCTGCTCTAGCTCAATGGTAGCAGGGCACAGCTGCTGAATCTCAGAACAGAATTCAGAATCTAAGAATTCATTGCTCTCCATGAATAGAAGCAAAGCTATTGCTTATAACTGGGATAACATCAGACATGATCCTTCACACAAAGATCAATAATTTTCATTCGAATCAATGAGTGATTTCAATGATATTGGGTTCCATAGATCATGCGCTATTAGCATTGTTCTTTCGTTGGAGTATCTCTTCCTCAACTTGCATGCCTGGCACAGAAAATTCTCTGAGGCCAAATGTAAGGAATCTTCCCAGCTGGTCTGTTTTTCATTTTCATGTTAAGTAAGTCTTGACCATTCTGTTTTAAAATAATGCAAAGTGCACTCTTATACCCATTGAACTGATTCAGCATCTCCGTCAATTATGCAAGATATATTTCTTTTTCTTCCAACTGGTTTATACTGTTAGCTAATTTTTGGGGCACTGAAGATTCATTTGGCAAACAGTACCTTCCCATTGAATACATTATTTTTGAGATATTACTATCATGTTTCCGGGTGTTTTTAGATTTATTTTTATCTCTTTTTAAATGCACTCTTGATATGAAGGTCTGTCAATCATCATTATTATTAATTTTATTTTTATCTCATTTTAAATGCACTTTTCATATGAAGGTCTGTTCATCATATGAATCATCATTATTATTATTATTTTTATCTCTTTTTAAATGCACTTTTTGATATGAAGGTCTGTCAATCATTATTATTATTAATTTTTATCTCTTTTAAATGCACTTTTGATATGAAGGTCTGTCAATCATTATTATTATTAATTTTTATCTCTTTTTAAATGCACTTTTGATATGAAGGTCTGTCATCATCATTATTATTTATTTTTATCTCTTTTTAAATGCACTTTTGATATGAAGTCTGTCAATCATCATTATTATTAATTTTTATTTTATTTTTAATGCACTTTGATATGAAGTCTGTCAATCATATTATTATTTTTATCTCTTTTTTAAATGCACTTTTGATATGAAGGTCTGTCAATCATTATTATTATTATTTTTATCTCTTTTTAAATGCACTTTTGATATGAAGGTCTGTCAATCATCATTATTATTTTTTATTTTATCTCTTTTAAATGCACTTTTGATATGAAGGTCTGTGCACTTTTGATATGAAATCAATCATCATTATATTATTTTTTATTTTTATCTCTTTTTAAATGCACTTTTGATATGAAGGTCTGTCAATCATCATTATTATTATTTTTTATTTTTATCTCTTTTTAAATGCACTTTTCATATGAAGGTCTGTCAATCATCATTATTATTAATTTTTATTTTTATCTCTTTTTAAATGCACTTTTGATATGAAGGTCTGTCAATCATCATTATTATTAATTTTTATTTCTTTTTAAATGCACTTTTCATATGAAGGTCTGTCAATCATCATTATTATTAATTTTTACCACTAGGCTTCATCTTCCTAATTATACTTCCTGTTTATCATAACTCACTCTGGTTATTGCTTCTATGACAGCAAGGAGCATTGTGCACCAGAAAAGAGAATAAAGAATACGATCTCTGTGAGACTTGAACTCACACCTCTCGGCCTTAGAAAAGCCTTATTCTATGTATTAGCTGTTTTACCAACTCAATTAAAAGAACATGGAGGGTAACACAAAAGTCCAAACAACCAAACATATCCTTCTAAATTGTAACAGACTTAAACATATCTACACTAATTACTATCAAGCAAGAAACCGGAGTGACATCTTTAAGAATACAAACCCTGAAAACATTTTTAATTTTCTAAAAAAAAAAAGAAAAAAAGCAACCTGTTCAACAAGATATAACTGAATATCTCCATAGAACCACTACTTTAAAGACTAAAATCCAAAATAACCTTTTTAGCATTAAATGACCCACGGAGGTTGATATGCTGTTAAACAAAACTCAAACTCAAAACTATAAAGCCACTGAATACTTCTATCTCTAATTGGTCAGCACTATGTTTATTATCATTGTTTTATTTATTAGGTATATCTCATACTGACCTGACTATTTTCAATAAAAACTTTTCTTCTCCAGAAAAATTACCAGTAAAATATTATACAAGCAAAAGGGATATCATCAAGTATTTTTTATTATCACTGAAACTCAGTAATAAAACATATGAACATAGCTGTCAACAAATAAGTACACCTTATATAGGTACTAGCAGCAGCTACCTGGCATCACCTGGGTAGAGTTTTTTTTTAAAGTTAGTCCTGCAGATCCATTATTACTGAATCCAGAGTTGAATCCTCATAGGATGCCCCATTTAAATCCCTATGTAAAAGATAGACCTTGCATTTATCCAGCTACTCTAAAAAGAAATGTCTACTATCTAAAATATTAAATGAAAAAAAAAATCCATGCTGTTATCATTTAAATTTTATTTTTTGATTATCTTCACGAATATAAATCAAATCTTTTATTTTTGCTCAAAAACCAAGCCCTGGTGATATTTAATGTGTATATATATTTACTTTGTCGTTAATTGTTTTATTTTCGAAGTTCCCTCCACACATATATATACACACAACTGCCCTTTATATATGTATAGATGTCAGTCAACTTATAACACTATGATAGTGAAATATATTAATGCTATTTTTAATTTTGTTTACAGATTTTCAATGTTGTTTGGTTTAATAACAAATGATACTTTTCTGCTCAGGTGAAGAAATGAATGCTGATGAGTTCATAATAAAGCACTAGAAAAAAGATTTTTAAAGCCAACACAGCATAAGTATATATGGATTTTAAGGCCTTCCATATATAACTAGACTATTTCTTTAGTAATTGATTATCTCCTTCAAAAAACAAACTATGGAATCTGATGTGTTTTATTGCTATTGAAATCTATTAATAATGGAGATTTGCTTCCAGTTTTTGTCTGTAACAAAAACTACGTCACAGCTTACGTTACATTACCCAAAATCGTCATAAATAGAATAAATACACTCAAAATTTGAACATGCAACACTAGACAGTTTTCATTGTTTTTTAAAACAAGTTTTAATAAATACATGACTGGTATTATATATCTATATATAGTTTGTTTTATTTTAATACATATTTAAAGTTTACATTTCAAATTGTTTTATTTTTTAATCCTTTAATGAACTTGATGATTTTACTTACTTAGGGTACAAACTAGCTGACATTGAATTTTCAACTCCCACCCCTCAGGCAATATGTTTCAAAAATCTATTTTTACATCACCCGGAGGGTGTTTTTTAATATAAACATGAAGTATACAAAAGAAGAAAATAGATTAAATATGAAGCAAAAAAAAAAATGAGAGTACAAATGTAGATATGTCATGTAGATATGTTACCCCTATCATCATGACATTCAGCCTTTTGAATTCTTATCTGATAAGAAATTTTATACTGATTTGTGATATATCCGGGTTAAGGGATATATTATGAAGTTGGTATTTGGTATATTATCGCAGTAGTAGTTGGTGTGTTGAATAGCAAATCGTCTTCCGAGCAGTCGTGGTGTAGTCTGGCGACTAAGTTTAGGGTTGTAGGCTTAGGTGCTGGTACCAACACAGTGTCGAATATTTATACATGACACCGTCCAATCAGATCATAGTGAGAGGGTACCAAGGTATTTACATATTCATTACATCAATTTGCTAATGGTAGAAATAAACAAACAATTCCTAAAAGGTATTTGTGACCAAATTTTAAACAAAATTTCTGAGAAGACTTTTAAATGTTGTTAACAAATGTGAGGTGATAAAGTTTACCTAAATCTGAAAATTGAATGTTGGTGTTCTTTTACCTCTTATCTGAAACAAAATATTTTTGCAAGCAAAGTTAATAACTAGAGAAAATAAATCTACAAGAATCCATGGTATAATTTTATTTATTTTACATCTATAAATTTCAAGTTATTTATACAGTAACCGAGTTTTTCTTAAAATATTTTCTGATAAGTTTTGATAAATAAATGAGATAAAAATATCCACAGGCACACGGTTTAATGGTTATGATTATAGGAAGTGGAGTTGATGCGCCGAATTCAAATCCTGGTTAAGACTGTTAAAATTAATTTTAAGATAGAGGGGAGCAGGTAGTGGCATAGCTACCGTGGGCCAGTAATGGACTTACCTTTCCAAGAACCTCTCTCTCCAGTAGGATTTTTTGTTGGAACATCAGGGGAAAAAGAGTTTGTAATTTGTTACTACTGTGTAGTGAAATCTGTTCAGGCTAACATTTCTTTTTGCGGAAAGAGTTTGTAACTCATAATTACAGTATAGTAAAATTTTGTATTTTACTTGACTGTTGTGCGAGCCAATGTTTTTTTTTCAAAGTTTCAGTTGCCGAGGTTGCTCTGTTGCAAGCTGTGCCTGTGTAATTTGTTGCAATTTGCAGCTACCTTTCTGTACTTGGTTGACCACGGGTAAACCCTGTTAACAGTTATTGTGAGAATTCGCAATAAGACATTTTGCATTGTATTTCATGCTAATACTCTTGGGAACAGCATTAATCCTTTTCTTCTCATTGCTACAGGTAAATAGTAGGACAGACTAGGCTCTTTTGCATTAGGTTGGGTTTCTTTGTTTAATGGCATATCAAACTTTGTGGTTTATTTTCTGCCTAAGCCATTCTTTCAAAATAACAGTCATGGTATTACTTAACCCATAGCTTTTTTCAAAGGTGTTAGTCTGAAAAATTTAACTAAATTAAATTTTGAATAGATTTAAAAAAAAATTGAAATAGATCACTAAATAGGACTGAGCCTATTCTAGTAGTGACCACCCCAAGCAGAGATGTAAGCGGTTTGAATTCAGAGTTTTCCTTCTCTTAGACTATATATATATATATAGGTTTCGTTTTGTTTCTTTGTTTAATAGCATATCAACCTTTATGTGTTATTTAATGCCAAAACCATCCTTGTAAAAAGAAAAAAGTAGTGGTACTATATAACTCATAACCGGAGAGGATAGAGGATTCAAACCTTTTCCTAGGTTATTATTTAGAATTCTGAATTTTCCTTCTGCTAGACTGGTTGCCTAACCCAGGTTAAAGAGCCCTGTCTGTCCTTCTTTGTAACTCATAACCGGAGAGGATAGAGGATTCAAACCTTTTCCTAGGTTATTACACTACGACTGAAAGTTTATGTAATATCGCGAAAGGAGTAAAACTTACTACGATATCACAGTCCAGCACATTAACCAATTTGGCATGAAGACTTCCTTCACAAGAAAACCAGTTAAGGAGGAAAAGACTATGAATTCTATGACTGGGCTCCACAGTTGCCACCAACAACAGACTCGATTGCAGAGCTTGATCTCCAAATGTCAAATGCTTCCAAAGCATTTGGCTGGCTAAAGAAATGATCTTGCTTGACAGAGACCTAAATGTGTAGTATACTGTGCATAATTCTCTCAACCCTCCTGTATGGTGCAGAAGCCTGGACGGTATACAAAGCAGATACCCACAGACTACATGTTTACATGTGCTCACTTGCACAGTAGAGTGGTGGCAGTATGTTTCAAAGATAATCTGTGGCACACTAGTGCTCTATCCTTCAACCATCAGCTCATGCAAAATGTGTGGCTGATTCTGCACAAGCGATCATTGTAAACAAATCACCTGTGTAAACAGTCTAGTGGTTAACTTCTTGAAATGAACACTTGGGCACTCATACATTGTGCACAGCATGAGAGCCTTTAATATCCTCAGGCTGCATACATTAATAGTAATTCATCATGGCTAGTTGTTAAGTACACAGTAACACTGTCATTAGTGACTAATGAACTAGCAAAATTCTCTAATAAGCATATTACCTATGTGGTGTAATAAACATTTTGAGATTGACCCTGTTGTGAACAAAAAGATATATCAAACATACAAGATATAAACAGCACATGCCACTTCTCAAAACAAAAAAAATAGAACAATATAAATAAATAAATAAGAAAGAAAGAAAGAACGAAATATTGGAAATATAGGTAGATAAAAGAGCGAAATATGGACGAAAGAAAGAAAGAAAGAAAGAAAGAACAGATAAAGAAGAAAGAAAAATGGGAAATATTAAGGTAGATAAAAAAGCGAAATAACGTGAAAAGAGATAAAAGAAAGAAAGAAAGACAGAAGAGAATAGAAAGAAAAAAGAAAGGAAGGAAAGAAAAAGAAAAATTGGGAAATATTAAGGGTAGATGAAAAAAAGCGAAAAAATACGGTGAAAACGAATACAGAACGAAAGAAGGAAAGACAGAAGAGAATAAAAGAAAGAAGAAAACAAAGAAAAGAAAGAAAGAAAAATGGGAAATATTAGGTAGATGAAAAAGTCGAAAATAACGGTGAAAACGAGATAAAGAAAGAAAGAAGGAAGAAGAAGAACAGAATAAGGAAAGAAAGAAGAAAAATTGGGAAATATTAAGGTAGATGAAAAACACACAAAGCAAACATTACTACAACTGATGTGGCTGGTATTATGTTTGGCTTTCTGTCAAAAATGGACTCTATAAAACTTGAATAAAGGTTACAGTGTAAGTAATACGTCAGATATCTTACAAACTATGTGTCTTACAGGCTTGACAAATATGATAAACTCTAGTTTTGCTCATTATCATTGTATCTGATAATACAAATCTACCTTTTTTATACACATTCACAATGACAAATGAATATAACCTGAGATATCAGCGAGGACAATCTGGAATTGAGAAATTTCTTTTAGGGTACAGATCAAATGTTAATTAAGTGTCAACCACACCAGACATAGTTTTAACTCAAGTGGCCACCAACGAGAAGTGTTAAACAACTTGGCCAATCAAAGGATAGATTGATTTTCTATTTACACATTAATTAATCCTTAATTTTTAAGTCCTATAATTAGCTGTGACCGTCAGTGGTGTAGTAATTTATTGCTGGCTTCTTGATAATTTGTTGGAGACAGCTAATTTAATTCTGTTGGCAAATTAGCATGATATTTCCTCAAAACATTGAGAATAAAATAAAAACAAAAGTATAAGCTAAGGGGGTGGGGTTAACATTTCTCTTTTATTTTTAATTGAATTTTAAAGCTTTGTAAAAATAGTTTGATCCAAATGTGTTTTGTATTTAGAAATAGCTAAATATCAGAGCAGAAAACAATTTATTAAAAGAAATAGAATAGTAAACAGGAAAGCATGTGATAAAGAATGAGGTAATTATTACCAAATACACATCAATATTTATGGTTTTTTATTGTTTATTTATTTAAATAACATGTAATTTCATTAATAGAAACTCTACAGCATATTTCTTTTCAAACATTATGTTGCATAGGGCCCAAAGTCAAGTGTATAGTAGTGTAAGTCATCTAGTAGTAGTATATCGTTAGTTCAAACTATACATACACAATGATATAGTCACAAAAGGGTCTGTTATTTATCTTTAAGGCTTGTGGGTTCTTTTTGCAGGAGAGAGAGAGAGAGAAGAGCAGAGAAGAGAGGAGTAGTCCATATATATTCCTATTGTAAATTCATGTTTAGTAACTACATGAGAAATCCCTACGGGGAACTGGAAAGCCCTGTATGCCTCCCAAAGCCTGGCAAAAAAGATGATTTTTCTCCTTCTTCTGTTTCTCATCTCTGCAGAAACTAGACTTCCGGTTTTATTTTTAACTTTTACTTCCAGGTTCATTGATACGGTTCAATTGAGTTCCAAATTTAACCTCTCTTTGGTTCTATTTCTTTTTTCCTCTCTTCTCCAGAAATCAAATACCATTTTATTTGCAGTCACCAAATTCCTCGTAGACATAAATAATTATGCTACAATTAAGTCATTATATCTTTGATTTTTCTGACGTAGTTTGTAGAAACACTAAGTTTTTTCTCACTGTATCCTCTTGCCTTCTTTCAGGTAATCTGAACATTGTAATAAATAAGAGATGCTAATTAAGATTAAATAATGAATTATTTATACTCTTAACATCGCTGTTGAGAATTTCTAAGTCCACAGTCAATTCCAATACCAATTTTTTTTTTTTTTTTTCTCAAAAATGGGAAAAAATCCATTTCATTCAAACTTACCTGTTTATTTCCCTTACTTAAAGACTTCTTAAATGTTAATATCACATTTAAACAAAGGCTATCTTGGGTAGATAGTATAAATAAATGACTTCTGCCAGGTGGAATGAGGTGGTATATAAGGAACATTAAGAAGTTAATTACATTGTGACATATTAAGTGTAAATAATAAGGGAATTGTGAGTGAGGGTGATGAAATTTTGGTTACAGACACATAATCTCCATTATATAAGAATTTGTTCCTTTTTATTTTTAAAACTTTTAATCATTTGAAATAGTTGACCTGTTGATCAACAAAGCATAACAAATTCATTAAATAATGACCCAACATTGAGGTGTGTTATACAGTACTTCTTGTAAAGCTGAAAAAAAAAGATGACAGCCACTATAAAACAGTTAACAATATTGAATTGCTAATGGTCAATGTAATATTTTTACATGCGCAAGGACAAAAATCAAAAAGAATTCACCATAAACGTTTTGCTGGAACATGTAATGAGCAAGTATGTAGTTATTGGCTTTTGGTGTAATGTTCACTGAGAGGGGTATCACTAATCTCTCTGACAAGCGTTGTGTAGCACACACTCATCAATAAAGAAGACAAGATATGTTGAAGCATAATCAAACAGGTAAACAGCACAAACACGTCGGATATGGGCTGTGTGAACATGACTTCCAAATGCAGTGTCCATTGAAATTGTTATGAGGCATGGGAAACTTGGAACATCAAATCTCATGGCACTCAAAGTAATTGACCTGAAAAAACAGTTCCAGGAAATGGGTTGATTTGGTTTGGGATATCTTTCCCATCCACACATAGTCTGAATGCTCCTTCAAATTATCAATGTTTGAAACACTCAAATGGCATTTATCGGATATGTCATTACGATGTCACGTTGTTGAAGAGTAAAAAAGGTGGTTCAAGTCACTTGATGCCATGTTTGTAGTATATACTATATAATATATATATAATATATATATATAATTATCCAAAAACCTCTGCCAGCAGGCATGCAACACTAAGTCAATTCTTCTTAAGTGGAGTTTTAACAGCTGTTGATACCAATTTCCTCCTCCTAGACTGTTCTTAGGCCAACGATAAAAAAGCCAAGTTTCTCCTATATTATTCATAGCTGGAGTGAGAGAGTTGATGTGTATCTTTCTCAAGAGTATAGCACTAATGAAATGCAAACACCCTCGTTCAGGATTTGACTCGAGGTCAACGAGTCCCATTTCCCATGACTGAATAGGGTATTATGTGCTTGTGCACCGATAAGACAATGCATCATATCTCAAATCGTGTTACTAAACTATGATAAGTAGCATAGTAGTGCTGATAACATAATGTTATATTCGTATAGGTAATGAAAACCCTTGATGGATAGTAGATGTTGTACTTTACATTTGGACATTACTCTGAGGTCAAAAAACTATGCCCCTACATTTGTTTCTATAAATATTTATTTGGTACATTGATTTCTTTGTTTGTTTTCCATCCCATTTACTCCTTCATCACACCTTAGTTGTATGTGATGTGTTCCTTCATTTAAGACATGGCAATTAAAACCTTTTTGTGTTGGATGCATGTCTTCTTTGTAACAAGGGTACAAATCAAAGATTTGGCCTTGGATACTTCCAAATAGCATCAATTATCGCGGATGTCTTGCTGAGAAAGTTTTTGCTTCAAATATCCAATATGCCGCAAGCTTCCACCTGGAAACTTCTCGTAGGAACGGTGCTCAACTAAGTTTGATCCTTGGCAGACTAAACGGTTTGCTTGAGATGTGCCCTGGAGTAGATACCTTTGTTTTTAAAGTGTTCAGAATGAAATAATCTCAAGTAAATCAATTTTGACTGAGCCACCGGGAGTAGCCCTTTGACTGTTAATAATGGGTTCAAAAGGTTTAATGTTAGGTTATAAAGGTAGCTTGTTATTCCTGTGTGTGTGTTCCTAGGGTTGTTGCTTTAAGCCAAATCTTATTCGGTAGTCATCGCCGAAAAGGATCGGAATTCCAAGGAGAAGAATAAAGATAGATACCAAGTTAGAGAGCAACACCCTATTTGAAGATTTAATACATCATTGGCTTGGGTCGATAAAAATACCCTGATCAAGACAAGAAGAACTTTAGATCCAATTACATTGGTTTTGTTCTTTGTTTAATGGCAATATCAATCTTTTGTGAGTTATTGCTAATGCCAAATACATGCTTTGTTCAAGAATTATTTTGGTGCTATTTAACCTCATAGCTAGATGATGAATCGGAGGTTCATACCTTTCTCCAAGGGTATTCACTGAAAGTGAATAGAACAACTCAGATTCAAACATATCACTGCAATGTTGCAGTCCGCAACATTAGCTCACTACACCATGGGACTGCCCCCCCGTTAAATCCAGACGTAACATGCAATTTCATATATTCCTCTCCATAATTTTGAACCTTTAACTTATACATGAAATAATAAAATGCAAAAGAAATCATTCTGTATTTGTTTGACCAAGGGATACATTTCAGCACATCTGCTTTTCTATCCTATTAAATTTTAGAGTGTGTTTGTAGGATTATCAACTACTAGATTCCAATTACCAGTTCGAATGGCAAGACAACGAAGCGAAGCAGTCGTACTTAAAGTAACGTTCGGTTTGCGCAAAGACTACTGCAAAATTGCAGCATTTATGAGAGCCCTCAGAGGATCCATACAATAGCAGCTAATCAGACTCAGGGAATGGATCAACCGCAAATTGCCATGAGTGGCTGTTCTGATTCCCATAATACAAGTTTCTTACACTGGTTTAGTTGTGCTTGGCAGTCACATTGTTTCAAACAATAGAAAACTGACTGACCTTACTTACTGCAATAGTGTGAATAGTTTATTGTGATTAAAGAACTAATTATAAATATGAATACACAGAAAACCAATCATTGAATTGTTACCTTAGAACGGAAATTATTTTACTCTTTATCTGTCATTTTGAAAAATAGAGTAGACACAGTCATTTGGATGTCAAGTTTGGTTTATTTTTAATTACATACCAACACCTATGGGGTATTTTAAATATCAAAATTTATTCATCTTGTAATTTTTTTATCATAATTTAAACTATCTATATTTTCAATATTCTATTGACTATCATTTGTTGTCTTAAATCAAATTTTCATAAGTATGCTTTTCTAATTCAAATAATTTGCATACAATTATATGGCTTTCAAATGAATAATTTATGCTCTCATCATTCAACAGCTTTGTCTAGGAATTGACTCGAATCGACAAAGTCCATTTTCCACGGACTCTAAACACTAGCCCACGCGCCTCCATAATAATATAAGCTTATTTATGATCTTAAGACAGAAAGGTGTGTAGGTGTTATGTTTGACATTAATATACAGTTAGGACCTATATTTGAATTATCTGAATACATCACACATACTTAATAAAATATTATATTATTATAAACAATATTCACATAGAGGCATCAACCATAGCTTATTTATGGCATTACTATATAAAAAAAAAAACAAAACAAGAATATCTTCATTCAATCAGTATTAATATTTTTTCTGCTCTGGCAAAGTTATGGACATTCCACTTCTCAGAATTCCCTCAAAAGAAAAAAAAAATCATTTCAAGAATGTGAAAAGAAAAGAAAATAAGATTGACGTCTTAGCTAGAGCAACCTTCGTTAAACAATTATACATATATTCAATATCTTCTGGAGAATTTGATAGTAATGGCAAATCTAATGAACACCTGATTCCATACTGGGTGCACCAGATGGGCCTCTAAAGCTTTCTCTTCATACAAACAAATTCACTGTTAAATGGCCTTTGGGATATTACAAACATTGATGCCTGGAGAAGAGAATACAATTGCCCACAAAATTAGGTTATCTACATTAATGATGCTTGATAAAAATTGGATCCATGATTATTTTCAAATAGCTATTTTTCTCAACTTAAGTTGCACCACTAATAAAATGAGACAGCAGTTGTTTCCTTGACTGAACACTATTTGATTTTGCCATTTTTCTTGAGGCTTCCTCAGCCCAGTACAGGAAAAGGTGCCATTGACCCACTTTGGAGCATCCAGTGAGGACACTCTTTAAAGAAGCAGGCGTGCTGTCAACATGGAATGCTGACATTTTAGTCCAAGTTCCAATGGAGATTGAGAAATGTTGGCAATCTGAGATGCTGCAGTCATATAATGGACTGGTTAACTAGTGCACATTACCATGATAGGCTTCTAGTATGATGATGTACGATCGCTAGTCAACAACTGGAGTCAAAAAATCGTCTTAAGTAGGTATTTGGAAATACAACTTATGATATTAATGTACAAATACAAGATCTTGAAATAAGATGAGGATATAAGAAATAATAGTATAAATAAGTAATCCTGATGAGAACTGAACTGTGAACTAGCTTCCGATTACACCATGATGGACATCCTATAGCTAAATGTATGTTATTTCAGATACCCCAGTCAAAGCTGTAGTCATACCTAACATGGTAGTCAAAAATAAACATCTGATTGGAAATGAAATATAAAATAAATGAAATATAATAATCATATTAATAAAATAATAATTAAAATAATAGGAATAAAATAAAATAAAATAAACTAACCTATAATATATAATAATAAAAATAAAAATAAATAGATAATTAAATAAAATAAGCTAATCCTTGATTGGAAAGAAAACTGGTAGTAATAAATCTGTGAGACTAGCTTGCTAACGGATTACACCATGATGGGACGTCCTATAGCTATAATGTACGTATAGTTATGTACATGTCAAATATAAAACTCCTTGATTGCAAAAGAAAGAAATCCAGTAGTTTTCTATAATTGTTTTTTTTTGTTTTTTTTGCTTTTTGTGTAGATATCAACTCAATCATCTCACCTACAATTGATCTTCACCTGTGAAAATAAACAAGTAATCAATCAAACGATTATATAAAATACTACCACAAGGAATTTTGGAGAAATAAAAAAAAATATGGATGGTTATTGTATGGATATTGAGTTATGTTCAGAGCATGAAGAAATAAACAAAATTGTATTATCTTCAAAAGATGGAACTTTCAAGTGAGAAGCAATACTTGAAACTTTTAACAACAGAACTTTTCCTTCAATCAATAATTCTTGATAAAGGATGTACAGTCTTGCAGTTCCACTCATTCACAGAATTGTCACGATTTTCAGAAGGAGAATCATAGACCACAAAGAAAAATTTTCACAATTTATGTAACAGTATGTCTGGCTCCATAGGGGCAAGACCATCACAGCAGCAGACAGTTTTTCAGATTTTTTTTTTTCTCCTCTTTTCCCAAAGCCTGTGAGTAGACCAAATCTGCCATTATCTGATTGTGGTGGTGTCCTATGGCCATAGACTGAACATCTTTAGAAGCATTCTCGTCTCATATGGTCTGCTCTAGCTCAATGGTAGCAGGGCACACTGCTGAATCTCAAACAGTCAGATCTAAGAATTCATTGCTCCCATGAATAGAAGCAAAGCTTATCTTAACTGGATAACATCAAACATGACCTTCACGAAAAGACAAAATTTTCATTCGAATCAAATGATTTTCAATGATATTGGGTTCATAGATCATGCGCATACATTGTCTTCGTTGAGTATCTTCTAACTTGCATGCCTGCACAAGAAAATTCTCTGAGCCAAAATTAGGAATCTTCCCACTGGTCTTTTTTCATTTTCTGTTAAGTAACTTGACATTCTGTTTTAAATAATGCAAGCACTCTTATACCCATTGAACTGATTCAGCATCTCCGTCAATTTATGCAGAGATAGATTTCTTTTCTTCCAACTGGTTTATACTGTATAATTTTTGGGGACAAGATTTTTGAAACAGTAACCTCCATTGCATACATTAATTTTGAGATTTACTTCATGTTGCTTTTTAGTTAGTTTTTAATTCTTTTTAAAGCATCTTGAATGAAGTCCTTGTCATCACATTGATTGATATTTATTTTTATCCATTAATACTATTTCATTGATCTTCAATCATATTATTTAGTATTTTTTTTGACTCTTTTTAAATGCACTGTCATAATAAGTCGTTCAATCATCATATGTAGTTTTTATATTTTATCTCTTTTTAAATGCACTTTGTATATGAAAGGTCTGTCAATCATCATTATCATTATTTTTTATCTCTTTTTAATGCACTTTTCATATGAAGGTCTGCAATCATTATATTATTAATTTTTATCTCTTTTAAATGCACTTTTGATATGAGGTCTGTCAATCATTATATTATATTTTTATCTCTTTTAATCACTTTTTGAGAAGTCTGTCATCATCAATATATTTTTTTTATCTCTTTTAAATGCACTTTGATATGAAGGTCTGTCAATCATCATTATTATTAATTTTTTTTTTTTATATAATGCACTTGATATGAAGTCTGTCAATATCATTATTATTATTTTTTAGTTTTTATCTCTTTTTTAAACTGCACTTTTAATATGAAGGTCTGTCAATCATTATTATTATTTTTTATTTTTATCTCTTTTTAAAATGCACTTTTGATAATAAAGGTCTGTCAATCATCATTATTATTATTTTTATTTTTATCTCTTTTAAATGCACTTTTCATATGAAGCTCTGTCAATCATCATTATATTAATTTTTTATTTTTATCTCTTTTTAAATGCACTTTTGATATGAGTCTGTCATCAATCATTATATTATTTTTTATTTTTATCTCTTTTTAAATGCACTTTTGAATGAAGTGCTGTCAATCATCATTATTATTTTTTTTTTTATCTCTTTAATGCACTTTTTATATGAAGTCTGTCAATCATCATTATTATTAATTTTATTTTTATCTCTTTTTAAATGCACTTTTGATATGAAGGCTGTCAATCATGCATTAATTATTTTTTTATTTATCTTCTTTTTAAATGCACTTTTGATATGAAGTCTGTCAATCATTATTATCATTAATTTTACCACTAGGCTTCATCTTCCTAATATACTGTTTATCATAACTCACTCGGTTATTGCTCTATGACAACAAGGAGCATTGTGCACCAGAAAAAGAAAAGATCTCCGTGAGACTTGAACTCGCACCTCTCTGCTAGAAAAGCCTTATTCTATTATTAGCTGTTTTCCAACTCAATTAAAAAAACATGTGAGGGGACCAAAAAGTCCAAACAACCAACATATCCTTCTAAATTGTAACAGACTTAAACATATCCACACTAATTACTATCAAGCAGAAACTGGAGGATCATCTTTAAGAATAACAAACCCTGAAACATTTTATATTTCTGAAAAAAAAAAAAAAGCAAGCCTTTTCAACAAGATATAACTGAATAATCCCATAGAAAACCACTATTTAAAGACTAAAATCCAAAATAACCTTTTTAGCATTAAATGACCACAGAGGTTGATATGCTGTTAAACAAAACAAACTCAAAACTATAAAGCCACTGAATACTTCTATCTCTAATGGTCAGCACTAGTTTATTATCATTGTTTTATGTTTTTATTAGGTATATCTCATACTGACCTTGACTATTTTCAATAAAAACTTTTTCTTCTCCAGAAAAATTAACAGTAAAATATTATACAAGCAAAAGGGATATCATCAAGTATTTTTATATCACTGAAACCAGTAAATAAACATATGAACATAGCTGTTCAACAAATAAGTACACCTTTATAAGCGTACTAGCAGCAGCTACCTGGCATCACCTGGGTAGAGTTTTTTTTTTTTTAAGTTAGCCTCAGATCCATTATTACTGAATCCAGAGTTAAATCCTCATAGGATGCCCATTTAAATCCCTATGTAAAAGATAGACCTTGCATTTATCCAGCTACTCTAAAAAGAAATGTCTACTACTAACTAAAATATTAATGAAAAAAAGCCATGCTGTATCATCTAAATTTTATATTTAATTATCTTCACGAATATAAATCAAATCTTTATTTTTGCTCAAAAACCAAGCCCTGGTGATATTTATGTGTATATATATTTACTTTGTCGTTAATTTGTTTTATTTTCGAAGTTCCCTCCACACATATATATACACACAACTGCCTTTAATATATGTATAGATGTCAGTCAACTTAATAACACTATGATAGGTAAATAATATGCTATTTTTAATTTTGTTTAACAGATTTTCAATGTTGTTTGGTTTAATAACAAATGATACTTTTCTGCTCAGTGAAGAAATGAATGCTGATGAGTTCATAATAAAGCACTAGAAAAAGATTTTTAAAGCCACACAGCATAAGTATATATGGATTTTAAGGCTTCCATATATAACTAGACTATTCTTTAGTAATTGATTATCTCCTTCAAAAAACAAACTATGGAATCTGATGTGTTTTATTGCTATTGAAATCTATTAATAATGGAGATTTGCTTCCAGTTTTTGTCTGTAACAAAAACTAGTCACTAGCTTAACTACATTACCCAAAATCGTCATAAATAGAATAAATACACTCAAAATTTGAACATGCAACAGTAGACAGTTTTCATTGTTTTTTAAAAAAAGTTTAATAAATACATGACTGGTATTATATATCTATATATAGTTTGTTTTATTGAATACATTATTAAAGTTTACATTTCAAATTGTTTTATGTTTTTTAATCCTTTAATGAACTTGATGATTTACTTACTTAGGGTACAAAACTCACTGACATTGAATTTTTAACTCCCACCCCTCAGGCAATATGTTTCAAAATCTATTTTTACATCGCCCGGAGGGGTTTTTTTAATATAAAATGAAGTATGCAAAAGAAGAAAATAGATTAAATATGAAGCAAAAAAAAAAATGAGAGTACAAATTTAGATATGTCATGTAGATATGTTACCCCTATCATCATGACATTCAGCCTTTGATTCCTTATCTGAATAAGAAATTAAAACTTTGATTTGGAATAATCTCTAGCACCCATATGATAAAAAGGGATTGGGGCCTGCCATAAGGGCAATAGGGTTGGGAAAAATCATATAGGTGCTAGGGCTTGACGTGGCCATCCGATTGATCAGAGGGGGCCTCTCCGACCACCCGTCTAGCCTAAGTAAGGTTTTAAGTGGAGTGTTGCATGTCATAGACTGCTCATCCACCAAGACTCCGTCCTTAAGCATCACGGGTCGCTACCCACGGCAAACAGGTGGCCTCATTGAGGGAGTCTTACCCCTCTACAGAGGTGCAGTCTAACGCCCCAGCTGACAGGGCGGGGATAATTATAAGAGAATTATACATAGATTTACTCTCAGTAATATCCTTATCTTGTTTTGCGTGATTTTTTTAATTTATTTTCAAACCATTTTTAATTTCTCTAAAATCTACATGGATGTCACAAATTTTCTCTGCTTTCTGCATAAAATGTCTTTCTTTCTAATTATAATTTTTAAGATATTAGAATGAACTTGTATTGATTCTTAAATGTCTTATTAAATCTTATTCACCAGACTCTACCTGAAGAGGATTGGTCAATGGACAAGCTTAATTAATTGTGTTAAACAAAAAACAAAAGACAATGAAAATATGTATAAAAACCGTAAATATATATATATATATATATATATATATATATATATATATATATAGATGTGAGGTATCCAAAACTTGGTAGTAAGGGATGATTCTTTATGTGATTTCTAAGACACACAGTATTATTATTGTATGATCCAGTATGAATAAATACAGTGAATCTTTAAATCACTACAGAGAGCTCAATGTATAATAAACTTTTTAGATTATATACAGAGCAATATCTATCTTTAAAAGGAAGGAAGAACTCAACACCGTTATTCCATAATAAATTTATTTCAACAAAAATTGGGGCCTTTATAAATCTAAGTTGATTTAATAAAGCTCCCCAGAATTCAGTCTCATTAGATGGGAAATAATTTTGGGGAGCTTTATTAAATCAACTTAGATTTATAAAGGCCCCAATTTTGGTCGAAATAAATTTATTATGGAATAATGGTGTTAAGTTTTTCCTTCCTTTCAAATATTTATCAACCCATCCACACAAGTAATATGCAACACAAGGTCAATTTCTTAAGCTGAGTTTAACAAGTTTGAATTCAGTTTTCCTTTTCCTAGACTAGTTGCCTAATCAAGTTTAAAGAGTCCAGTTAGCCATACTATTTACCCATAGCTGGAGGGAGAATATTTGGATGCATACCTTTTCCCATGAGTACAAGCATTATGTGAAATGCAAACATCTTTGTCCAGGATTTGAACTCCATTTCATACTATGATAACCATTACACCATATACCTCTATGGAAATTTTATGGTATTTTACATAACAACATGACCCTCCACCAAAAATAAAATCAAAAAAACAATGCAAATTTTTCACTGCAACCAATTTATGTATTAAACACCATTTAAATCTATTCATGAGACTGTACCTGAAGAAGATGGAGAATGGACAGGATAAATCTATATGTTCAAAACATAAACAAATTACAAGAAAATGGTTTGGTTTGTTTTGTTGTACGGCATATCAATCTCAGTGGGTCATTTAATGCCAATAAAGTTTTGAAATAAATCAATTCTAAATGGATAATACAATTTTTTTATAAATACATTTTTCTATTTAACCTATAGATGGGACCCTAACAGGTACTACCACTCCGGGTCACAGTGGACCAGGGAGCAATGGTGATTAAAGGGTGCTCCACATTCCCCAAACCTCCAAAACTGGAACCTCACCATTAGATAGAGTTTAACGTCATTCCCAGGACATGTAGACCCTCAGCCACCGCCTTCTAGCACCCATATGATAAAAAGGGGTTGGGGCTTGCCATAAGGGCAATAGGGTTGGGAAAATCATATAGGTGCTAGGGCTTGACGTGACCAGCCGATTGATCGGAGGGGGCCTCTCCGACCACCCGTCTGGCCCAAGATAGGGCCAAAGTGGAGTATTGCATGTCATGAACTGCTCATCCACCTGGGCTCTATCCTTAAGCATCACGGGTCGCCACCCACGGCCAATAGGTGGCCCCATTGGGGGAGTTTTACCCCTCTGCAGAGGTGCAGACGGTGCATTCTAACGCCTCACCGACAGGGCGGCAAGAAAATGGAAAGATATATCAAACATATATCAAGATATAAGACACACATGCCCACTCTCTCAAAAACTAAAAAGAAACAACAACAACAAAAAAAACAAAAAAAACAACACAAAGCAAACATTACACTACAACTGATGTGCTGGTATTATGTTTGGCTTCTGTCAAAATGGACATCTATAAAACTTGAATAAGTCACAGTGTACAGTAATCACTCAGATATCCTTACAAACTATGTGTCTTACAGGCTGACAAATATGATAAACTATAGTTTGCTCATTATCATTGTATCTGATAATAACAAATCTACCTTTTTATACACATTCACATGACAAATGATATAAACCTGAGATATTTCAGCAGACAATCTTGGCAATTGAGAAATTTCTTTTGGGTTACAGATCAAATGTTAAATTAAGTGTCAACCAACCAGACATAAGTTTTAACTCAAGTGCACCAACGAGAAGTGTTAAAACACTTGGCCAATCAAAATGCATTGATTTTTCTATTTACACATTAATTAATCCTTAATTTTAAAGTCCTATAATTAGCTGTGATCCTCAGTGGTGTATAATTTATTGCTGGCTTCTTGATATTTTTGGAGACAGCTAATTTATTTCTGTTGGCAAAATTAGCATTGCTATTTTCCTCAAAACATTGAGATGATAATAATAAAAACAAAGTAATAGCTAAGGTTAATCATTTCTCTTTTATTTTTAATTGAATTTTAAAGTCTTTGTAAAAATAGTTGATCAAATGTGTTTTGTATTTAGAAATAGCTAAATATCAAGCAGAAAACAAATTTTATTATAAAAGAAATAATAGATAAACAGGAAAGCATTGGTGATAAGAATGAGGTAAATTATTACCAAAATACACATCAATATTTTATGGTTTATTTATTGTTTATTTATTTAAATTACATTATTTCATTAAATAGAAAATCTACAGCATATTTCTATTTTCAACATTATGTTGCATAGGGCCAAAGTCAAGTTGTAGTAGTAGTAGTAGTCATCTAGTAGTAGTAGTAGTAGTCGTTAGTTCAGAAACAACATACACAAGTGATATAGTCACAAAGGGGTCTGTTTATTTATTTATAGGCTTGTGGGTTCTTTTTCAGGGAGAGAGAGAGAGAGAGAGAGAGAGAGAGAGAGAGAGAGAGAGAGAGTAGGGTCATATTATTCTATTGTAAATCATGTTTAGTACTACCATGAGAAACCCATACGGGGGAACTGGGAAAGCCCCGTCTGCCTCCCACAAAGCCTGGCCAAAAAAAGGATGATTTTTTCTCTTCTTCTGTTTCTCATCTCTGCAGAAACTAGAACTTCCGGTTTTATTTTTTAACTTTACTTCCAGGGTCATTGATCGGTCAATTGAGTTCCAAACTTTAACCTCTCTTTGTTCTTATTTCTTTTTCCTCTCTTTCTCCAGAAATCCAAATACCATTTTATTTTCAGTCCCCAAATTCCTCGTAGACCATAATAATTATGCTACAATTAAGTTCATTATTATTTTGATTTTTCTGACTGTAGTTTGTAGAAACATAAGTTTTTTCCACTGTATCCTCTTGCCTTTTTCAGGTATTCCTGACATTGTTAATAAATAAGATGCTAATTAAGATTAAATAATGATTATTTAACTCTTAACATCCTGTTGAGAATTTTCTAAGTCCACAGTCCAATTCCCATAACCATTTCTCAAAAATGGGAAAAAATCTCCATTTCATTCAAACTTACCTGTTATTTCCCTTACATTAAAGACTTCTTAATGTTTAATATCACATTTAAACAAAGGCTATCATTTGGGTAGATTAGTAAAATAAATGACTTCTGGCCAGGTGGAATGAGGTGGTATAGGACATTATGAGTTAATTACCATTGTGAATATAATGTAAATAACTAAGGGAATTGTGATGTTGAGGGTGATGAAATTTTGGTTACAGACACATAATCTCCATTATAATAAGATTTGTTCCTTTTTATTTTTAAATCTCTTTAATCATTTTGAATAGTTTGACTGTTGATCAAACAAAGCATCACAAATCTCATTTAAATAATGACCAACATTGAGGGTGTATACAGTACTTCTTGTAACAGCCTGAACAAAAAAAGATGACAGCCACTATAAAACAGTTAACAAATATTGAATTGCTATTGGTAATAATATTTTTACATGCCAAGGACAAAAATCCAAAAGAAATTCACCATAAACGTTTTGCTGTGAACATGTAATGAGCAGTATGTAGTTATTGGTTTGGTGTAGAGTGTTCACTAAGGGGTATACTAATCTTCTGTACAAGCATTGTGTAGGGCATACACATTCATCAATAAAAGAAGACAAGATATGTTGAAGCTATAATTCAAACAGGTAAACAGCACAAACACTCGGATATGGCTGTTGAACATGAACTTCCAAATCAGTGGTCCATGAAATTTTCAATGAGGCATTGGGAAATTGGAACACAATCTCATTGGCTCTCAAAGTAATTGACTGAAAAACATGTTCCAGGAAATGGGTTGATTGGTTTGGGATATTTACCACATCCACCACATAGTCCTGAATTGGCTCCTTCAAATTATCAACTGTTTGAAACACTCAAATGGCATTTATCCGGGAAGTGGTTCCATATAGATGTCACTGTTGTTGAAGAGGTAAAAAAAGGTGGTTCAAGTCACTTGATGCCATGTTTTGTAGGATATATATATATATATATATATATATATATATTTACCAAAACCTCTGCTCAAGCAGGATGCAACACTAAGTCAATTTCTTAAGTGGAGTTTAACAGATTTGAATACCAATTTTTCCTTCTCCTAGACTGGTTACTTAGCCAAGATTAAAAAAGCCCAGTTTCTCCTACTATTTACTCATAGCTGGAGGGAGAGTAGTTGGATGTGTATCTTTCTCAAGAGTACTAGCACTATATGAAATGCAAACACCCTCGTTCAGGATTTGAACTGAGGTCAACAAGTCCATTTCCCATGACCTGAATAGGGTATGTATGTGCTTGTGCACCGATAAGACAAGTGCATCAATCTCAATCGTTACTAAATAGATAAGTAGCATAGTAGTGCTGATAACATAGTGTTATATTCATATAGTAATAAACTTGATGGATGAGTAAATGTTTGTACTTTACATTTTGGACATTACTCTGAGGTCAAAAAACTATGCCCCTACATTTGTTTTCTATAAATATTATTTGGTACATTGACTTTTGTTTGTTTTTTCCATCCACATTTCTCTTCATTACACACCTATTGTATGTGATGTCTCCTTCATTACTAAGACATGGCAATTAAGACCTTTTGTGTTGGATGCATGTCTTCTTTGTAACAAGGTACAAATCAAAGATTTTGGCCCTTGGATACTTCCAATAGCATCAATTATCCGATGTCTGCTGAGAAAGTTTTTGCTTCAAATATCCAATATGCCCGCAAGTCTTCCACCTGGAAACATTCTCTTAGGAAACGGTGCCTCACTAGTTTGATCACTTGCAGCTACGGTTTGCTTGAGAGTGCCCTGGAGTGATACTTTGTTTTTAAAGTGTTCAGAATGAATAATCTTCAATGTAAATCAATTTTGACTTGAGTCCACCGGAGTTAGCCCTTTGAGCCTGTTATATGGGTTGCAAAAGGTTTAATGTTTTAGGTTATAAAGGTAGCTTGTTATTCCTGGTGTGTGTTCCTAGGGTTTGCTTTTAACCCCATCTTATTCGGTAGTCATGCCGAAAAGGACGGAATTCAAGGAAAGAAAAAGATAGAGAGACCAAGTTAGAGAGCAAACCCTATTTGAAGATTTAATAACATCCATTTGGCTGGGGGTTGATAAAAAGTACCCTGATCAAGACAAGAAGAACTTAGATCCATCAATTGGTTTTGTTTCTTTGTTTAATGGCATATCAATCTTTGTGAGTTATCTAATGCCAAATACATCTTTGTTCAAGAATTATTTTGGTGCTATTTAACTCATAGCTGGATGATAAGGAGGTTCATACCTTTCTCAAGGGTATTTCACTGAAAGTGAATAGAACAACTAGAGTTCAAACATACTCACTGCAATGTTGCAGTCCAGCACATTAGCCACTTCACCATGGGACTCCATTTGATTTCAGTTTGGTTTATTTTTAATGACATACCAACACCTTATGGGTTTTTAAATATCAAAATTTCATTCATTTGTAATTTTTTTATCATAATTATAACTATCTATATTTTCAATATTCTATTGCTATCATTTGTTGTTAAATCAAAGTTTTTCATAAGTATGCTTATCTAATTCAAATAATTTGCATACAATTATATGGCTTCAAATGATAATTCTTTGCTTCTCATTCAATTCAACAGCTTTGTCTAGGAATTGAACTCGAATCGACGAGTCCATTTTCCACGACTCTAACTAGCCCACGCGCCTCCATAATAATATAGGCTTATTTTATTATGATGCTAGAAAGGGTGTGTAGGTGTGTATGTATTGCATTAATACAGTAGACCTATATTTGAATTATCTGAATACATCACACATTCTTAAATAAATATCATATATATTATAAATACATATATTCACATAGAGGCATCAACATAGCTTATTTATGCATATATATTAAAAAAGAAAAAAGAATATTCTTCATTCAATCAGTATTATATATTTTTCTGCCTCTGGCAAGTTATGGACAATTCCACTTTTCTCAAATTCCCTCAATAAAGAAAAAAAAAATGCATTCAGAATGTGAAAAGAAAAGAAAATTAAGATTGACGTCTTAGCTAGAGCATACCTTCGTTAAACAATTATTACATATATTTCAATTCTTCTGAGAATTGTGATATAATGCAAATCTAATGAACACCTGATTCCATACTGCTGCCACCAGATGGCCTCTAAAGCTTCTCTTCATACAAACAAAATCACTGTAAATGGCCTTTGGGATATACAAACAATTGAATGCTGGGAAGAGAATATCAATTGCCCACAAAATTAGGTTATCTACATTAATGATGGCTGATAACAATATTGGAGTCATGATTATTTTTCAATAGCTATTTTTCTCATACTTAGTTGCCACCCTAATAAATGAGCAGCAGTTGTTTCCTGACTGAACACTATTTGATTTTGGCCATTTTTCTATGAGGCTCCTCAGCCCAGTATCAGGAAAAGTGTGCCATTGACCCACTTTTGGGGCATCCAGTGAGGATCGAACTTGCTATTCAGTAATAAAGAATCAATGAGACTAGCTTGCTAAGAATTACAACATGATGAGATGCTCAAGCAAGTTCTTAAGTAGGTATTTACCCAACCGGTTTGCTATGGGTAGGATGTGACACAAGGTCACAAGTATTGGGCATCCAGTGAGGATTGAACTAGCTATTCAATAATAATGGATCTGTGAGACTAGCTTGCTAACGATTACACCATGATGGGATGTCCTATAGCTAAATGTATGTTATTTCAGTACCCCAGTCAAAGCTGTAGTCATACCTAACATGGTAGTCAAAAATAAAATCTTTGATTGGAAAATGAAATATAAAATAAAATGAAATATAATAATCATATTAATATATAATAATAATAAAATAAAATGAAATAGTAATAAAATAATAAAATAAAATAAACTAATCCTATTAATATATAATAATAATAAAATAAAATAATAATAAGATAATAAAATAAAATAAGCTAATCCTTGATTGGAAAGAAAACTGGTAGTAATAAATCTGTGAGACTAGCTTGCTAACGATTACACCATGATGGGACGTCCTATAGCTAAATGTATGTTATTTCAGTACCACAGTCATAGCTGTAGTCATACCCCATGTCAAATATAACATCCTTGATTGCAAAGAAAGAAATCCAGTAGTTTTATCTATAATTGTTTTTTTTTGTTTTTTTTTTGCTTTTTGTGTAGATATCAACTCAATCATCTCACCTACAATTGATCTTCACCTGTGAAAATAAACAAGGTAATCAATCAAAACGATTATATAAAATACTACCACAAGGAATTTTGGAGAAATAAAAAAAAATATGGATGGTTATTTTGTATGGATATTTGAGTTATGTTCAGAGCATGAAGAAATAAACAAAATTGTATTATCTTCAAAAGATGGAACTTTCAAGTGAGAAGCAATACTTGAAACTTTTAACAACAGAACTTTTCCTTCAATCAATAATCTCTTGATAAAGGATGGTACAGTCTTGCAGTTCCACTCATTCACAGAATTGTCACGATTTTCAGGAAGGAGAATCATAGACCACAAAGAAAAATTTTTCACAATTTATGTAACAGTATGTCTGGCTCCATAGGGGCAAGACCATTCACAGCAGCAGACAGTTTTCAGATTTTTTTTTTTCTCCTCTTTTCCCAAAGCCTGTGAGTAGACCAAATCTGCCATTATTCTGATTGTTGGTGTCGTTCCTATTGGCCATAGACTGAACAAGTCTTTAGGAAGCATTCTGTCCTCAGTAGTGGTCTGCTCTAGCTCAATGGTAGCAGGGCACAGCTGCTGAATCTCAGAACAGAATTCAGAATCTAAGAATTCATTGCTCTCCATGAATAGAAGCAAAGCTATTGCTTATAACTGGGATAACATCAGACATGATCCTTCACACAAAGATCAATAATTTTCATTCGAATCAATGAGTGATTTCAATGATATTGGGTTCCATAGATCATGCGCTATTAGCATTGTTCTTTCGTTGGAGTATCTCTTCCTCAACTTGCATGCCTGGCACAGAAAATTCTCTGAGGCCAAATGTAAGGAATCTTCCCAGCTGGTCTGTTTTTCATTTTCATGTTAAGTAAATCTTGACCATTCTGTTTTAAAATAATGCAAAGTGCACTCTTATACCCATTGAACTGATTCAGCATCTCCGTCAATTATGCAAGATATATTTCTTTTTCTTCCAACTGGATTATACTGTTAGCTAATTTTTGGGGCACTGAAGATTCATTTGGCAAACAGTACCTTCCCATTGAATATATTATTTTTGACATATTACTATCATGTTTCCGGGTGTTTTTAGATTTATTTTTATCTCTTTTTAAATGCACTCTTGATATAAAGGTCTGTCAATCATCATTATTATTAATTTTTTATTTTTATCTCTTTTTAAATGCACTTTTCATATGAAGGTCTGTCAATCATCATTATCAATTTTTATTTTTATCTCTTTTTAAATGCACTTTTCATATGAAGGTCTGTCAATCATCATTATTATTATTTTTTATTTTTATCTCTTTTTAAATGCACTTTTGATATGAAGGTCTGTCAATCATCATTATTATTATTTTTTATTTTTATCTCTTTAAATGCACTTTTGATATGAAGGTCTGTCAATCATCATTATTATTAATTTTTATTTCTTTTTAAATGCACTTTTGATATGAAGGTCTGTCAATCATCATTATTATTATTTTTTAGTTTTATCTCTTTTTAAATGCACTTTTCATATGAAGGTCTGTCAATCATCATTATTATTATTTTTATTTTTATCTCTTTTTAAATGCACTTTTGATATGAAGGTCTGTCAATCATCATTATTATTATTTTTTATTTTTATCTCTTTTTAAATGCACTTTTCATATGAAGCTCTGTCAATCATCATTATTATTAATTTTTATTTTTATCTCTTTTTAAATGCACTTTTGATATGAAGGTCTGTCAATCATCATTATTATTTTTTATTTTTATCTCTTTTTAAATGCACTTTTGATATGAAGGTCTGTCAATCATCATTATTATTTTTTATTTTTATCTCTTTTTAAATGCACTTTTGATATGAAGGTCTGTCAATCATCATTATTATTTTTATTTTTATCTCTTTTTAAATGCACTTTTGATATGAAGGTCTGTCAATCATCATTATTATTATTTTTATTTTTATCTCTTTTTAAATGCACTTTTGATATGAAGGTCTGTCAATCATTATTATCATTAATTTTTACCACTAGGCTTCATCTTCCTAATTATAGTTCCTGTTTATCATAACTCACTCTGGTTATTGCTACTATGACAACAAGGAGCATTGTGCACCAGAATAAAGAATAAGATCTCCGTGAGACTTGAACTCGCACCTCTCTGCTTTAGAAAAGCCTTATTCTATGTATTAGCTGTTTTACCAACTCAATTAAAAAAACATGGAGGGTAACACAAAAGTCCAAACAACCAAACATATCCTTCTAAATTGTAACAGACTTAAACATATCCACACTAATTACTATCAAGCAAGAAACCTGAGGGACATCTTTAAGAATACAAACCCTGAAAACATTTTTAATTTTCTGAAAAAAAAAAAAAAGCAACCTTTTCAACAAGATATAACTGAATATCGCCATAGAACCACTACTTTAAAGACTAAAATCCAAAATAACCTTTTTAGCATTAAATGACCCACAGAGGTTGATATGCTGTTAAACAAAACAAACTCAAAACTATAAAGCCACTGAATACTTCTATCTCTAATTGGTCAGCACTATGTTTATTATCATTGTTTTATTGTTTTTTATTAGGTATATCTCATACTGACCTGACTATTTTCAATAAAAACTTTTCTTCTCCAGAAAAATTACCAGTAAAATATTATACAAGCAAAAGGGATATCATCAAGTATTTTTTATTATCACTGAAACTCAGTAATAAAACATATGAACATAGCTGTCAACAAATAAGTACACCTTATATAGGTACTAGCAGCAGCTACCTGGCATCACCTGGGTAGAGTTTTTTTTTTTTTAAGTTAGTCCTGCAGATCCATTATTACTGAATCCAGAGTTAAATCCTCATAGGATGCCCCATTTAAATCCCTATGTAAAAGATAGACCTTGCATTTATCCAGCTACTCTAAAAAGAAATGTCTACTATCTAAAATATTAAATGAAAAAAAATCCATGCTGTTATCATCTAAATTTTATATTTTAATTATCTTCACGAATATAAATCAAATCTTTTATTTTTGCTCAAAAACCAAGCCCTGGTGATATTTAATGTGTATATATATTTACTTTGTCGTTAATTGTTTTATTTTCGAAGTTCCCTCCACACATATATATACACACAACTGCCCTTTATATATGTATAGATGTCAGTCAACTTATAACACTATGATAGTGTAATATATTAATGCTATTTTTAATTTTGTTTACAGATTTTCAATGTTGTTTGGTTTAATAACAAATGATACTTTTCTGCTCAGGTGAAGAAATGAATGCTGATGAGTTCATAATAAAGCACTAGAAAAAAGATTTTTAAAGCCAACACAGCATAAGTATATATGGATTTTAAGGCCTTCCATATATAACTAGACTATTTCTTTAGTAATTGATTATCTCCTTCAAAAAACAAACTATGGAATCTGATGTGTTTTATTGCTATTGAAATCTATTAATAATGGAGATTTGCTTCCAGTTTTTGTCTGTAACAAAAACTATGTCACTGCTTACATTACATTACCCAAAATCGTCATAAATAGAATAAATACACTCAAAATTTGAACATGCAACAGTAGACAGTTTTCATTGTTTTTTAAAACAAGTTTTAATAAATACATGACTGGTATTATATATCTATATATAGTTTGTTTTATTTTAATACATATTTAAAGTTTACATTTCAAATTGTTTTATTTTTTAATCCTTTAATGAACTTGATGATTTTACTTACTTAGGGTACAAACTCACTGACATTGAATTTTTAACTCCCACCCCTCAGGCAATATGTTTCAAAAATCTATTTTTACATCGCCCGGAGGGTGTTTTTTAATATAAACATGAAGTATGCAAAAGAAGAAAATAGATTAAATATGAAGCAAAAAAAAATGAGAGTACAAATTTAGATATGTCATGTAGATATGTTACCCCTATCATCATGACATTCAGCCTTTTGAATTCTTATCTGATCAGAAATTTTATACTGATTTGTGATATATCCGGGTTAAGGGATATATTATGAAGTTGGTATTTAGTATATTATCACAGTAGTAGTTGGTGTGATGAATAGCAAATCGTCTTCCGAGCAGTCGTGGTGTAGTCTGGCGACTAAGTTTAGGGTTGTAGGCTTAGGCGCTGGTACCAACACAGTGTCAGTGTGAGAGGGTACCAAGGTATTTACATATTCATTACATCAATTTGCTAATGGTAGAAATAAACAAACAATTCCTAAAAGGTATTTGTGACCAAATTTTAAACAAAATTTCTGAGAAGACTTTTAAATGTTGTTAACAAATGTGAGGTGATAAAGTTTACCTAAATCTGAAAATTGAAATATTTTTGCAAGCAAAGTTAATAACTAGAGAAAATAAATCTACAAGAATCCATAGTATAATTTTATTTATTTTACATCTATAAATTTCAAGTTATTTATACAGTAACCGAGTTTTTCTTCAAATATTTTCTGATAAGTTTTGATAAATAAATGAGATAAAAATATCCACAGGCACACGGTTTAATGGTTATGATTATAGGAAGTGGAGTTGATGCGCCGAATTCAAATCCTGGTTAAGACTGTTAAAATTAATTTTAAGATAGAGGGGAGCAGGTAGTGGCATAGCTACCGTGGGCCAGTAATGGACTTACCCTTCCAAGAACCTCTCTCTCCAGTAGGATTTTTTGTTGGAACATCAGGGGAAAAAGAGTTTGTAATTTGTTACTACTGTGTAGTGAAATCTGTTCAGGCTAACATTTCTTTTTGCGGAAAGAGTTTGTAACTCATAACTACAGTATAGTAAAATTTTGTATTTTACTTGACTGTTGTGCGAGCCAATGTTTTTTTTTTTCAAAGTTTCAGTTGCCGAGGTTGCTCTGTTGCAAGCTGTGCCTGTGTAATTTGTTGCAATTTGCAGCTACCTTTCTGTACTTGGTTGACCACGGGTAAACCCTGTTAACAGTTATTGTGAGAATTCGCAATAAGACATTTTGCATTGTATTTCATGCTAATACTCTTGGGAACAGCATTAATCCTTTTCTTCTCATTGCTACAGGTAAATAGTAGGACAGACTAGGCTCTTTTGCATTAGGTTGGGTTTCTTTGTTTAATGGCATATCAAACTTTGTGGTTTATTTTCTGCCTAAGCCATTCTTTCAAAATAACAGTCATGGTATTACTTAACCCATAGCTTGAGGGGCAATCAAGGATTCATAATTTTCTCAAAGGTGTTAGTCTGGAAAATTTAAATACAGTAAATTTTAAATAGATTTTTAAAAAAATTGAAATATATCACTAAATAGGACTGAGCCTATTCTAGTAGTGACCACCCCAAGCAGAGATGTAAGAGGTTTGAATTCAGAGTTTTCCTTCTCTTAGACTATATATATTTAAGTTTTGTTTTGTTTCTTTGTTTAATGGCATATCAACCTTTATGTGTTATTTAATGCCAAAACCATCCTTGTAAAAAGAAAAAAGTAGTGGTACTATATAACTCATAACCGGAGAGGATAGAGGATTCAAACCTTTTCCTAGGTTATTATTTAGAATTCTGAATTTTCCTTCTGCTAGACTGGTTGCCTAACCCAGGTTAAAGAGCCCTGTCTGTCCTTCTTTGTAACTCATAACCGGAGAGGATAGAGGATTCAAACCTTTTCCTAGGTTATTACACTACGACTGAAAGTTTATGTAATAGCGCGAAAGGAGTAAAACTTACTACGATATCACAGTCCAGCACATTAACCAATTTGGCATGAAGACTTCCTTCACAAGAAAACCAGTTAAGGAGGAAAGACTATGAATTCTATGACTGGGCTCCACAGTTGCCACCAACAACAGACTCGATTGCAGAGCTTGATCTCCAAATGTCAAATGCTTCCAAAGCATTTGGCTGGCTAAAGAAATGAGTCTTGCTTGACAGAGACCTAAATGTGTAGTATACTGCGCCATAATTCTCTCAACCCTCCTGTATGGTGCAGAAGCCTGGACGGTATACAAAGCAGATACCCACAGACTACATGTCTACATGATGCATCACTTGCACAGTAGAGTGGTGGCAGTATGTTTCAAAGATAATCTGTGGCACACTAGTGCTCTATCCTTCAACCATCAGCTCATGAAAAATGTGTGGCTGATTCTGCACAAGCGATCATTGTAAACAAATCACCTGTGTAAACAGTCTAGTGGTTAACTTCTTGAAATGAACACTTGGGCACTCATACATTGTGCACAGCATGAGAGCCTTTAATATCCTCAGGCTGCATACATTAAATAGTAATTCATCATGGCTAGTTGTATAAGTACACAGTAACACTGTCATTAGTGACTAATGAACTAGCAAAATTCTCTAATAAGCATATTACCTATGTGGTGTAATAAACATTTTGAGATTGACCCTGTTGTGAACAAACTAAGCACGGAAGGAAATGGGCTGTAATTGTCGCAAGTCAATATGCCATGTAGTGCTCTGCTGTGAACATTTGGATCTGTGGTTCAACTCAGTTGGTAGAGCATCTGCCTTGAAACCACAAGGTTCTGGGTTTGATACCGGCCTTCACCAACAGTGCATGAGTAGCACAGCTTGGATCGGTGTGGTAAAGTTGGAAACTGATGATAGGGGTGGTGCTCCAACTCAGATGCAAAAAAAAATCTCCCTGGTCTAGGAAAAGAGGATTAACTCCCTCACTGTCTGCCTAATCTTATTATAATGGAGATTGTGTGTTTGTCTTTCTGTAACCGAAACTATATCACTACTCAAGTCACAATTCCCTTAGTTATTTACGTCACATTCTCCATGAATTTATTTTTACTTAAACCTCAATTATTAATAAAATTATTTTACGTTATTAATACTGTTGGTCTTATCTACATATTGTAAGATGTAATTGTATTTAAATATACAGCAAAATAGCGATTTACAGTGTGAACGGGAAGTCTAATTTGCATATTGATATTAAAAATTTGATTTTAATAAATATGCGCTTGATAATATTGATTTCTAATTCTTTGGCTTTATCTTAATGAATATGATAAAAAAATCTATTCAATAAATCTTTAAAGATATCCATTAACTAGAAGAAATAACTGTAATTTACTTATTTACTTCCTAATTTAACTATTTAGTTAAATTAGGAAAATTTAGCAATGAAATACATGAGTGATAGAAGAGTAAGTTTCAATTGTTCTATGTTTTTTATTATTCACCCCCTCTATTTCAAATCTTTTTATCTGCATTCTTATTTAATTTCATTTGTCTTTCTAATTTGATTGGACATTTTATTACATTAAAACATAAATACTTGCACCCAGAGGGTGCATATATTTGCTAGTAACAATAATAGGCCACTGCTGACTTTACTATTTTTGCATTTCTGTGAATATGTTCAATTGATCACTTGTGATTTTTTGGATGGACCTCAAATTTGAATGGAGATAAAATTCTGTTAAAACTCAGGAAAAAAATAAGCCTATGTCAATGAAGCCTAAATAAAATGCTTCAATGGTAAAATATCATTATGGGTATGATAGGATTTCAGAGAAACCCTTGCAAATTACTACCCCTGAAAATGTCAAAAAATGTATTTACTCAGGTTAGGCTTTCCATGCTGCATTCTACTGTATGATTATGAGTAATCTGAGAAAACATTTAGTGTAAAGAAATTGACCTGTGGCTCAATGAAAACTGAGTACTCCACAATAAAAACGCATCCATTTGTAGTAGAGCTTTGAATACACCAAATTGTATCCCTTGCAGAGGAACTAAAACCCTATGAAAGAGGTGTCTTGGGTAGTTTACTAAACATAATCTGGTTGTAATGTTCAGTTCTGATGCTAATATAGTACTAATTATCTAAAGAAAATTAAATGGTTTAAATCAACTCTTCCTACTTAGTAATATATATATATATGTGTGTGTGTGTGTATGTATATGCATATATATGCTTTTGTATGTGGGTTTAAGGTGTTATGACAAATTAATACCTGTAATAAACGAGAAACATTTCTTCAAAGATGTTGCCTTTTATTGTCATTTTCACATGTCTCATCCATGGCTCAAATAGATCTGTTTGAAAATTCTTAGTATGAGATAAGAATATTTCAAAACAGTATTAAATAGTACACATACACAATATAATATCTATATGGGCAAGATGAATATACTAGTCAATATGACATGAAATAATCATTAAGTTTACAAGTTTATTCGACTAGGAACCACAAGTTTCTGGGTTAGATACTGAGTGTATGAGTAGCACAGAGATCTGTGCAGTAAAATTTGGAGCTGACGGTATGTATGGTGTTCCACCTCAGATACAAATACAGACTCCTAGGTCTAGCACTAGCAAAAAGCGGATATACTCCCTCGGTGCCCAGTTTCTACTGACAATAGGCCACTCTGCCAAGTTTACTTATACATTTAATTCAAGAAAAATAAATTTATATTTCAATTTATATCTACCATTTGTCTTACCCAAAACTACTGTACAAATTATGGTTTGTAATTTCTGGGTCTATTCCAAAATAAAAGACACCAATTTTGTTATTCCTTTTATTTGTTCTGTTGGGGGATTATCAATTAAAGCCTTAAAGTGATTTTCATTTACTTCATTGTGAATCATTAAGTGGAAACACTAGTTTGAATATTTGTATCTTTCAGGATTAAATGTTGGCTGAAATTCTGACAGTTCACCAATTATTTAGACCAATGTTACTTAAAATAATTTACTAAGCTTTGCTTAAATGTGGCAAAAGGTCTGCATGTATAAGGCACCCAGTTAGAGTCAAACTCACTAGTAATGGCTTGCTAGTCGAGTTTGCTAACCATTTCACCACACTCACATTACATGATGTATATATGTTATGATAATATTAAACTGGAAACTGACCATGTTGGTTGACAGTCTTTCGTCTACGAGAGATGATGGAGTAGTGTCAAGATTTTTTTTGTTTGTGTTTTTTTGTCTAGTAATGTCAAGGTTTTTTTTGTTAACTTGAACTACATAGCCTAGGCGGGTTCATATGGAGGATAAACTATTGCCCATGCAGCAAATTTCCCCACTCCACACTGCCACTGTGATCCAAAAGAAATGTAAGGGACCAATGCAGTTCGGCAATGGTAGTGTTGCAGGAGTTAATGTACAATCAGTCAATGACTTGTATACCAGGACTGGTTAAAGTGACAGTACGATACCAGTTTTATTTATTATTTCCGTTTGCTTTATTTTTTCTTTTATCTGTCTATTTTCTTTTATATTTATATTCTTATGAAAAATTAGTCTTAGACAAAAGTATAGTGGATATTTTATTGAACTTTAGTCTTTGCTGGTCTCCACCAATTTTCCTTTATGAAAGAATACGCCCTTGGTTATTGTACCAACTAACATACAGAATCTTATATATATATATATATATATAAATGCAACGCTCTTCTATATAAGGAATGGCCTTTACACACAAAGCGATGTGTGTATTAAAACAAAATCCCCTTCCCCTTCCCATTCTGTAAATGAAGACAACCTAATGGTTAAGGTGCCGGACTGACACCCAAACGATCGGATTTCAATTCCGGCTGTAGGTAGCTTACAAAATGTCTAGCCGCACTGAAGAGACTTGATAAGTCGAAACACGTGTCTGTGGATGATCCTATATATATATATAATATATATTATATATATATATATATATTCTTAAAATTGCACACTAAATTCCCACAATTTCATAATATTAGATTTGTAAAAAAAGGAATACTCAATTCAAACTTAGTGTTTTTGTCAGAAACTTTGCTTACAATTAATAATTTCCCAAATGATTGACCCTTGCCAATGAACAAATAAAAATAGAGGGATATGAATATTAAAGCAGTAAGCATAATTACTACAGTTCTTGGAACAGTCTCAAAATGTTTTTCCAAAAAAGATTCAAAGAACATGAAATCCAAAGAATTGAAATTTAGATAGCAGACTGACTAGTTCTAATGGATTGTACAGCTTAGTTGTCAGTTGATCTTTACATAATATCAATTGATAAAACAGGAGGGAAAATTCAATAACTACAAGTAAACTTGCCATTATTTTACAATTGAAACTTTACGGTATAGAAGAACAAGTACTGACAACTGTTGGTTAATTAACCTAATCGATTCAATACATTATTTTAATACTGAGTTGCTTATCTTTGCAAGAGAAGGACTTGATTATAACATTTAAGAATCAATGGTGCTAATATTTTCAAGATAACGATATTGCAACTTTTCTTGGGGGAATATTAAACACTTAAAAATTCAACTTTAAAAAAAATTTAATTTTAATTGCGTTAACAGTGTGATATATTTCTTAACTTTGCTAATTTACATGATGCATATTTATGTCATATCTCTAAAACTTAAGAAAAATATGCATATCAGTGTTATATATATATATATTGGTTCTTTATACAGATAATTGAAAGCACACCAAAGTTGTTCACACTTATCAACTATGAGCTGTTTGTTATTTTGTAGACATTTTTGGAATTACTTTTGCTTGAAAAGTGGCCAGCAGAGACGAAAGTTATTTCTGGGAGATAACTCACAACAAAATTTTAGAAGAACAAAAAATAACCTAAAACAAAATTGCTGAAATATTTGGAGACATGGATGGTTACAGTCATAGAAAATAGATCCTGGTGTGACACAATAACTAATGATGTGGAAACATAATGGTGGTTTGAGTCATTAGTTAGGGAAAATTTTGAGTATAGGTAACGGAAAAGTTTGAGGGATGATGTCAGAGGAGACATGTGGCATTGTTTTTGATTGGAAGAGATATGATGATATGGTAAAGGGGAGAAAGGAAGAGTAAGAGGTGATAGTTTAGGGAGATTGAGTTTGGCCATCAAAGGGTGAAGACAAGCTGAGGCCTGGTCTGCCTCGTGCGGTGATCATGGGTAAAGATAAAATAAAAACTACTTGATCAAGTAAGAAAAAGATTGTCTTTGTAATTCATTTAATTCAAACAAGCAAAACACTTAGTCAGAAGAAACAGCTCTTAGAAGAACTCAACTCCTTTAGTTAGAATTCAACCCAACTAAGCAACAAGATGGCCGCTGGAGGAGATGCTAGAAGGATCAACAAGAAAGCAAGTAAGATCCCCTAATCTCTCTCTCCCTGACCTCATACGTTCACAGTGGGTGCCATGCTGGGATACTACGTATCACATGGGGTATGTGAACCTTATAGTTTCACTCTGGATAAAGCTGTTGAAGATCTCCTTAATGCTATGCATTTAGAAAAGACATGCATCTATCTCATCTCTCTTCAGCTATGGGTGAATTAGATAATAAAGCAGGCTGGGTAATCTAGACTTGTTGCTTGATAAACCAGTTGAGGAGAAGGAAAACTAAATTCAAACCAGGGGTGATGGGGCAATCAACTCCACCACATAAAACCTAATTACTAAAGAAACTGCTGTACCATCCATGGTTTGATATGACTGAATTTGTCTATCTTTATTTATACACGCACACACACACACACATATATATATATATATATATATATATATATATATATTGGAGGTGCATGGTGTAATGGTTAGAGTCATAGGAAATGGACTCATCGACCAGAGTTCAAATCCTGGATGAAGCTGTTTGTATTTCACATGGTGCTAATACCCTTGGGAAAGGTATGAATCCAACTACTCTCCTCCACCTATGGGCAAGTAGTAGGGAAAACTGGGTTCTTTAACCATGGCTAGGTAACCAGTCTATGAGAAGGAAAACTATGAATTCAAACCTTTTAAACTCGACTTAAGAAATTGACCTTGTGTCACATTATGCTTGTGCAGGGGGATTGTTCTACCTCATATATATATATATATATATATATATATATATATATATGTATACACATTGTATAAAATCAAGTGATACAACTGCCATTAGTCATTTCAAAAGTAAATAGCAATAATAATAATTAAAATGATAAGTACCCAGTACTGGGGGGTGAATACAACAATATTACTAAATGAACAGACTTGTCCCTCTACACTCGGAGTTTCAGGACAATAACGTCAGGTGGCAATTCCATATATATATATATATATATATATATCATCAGGTCATGCTGACAGCACAGATACCCATGACTGTCTCTCACCACCAGTCTCTATCGATCATTGCCCATGGCAGATCTAGAATCCTTACAGAGCTTATTGAAGTAAGTTTTTGCAGATCATCCTACACTGGTGTGTCCTTGTGTAGGTGTCCACAGGAAAACATCACTTATATAAGTGTTCATTGCTAGTAATACACAAATGATATCATGCTATATTTTTTCTTGAAACTATCTTTTCCTGATCCCTACAAAGGCTACAAGTTCTTTTATTAAAACTTGCCAATGACATGTATGAGATGGAGTGTGCATGTTACATAAAACAAGGTTCAATAACATTCCAGAATAGGAATGCTTAAAAGGTACATGGTTAATCAAATAAAAAAACAAGCAACAAAGATAAGAAAATTAGTTACAACAAATCACAATAAGCCCATCTAATAAAAATCAGTCAAGTTATGTTAACATGGTCAAATAAAGTTTCCATTTTCATCTATTTCCATTTTTTTTACTTAGATATTTCTAAAGTTATTCTATTCAATAAATCAAGTTTCTGGAATTTCTTTTTCAATTAAAAAAAACAACAAATTCTGTTAATATATCTTAAAATGGTTGATTGATAAGTATTATATCCAACTAAATGTAGCTAAAAAAAAAGTTTACACATATATTCTAAACAAGCACCCCATAAGAAATAAGTTAACATCAAACCATGCAGAAACCTGTGATTGATGAAATCAAGCACTAAGTTAAGTAGTGATGCCTGTGCTGGACTTAACTATAAGCAAAAAAGCCTTATTTAAAACTTATTAGAAAATAATTTATTATTAGATTTATTCTTTGATACTAATTCCTTATATATTTGCTCTGTGACTCTAACATTAAGAGCACACATTGAGCTCTCAAACTGCGACAGGTTTTTTAAATAAAACTTGTGTCGTAAGGAAGATTTCTTCTCTGGACTTTTGGATTATATATATATATATATATATATATATATTATATATAAAGTCAAATCCCACTGAAAGTACTGGTTCCACTTACATCACTGAACTTAAGCAGCATTGAGCTTGTTCAATACTTAATTGAGTGAGCACTTAAGCAACAGCAGGTATTGTAAGCAACCTAAATCCCTTGTTTATCAAAAATTACTTTATTGGGCATTAAATGACCTGGAAAGAGTTGATATTACATGAAATAAAACACACACACATATATATCTTTCTTTATCATTAACATTAATATAGAAATAATCTTGTTAGTAAAGGATCTCAAATTTCATATAACTTTGGGTCTAAGCAGGTGATGAGGCTGTCAGTACATAGGTGGATGACCATTTAATAACAGCAGGTGCTGCAAACAATTTGAAGCCTATGTGCTAGACTAAGCCAATGACAACATGCCTTAATAAATAGGAAGTGTATAAATTCTTGTTTGAATGTGCTCAGTGTCAGTAAAAATAATTGTCCAATGCATTTTCATAGTAAAAATCATTGTCCAATGCATTTTCATAGTAAAAATCATTGTCCAATGCATTTTCATAGTAAAAATCATTGTCCAATGCATTTTCAATGCAAAAATCATTGTCCAATGCATTTTCAATAAAAACCATTGTCCAATGCATTTTCAATGCAAAAACCATTGTCCAATGCATTTTCAATGCAAAAACCATTGTCCAATGCATTTTCAATGCAAAAACCATTGTCCAATGCAAAAACCATTGTCCATTAGGTTTTTATTGTAAAATTAGTTTCTAATGCATTTTTATAGTAAAAAAATCATTGTCCAATGCATTTTAATAGTAAAAAATTATTGTCCAATGCATTTTTATAGTAAAAAATCATTGTCCAATGCATTTTTATAGTAAAAAAATCATTGTCCAATGCATTTTTATAGTAAAAACATCATTGTCCAATGCATTTTTATAGTAAAAACATCATTGTCCAATGCATTTTTTATAGTAAAAAAATCATTGTCCAATGCATTTTTATAGTAAAAAATCATGGTCCAAATTCTCTCAGAATATTGAAATTCAAAATACTTTTTTTTTTTTCAATTCAGAAAATTATTTTCACAATTTTTGGAACATAAAAGAAATCAGTCACATGTAATTTTTGCTAAAGTGAATACCACAAAAAAAGATAAATTGGTTGAATTTTTCTAATAATCCTAACAACAAAACGTCAGAATCTTCACTCATTTCCTTTTCATTCCTTCCATTTGGTGTTGAAGACTCTCATTCTTTCACTCTCTCCAAGATTTTACCATTTGCCAACACCAATAATAACAATTTTCTGTTTCATACAGACTAATTTTAATAAATAGGAATATCTTTTCCAGTAATTAAAAAAATCTCCAGCTAATTTTAAAGCAGCTAATCACATTTTAACACTATCTACTTCAGAAAGGAATATGAAAATAATCCTATCATCCGACTGTTATTGAAAATCAAGACATATTTAAACAACATTCCACACAGCCATGACCTTCTTTTTAAAACTCAACTAAATTATAATTTTCAATTGAGACACAGTAAGTAATACATCTCAATAATTTTGAGGAAACTATTTTCATTTCTTTAAAATTACTAGCAAATATATGCACCCTCCGGGTGCAAGTATTTAAGTTTTAATGTAATAAAATATTGTATTAAATTAGAAAGGCTAAAGAAACTAAATAAGAATACAGATAAAAAGATTTGCAACAGAGGGAGTATAATAAAAGATTTGAAACAGAGGGAGTATAAAAATGGAACAACTGAAACTTACTCTTCCATCACTCTGGTCTTTCATTGTTATTTTTTCTAATTTAAGTATTTAGTTATAAGAGGAAGTAAACAATAAAATGACAGTTATTTTATCTTGTTAATGGATTTCATTTAAGATTCATTGAAGAGATTTTTGCTTATATTCATTAAAATAAAACCAAACAGTTAGAAATCAATAATACTAAGCACATATTTATTAAATTCGATTTTTTAATATTAATATGCAAATTAGCCTTCCCGTTCACACTGTAAACCGCTATTTTGTTGTATATATAAATATAATTGCATGTTGTCAATATGTAGACATAGTTAACAGTATTAATAATGTAAGACAATTTTATTAATAATTGAGGTTAAATAAAAATAAAATCATGGAGAATGTGATGTCTATAACTAAGAGAATTGTGACTTGAGTAGGAATATAGTTTCGGTTACAGACAGAAAAACACACAATTTCCATTATAATAAGATATTATTAAATATTCATGCAATGAAGCATAATCAATAAATATAATAGTTGGAATTTGAAATTCTACAAAGAATGTCTTCAAGATAAAAGATGAACATAGTTCTGTGTTAATATTGGTTGAGTCTAATGAATATATTTTATTATAATAAGTCTGCCCTACAATGTACCCATAACTTGAGTGAGAATAATTGGATGTTAAGTGGGGAGCTGATGTTAGATGTGGCACTCCATCTCAGGTGCAAAAATAATCTCTCTAGAGCTAGTGAAAAGGTGATGTCCGGCTGATATTGACAATAGGCCACTCACCAACATTACTTTACTATGGTGATATGGCAACTAGTTAATGTCTGCACAATATATATAAAATTGTTCTGCAGTCTGATAATTCTAATAGGAGAATCAAAGCAACAACAGTAACCAATTTCTTAATTTATTGTAAAGTTGTAATCAAAGACATTTGGTCAGTTGAGCTAAAGGTATATTTTTCATTGAGTTTTTTTAAACCTTTTACTATTTTCCAAAATGGAGCCTTGCATTCTTTTCCTTCTTCAGATCTGTGACCTGTGACCAAATTTCCAAGCCTATATATGCATATCGAGTACAGGCTTTCTCCATCTCCAAATCAGCTACACAGCCTAACACTTCTATTTTGTGTTTTTAAAGATGAATGTTTAGATTATGTCACCTGTCATCAGGTAAACCTTGAATATCTGTCCTAATTGAACAAACCATATTTAGAAAACTTTAGCAGCAAGCAACATTACCTTGTCTTTGAATAAACATGAAAACATTCTATTTTCAGTAATTTTCTTTACAAGGAGATATGAACACAAGTTGGTATTTACTTTGCTTAATTTAGTGCAAGAGCAGAAGTATGGGAGGCCCAGTGAGATTAAAAATCCACTAAAAAAGGTCTGGGTACCAAGCTCACTGACCATTATTCTACAATGAGCCACCCCACTGACCAAAAAATACTTAGCAACAAACAGGTTATTGCTCTAACTTTATTAGTTTCACTACCTCGGTAATCTCGAAGACTTTTTGAATATACTATTCAGGGAACAAATGTAACCTCTTGAGAAGCTTTTGTCAATAAAATGACAATACAATTTGCCCAGTAAATTTCCTTTCTTTTATAGACACTGATGAGAAAGGACAAGAAAGATAAAACAGAAATCAATCACAGGTCTATTGTTGGCTTTCGTAAAACATTTTGGGGAAAATAAAAAAGGCAAGACTTTAAATTGGAAAAGGTAAGACATTTTAGCTGATGCTTCTCTCAAGGAAACTTATACAATCCTGAATGTGCAAAGGTATTGGGATTTTCTTTTAATACATCACTATAATCAATCACCTTAAAAATATTTTGTTCTTTTCTGTCTCAGAGGGAGAAAAACTGAGACAAGTTCTATTAAAACATGGCTATGAATTCAGAGACATTTTTGGCTTCATACATGTTTTAAAGAAGAGTTTTATTCATTTAAGCAAATCAGACAGGCTGCATTTTTAGTTAATGTTGATAGACATCTATATTGAAATTACTCATAATTATTGATATCAATATCTTATGGTGCATAATTTACTCCTCTCTCTTACATGATTATCAATTTACACATCATATATATATATATATATATATATATATTAGCTCAGTCAGTAGAGCGTTTGGCTAGAAACCACAAGCTTCCTAGTTAAATACCGGCCCTCGCCAATATCTGTGTGGTAAAGTAAGGAGCTGATGGTAGGTGGGGCGCCCCACCTCAGATGCAAAAATAATCTCCTTGGTCTAGTGCTAGTGAAAAGGGGATAGAGTCCCTCGCTAATTGGCTGATACCAACATTAGGCCACCCTGACAACTTTACTTATATATATATATATATATATATATATATATACACACACACACACACACAAGAGTCATGTATTAAATGAGAGGAATTTTTTTGGAAAAAGCAAAATACATTTTTTGTTTTAAATTTTTTCTATAAATGTTCACTCTTCATTGTTTTAAATAGCAAAAAGTATTTCAATCTCACAAAAGTATTTGTTTTGAGGCTATTCAAAAGGCAGTAAATCAAACAGGGTGCTCTAGACTTCCACAAAGGTCATCAAATCTTTGGTGGCTGAGAAGTGCAAACCATGTAAATTTTACAGAAGAAGATGCAATATAAACAGAGAAGTATATTTTAATTAAAAAAATTGTTAATATATGGACTAAATTTGGGTTTGCCACTATGAGCTTGAGTTAAAAGGACAGTCACCATTTCTCTCAATAGCAATGTTCCACCTTTGAATGAGAACATGTATCCCTGCTCTGTAAAATCCTGTTGACTGTTCTTTGAGCCATTTCTTCAATACATATTTCACATCCGTGTTACTGGTATAATATTTGCCTCTCAAACCCTCTTTCAGGGGCCAAAAAGATGATAGTCTGAAGGCGCTAAATCTGGTGAGTTATCTGTAGTGAAGAAGTGGCTCAAAGAATAGTCATCAGAATTTTATGGGGCATAGACACACGCTCTCATTCGAAGGTGGAACATTGCTATTGAGTGAAATGGTGACTATGTGGAGGAGTAGAGGTGTGATCCATAGAGGACCAGCTTCATTTTAATGTATGATACACATTCCTGGTTGGTAACAGATTCAGCCACAGAAGTCAGTAAAGATTTATTTATCTATTGAATGACCCTCATCATCTGCTTAAGCCCAAGGCTTTATTAAATTTTAAGTCCTTCACCAGAAAGATTATTTTTTATAAAATGTTAAAGATAAAAAAAGTATATATAAGTTAGGATAGTGTAGACAGGTCACTACTACCTGGTAACTGTCAGGTTCATGCCTATGCGATCATCGGATATGTTTCTTCACTAGGAAGTAATGGTTATGATACTATTCACTGTCTCTCTAGCAATTTTGGACATGTGTCAGACTAAATAAAGCTTTGTAAATACTGTTATATATTAGAAAACATCTATTCTAAAAGAGCTCTTCGTCTGAATCACTGCATTCTAAATCAACTCTGATATCATTTTTGAGATACTGAAGAAAAAGCTAAATCTTCATTCTTAATGCACTATATGATGTCAGATAAGTAAGAAAGAAGATAGCTGATAACATGATTGAGAACACCAGGTTGATAAAATGACCATGTTTCTTGGCTTGATATAAGATTCATAAGTTCTAAGGGCACAAGGAACTGCAAATATGGACATGCTGTCTGCTAGTAATGACAGGCCTTCATTCTCTTTTGCACATTATAATCACCACCATTCAGCTGGCTATCTTGGCATGTGGCCATTTTCTTTGTCTTCTCTTCTTGTTAGCCATTACCGATGTCCAACTGATTCAAGTATAGCCTATGCTCACACCTTTTTGCTATTTATAATTATAATTATATAGACATAAACACTTTATCATATTCACAGTGGTGGATTTATATGAAACCAGCTTCAAAATCTCTGATTTTGTAATGTGTTTGGTTGAAATTAACTACATAAATTTTTGATAATTAATCATATAGCATCTATAACTATGTCCTTTTTTTCTAAAACAAAGGTATTAGAATTTTATTGATTCTCATGGAACATTAAACAATGCAAACTGATATTATTAGGTATCATTTGTTGCCAAACTCCACATCACTAAATAAAAATTTCAACACTGTTGTAACCAAAAATGATTTTAAAAAGAATGTATATAAGGTGTATTTTTTTTTTTTGACGATTACATATTCATATTTTTGGTTACAGAATTTAATGTTGTAATAATACTTAATAATGACCATTTTGATTATATCATATTTCAATAAAAATAAAATCCTGTTTTCTTACATTTATAAGATTATATAAAAATTGGAACGAGTGTACTTATTTATGAGTGATGCTGTATTGATATATAAAAGCTAAATTCTATCTGTATAATATTAATTTTTGACATCTGACCATCTATTCCTTCTGTATTTGCAAAGATGGGTGCTGAAATTCTCTTCAAAATATTCTTGATAAAATGGAGTAAAGTATGTATTTACCTAACCCCTCCACCACAAGCAGGGTGCAACACAACGTCTATTTTTAAGCAGAATACAACTGGTTTGAATTCAGAGTTTACCTCCTCCAAGACTTAACCGTGTAATGTAATGGCCAAGGACATTAGTATGAAATGAAATGCAAAAGGCCTCACCCAGGATTTGAACACTGTTTGCCAATTCCATTTCCAAAGACAAACATTATACGATAAATCTTTTTAAATGATTGTGACACTACTTGTGACGCATGTCAGAATGATAGGTATGCAAAAACAATGATGTCATTATTTGAATGAGATCTTCAAAAGTTCTTTGACTCTTGTTTAATCAATGGTCAATCCATTTTTTGAGGTCAGTAAGTCTACTGTTGGTTTGAATAACAGCAGCTAACTTAGTATCCTTCAAGCAGTGTCCAAACAGTTGGTATATATAGAAATCAAGAATGACCCATTCATGAATTTGGGTGATTTGGGTCATTCCATTCCTTGAGTTCTGATTGGCTGCTTGATTTGAATGACTTTGTGGAGTCTTATAAATATCCTGTCATTATGCAGTAGACTTTGTGACTATTCGGGTTTGTATTTAAGTTACGATCATTTATTGCCTTGTCTTCCCAGTTCGACGGTAATTGGAACTTTAATTATTCTTCACTATTCAAAATGATTTCCTAGATTGGGTCATTGCTATACTCAGATACACAGCTAACACCTGAGAAAGGCTGGAGGATACAGTGTCTAAAATGTGTTTTTACATACCACAATAAAGATGAGGACAAGAGTCTGAAAAATAAAAGTTATACATATCAAGTCTCATCTAAAAAATTTAGACAAAAATGATCCTTATGCCAACACAAGAAAAGAGTAAAGAAATCATAGCAAATGATCAGACTAATCCATTCAAAACAAGGCATCTTTCTATACAAGAGAATTAAGATTAGTCTATTTCTCGTCTGTTTTAAGCTTAAATAGAATCAACATGGAAAATGATATCTTTTAAACAGTATGTGGAGTTGTCAAAAGAGAGATTTTTTTTATAATTCAGCTGTTTATATACATATTGACATTGTACTCATAAGAATTATGAGATTAGGTATATATATATATATATATATATATATATATATATTTACCAACGCCTTTGCACAAGCAAGATGTGACACAAGGTCAATTTCTTAAAGCAGAGTTTAACAGGTTTGAAATTAGAGTTTTTCTTCTCCTAGACTGGTTGCCTAACAGTGGTTAAAGAGCCCAGTCTTTTCTACTATTTAGCTGGAGAGTGGATTCATTCGTTTCTCAAAGGCATTTTTTCTATTTTAAAGGACAACAGCCTCATGAAATTGCTGAATCTATTTTCTATGATAACCTTTACACCATACGTCTCCAAATTATGAACATACAGATCAGTATATGGATGCTTTGTCTAGAATTATTATGTTATTTCTAGATTTATCAGTGAAGTATCTATAACCTCTGCTAAGTTTTTCAAAGTAACCATGCTATTCAATTTGGGTATTCAAATCCAAACAGGATTCACTTTTAATTCTATATATCTGTTTGCTTTAGTTGTGGATAGAGAAACAGAGTTAGGGTAGACAATAAATTTCAATGTGGTTTGTAAACATGAAAAAGTTCTCCAGACCCTGTAGAACATCATGAAACTAGAATTAAATCACAAGTCTGGGGAAATATACCTAATAAGAATCAAACTCTCTACAGACACAATGAAAAGCACAGAGTACAAAGAGTGCCAAATTCCTTTTCTGATTTTTAAAATATTCAAGTTTATTTGGATTGAGAGACCTTTTAAAGTGAATGATGGGAAAAGGATTAATTCTTAATGTTTTACTAATCTGTTCAAATATCCACATAAATGTAGAATAATCATACTAAGTATAATTACTGTCGAATTGGCAAGACATGTCAGTAAGCAGTCGTAACCCAATATGATTCTGGTATGCTGTAAAGACCACTGCAAAGTGGCAAGATTTATGGAGCCTCAGAGGATCATACAAACCAAACAGTCAATCAGGACTCAGGGAATGGAATCACTAAATTCCCATAAGTACCAGTTGTCTTGACACTGGTTCAGTTGTGCTTGGCCAGTCACATTGTTCAAACCAATTGTTGACTGACTGACTTCAATAATAAAATCGAAGCTAAATCTTTCTTCTGCATCTAAAAATGTGGTGACTTCATATGAGTGAATGATCCATTGATAGATGAATTTAAAGTATTTTGCTTCAGGCTTAAAAATTTCTCACAAAGATGAGTCAGAATATTTTTTGTGTTTGTTGGAAAAAAAATCAAATTAGTAAATGAAATAAAATATTTATATTGGGGGTGTGAAGGGAGCATAAATATTTTCATAAAAAAGGAAAAGATTTCATCATCATGATCAAGTAATGCTGACAGCATGGATTTCCATGACTCTCCTTTTGCCACCTGGCCCTATCAATCATTGCTCCTGGCTGGTCTTCCACACAGCATCAAGAATCTGCACAGAACTGATTGATGTAGGATTTTGCAAGTCAGTGTACACTGGTGTGTTTATGTTTTATGGTGTTTTAGACCATGAATAGTGACAGACAAGTCAAAAGAAAAAATGAACACCAACTTAGAATGGGAATAGACATGTATGACTGGCATACATAACAATGGTTGCAAACTTTGGTTTGTCTGCAGAATGTTATACATATAAGGGAAATCAGGTCACAAGTATGCAGATTCAAAATACCTAGACAAAAACTTTGCTGGTATAAAACCTCAAAAGCACATGGTAAAAAATTGATTGGGCAGTAAGATGCATACATGGCAAACTAGGGTAACCTCAAGATGACATATATAGGTAAATGAAAAGAATACGCACTGTTTTAAATACCATGTTTCTATATCACAAATTTTGAATGTAATGCTTTCTTGAAACAATTGTTTTGTAATTTAGTACTAATTGTAATAAAACCATTAGTTTTTTGAGAACTAATAAGAATCATTTAGATAAATTGTCATACGAAAGAATTTTCATTTCCAAAAATAATAACAAAAAATAAACGAAAGCATTGTTTATCAATAACACAAAAACTGATATTTTAAAGGAATACTTTTAATGTTTCTTTTGAATAAATATATTAATATTTAATCAGTTTAAGTCAACAAAAGAAATAAACTATTCATAGAATAAACAAATAATTTCCATTTGAAATAGAACACATGTGTAATTCTTGGTTTATTTAGTTTCTTGTCTCTGCTAAATTCAAACAAAGGCACTTGGTTTGAAAATCGCATAGGCACCTTTGAGTCAATGACATGTTGTTTTGCTCTTCTGGTTTTCAAACAAAGTCTTACCTTTGAAGATAATCTGCATAAAAGAGATCATTTTCTAATATGTAGTAAAGTCTGCTGAGTGGTCTATTGTCAGTATCAAAGCCAAACGAGTCAATCTTTCTTTTTTGCTTGCAAAAGTCCAGAGAGATTGTGTTGCTGAGGTGGAACACCACACACATCCTGAGTTCCCAAATGCTTACTACACAGATCAGTTTACCCAAGCCGTGCTACTCAGACACTAAGTTGGCAGGGACTGGTATTGAACCAAGAACCTTACGCTTCCTAGGTAGGTGCCTTACTGAGTTAAACTGGCCCCTAAGCATTGAAATTTTCTTCTTTAACCAAACTGAAGCAAATCACTAACTGACAAGTATACAATATTTTAATTTATATATTCTTTACATAAATTCTATATTATTTATAATTTTTTAAACAATTCTAATATGTGAATATTTTTCTGGATTGTTTTTAGATGAGGCTTAGTATTATTTAGACTTTCAGACTTTTGTCCTCATCTATATTGTTATACACACAACATTAAGGTTCCAGAGTTTGACAAGGCTGGAGAGCATATTGGCCAAAATGTGCATACAACAATAAAGATAAGGATAACAGTCCGAAAAATCCAAATAATACAAAATGTGACAATTCCTTTTTAATTTAATTTGTTTTAATTAGAATTGAAATTAAATCGTTTTGAAAAAATATTCTTTAATGAAAAAAAACAAAAAAAATGTAAAAATAACATTCTAAGGCAAAAATTAGAGAATAGTTGCTAAAAGAAAAAGAAATATATGAATATATATTTTGTGTAAAATAAGTTTGAGTTTTGTTTAATGGCATATCAACCTCTGTAGGTCATTTACTGCCAAAAAAAGGTTATTTTGGATTTCAGTCTTTAAAGTAGTGGTTCTATAGATATTTCGGTTATGTTTTAATATATCTTGTTGAAAAAGATTGCTTTTTTTTTTTTTTTTTAGAAAATTAAAAATATTTTCAGGGTTTGTATTCTTAAAGATGTCTCTGTGTAAAATAAAGTTTCAAATATTTAGACACTAAGTCATCAGGAAATAAGACAACCCCATCAGCTGGTGCATTATTAATATCTGTCATTTTGAAATTATTCTATTCTGGGTCCAATCAAATGAAATAAACAAGCTGACTTCACTCAAAGAAAAACCAGCTGTACTCTTTGTTCTCAAATTTTACTTATTATGGACAAAGATTCAAGAAAATTGACAATCAATATTTATAAAATATTGCCTGTATTTGACACTCATTTCTGTTTTTCTATTTTGTCTTGGTAGACCAATTACAACTAAATTGTGTTTATGAGGGTTTTTTCTTTTTTATGTATGTATTGTTTAAGGTTGTTTAAAAAAATACATCTGAAAGATTGCCTTGCTGACAACAATCAACATTCTGACGAAAACTGGTGTTTGCTTGAAAAAATTGTTTTTGCTTTTGTTCACAGGAACAATGCTTCCAACAGATTTCTTCAGAGCACGTATTGTATTTTTTCAGTGAATGATACACACCCATTATTTGCTAAGGTATATTTAAAAAGAAATGATAATAATGAATAATGAAGTAGTTTTCTTTCAATTTACAACTTCAATAAGATTTTGATAACAGCTTCTTAGGGACCTGAAAATTGTCAACAAATTGTGCTGTCTTTTTTATAACCATCTGTCCCTATTAGCTGTCACTCTTAGCAGGTTCTCTAGTCAGTATCCAGTGTCAGCACATATATTGTATATAACCCCAAGCAATATGTGACACAAGGTCAGTGTCTTTAGTAGAATTAAACAGGTTTGAATTTAGAGTTTTGTTCTCCTATACAAGTTGTCATATCAAAGTTAATGAGTCCAGTTTTCTGAACCATTTACCCCTAGCTGGAGGTTGGATTCATAAATTTCCCAATGGTATTAGGGCTATGTGAAATCCAAAAAGCTTCATCCCAGATTTGAACTTGGGTCACCATGTCCATTTCATACAATTATAATAATTACAGAAGTGCCTCCTATATAATCATAATATATTATTTTAATTTAGAATATAGAGCCCAGTCTTTTCTACTATTTAGCTGGAGAGTGGATTCATTCGTTTCTCAAAGGCATTTTTTCTATTTTAAAGGACAACAGCCTCATGAAATTGCTGAATCTATTTTCTATGATAACCTTTACACCATACGTCTCCAAATTATGAACATACAGATCAGTATATGGATGCTTTGTCTAGAATTATTATGTTATTAGATAGATCTAAGTATCTATAACCTCTGCTAAGTTTTTCAAAGTAACCATGCTATTCAATTTGTATTCAAATCCAAACAGGATTCACTTTTAATTCTATATATCTGTTTGCTTTAGTTGTGGATAGAGAAACAAGTTAGGGTAGACAATAAATTTCAATGTGGTTTGTAAACATGAAAAAGTTCTCCAGACCCTGTAGAACATCATGAAACTAGAATTAAATCAAAGTCTGGGGAAATATACCTAATAAGAATCAACTCTCTACAGACACAATGAAAAGCACAGAGTACAAAGAGTGCCAAATTCCTTTTCTGATTTTTAAAATATTCAAGTTTATTTGGATTGAGAGACCTTTTAAAGTGAATGATGGGAAAAGGATTAATTTTAATGTTTTACAATCTGTTCAAATATCCACATAAATGTAGAATAATCATACTAAGTAAATTACTGTCGAATTGGCAAGACAGTCAGAAGCAGTCGTAACCCAATATGATTCTGGTATGCTGTAAAGACCACTGCAAAGTGGCAAGATTTATGGAGCCTCAGAGGATCATACAAACCAAACAGTCAATCAGGACTCAGGGAATGGAATCACTAAATTCCCATAAGTACCAGTTGTCTTGACACTGTTCAGTTGTGCTTGGCCAGTCACATTGTTCAAACCAATTGTTGACTGACTGACTTCAATAATAAAATCGAAGCTAAATCTTTCTTCTGCATCTAAAAATGTGGTCGTCATATGAGTGAATGATCCATTGATAGATGAATTTAAAGTATTTTGCTTCAGGCTTAAAAATTTCTCACAAAGATGAGTCAGAATATTTTTTGTGTTTGTTGGAAAAAAATAAATTAGTAAATGAAATAAAATATTTAATTGGGGGTGTGAAGGGAGCATAAATATTTTCATAAAAAAGGAAAAGATTTATCATCATGATCAAGTAATGCTGACAGCATGGATTTCCATGACTCTCCTTTGCCACCTGGCCCTATCAATCATTGCTCCTGGCTGGTCTTCCACACAGCATCAAGAATCTGCACAGAACTGATTGATGTAGGATTTTGCAAGTCAGTGTACACTGGTGTGTTTATGTTTTATGTGGTTTTAGACCATGAATAGTGACAGACAAGTCAAAAGAATAAAATGAAACACAACTTAGAATGGGAATAGACATGTATGACTGGCATACTAACAATGGTTGCAAACTTTGGTTTGTCTGCAGAATGTTATACATATAAGGGAAATCAGGTCACATATGCAGATTCAAAATACCTAGACAAAAACTTTGCTGGTATAAAACCTCAAAAGCACATGGTAAAAAATTGATTGGGCAGTAAGATGCATACATGGCAAACTAGGGTAACCTCAAGATGACATATATAGGTAAATGAAAAGATACGCACTGTTTAAATACCATGTTTAAGTTAGGATAGTGTAGACAGGTCACTACTACCTGGTAACTGTCAGGTTCATGCCTATGCGATCATCGGATATGTTTCTTCACTAGGAAGTAATGGTTATGATACTATTCACTGTCTCTCTAGCAATTTTGGACATGTGTCAGACTAAATAAAGCTTTGTAAAATACTGTTATATATAGAAAACATCTATTCTAAAAGAGCTCTTCGTCTGAATCACTGCATTCTAAATCAACTCTGATATCATTTTTGAGATACTGAAAGAAAAAGCTAAATCTTCATTCTTAATGCACTATATGATGTCAGATAAGTAAGAAAGAAGATAGCTGATAACATGATTGAGAACACCAGGTTGATAAAATGACCATGTTTCTTGGCTTGATATAAGATTCATAAGTTCTAAGGGCACAAGGAACTGCAAATATGGACATGCTGTCTGCTAGTAATGACAGGCCTTCATTCTCTTTTGCACATTATAATCACCACCATTCAGCTGGCTATCTTGGCATGTGGCCATTTTCTTTGTCTTCTCTTCTTGTTAGCCATTACCGATGTCCAACTGATTCAAGTATAGCCTATGCTCACACCTTTTTGCTATTTATAATTATAATTATATAGACATAAACACTTTATCATATTCACAGTGGTGGATTTATATGAAATCAGCTTCAAAATCTCTGATTTTGTAATGTGTTTGGTTGAAATTAACTACATAAAGTTTTGATAATTAATCATATAGCATCTATAACTATGTCCTTTTTTTCTAAAACAAAGGTATTAGAATTTTATTGATTCTCATGGAACATTAAACAATGCAAACTGATATTATTAGGTATCATTTGTTGCCAAACTCCACATCACTAAATAAAAATTTCAACACTGTTGTAACCAAAAATGATTTTTAAAAAAATGTATATAAGGTGTTTTTTTTTTTTGACGATTACATATTCATATTTTTGGTTACAGAATTTAATGTTGTAATAATACTTAATAATGACCATTTTGATTATATCATATTTCAATAAAAATAAAATCCTGTTTTCTTACATTTATAGGATTTTATAAAAATTTATATAAAAATTGGAACAAGTGTACTTATTTATGAATGATGCTGTATTGATATATAAAAGCTAAATTCTATCTGTATAATATTAATTTTTGACATCTGACCATCTATTCCTTCTGTATTTGCAATGATGGGTGCTGAAATTCTCTTCAAAATATTCTTGATAAAATGGAGTAAAGTATGTATTTACCTAACCCCTCCACCACAAGCAGGGTGCAACACAACGTCTATTTTTAAGCAGAATACAACTGGTTTGAATTCAGAGTTTACCTCCTCCAAGACTGTTAACTGTGTAATGTAATGGCCAAGGACATTAGTATGAAATGAAATGCAAAAGGCCTCACCCAGGATTTGAACACTGTTTGCCAATTCCATTTCCAAAGACAATCATTATACAATAATTTTTTTTAAATGATTGTGACACTACTTGTCACGCATGTCAGAACGATAGGTATGCAAAAACAATGATGTCATTATTTGAATGAGATCTTCAAAAATTCTTTGACTCTTTGTTTAATCAATGGTCAATCTATTTATTGAGGTCAGTAAGTCTACTATTGGTCTGAATAACAGCAGCTAACTTAGTATCCTTCAAGCAGTGTCCAAAACAGTTGGTATATATAGAAATCAAGAATGACCCATTCATGAATTTGGGTGATTTGGTGATTCCATTCCTTGAGTTCTGATTGGCTGCTTGATTTGAATGACATTGTAGAGTCTTATGAATATCCTGTCATTCTGCAGTAGACTTTGTGACTATTCGGTTTTGTATTTAAGTTACAATCATTTGTTGCCTTGTCTTCCCCAGTTCGACGGTAATTGGAACTTTAATTATTCTTCACTATTCAAAATGATTTCCTAGATTGGGTCATTGCTATACTCGGATACACAGCAAACACCTGAGAAAGGCTGGAGGATACAGTGTCTAAAATGTGTTTTTACATACCACAATAAAGATGAGGACAAGAGTCTGAAAAATAAAAGTTATACATATCAAGTCTCATCTAAAAATTTAGACAAAAATGATCCTTATGCCAACACAAGAAAAGAGTAAGAAATCATAGCAAATGATCAGACTAATCATTCAAAACAAGGCATCTTTCTATACAAGAGAATTAAGATTAGTCTATTTCTCATCTGTTTTAAGCTTAAATAGAATCAACATGGAAAATGATATCTTTTAAACATTATGTGGAGTTGTCAAAAGAGAGATTTTTTTTATAATTCAGCTGTTTATACATATTGACATTGTACTCATAAGAAATTATGAGATTAGGATATATATATATATATATATATATATATATTATATTACCAACGCCTTTGCACAAGCAAGATGTGACACAAGGTCAATTTCTTAAGCAGAGTTTAACAGGTTTGAAATTAGAGTTTTTCTTCTCCTAGACTGGTTGCCTAACAGTGGTTAAAGAGCCCAGTCTTTTCTACTATTTAGCTGGAGAGTGGATTCATTCGTTTCTCAAAGGCATTTTTCTATTTTAAAGGACAACAGCCTCATGAAATTGCTGAATCTATTTTCTATGATAACCTTTACACCATACGTCTCCAAATTATGAACATACAGATCAGTATATGGATGCTTTGTCTAGAATTATTATGTTAATTTCTAGTTATCAGTGAAGTATCTATAACCTCTGCTAAGTTTTTCAAAGTAACCATGCTATTCAATTTGGGTATTCAAATCCAAACAGGATTCACTTTTAATTCTATATATCTGTTTGCTTTAGTTGTGGATAGAGAAACACAGTTAGGGTAGACAATAAATTTCAATGTGGTTTGTAAACATGAAAAAGTTCTCCAGACCCTGTAGAACATCATGAAACTAGAATTAAATCAGAAGTCTGGGGAAATATACCTAATAAGAATCAAACTCTCTACAGACACAATGAAAAGCACAGAGTACAAAGAGTGCCAAATTCCTTTTCTGATTTTTAAAATATTCAAGTTTATTTGGATTGAGAGACCTTTTAAAGTGAATGATGGGAAAAGGATTAATTTTAATGTTTTACTAATCTGTTCAAATATCCACATAAATGTAGAATAATCATACTAAGTACAATTACTGTCGAATTGGCAAGACAAGTCAGCAAGCAGTCGTAACCCAATATGATTCTGGTATGCTGTAAAGACCACTGCAAAGTGGCAAGATTTATGGAGCCTCAGAGGATCATACAAACCAAACAGTCAATCAGGACTCAGGGAATGGAATCACTAAATTCCCATAAGTACCAGTTGTCTTGACACTGGTTCAGTTGTGCTTGGCCAGTCACATTGTTCAAACCAATTGTTGACTGACTGACTCAATAATAAAATCGAAGCTAAATCTTTCTTCTGCATCTAAAAATGTGGTGACTTCATATGAGTGAATGATCCATTGATAGATGAATTTAAAGTATTTTGCTTCAGGCTTAAAAATTTCTCACAAAGATGAGTCAGAATATTTTTTGTGTTTGTTGGAAAAAAATTAAATTAGTAAATGAAATAAAATATTTATATTGGGGGTGTGAAGGGAGCATAAATATTTTCATAAAAAAGGAAAAGATTTCATCATCATGATCAAGTAATGCTGACAGCATGGATTTCCATGACTCTCCTTTGCCACCTGGCCCTATCAATCATTGCTCCTGGCTGGTCTTCCACACAGCATCAAGAATCTGCACAGAACTGATTGATGTAGGATTTTGCAAGTCAGTGTACACTGGTGTGTTTATGTTTTATGGTGTTTTAGACCATGAATAGTGACAGACAAGTCAAAAGAATAAAATGAACACCAACTTAGAATGGGAATAGACATGTATGACTGGCATACATAACAATGGTTGCAAACTTTGGTTTGTCTGCAGAATGTTATACATATAAGGGAAATCAGGTCACAAGTACGCAGATTCAAAATACCTAGACAAAAACTTTGCTGGTATAAAACCTCAAAAGCACATGGTAAAAAATTGATTGGGCAGTGAGATGCATACATGGCAAACTAGGGTAACCTCAAGATGACATATATAGGTAAATGAAAAGAATACGCACTGTTTTAAATACCATGTTTCTATATCACAAATTTTGAATGTAATGCTTTCTTGAAACAATTGTTTTGTAATTTAGTACTAATTGTAATAAAACCATTAGTTTTTTGAGAACTAATAAGAATCATTTAGATAAATTGTCATACGAAAGAATTTTCATTTCCAAAAATAATAACAAAAAATAAACGAAAGCATTGTTTATCAATAACACAAAAACTGATATTTTAAAGGAATACTTTTAATGTTTCTTTGAATAAAATATATTAATATTTAATCAGTTTAAGTCAACAAAAGAAATAAACTATTCATAGAATAAACAAATAATTTCCATTTGAAATAGAACACATGTGTAATTCTTGGTTTATTTAGTTTCTTGTCTCTGCTAAATTCAAACAAAGGCACTTGGTTTGAAAATCGCATAGGCACCTTTGAGTCAATGACATGTTGTTTTGCTCTTCTGGTTTTCAAACAAAGTCTTACCTTTGAAGATAATCTGCATAAAAGAGATCATTTTCTAATATGTAGTAAAGTCTGCTGAGTGGTCTATTGTCAGTATCAGCCAAACGGCAAAGGAGTCAATCTTTCTTTTTTGCTTGCAAAAGTCCAGAGAGATTGTGTTGCTGAGGTGGAACACCACACACATCCTGAGTTCCCAAATGCTTTACTACACAGATCAGTTTACCCAAGCCGTGCTACTCAGACACTAAGTTGGCAGGGACTGGTATTGAACTGAGAACCTTACGCTTCCTAGGTAGGTGCCTTACTGAGTTAAACTGGCCCCTAAGCATTGAATTTTCTTCTTTAACCAAACTGAAGCAAATCACTAACTGACAAGTATACAATATTTTAATTTATATATTCTTTACATAAATTCTATATTATTTATAATTTTTTAAACAATTCTAATATGTGAATATTTTTCTGGATTGTTTTTAGATGAGGCTTAGTATTATTAAGACTTTCAGACTTTTGTCCTCATCTATATTGTTATACACACAACATTAAGGTTCCAGAGTTTGACAAGGCTGGAGAGCATATTGGCCAAAATGTGCATACAACAATAAAGATAAGGATAACAGTCCGAAAAATCCAAATAATACAAAATGTGACAATTCCTTTTTAATTTAATTTGTTTTAATTAGAATTGAAATTAAATCGTTTTGAAAAAATATTCTTTAATGAAAACAAAACAAAAAAAATGTAAAAATAACATTCTAAGGCAAAAATTAGAGAATAGTTGCTAAAAGAAAAAGAAATATATGAATATATATTTTGTGTAAAATAAGTTTGAGTTTTGTTTAATGGCATATCAACCTCTGTAGGTCATTTACTGCCAAAAAAGGTTATTTTGGATTTCAGTCTTTAAAGTAGTGGTTCTATAGATATATTCGGTTATGTTTTAATATATCTTGTTGAAAAGATTGCTTTTTTTTTTTTTTTTTAGAAAATTAAAAATATTTTCAGGGTTTGTATTCTTAAAGATGTCTCTGTGTAAAATAAAGTTTCAAATATTTAGACACTAAGTCATCAGGAAATAAGACAACCCCATCAGCTGGTGCATTATTAATATCTGTCATTTTGAAATTATTCTATTCTGGGTCCAATCAAATGAAATAAACAAGCTGACTTCACTCAAAGAAAAACCAGCTGTACTCTTTGTTCTCAAATTTTACTTATTATGGACAAAGATTCAAGAAAATTGACAATCAATATTTATAAAATATTGCCTGTATTTGACACTCATTTCTGTTTTTCTATTTTGTCTTGGTAGACCAATTACAACTAAATTGTGTTTATGAGTTTTTTTTTCTTTTTTTATGTATGTATTGTTTAAGGTTGTTTAAAAAAAATACATCTGAAAGATTGCCTTGCTGACAACAATCAACATTCTGACGAAAACTGGTGTTTGCTTGAAAAAATTGTTTTTGCTTTTGTTCACAGGAACAATGCTTCCAACAGATTTCTTCAGAGCACGTATTGTATTTTTTCAGTGAATGATACACACCCATTATTTGCTAAGGTATATTTAAAAAGAAATGATAATAATGAATAATGAAGTAGTTTTCTTTCAATTTACAACTTCAATAAGATTTTGATAACAGCTTCTTAGGGACCTGAAAATTGTCAACAAATTGTGCTGTCTTTTTATAACCATCTGTCCTTATTAGCTGTCACTCTTAGCAGGTTCTCTAGTCAGTATCCAGTGTCAGCACATATATTGTATATAACCCCAAGCAATATGTGACACAAGGTCAGTGTCTTTAGTGGAATTAAACAGGTTTGAATTTAGAGTTTTGTTCTCCTATACAAGTTGTCATATCAAAGTTAATGAGTCCAGTTTTCTGAACCATTTACCCCTAGCTGGAGGTTGGATTCATAAATTTCCCAATGGTATTAGGGCTATGTGAAATCCAAAAAGCTTCATCCCAGATTTGAACATAGGTCACCATGTCCATTTCATACAATTATAATAATTACACAAGTGCCTCCTATATAATCATAATATATTATTTTAATTTAGAATATAATCCGATAATGTAACAAAGATTTAAAATCTTTTTTCCATTTGTTAATGAATATCAATATCAGTCTTAAGAAAAGAGCATAAACTCTACCTTTCTCTTATTTTTTTTATAGAAGCATGTCATAACACTCAATTTTCATCAGTAAAACAAATAGATACATAAATAGAATTAAGTTTGTTTTTTTAAGATTACTGATTTTACATGGTAATAACTTTAATTCTTAGGTGTGTATAGTTTAGTTTTTCTTTTAGTCTAAATTATCCTAAGATGTGCACCTAATTTCAAAAAATAATTGATTGTGCTTTCATTTGAATTTCTGTTAACATTTACATTGAAATTTCACATTGTTCCACTCACTGAAACATAAATTTGTTTTTTGCCTTTTTGTTGATTTCTTTTTCTACTTCTGACTTAACCATATTCTAATTACAGGTGGAATCATCAGCCACCCAACTTGGTTCCACTTCCAAGACTGTCGGTTCCTCTATGGCACAACTTTTGACTGCTACCACTAATCTATGACTGACCATACCATCATGCTGCACTACTTAAATATCCAAAACACGTAAATCATGTTTAAAAACCACATTCAAATTTACTGTTTAAATAAAAGTTGCACTTGATAAAACAAAACCTAATTTTTTAATAACTTTTAATAAATACATACTACTTAAAAGAAGTCACAAATTTTACTAATCATTTACCGTATTTGATGGCATATAAGATGCATGGGTATATGACGCACTCGCATTTCAGCAGGTCAGATTCAGGAAAAAAAGATTTTAGTGTATTTAAGCATATATTGTTGATAACAGTCTAGCTGTGCATTACACAAGCAGAAACATAGCTGTATAAAAACAATTTGGCAGTACAGGGTAGGTAAAATTAGTGAGCATCATAGAGAACATTAGCCTAGGCCTACAGGAGGTCTCAAACTTCATCTATGATGTATAAGACGCAGGGCAATTTTTTTAGCCAAAATTTTGGGAAAAAAGTGCATCCTATATGCTGTCAAATATGGTAATCCCTTTTTTTAAAATTGCTTTTGGCAAGAAGGTATTGTTTATCACATTCTAAGATGGAGGTTTGCAATTCTAATTGGTCTTTGCACAAAAAAGTGAAAGACCACACTTGATGGTTTTAGGAAGCTAAATTCAATCTTAAGGCTGTAGGTTCCCCACCCATATCCTAATGAATTAACTATCAATTTTTTACTTGTTTTAATTCAATCTTATTTTAGTGCTTTTTATCAAAACATTCAGAATGTCAGATCATTAGGAAACAGTGTGGATCAGAAATAAGGAACAAGTCTCCTACATGTTTATTTTTTTTCTTTTTATTTCCAACTGTGTTGATTATTAACAACCTTGCCTGTATCCAACCCCACCAAACCCTGGGATGGGCTCCTGGATGAAAAATAGCTGAAAATGTAAAAACTGTTATTTAAAAGCCTGATTGGTTGCGTCGTTGCTAGGCAATAGTGATATAGAAATAAAAATTCCTCAGTTAAAATTCATGACACTTGATAGTGACACAAATAACAGCTGCTTATTTGGTTAGTTAGATTTTACGGCATGTCAACCCTTGGCTTATTTTATGCTGAAGATTATATATGTAACCCATTGATTGGACCCTAACAGATCAGAGTGGACCTGGGAGTCATGGCAATGAAGGGGTACTCTACACTCACCAGAGCTTGAGAATTGGAACCTCACTACTAGATGCAGTTTAATATTATAACAAGAACACTAAGATCCTCACCCATCTCGTTCTAGCAAATATGATGAAAGGGGTTGGAGGTTTGCCATAAGAGCAATATGGTTAGGACAATCATATAGGTTCTAAGGTCCATTGGTCAAAGAGGCCTCTCCATCCGTTGTCAAGCCCAAGTAAGGGTCAATGTGGAGTTTTGTATGTCAAGGACTGCTCAGCCACCAGGATTCCATCCTTAAGCATCACAAGTCATTACCCACAGCCAACAGGTGGACCAGGGGTGTGTTTTTCCCCTTTGCAGAGATGCAGCCTACTTATTCAACTGCCCTAGCTGACAGGACAGATAGCTGCTTGGGTTGTAAGGGTTAAAAGCTATAAAATATGATGATGAAAACAGTTGTTATTTTTAAGAGTATAAAATTTGATACTTCCTCAAAGGCATAAAAATCAAATGTATAAAGAGGATTATTTGAATCTTATCTTTGTAATATATTTTTCTCTCCTCTTTTTTTCTCCTTTCTTTTTGTGATGATTATTCTTCTTTCCCTCCCTCTATTTCTCATCTTTTATATTCTTCTTCTTTTCTTGTCTTTGATGTTGTCTACTGTCTTCTTGCCCAGAATCTACACTTTGATTTGAGGCTGTGAATATAATATCACCCAGCAGAAGTTACAGATAAATGACCACCCCCGCCAAAAAAGAAACTGTCAGAGTACCTAAATAATGAGAATGAAATTGTTTGTTTTCTTATAAATGATATCTGTCGGAAATTTCGGAGAGTGAAATGAATCTCCTGGGACTTGTTAATTCAACCAAGCAATTACTAAATATTCTGTTAACCTTTTATCTTTGTAACCCTTTTTTCCTTATCTTAATACTTGTGTTTCTTACTATTATTTCTGTTAACTCTGATACTTGAGTTACAACACAAACGAAACAAAAAAATTAAAAAACAAAAAAAAAAAAAACAAAAAAAACAACTACACATTCTTCATTAAAAGAGATAGATATATAAGGAGTGTTAAAAAATATCAAGATTGAAGATGTATTGGCATTATTATTCCACTGAGTTTTTCGTTGGTTGAAGCACCTCTGAAACTCCTCTTTTGATATGGTATGAAGATTGAAGATTTTATTTCTTTAAATGCTCTATCTGTCCTCAAATATTACTTTTGTGATATATTTTCCATTTAGGAAACGAAAAAAAAAGACGTAGTGCTCTCAGAAATTGAAACTGGAAACCATCCTATAGGCATTCAGAAAAGAATCAGAATAATATGATTGGAAAAATAGTTATAAATTAGTCAAAAAGAAAAAAAGAGGACTGGTAAACACTTGAGAATTAAGCCCCTGGCTTATGAATATAAAAGAAAATTGATAAAACGTAGAACATCTTCCGAGTTTCTTTTTTTAATAGTCACTTAATTCTTTAACTGCCAAAATTGAAAATATCTCTCAGATTTTATATCATAAATTATCTAAGATCATAGTTCATTGATCCCATAGTAGTACACAGTAAAATGATGATTAAATTGTCAAAGTCTCTGATTTATCTTCCCAATTACTAAGAAGTTAATATAAATGTGTCCCTTACGTTGTATGCTACTAATCATGGCTCAATATTTACACAAGTTCATCTCATATACAAAATTTATGAATATCTGATACCTAGCCAAGGCCTAAAGTCTCAACTAAGACCAAAGTTAGTAAAGCGATAAAGTTAACATCATCAGAATCTTTCATACACTTCTTGATAATAGAAGAGACTAAAGCTTAAAAAAATAAAAGACAGTAGTCGACAGGAGGATTTTGCTTTGATACTTTGAAGTCAGCATCACCAATAAATTAAATTGAAACATGTTTTAATAAACTATTTCTTTTTTTTGTTGTCAGATTAATTAATCTTACAAGTGTTGAGTATAAATGTGCAACACACTCAAATGGAAAATACAAAGACATTTATCTTCAAAGATAACCGATCTTACTTCCTTTAGTTAACATTAAATAAAATCACAATTTTAATATTTAATTATGCAATTCATCATCAAGTTCTCTTATTTGTCAGGCAAAAGTTTATCTTTAAACTTATTCAATATCTTGATTAATGACCAAAAATATTCCTTATATATATATTATATGTATGTATGTATGTATGTAGATGATGTAGTGTGCTATATTTATAAGTAAATAGTGCTCACTATCGTGGATAGAGCATGTATATCTAAGTTAGAGTAGCATAGACATGAAGTCAATGGCTCTTGATTATGGACAGTTTCTTTTCTATGCAGTTTCCAAACCAAGTGTCTTGGTTTGAGAATTGCATAGGCAAAAAACTGTCAGTAACCAAGTGCCATTGACTTAGATATGCATGCTCTCTCTCTCTAATTTTATGCAAGTGTCTTGGCAGCAGGATTCAGCACCTTCACACCTATGGGAAAAGTAAAAAAATGGTTGTCGGCGAATTTTTATGACTACACCAGTCCCAATGTTTGGCCACTAAACTCCCCAGATCTTAACCCCATGGATTATTATGTATGTGGTGCTATTAAGAAAGACACCAATCGCCATGCCATACTACAAAAGCCCAGTTAATCGACAGAATTAAGGTAGTTTTTAAGACCCATCCCAGGGAAACTTTAATATCAGCTTGCTTCCGGTTCCGGAGCAGGATTGAGCTTGTGATCAACGCTAATGGTGATTATTTTGAGTGAAACTTGTAGAAAGTAGTGTAATTTTCGTGCCTGTTGAATTTCTTTACAATCCATTAAATTTTGTCGTTACCAAGCACTTTTTCTTTTTCCTTATGAAACTATTAAATTTCTCCCGAATACCCTGTATATATATATATATATATATATATATATATATATTATTGAATTTTATGCGAAATGTAGTTTCATTTTTTTCTTTTTTTTTACTTTTAAATGGATTCACCAAGTTTTTTTATGTCTTATGGCTAAGATATATAATGTTTAAAAAAATCTCTGCCTAAAATCTAAGTAAACAAATTTTCTATTAACTATTAACTACTACTTCTTTTCGTGTCACTTTGTTTCTCTTAATCACAATACTTACATTATTTTTCATATTCCTTGATCATTAAGTAACCAGCATAATATGGGAAATATATAATGTTTACAGGAATGTACATAAAAAGAGTGTTGTGATAAAAAAGCAATGGAAATAAGATGAAAGAAAAACTTGTTAAACATTAATAATGTTTATGCTTCATTTAAAACATTCAGACAATGCATCTATTACTGCCTCTTGGTGTAAACAAGCTATAAAAATAGAATCAATTTAAACAAGTCCATACGAAATAACTTCATCTAAAAAAAGTCAGCCAATTTAAGGCTATTTTTATTAACACTCATCAGCAACAAGTCATTGCAAATCCTTACTAAAAAGTCAAGCAAGGAAAATATATGAATCATAAGCAATATTATCTAGTCAGAGGTTATTTGCTGATAAAATACCTATTTTATCAGCTTTAGAAAGTGACATGCATATTAGACATAAATAAATACAATGTTTGGTTATTTCCTACTTGAGTAACATGATATTGCTGAGTGACCCAGAAAAAAACAGAACCCAATTATTTATTTTCCCATTAAACTAACCCCAACCCTAACCCTTGTTGGACTTAAACTTTAAAAAAAAATAAAAATTAACAGTTTTGTTACAAAATTTGTGGGTTCTGTTTTTTCTGGGTCAACCTGTAATATTATGTTACTCAACTAGGGGGGATTGGGGTTAGTTTAATGGAAAATAAATAAATAATTTGGGTTCTGTTTTTTCTGGGTATGATATCATGTGACTCAACTAGGAAATAACCCAATATTTTAACACAATTACTTTATGAGCATCAAAGACCATCTTAATATCCATATTTCACATGAATACTGCTAGTAAGGAAAATTTAAACAACCAAATAACTTCATCTAAAAAAAGTCAGCCAATTTAAGGCTATTCTTATGAATGCTCATCAGCACCAAGTCATTGCAAATCCTTACTAAAAAGTCAAGCAAGCAAGGAAAATATATGAATCATAAGCAATATTGTCTAGTCAGAGGTTATTTCCTGATAAAATACCTATTGTATCAGCTTTAGAAAGTGACATGCATATTAGGCATAAATAAATACAATATTTTAACACAATTACTTCATGAGCATCAAAGATCATCTTAATATCCATATTTCACATGAATAAATACTGCTAGTAAGGATAATTTCAGTAAATTATCTCAGTCGGTAGAGTGTTTGGCTAGGAATCCAAGGTTTCTGGTTCAATACTGGTCCTCACCAACTCAGCGTATGAGTAGCACAGGGATCTGTGTGATAAAGTGAGGATCTGATGGTAGGTGTGGCGCCCTACCTCAGACGCTCAAATAATCTCCTTGGTCTAGCACTATTGAAAAGGGGAAATACTCCCTTGCTGATTGGCTGATACCGACATTGAGCCGCCCCGACGATTTTACTTTATATAAGATAGACCAGAATAAGATATGAATAACACTAATGTCTAATTTGAAGTAGATTTTTAGTTCAGTTTCTTTGTTTAATGGCATATCCAACTTTGGGGTGATTTTATTCCAGTTGTGGTATTAGTTAACCCATAGCTGAGGGTATAAGGAGTTTATATATTTCAAAAGAGTAGTCGTCTAAAAGTGAATGTAATAGCGTGATTGGCATTTGAACTCACTTTCTATGATGTCACAGTCCAGCATATCAACCTTTGTGGGTGATTTAATGCCACAACTATCCTTATAGAAGAACATTTGTGGCACCATTAAACCCATAGCTGAGGGGATTAGGGGTTTGTACCTTTCCAAAAAGGTACTAGTCCAAAAGTGAATGTAATAGTGGGACTGGAATACCAAGTTGCGTACTACAATGTTGCATTCTAGTACATTAGCCACTACAGGGTTGGGACTTGCCCCTTAAAATATATTATATGTATGTACAGGAAAAGACATGATAGGGTTCTTAACTACATATGGCTTCAAGCATTACCTATAAATAATAGAAGACAATTTGACATTAAATTTCATCAACTTCAGTCTACAAAAATCTGTCCATTCAATTTGATTGCTTTAATTCTCTGTAGTTTTAAGATAAAATAATCTACTCATCTTATATATTCCTAATTAATAGTGTCTTCATCTTTTTATTGTTTTTCTTATTTATATTTTTGTTTAAATTCTTCTTAGGGTCTTACACTTGTTTTCATTTAAAGCAGTCTTTAGCAAATTGCAGTCTGCAGGCAACATGTGGCCCACAGAGCTTTCTAATGGCCTTCCTAAGATTTCAATTTTTTATAGAAAAGATATTTTACTGAAAAGAAAAAAAACTATTTCTAAGGCTTATGAATATGGTCTTCTGTAGGGAAAATGATTTAAGTGCCTTCAACGAAAAATCATCTTGAATTTTTGAGGAAATAAAATTATACCATAGAATATAGACATGAAACTAATCAATATCATGCAACATGATCCCCAATGATGCTAACACATTGTTAAAACCAATTACTAAAAAGTATAAATATAAATACACGATATGTATTACTTCCTGTTAGGCATGACATAATCCAGATGGGTTGATATGCTGTTAAAATCAATAAACCAAACCAAGTACTATTGCATTAGCTCAGTTGGTAGAGCACTTGCAAAGTTCCTGGTTCGATAACTGCCCACGACAACTCAGCGTATGAGTAGCACAGGGGCCTGAGCAATAAAATAAGAAGCTGATGGTAGGTATGGCGCTTCACCTCAAGCAAAAAACAATCCCTTGTTCTCGCACTAGTGAAAAGGGGGATAGACTCCCTCGCTGTCTGGCTGATACCGATTTTAGCCTACCCCGACGACTTTACATATAAAAAGCATTATATTTCATGGAAATATCTGAAACCTTTAAGATGATAGGGTTAGTGTTGCCCGATGATGTCATGTTTCAAGCATCCTACTTCTCAAAAATGACTGATTTAAAGGATATTTTGAAAGAAAATCTAACTAGACTTTTTAATTATGGTTTAAACATCCCTTATCACAAGAGCATACAGTCTCATGTCACTAAGCCAAAACGAGAAGCCGAACTGCTAATTCTAATGATTTAGTTTTTACTTACATCTTACTACTTATGTCAAGATGTCATATACATCATAGCTATAGAACTTTTAAGTTATCTTTGTGATTAAAATGGAATAAAAAAGACAATGTAAAGTAATAAGATAATAAAGATATTTTGTCTTAAATTCTGTAAAGCACATATTTAAAACCACAACTGAATTTATAAAAGCGGAATAGATCGTAACAAAGGCAGCAGGATTATAAAGATAATTCCATGTGACTTTTAGCAGTATAATTGACCAAGCTGTTATAGACTTTTTACTTAATATAGCTACTTTGTGTCAAGTCTGAAGATACTTCTTTATTATAAAATCTCACAATTAACTTACTATGCTGAATAATATGTTGGTTGAGAGTGTGATAAAAATATGATGAATTAGTGATCATAATAGGTGTAAAGATTATATTCCCTACTTGCCATGGTTCCAATATTTGACACTAGTGGACACAAGAGGTAATTACCTCCTGTATCTGCTGGTAGGTGTTTGTGGCCTAGCAAGCAGTAGTATAAAAATGGAAGTGCCAAAGTCAAAGGTTCCTTTTACCTTCTATCCTCAAATGATCACAAACTAATCATTTCTCCTGTCCGCAGCCTGTGACCTGGTACATGAGATCTCAATATGTAAATGTTTATATTTTCCTCCTTTACCAACAGCCTCAAGACTGTCATCTACTAAAAGAACTATTTCCCTATTAGGAAATTTCTCTTATACAACTATATATAAGCTTCTCATCATATCTTCTGTAATTTTTGTAATCTCTTATATTAAGTTTGCTCAGGCAATAAAATATCCTTATCGCTTGATCAGGAATTGTTTTTATAATTATATCATATGAGAAAATGATATATGCAACCAGCTATTGTTGGTAAAACATAAGTAAAAAGTTTAGATAAAATAAATAATGCTAATTTTTGTTTAAATTCATGTGATGTTCTCTTTGGAGATACATACATTAACCATAAAACTTCTTTTATTTTGATAAAAATTCATGTCAAAAAGATTTTTTTTAATTGTCCAATTCAAATTTTAAATGAAAAAAATCTAACATTTTTTGTAATAAATGAAAGTGAAGAAAAAAGTTTCCTAATTTACCTGAAGAAAAGATGAAATATTTCCAATACAAAAAAGAAATGATAATTATAACATAAAATGTCTAAGAAAAATACATTCAAATTTTAATCAGTCTGAAAGGGGAAAAAATTGTTCATCAGAAAATGTGTGTATATATATATATATATAAATGTGGATATTGCATGTATATGTATTGATATAAATGCATTATTTGATACAATATTGTGAAATACATTCGATATATTCATATTATTTATCTAAAATAGAAATGCTGTATAAATATATATAACCGACTAAAATATTGAATGCATCTTAATTATAGCATTTTCTTTTGAAGAAAGACAAATAGAATTATTATAATACAAACTTTTCTTATATATCATGAATGTACACACACGCCTATATAAAATCTATATAGTCATACACAAATATAGATAAATTATTATCCATTAAGACAGCAATTCTCAGCAAGTGAAGAATTGATCTTTTTACAAACTACAATTCTTACAATGCACCTTTTGAATCAGAGATTCTTGGAATGGGTGAATGGCATTTTGAAATATGGTGAAAATGGTACGCTGGTGAAAAAAGAAAATAATGAGAGAGAACTACTGCATTAAGATATAAAATAAACCATTAGCATGATAAGAAATTCTGTTTATCTCTATGGAGAATATAGATGATAGTAAGAAATAAGTGGCACATCACTTATATCATGTATGTGTACCTATACATACATAAATATCAATTAATGTAAGTATAATTAAATAGATTACATTCTAGTACTTTGAAACATTTTCTACACACAAATATACATAGATAAATCTACATCTAAGTATGTTGATAAAAAATGAATAGTATGTGTATGTGTAGATATATGTATACACATACATAAATGTAGATCTAAATACACAGATTAAATAGAATAGTATGTGTGTATGCTTAGATCTGTATATACAATTATATACGCATTTATAAATATTGATATTGACATGGGCATTTCATCATTCAGTAATGGTTAGCAAGCTAGTCTTACAGATCATTTACGACTGAGTACTAAGTTCAATCCTCCCTAGGTGCCTTATATTTTGTAAACATGCCATCTTTAAGTGATTCTTTTTTATTGAAGTCAGTAAGTCTACTGTTGGTTTGAATAACAGCAGTTAACTAAGTACCACTTAAGCAGTGTCCAAGACAGTTGGTATATATAGAAATCAAAAATGACCCATTCATGAATTTGGGTGATTTAGGTCATTCCATTCCTTGAGTTCTGCTTGACTGCTTGATTTGAATGATATTGTGGAGTCTTATATATATCCTGTCATTCTGCAGTAGACTTTGTGACTATTCGGGTTTGTATTTAAGTTACAATCGTTTGTTGCCTTGTCTTCACAGTTTGACGGTAATTGGAACTTTAATTATTCTTCAGTTGCCTAATATGGTACACTTGATAAGAAACTAAACTATTTAGCCACTCAGTGTCCCCTAAGCATAGCAAATAATTATATCTGCATTTAAATCATGTAAACATATTATTGTAACTAGAGCATTGAGGTAACAGAGAAATAAGAGGAAGAAACACAATGCATATTAAGGATAGAAAAAAAGGTTTACTAAGCAAAGATATATGGGGAATAGTAAATAGCTATTGTGAAATTGAATTAACAAGTCCCATGAGATGTCCTTTCTGTCTTCTGAGGTTTCATCCAACATTATTTATAGGAAAAACAGATGATTCTATTCTCATTATTTAGGTACTATATCACACACACACACATATATATATATATATATATATATATATATATAAACTATAATTCATAATGCAAGGGTGTGCCAGGCTATAATGGAAAATTATATAATGTTATGTAAAATTTTAACATTAATGCCAGTCACAGCATGTGGGCACATAGCTCTTCAGATTTGAAAATTATGAACTACTATGTCAAGAGGAGGAACACAAATAAAGACTGGTTGAAAGCAGCAATCTCTGACATAAAAGCTAATGTGGAGAAAGGTAGACAAACACAGGATGTTGTACAAAATGGATGTTTATTGTAGGTAGTGATGTCAACGTTATAACGTTTCGGTCTGTTAAACCTTCTTCAGGACGTTAGATTGAGTTCTTGCTTCAACGGTGAACATTTTCATACTGAAGAGTTTGGAGGTCGTGACTAGGGGAGGGGTGGTCAATTGTTGGTGTTAGCAGGAGTGTTTAAGTTGGTAGTGGGAGTTTTCTTTATTTTTTTTATTCTTTCTGATGGGGTGTGTAGCTAGTAAATTCACATAATAGCTAATGTGAATCAAAATCATCTAATCAAAGTATGAAATTGCTTCTCAAGCTGAGGCTGATGGTGTTTATATTAAATAACCTTCAGTGTAAAATCTGTTTTGATACAAACAGATTTTTTCTATTGAATATCTTAATTTTCCTTTATATTATAATCTGTTCTCAATTATCTGCTAATGTTTATCATCATAGGAACTGCATACAGTGACATGAGTTCCAATCCTTAACAAGGCTGTTGGCATTTCACATAGTACTAATGCACTTAGGAAATATATGCATTAAACTATTCTCCTCGCAGCTATGGATAACTTGTAAGGCAGATTATTATTTAACCTTGGTAAAGCAACGAGTCTAGAATAAGGAAAACTCTGAACACAAACCTGTTAAACTAAACTTAAAAATTGAACTTATGTTGCATCCTGCTTGAGTAAGTAGAGAATGATAGAAATACAAGGAGGCTCTCTAAGAAGTTGTCTAACAAGAAAAGAACCCCTTTGGTTTGAATTCAGAGTTTTTCTTTTCCTATAACGGTTGCCATACCAAGGTTTGAGAGCCCAGACTGTCATACTATTTCCCATAGCTGGAAGGAGAATAGTTGGATTCATACATTTCCCAAGGGTATTAGCACTTTGTGAAATGCAAACAGCTGCATCCAGGATTTGAATTCATCTCACCATGGCCATTTCCTATGATGGTAAGCTTTAAAACTATGTGCCTCCAATGTGTATGGAGGAGTTTTGTAAATATATATACTTCCCAGATATTGTTAAACTGAAAATTCATATCAACATTAAGATTTGAATGCATAAGTAAAAAGTAAAGTCGTCGAGGTGGCCTAAAGTCATTTCAGCCAGACAGCAAGGGAGTCTATCCCCTTTTCACAAGCACTAGACCAAGAAGGTTGTTTTGGTGTCTGAGGGGGAGCGTCACAACTACCATCAGCCACTCGATTTACTGCACAGATCTCTGTGCTACACATATGCTGTGTTGGTGAAGGCCAGTATCAAACCGGGAACCTTGTGGTTCCTAGTCAGACGCTCTACCAACTTAGCTAAGCTGGCCCTTAAAAATGACTAGCAGTGGCTAAGCTAGCCTACAGGGCATTTTAACTGAATCTGAGTTGAATCCTCGTGGGATGCCCCATTTAAATCCCTATGTAAAAGAAATAGACATTGCATTAATCCAGCTACTCTGAAAAGAAATCTTAATGTCTACTATCTAAAATATTAAATGAAAAAAAAAAATCCATGCTGTCATCATCTGAATTTTATTTTTTAATTATCTTCACGAATATAAATCAAATCTCTATTATTTTTGCTCAAAAACCAAGCCCAGGTGATATTTAATGTGTATATATATATATATTTACTTTGTCATTAATTGTTTTATTTTTAAAGTTTCCTCCGGACATACATATACACACAACTGCCCTTTATATATGTATAGATAGATTAACAGAAATATTATAGCAAAGTTTCATAGCAATTTGAAATAAGTTTCTGAGGTGTTTTGACCAATACAAATCTTACTGAAATAGATGTGTTGAATATCAAGGGAATTATCTAGAAAACATTTATGTCATTCATTGTTCATTTCCGTCTTGATAAATAAAGCTTTCAATCTCAATCCTTTTTTAACACATCTTGTATATCTTATCAGAAATAAATGTAGCCATATCTTTTTTTTAAATACATTTCAGCTTTAGTTTTGTTATGACAACACAACAACAACAAAAAAATGAATGAAATTAATTGAAAATGTCAGCCAAATGATAACATTCTATTTGAAGTGTAAGGTTTACTTCATCTTTATAATTCTACACCTGTTTCCCCACACCTGATATCAAAAATAAAAAAAAGATTCAAACAATCTATAAAATCAAACTTAAAAAAAAAAGATGAGACTTGAAAAAAATGTTTCTAAAACACTTTAAAATTACAAGATGAATAGAAATTTGGGATGTCATAAAAAAATATTAGCAAAATTTTGGATTTCTTATTTTTTATTTTTTTTATTGTCAGAATTTATAAAATCAACAAATACCAAACAGACATACCTCTGTTTATCTGCACAGAGTTTCTGTCTACTACAAACACAGAGCAAATGAAAAATGTGTTGGTACGTATGCCTATCTTTTCAGAAGTCTATAAATATGAATACGCATGATTAAACTTTTCGTGAATTTTAGGTGATTCTCAGAGCAAATGAACGTTTCTTTTCAACTCGAAGATGTGACTGATTAAATTCCTGGAATAACTTTTCCATAAAACAAGAAAAATACAGTCTCGTCTAAGAAAGGAATGTAAAGACCACACATCCAATCACAAGAGACAATATACAACTGATGTATAAAATTAGAAAAACAAACCAACAAAATAAACAAACAAAAAAACGATATTATTCTTCTAAAATTCTCTCTTATTTCTGTCAAAATTTCTAATTAACTAATTAATTAGCAGTTGAGACAATAAACTAGACATGCTTTTTTTTCTGTCTTCTTTTCAATTAAAAAAGACAAAAAAAATGTCAATACTAACATCCAATTTGTACACACATACTCAATCAAAAACTTCTTTCAAACAAATATAAGATTGTTACATTTTACTAACTTACCTGGTTAAATGTTTTTGTTAATATTCTACAATTTTAGTCAATCAAATAAATTTAGTTTCTTATTCATTATTAATTATATGAAAAATTCACTATTGTTGATCCAGACATAAATTTTACCTCATTGTATTTTTTATTCATTTTTCATTATTTATTTTCTTTAGAAATTTATGGGTGCCAGAATAAAATTTAATGCAATATACATATTTACCGACACCTTGGCACAAATAGAAGGTGACAAAAGATCAATTTCTTAAGTGAAATTTAACGGGTTTGAATTCAGTCTTCCTTCTATAAGATTAGTTGCATAAACAAGGTTAAAGAGTCCAGTCTGTCCTACTATTTACCCATAGCTGGAGGGAAAATATTATGATGCATACCTTATCCCAAGAGAATTAGCACTGTGAAATGCAATCAGTATTGTTCAGGAATTTAACTTTTCATTATATGCCAATAACCAGGATTTTAACTGTCCATCATATGCCAATAACCATTACACAACGTGCCTCCACAATTTAATGCAATATATTTTGTAATTTATTTCATATTTATGGTGTCTCTTGCACAAATTTTACAAAATTCTTATTCATAAGTTTAAAGTATAGATTGAAAACAACGCCCATTTACCAGAACTTTTCTTGTTCCCCAACCCCAATGATACCTGCATCAGAAAAAAGGTCTAAAGAGTTTGGCTTTGGGTTAACCTTTCTGCGCTTTTAACCTGTACTAATAATAAAAATCCATACCAAATTTGGTAGTTCTGCATGAAATTATTTGGCAATCTATAGAAGACAAACAAATAAACTCTTCTCAGTTAATGATCTAGATGAAATTGTGCATATACATTTCCTACACTAACCACAACAATTATTACAGGACAAAAGAATTTGCATTATTTAGATTTTTCACACTGTTTTCCTCATCCTTACTGTTATATACACTACGGTTCAGCTGATGTGCCCTCTGGACTACTTCAGGTTTTTCTTGTCATAATCGAGACAAGGTTCCCGAGTTTGACAAGAAACATCTGAAGAAGGCCAGAGTGTACATCAGCTGAAACATTGTGTAGATATAACAATAAAGATGAGGACAACAGTCCAAAAAATCTAATAATATAAATTATAAAACGTATTATATAATATAAATTAATTTCAAAATATATATTATATGATATAAATTATTTTCAAAAATTCAGACAAATGACAAAAGAATTATTTTAGAATGATAAATTGAAATTTGAAATTTTTCTCAAACCATAAAATGTTTGATAAAATAAATAAAAAACTTACAGTGCTTTTTTTTTAATTAGTGAGAAAAGAATTATCCTTTCTTGTTACTCATAAATGTGGCAGTAAAAACTTCTCAGCTAAGATCTTATTTACTCTCCACCCTCCAAAACTTTTACGTATCAACTTCTTTCGAATTGTTTTATATTGTAACTCTGAAACTATTTCTATTTAATTCTTAGATGAAAGTTGTCAATCATTATTATTAATTTGATTTCGTTCTTTTACTTATTCATCATCCTAATTTTGTAGTTAGATTGACAATCTTAATCTAAAAAATGAATAAAAACTTATTAACACTACTAGTGTGTAAAAACATTAACAACAAATATGACAGAGACAAATTGGAGACAATAGTATTCAATGGCTTTATACAGTATTGCTAATAAGTATCTGGCTATCTTTTATAAAAAAAGTTTATTTCCTTCTAAACTAAAAGATACCAGAATTTTATCATTTACTAGCAGAGCTACCTGCGATTTAAAAAGTTAAAAAATAATTGTCTTATCTATATCTATACAGAGAATAATAGAAATTATTTTTCTATTTATTTGTTTTATCTTTCTTTCTTTACATATTCTTGTTTTTAAGTTGTTTATTTTTATTATTATTCTTATTTGTATTTTTGTCTTTTATTTGCTTTTATCAAGTTTTATTAGTTATTAATTTGTTTTATTTTTTTAATCATTTTTTAATTACTTTTTGAATATATCCTTGATTTAAAGCCTCAATATTTTGTTTTTCTTTTTGAAAAATGTGGGGTAAAAAGATTTCTTACTTTATAAAAGAATGTGGATTTGGTCATTGTACAAAGTCATAGAGAATCTTTCTCTTATGCATATAGATAGTGGAACAATATATATAATCAAAAAGGATATTATTAGCTTTATTTATAAGCAAGGGCCGGGTTAGCTCAGTCAGTAGAGCGTTCGGCTAGAAACCACAAGGTTCCTAGTTCGATTCCGGTCCTCGCCAACTCACCGTTATGAGTAGCACAGGGATCTGTGCGGTAAAGTAAGGAGCCGATGGTAGGTGTGGCGCTCCACCTCAGATGCCAAAACAATCTCCTTGGTCTAGCACTAGTGAAAAGGGGATAGACTCCCTCGTTAATTGGCTGATACCGACATTAGGCAGCCCCAACGACTTTACTTACTTTTTTACTTATAAGCAAACTCTACAGCACTGAAATTCCTCAACCAAAAAGATGAATATGTAGCAGTCTAAAAATGAATATGTCCCTAGACAAAACTCTTTAGTGTATGTTTGATTTTGCTTTCAGATTACAGTGTTTCAATGCTGCAGAATTTGGAAATGAATAATATTTAATAATATCCATTATTATTTTATATTGTTCCATGAGAAATTGGTAGAGTATCCACTAAGGAGTCATAATTTTCTGGGTTCAATACCGGACCTCCCAAACTCAATACATAAGTAGCAGAGCTTGGATATGTGTGGTAAAGTGAGGAGCTGATGGTAGGTCTGGCACTCCACCTAAGATGCAATAACAATCTCCCTAGTCTAGAACTAGGGAAAATGAAATTGACTCCTTTACTGTCCAGCTGATACCAACATTGGGCCTCTCTGCTGATTTTACTAGAAATAATAAAATCCTAGTATCTGTGGTTTAGAAAAAAGTTAACATTTTATAAAAAACTTATCTGTCTACTTATTTATTGACAATTCCGTTGGTGTCATTTGGACTGTGATATCACAGACTCTTGAAATTTAAATGGTAAAGTTGCTGGTATTACAGAGAGAGAGGTCGAGGAAGTAAAGGGTCTTAGATATATCAGAGAGAGGAAAAAAGATGTGGTTGATGCCAGACAAGAGGAGGAAGGAGATGGTAGGGAGGAGAGAGAATTTAGCTATTTCAAAACCGATAGCCCCCCCTCCATCCTTCAAAAAAAGTTATTTCTTGTAACTTTACTAGAGGTGTCTACTTAAGAAATGATATCTTTTTGAGTGGATAAACTGTTGTATATAATACTACCAAAACCTAGCACAAATTCATACAGCACACTTTCTAGAACTGGGGTCTTCAAACATTTCAGTACAAAACCCACAGCCTATGTTCTAAAAACATGGAGGCACACAGTGTAATGGTTAGACTCATAAGAAATGAACTTGTCAATCCAAGTTCAAGTCCTGGAGGAGGCTGTTTACATTTCACATAACACTAATACCCTTGGAAAAGGTATGTATCCAACTCGTCTCCCTCCAGCTATGGATAAATAGTAGGGTGGACTAGGCTCTTTAACCTTGGCTAGGTAACCAGTCTAGGAGAAGGAAAACCTGAATTTCTGAATTTCGTTAAGAAAATGACCTTGTGTCACATCCCACTCGTATGGAGGAGTTGATATATGTATGCATGTATGTATATATGGTGGTGCATAAACATAACATTTTTATCATATGATACGACAGGAAGGACATCCTTCTTATGTCATATTTACATCAAACTTTGTGGATCTGCAGTGGGTTTGATGAGTCATTTGAGGGCTCATGAGAGAAAGGTTCTGGTGGTGGGGTTATAGGATTGTAATTGTAAAGATTATGCTATTGCTATGTATATATATATTTATATATTCACTTTAACACCCCACCACACAACCTTACACACCTCAAATGTATTTTAATAGACCAAGCATTTCCAACAACGCCATCTCGAAAACAAGCAGAAACCAAATGGATTTTAAAACTACGAAACGCTGATATCAGAATACTCCATTATTACAAATATTTTACAGATGCTGACTGTCAATAACAACAAAGACAAAGGAACCGTTGAACAGGAGTGACATTCATTTGAAAAAAGGAATCTAACGATCCCGAAAATTTATGATAACAAATAATAAAAATAAGTGAATCCAGTACTCCATAACATCGAGTTCCTTCATTTATTTTTAGATGCTTCATAATAATGCCCAAATTCAACATAAAAAAACATAAAAATATATATATCTATATACATATTCTAAAAACATATGCAGGCCAGAATATGACAATTAAAAAGTAAGTAAATGATATAGGTAGCATAATGAGTAAACATGTCAAATGGAGAAAGATTTCAGACAAAATTAGCAATTAAGTACAGAAGAGAAGAAAAAAAGGCAATTCATGTTTTAAATTGTATTTGCTGGAGTTTTTAGAAATTCTCTTGAAACAAGTCCGAATAATCCAATTTGTGGTGAACAATAAACAAAAGAATAAAAACTAGCTCAAACCACCAAACAAGATTAATGAGACTGATAGAACTGAATTTCTTTATTTTAAAATGTCACTTAATTCAGGTTTCAAGCTTGAGGAACCAATTATTAGAATAGATGTCGAATGCTCATCAGATACATTTGCTTGCTATACTGACATACTTTATATAGAAAATCTTTTTTTTTTTTTTTTTTTTTAAACAACCTATATAAATCTGCAAACCACTCACTTCAACTTTGGAAATGGTTGCAAAGATTTATATAATTTCATTAGATTTTCTTCTCTATACATATTAGGTATTATTTTTTATGTTCATAAAAATAGATATATTTGGGGCAATGCGGTTTGGACTTTAGTCATGGTAGCTTTTTTTGCTGCTTTTGTTAACTCATCAATAGATACTACTATTAAAGCATCCAAGAAAAACAAGATATGCTGGGCACTGCTGGAGAAGCAAGGACGAACTCATAAGTGATGTTCTCTTGCGGTCATGTATACATGTATACACTCAATGTAGGCTGACTAGCAAAAACCTACATCAATCAACTCTGTGTGGATACTGGATGCTGTGTGGAAGACCTGCCAATAGCAAGGACTGATAGAGACAGGTAACGAGAGAGAAAATAATGAAAATCTATGCTGTCAGCATGATCTGATAAAAAATATTTAGGAAATTTTTCAGTGGAAAAAAAAAAAGAAAGATAAGCAATATGAGATTTAAAAAGTCCAGGAGAATAACTCCTGAATTTCCAGATCGAGCATTCTGTTCATTAAGACCTCTTGTATTAATAAAACACTGTTGATATTGTTCAAAAAGTAGTACATGTTAACATGCACAATCTCCATTGGCCATTGAGCAATAGGTACTGCTATCTAAAGGTAGGCAATATGAACATTACTGGAAAAATAGTTTTTAATTCAAGACAATGTCTTGATATAACTTTATTTGCTTTATAATGATTTTAGTTGATAGAAAATGCTTAACTAATAAACATGAAATGTGCATAGAAATGATCAGCTTGTTTGCCTCACAAATCATTCATTAGAGGTATAAGTTTTATTCTTAGATAGGATCTCAGTATTGTAGGCCACACCTTGTTTTCATTTTATCTTCTGCTGTGACTGATACCTGATTTTCATTAATGCTTTTAAGTCTCTGGTTTGGTTTATTTGTTAAATAACATAATGCTCTATGTGTTACTAGTCGCCTTGTTAGAGGGGATTTTTTAAAGTTAGTCCTACAGATCCATTATTACTGAATCGTGAGTTGAATCCTTGTGGGATGCCCCATTTAAATCCCTATGTAAATCAAATCTCTTATTTTTGCTAAAAAAAAAACCCTGGTGATATTTAATGTGTTTTTACTTTTCAACATCTAAAATTAATAATTCTATTTGATAGTAATTTTTTGCATACAGTTATATGGTTTCATGTATTCCTATCTACTAAAGATAATTTTCTATTGTATCTATTTGACTTATAGATGAAATCCTAACAAATTATTACCACCATAAGTTAGAGTGAACCTGAGATAATGGCAATGAAAGAGAACACTTCCCAGAGCTCCAGATGCAGGTAGGTATCATACCCAGGGCACCCCTTGAGTGGGGGGTCACTCTTCTGCAGTCAGCATATTCTAACTTTCAGATTAAGTCTGAGGAAGCTCCATCATTCTATTCTTAGCCTACACACTTCAGAAAAAGAAAAGCAAGTAAGTAAAGTCGTCGGGGCGGCCTAAAGTTGGTATCAGCCAGTCAGCGAGGGAGTCTATCCTCTTTTCAATAGCGCTAGACCAAGGAGATTGTTTTTTGGCCTCTGAGGTGGAGCGCCACACCTACCATCAGCTCCCTTTATCGCACCGATTCCTGTGCTACTCATATGCTGAGTTGGCGAGGGCCAGTATCGAACTAGGAACCTTGTTGTTTCTAGCCGAACACTCTACCGACTGAGCTATCCTGCCCCTTTAGGTGTTAAAGGGATACCTAATGGTAAACAAACTTGTGTTTCAAACCCCATGATTCTCTTATTTGGATGTGTGTGGTGTAATGGTTAGAGTCCAGGAAATGGTCTTGTCGAGTTCAAATCCTGGGCGAAGCTACAGTTCACATAGCACTAATACTTTTGGGAAAGATATGAATCCAACTTCTCTCCTTCCAGTTATGGGAATTTAGTAGGGCAGACTGGGTTTTTTAACCTTGGAGAAGGAAAACTCTGAATTCAAACCTGTAAAACTCGCTTCGGGTGATTACTACTAGAATAGTCTCAGTCCTAATTAGTGATCTATTTACTAATTTTTTAAATTTTAATTCTTTTTTACAGAAAGCCAAATACTACAGCTTAGTGAAAGACAAATTTCGGTTATTTCCTATAACTCAAACATAAACAAAGGGAACCACTCTTAACTGATAAATTATTTATTTATTCATTGATCTACTAGGAAAAAAGAAGACGGGGTTAGGTTAAAGGTTAGGGTTTAGGGTTAGTTTAATGGGAAAAGGGCCGGGTTAGCACAGTCGGTAGAGCGTTTGAATAGAAACCACAAGGTTCCTAGTTCGATACCGGCCCTCGCCAACTCAGCGTATGAGTAGCACAGGGATCTGTGTGGTAAAGTAAGGAGCTGATGGTAGGTGTGGCACTCCACCTCAGACACTAAAAACAATCTCCTTGGTCTAATGCTAATGAAAAGGTATAGACTTTCTCGTTGATTGGCTGATACCGACTTTAGGCCATCCCAACGACTTTACTTACTTAATGGGAAAATAAATAAATAATTCATCAGTCAAGAGTGGTTCCCCTTTGTTTATGTTGGAGTTATAGGAAATAACCCAAATTTAATCTTAGAGTTATATAGTCATCTTTCTTATATAATGGTCCATCTCCCTCTCTCTGTGGGTTTTCTCTCAATGCCACCATGACTTCTCAGTCATTTATCATCTTCTCATCATGTTTTTTGTTGTGACCCCCACACTGTTTTATTGAGATGAATAACAACATTTTCCTGTGGGCATAACTTTATTAATTTAACGAGATTTTATACAAATAACATTTTACAGATTCTATTTGTCAGGAGCCAGAGATGGAAATTTGACAAATGTACTCTTTGTAGTCTCTCAACTAAAGTTATTATCTAACTTTTAAACTGCTAGAATTATAGTTACCTGAATTTAACTCCTAAGCTTTCAACTAATCTTAAACTGTCAATCACACTTTGACATTAAGGTTAAAATCTTTTTAAACTTATCTAAATCATTGTGGTGGCCCAAAGTCACTATCAGCCAGACAGCAAGGGAGTTTATCCCCTTTTCACTAGCGCTAGACCAAGGAGATTGTTTTGGCATCTGAGACAGAGCACCGCACCTATCATCAGCACCTTTCTTTACTGCACATGTCCATGTGCTACTCATACACTGAGTTAGCGAGGGCTGGAATCAAACCAGGAACCTTGAGGTTCCCAGCCGGATACTCTACCAACCTTTATAGGGCAGACTGGGCTCTTTAACCTTGGTATGGCAACTGGTCTAGGAGAAGGAAAATTGAATTAAAACCTGTTAAACTAATCTTAAAGATTAACCTTGTGTCACATTGTGCTTGTGCAGAGGTGTTAATAAATACATACTCTATCTTTGAAATGATTGATACTGCTAATCTGTTATTTAATGTAGTTAACAAATCAGTAATACAGTTTTTATTTACAAAATATTTTTCCGCCTATCTAAATAGAAGGATGTCGTTCAGAAATATTATCACACAATTTGTAAAATTTCTTTTTGTCAGATACAATATAATTGCAAAAATAGTCTGCTCTTTATTTTTAAATATTTGAAAGCGAAACTTGCCGGTGATGAGTTAAAATATGAACCTTTCATTAAGTTGATGATTTGGGGTGCTTATTGGTTACTTGGTCCAAATTTCTTAATGCATTGTAGTTTACATAAGTTTTTGATTTAACCCGATGTAGAATTGATCTTATCTGTTATTATGCCGTTAAAAATGGGTAAAAAAATCTTTGGCCAAAATAAAACTGGTCTGGTTCTGTAGTCTGTAAGATGCTGCTATGACTTTCAAAAGATGGTTTTCCAAGGCTACCATTAGCAGAGACAACAAGAGGATTATATTTTATGCGATCACATTTTTATTCAGATCCAGACTTTCTCAACCGCAGCGGTGTTGAAGCGGAGACGATGCTTACGTCAATACAAATCTGTAATAATGTAATAGTTAATACATCTTTAGTACTTTTTGACACATCTTGTATTCCGGGAAAAAAATAATGTTCCATTTATTTTTCATTCTTCAAGCTCAAGTAACTGAGACATTCTTCGAACTGGTCTGGTCTGTTTTCTTCATTTCTCCTAACTGGTCTGGTCCTGTAGTCTGTAAGATGCTGGTAATGACTTTCAGAAGATTCTGTATTAATGATAACTTCTAGATGTTTTGCCACTGAATGATGATCTTTCAACTGATCTTAAACTGTCAATCATATCAAGTTGTCATTATAGTTAAAATCTTGTTGGACCATATGACCTTTAGGCACCCCTTTTGCGATCCCGATTAGTGGGGACATTTTTTCCATTTACACCGTCAAAATCCGGTTAATTGTTAACAGACGATTTTCAGAGTTTTTTTTTTTTAAATTATAAAACTAACCCCTAACCCTAACCCTAATAGACAAATTTTGATGGCGTAAATGAGAAAAGTGTCCCTGTGAGTCGAGATCACGGAAGGGGTGCCTAAAGGTCATATGGTCCATTTTTTTTAAACTTATCTACACTACTTGTCAAATAATAGATACTGCTAATCTATTATTTAACATTAATAGCTATCTGGAGTAGAGCAATGCTTAACAAATCAGTATCACAGATTTTTTACCATGTAATCCTAACAGGATGTACTGTGATTGAAATCAAGTGCTAAATTATTGATAAAATGATTTTAACCCTCACTGAGTATCACGTGATTGAATCCTAATTTTAAAACTAAGTTTAATAAAGATCCTCAAATTTGCAATTATTGCCTTCTAATATGAAATCATGCCAAATCTATCAAGATTTTTCCTCACAGAATGAATAGCTGCAGCAGTTTTAAACCAATTACCAAAATCTTATTATAAAGTCTCACTTCAGACTTTTGTGAAATTGTTTCTTTATCAATAATTTCTTCAGAAAAGTAATTCTATTGTTTTCCCATAATATTTTTAGCCACAGTCAACAAATGATAATGAAAGGGTTTATTTTATAAAAAGAAATAGAAAAGAACAAAATGAATTAATGAGATTGCAAAAATGGTGGACATCAAACCCAGTAGTGTGTAAATGGGAAATGAATAAATATACTGTTTTCCAATTAAGTACATCTGAGTTGATGGGACATGTCAATTATGACACTTATATATAATAATGATGATAATATATTTATATATAATAAAACTATTATATGCTTACATATAATGAAAATAATCATATATTCATGTATAAATAAAGATATATGATAATTATCTATTTATTTACAAAACTATTCTTTGGAATCAATACAGTATACGAATTTATTTATTTATGCTGTCAATAAAATTTGAAAGAAACTTTACTGTTCCTTGCTGTGTTACCCCAGTTTCTTCAGTATAATGTGTGTAGATTTTCTAGTCGGTTTGTTTAAGATTTATTTAAGAGGGGAGGAGTGTGCTGGAAGGGCCGGATTTAACAATAGGCATCAAAGGACATTGGCTTAGGGCTCACAGGTATTTGGGGACCAACTGAAATTTATGTCATGCAGCATGCCAGATAATGACTATGTTCTAATTGTACAACGAGTATTTCATTATATATTTCAAACCATAAGGGCCTCTGTACAATAAGTATCTTGTCTGGAGTACGTATTTACCAACCCCTCCTTGCATGAGCAGGATGCAACTCTTGGTCAATATTTTAGTTGAGTTTAACAATTCAAATTCAAAACTTTCTTTCTCCTTGACCAGTTGCCATACAAATCTTAAAGAAACAAATGTTCCCTAATAGTTACCAATAACTGGAGGAAGAATAGTTTGATTCATACCTTTTGCAAGGGTATTAGCACTATGTGAAATGTAATAAGCCTTGTCTGGATTTGAACTTGCGTCGTCATGTCAATTTCCAATATTGATACCCATTGTACTATGGGTGTCTCTAAATACAGGGTCCGGAGTATGTAACTGCTGTACAATAAGTAGAGGACCACAGTGGCCTTCATCTGGTGGACAATGTGGTCCACTGGTAAATTTGGCCTAGGGCCTACAATTAGAACAATCCCACCATATGTGTGGGTACCAATCAAAGCAACCCAATTCCCAAGGACTTGCATAAAGCAAAATGCAGCCAGCCTTGTCTAGAATTTGAACCTCAGTTCACCAAGTCAGTTTTCCTCAATGACCATTATAACAGCATTGCCTCTTTTATTATCCCAAGTTTAAGCAAACTTATATCTCATTAATACACTTTTTTGTCTTATAGTGTGCATACTGTGTTTCATTCCTGGAATTGTATGCATACAAGTGATCTTAATTAATAGACCTATCCTAAACCATGACCTTTGTGGTATAACAAAAATGATATCTTTTATTCTGAGATTGACCAGAATTCTTTCAAGTGGACAGATTTGTGTGCACACAGGTTACCTTGATAGAAATATCTAAATACAAATCAGTCACAAATAAAATTCTGTTGAATTGACATTTTAACTGCTGACAGCATGGAAGTATAAACCCACTCACTTCTATATCTTGGTTGACCATTGTTTTTTGATGATGTCTGTAGCCATGTAGAATAAGAAACCTATACACTAATATCTTATAAAGATTCATGGTGTGATGGTTACTGTCACATGAAATGGGCACAATAAGACAAATTCAAATCCTAAACAAGGCTGTTTGCTTTTCACTTATTGGGAAAGGTATGAATTCAACTATTCTTCCTCTAGGTATTGGTAAATAGTAGGGTTGACTAGGCTCTTAAACTTGGTAAGGAAACCAGTCTAAGAGAAGAAAAACTAAATTTAAACCTACTAAACTCTGCTTACAAAATTAACTTGTGTCACATCCTACTTGTGGAGAGGGGATGGTATATATATATATTAGTCATACACAGACGTGTTTTCGATGTTTACGTCTCATCAGTACAATATGGATTATAATGCTTCTGATTTTTTAAAATAAAATTTATTTTATTTTTAACACAGAATACTCATTTAAAAAAATTCCAGCATCAAACATCAGCGTTCGTTTTGTACACCTCCTATCTAATGGTTATTTATTCCGTCTTTCCTTCATATGTTGCTCTTGATGAAGACCGCTTTATTAAAAGGTCGAAACAGATTCTGTCAGCAAACTAAGCAAACTAATAACATCATTTGTTTTTTCTAAAAATGTTAAATTCATACTATCGGATTCACTTCCATTTACTTCATATATATATATATATATATATATATATATATATATACATATATATATTTTATTTATTTATATTTTTAAAGTGAAAAGGTTTTTACACAAAAATGATTCTATTTTTTTCTACCACTATTATGGTTTTGCCAAATATCCAGCCCTTGCCACCCCCTGGAAAAGAATTCAGAAAATCTCCAGAGAAAACATTATATCCCAATATTCTCAACATGAGGATAATATTTATTTAATAAACATCCTTAAACAAACTTAAAATTGTCATTTCAAAAAAAAAAATATTTGAAATGACCACCATTAGACATCACAAGGTGTTATTAAATTTCTCTGATGGTTATCCCTAGTCACTTGGTGGTTAGCAGTTTAATAATGAATGTTTAATTGGCCAGGCTCTTGCTGATATGAGTAAAGACTTTTGGAGGCATGAAAGCTTATTTCCCTTACTTGCCATGGTTTTCCATTAGACAACTAGGGAAAATTGCAACTGGTAGTATAAAAGGCAGGACCACCAAAATCAAATCCTCTTTTCTCTCAGACTCTCCAGCCATCAGAGGTAACATGCCAATTGTGTATCCATCCTTTAGGACATACATTCTGTATGACTGCTTCTTCATCCACAGCGGTTACATGCATCAATTGTGTCATTTGTTTACAAGATGGGGAGCTTTGCCTTCCATTGGTATCCCACATACCTGTTATGTAAGGGTATTTACAAACCACTAAATGATAGCTTATATTCTCTGTTCAGGACTCTTTCTATTGAATCATTTATTCTATACACAGATATTATTTGTATTCTTCTATCCTGTCTTATATTGTTTCTGTTTCAGTTTGCTCAGACAATATATTTTATTTTTTATCACTTTCGTTGGAATTTGTTCTACATAAATTATAATCAACTGAACCATCATTCATCAACACCTGTAAGAAAGGCCAGAGAATCCATTTGCCCTTGTGGTTGGTTGGTTGGGTCTTACAGCATGTCAACCCATTGGGTCATGTTATGCCAAAAACGTTTTTGTTTTATTCATTCTTGATTGGTATTCAATCAATATTTTTTCTTTTAAACATTGTTTCTAACTCATTTTTTCTATTTAACCCATAGATGGGACCCTACCACTTTGGGTCAGAGTGGAACTGGGAGTAATGGTGATGAAGGAGTACTCCACATTCCCCAGAGGTCCAAATGGAAACCTCACCATCAGATTATTTAATGTCATACCTAGGAAAATTGGCCCTTGTGTTAAGAATGAACATTTGGAATCTAATCTGATCACAAAAAGCACATCATTAAAACTGATAAAAGATTAATTTGAATATTGAAACCATTCCTTTTTGTTGTTGTTTTTAATAAAGGATAAATGCCATTCCTATGGGAAAAAAATAAATAAAAATAAACCTGCTTTTCTTTTTTTTTGGTTGGGTTGTTTTATGGTATATCAACCCTTTTCAAGTTATTTAATGCCAAATCAAGTCATTTTGATTCAGGCTGCTTACTGTACTTGCTTTTGCTTAAGTGGTTACCCAACCAAGCATAGAACAAGCCCATCACTACTTAACTTCAGTGATTTAGAAGGAACTGGTGCTTTCAGCATGACTCAACCATAATTACACGTTTAAATAAGTAGAAAGAAAGATGAAGATAGATATATAGATAGATAGACGTAAACAGAGATAGATAGAGAGATACATATGAACAGAGATAGATAGAGGGATATGAACAGTGATAGATAGATAGGTAGATATGAACAGGGATAGATAGAGGGATATGAACAGGGATAGATAGATATGAACAGTGATAGATAGGTAGATAGATATGAACAGGTAGATAGATAGATATGAACAGGTAGATAGATAGATATGAACAATTAGATTGATAGAGAGATAGATAGATATGAACAGGTAGATTGATAGAGAGATAGATAGATATGAACAGGTAGATTGATAGAGAGATAGATAGATATGAACAGGTAGATTGATAGAGAGATAGATAGATATGAACAGGTAGATTGATAGAGAGATAGTCCCAAGGCAAAGATTTGGTGTGTGTTTGTGTGTGTTGAAGGTAATTTGTCTTTTTTCGGGGGCTGAGGTATTTCTGAAACTTTGCATACAAAAGGTTTTTTTTATATATATTACTTGCAGTTGCAGAAGAAAATAAAAATATATAAACAAAAATATATTTCTCAATACGTCTAATGATCTGTCTAAAAGGCAGAATACTTTTATTCTTTTTTGCAAGATACTTGTAACATTGAAATAACTCTGATTATACAAACTTTTCATTTTAGACAGACACTTTAGCAAGTTTTAAAGAAGCCGAGTAATGTTATTAGAGTTATTAAAAGTCAATCAATATTTTTGTCAGCTAAAATGAAAAAAAAAAAAAAAAAAAAATAAGTGACAAATTTTCTTTTCAGTTGAAATAATCTATAAAAGCAGATATGAAATAAAGCATGGTATAATTATTTTCAATGATAAATTATGAAGAAAAGGGCAATTTTCAACCTTAATTGGAAGACTGAAATGCAAGTTGGAGTTCTAACCTATAAATAGAAAATTATCTTTAAATATTGGTTTTCTCTGCAGAAACAAAATAATATGAAATAAAAAGTAAAAATGTGTGTGTGTGTGTGAAGTCTTAGACAAAATTGAAAAACAAAACAAAATCAATATAAATAAAAACTCCCAACCTAACCAGAAGTGAGGAAGAAATGTGTTACGGTTCAACAATAATGTAGCACACTATTAGTCCAATAGAAGAATATCTAGAGTTTGCTTTTGTGTTAGCTCTTTTTTTGATAACCCTATAAGGCTTATATAAACATATCTCTCACCCCCTCTCTCTCTCTCCCCGCTTATATACCCGATGTGTTATAAGGGATATCTCTCTCTCTCTCTATATATATATATATATATATATCTCACTCTCTCTCTCTTTACCCCCTTCATATACCCGAGGTGTTATAAGGGGTATATAACCACACACTCACTCTCTCTCTCTCTCTATATATATATATATATATATATATATATGTATATATATGTATGTGTGTGTGTGTGTCATATAGTACCTAAATAATCAGAATGGAATTGTCTGTTTTTTCCTATGAATAATGTCTGATGAAACCACAGAAGAGAGAAACCACAGAAGAGAGAAACACAGGACTTGATAATTCAACCTAGCAATTGTTAATTACTCTGCTCACCTTGTATTGTTGCTTTGTAAAACTTTTCCCTAACTCTAATACTCGTCGCTCTTCCTATTATTTCTCTTCACACTGAGTTACGACACAGGATAACCAAACAATCTGTTTTGTTGTATAGAATTTTCTATTTCTTTTTCTGGGATATCCATATCAACCTGGAACTGCCATTTTTCACTCATACTTAATTAAATGCAAAAACAACATTGACATTCACTCTAATCAGTACTTGATAGAACTCACAGATAGTATTAATTCTTGGGTCAGAGTTAGCTATTCCAAATCCCAATGTTTTTGTATAGAGGTCAGGTTATCTACACCTAGCTTTTGTTGTTGTTGTTTTTGTGGTGTTCCTTTTATTAACAGAGACTAATAAAAGGAACATCACACCTGTCTTAAAAAGTCATCCTCATGTTTTGCCTTCTTGGTTGAGTTTCAAGTATCCTGCTTTGGATGAGTACCTGTGCTTACCAGAGAGAAAAGATGTTTCATTTTATGTGGAATAAAGTTTGTTAATTCCCAACAAATAGAATCAGATAAAGTCACCTATTAATAATACAGTAGCACATCCATTGCACTTATAGTATAAGAAATAATCATTCAAATAAAACTTTAAATTAACAGTTAATTAAAACAAAAAACGAATTGAATATATATTTTTGTGTAAAATTAACCTTAGCACATGACCATATTCTTGGAACACCCAGTAAAAATAAAAACAATTGATCATTTCCTCCTAGTCTCGCTACTGAACCATTGTTCTGTAACAGTAGGGAATAGTCCTGATGACAAAAATTGTCTTACATAATAAAACATCAGGTCACCTTGATAGTTTTAATGCAACACAATTTCAATGTATTATCATGTTAAGCCAAATAAAAACAGACTAACAAGGTATCTGAACTGAATGCAGACATTTTAATGAATAAATAAAATTAAAGAATCCATTTAGAGTTTCACCTTTTATTAAATAATTCCTTGTGGCATTCAGTTTGAACTTTGCTACCAAACTTATTGGAAATAAAGGTCAACAGGAAATTGCATAACCAAATAAGATTTCTTTTTTAGCTTTTTTTAAAAAAGAATTAAAACCTCTGGTTAAGTTAAGTTTTAAATATTAAGCAATGTTAGATAATCAATGTTTAAATATTCTGTGGAATTAAAATGAATGTTTATAAGGAACAGCTGACAGGTCTCAGACCTAATATACTAGCTGAAGGGATATTATTATTATTATTATTATTATAACTTGACTGTGTTACAAAATGAATAATAGTAAATACAATTTGTGCATTTTTGCATTATTTGGCTTCCGTTTTTAAAATGGAATTCCAACTTTAATTATGATACACATTAGGTGATAGGCTGATTAATTGGTTATTTTATACTTAGGTTTGATTTCTTTGTTTTATGGTATGTTTGGCTTCCATTTTTAAAATGGGAATATATCTTTAGTTATGATACACATAAGCTGATTGGTTGATTTTGACAACATGCCAACACATCTAGGATTATCTTGTGCTTGGTTTGTTTTTTTTTTTGTTTAATTGTATAACAACCTTCCGGGTTATTTAATGTCAAAACCAGACTTGTAGAAAAACAATAGTGGTACTATTGAACCCATAATGACAATTCAGCTTATTAACCACTGAGCCATGGGTACTTTCCTCTACTTTATTTTAGAGGTTAAGGAATTGCATTCATTGTATGTACATATTCATATTTTTTTTTTTTTTTTGTTTAATTGTATAACAACCTTCACGGGTTATTTAATGTCAAAACCAGACTTATAGAAAAACAATAGTGGTACTATTGAACCCATAATGACAATTCAGCTTATTAACCACTGAGCCATGGGTACTTTCCTCTACTTTATTTTAGAGGTTAAGGAATTGCATTCATTGTATGTACATATTCATATTTTTTTTTTTTTTTGTTTAATTGTATAACAACCTTCACGGGTTATTTAATGTCAAAACCAGACTTATAGAAAAACAATAGTGGTACTATTGAACCCATAATGACAATTCAGCTTATTAACCACTGAGCCATGGGTACTTTCCTCTACTTTATTTTAGAGGTTAAGGAATTGCATTCATTGTATGTACATATTCATATTTTTTGTTTGTTTTTTTGTTTAATTGTATAACAACCTTCACAGGTTATTTAATGTCAAAACCAGACTTGTAGAAAAACAGTAGTGGTACTATTTAACCCATAACTGGAAAGATGGGGGGTTCATACCTTTCTAAACGATATTAGTTTGAAAGGGAATGTAACAGCGTGACTAGAGTTCAAATTCTCTTACTACTTACTATATTGCAATCTAGCTTATTAACCACTGAGCCATGGGTACTTTTCTCTATTTTATTTTAGAGGTTAAGGAATTGCATTCATTGTATGTATATTCATATTTGTTTGTGAAATTATGTAAGTTTTCTTTTTTGCAGTCCTATTGAATACAAATAATTTTTAAACAGATTTATTTGAGCCATAGATGGGACTCTAACAGGTAGTACCACTCCATATCAGTGAACCTAGGAGTGATGGAAATAAAGGGATACACCTATAATCTCCAGAGCTACAAAACTGGACTCTCACCATTAGATGCTGTTTCTTTGTGTAATAGCATATAAACTTTCATGGGTTATTTAATGCCAAAGCCAAACTGGTAGAAGAACAGTAGTGGTACTATTTAACCCATAGTTGGAGAGATGGGGGATCATACCTTTCTAATTGATATTAGTCCGAAAGTGAATGTGATAGCGTGACTCAGAGACCATTCACATTAGGATTTAATTTACTATTTAAGGAACTCTAAGAGTCCTATCAGAAAAATCATTTATATACAGTAAGATATTTTCATTCTCTTAATCTGCAATTGTTTTCTAAGGTAAACCATTTCTGAAATTATTATCTGGCTAATATTCTGGGGGCTATCTCCACAAGCAATACCTACCTAATTGCTCTAAAAAAAGAGAATACCAGGTCAATCCCTGATACCTGAGGTGCTCCTCTGAGGGAATGCTGACAGAGCTAAGCTATTTCTAACACCACTCATCTATACACAATTGAGTTCCACAATAAACATGACCTTGTTTTTCATTCTACTCATAATGGATAAGTTGGGTAAATATACACATTAAATCAGATCTGGTGCTCTAGTAGATCCTATAGGTTTGGTTTAGTTTGTTTTACGGCATATCAACCTCAGTGGGTCATTTAAAGCCGACAAAGTTGTGAAATAAATAAATTCATTCTTAATGGATAATCAATTATTTTTATAAACACATCTTTATATTTAACCCATAGGTGGGACCCTAACAGGTATTACCGCTCTGGATCAGAGGGGATCAGGGAGCAATGGTGATAAAGGGGCACTCCACATTCCCCAGACCTCCAAAACTGGAACTTTACCATCTGATAGAGTTTAATATCATTCCCAGGATATGAAGACCCTCAGTCACCACCTTCTAGAACCCTGTCTTATAGGTAAAATCACACACATTATCAATAAATCATGTCTACCTGAAGCCACCATGAAAATGGTGTTTAAGTTTAAAGTTGTTTTTCAATCAAGCTCCAATATAAGATTATGTTTGCCAGTTGTTTCAAATCAGAAAATCTTAAATGTTGTTTCTCCTTTCCATCTGAAATATATATTAACTGTTCAGTGTCTTGACACTGTCATCTGGTCAGTCAATTTAAATTTCACATCCCTGAATCAATGCTGTATTTTTGTGTGATCATAAACTGGAAATTTGTTATTACAATAAAGAAAGATATAATTGTCTACATATTTATCTAGCATGCCCACACTGCAATAGAAAACCAATACTGTCTATTGGTATCATAAGGTATTGCTAAAATGCCCTGGGTTCATTGTAATGATTCTTTATTTTCATACTAAACCTAATCACTGGAACATCTGATGAAGACATTGTTGGAGATACAGCTGCTGTTTTTACAATAAAATATCGATGTAATTATAAATATATCAGTATATATTTGATATTCATTATATATATTTTATAAAGGCAATTTGGAAATTACTACTAATCTAACCTCATTCTGGATTATCATTCTCTACTTTATAATGCTAGTATATATATATCTATCAACCCCTCCACACAAGCAGGATGTGACACAAGGTCAATTTCTTAAGCGGAGTTCTACAAGTTTTCCTTCTCCTAAACCGGTTGCCTAACCAAGGTTATAAGCCAGTCTGCCCTACTATGTATCCATAGCTGGAGGGAGAGTAGGATTCATACCTTTCCCAATGGTATTAGCGCTAAGTGAAATGCAATTACCACGTCCAGGATTTGAACTCAGGGCGATAACAACCATAATGCTAGTATATGTTGGTAGAGAATCTGTCTCAGAAACACAAAGTTCCGGGTTCACCAACTCAGAGCATGAGTAGCACAACTTGTATCTGTGCACTAAAGTAACTTTATCTAAAAGACTATAAATTAAAACATACATCATTAACAGTATTTAGTCTAAAAAATGTTAATTGAAATTATCAATATCTTCAATGTCTGCTGTTACTTTTGTAAAATCTTTGACTGTAAATGGTATCAATAAGACTACTAACAGCAGGACTAACTTTAATAACTAGCCGAAATACTTCTCTACAATGAACAAGAAGTTATTAATTGAGAAAGAAATTGTTATATATAATTTAACTTCTAAAAGGATTTATTCAATCTGGCTTTTCTTTCTTGCACTGGAAAAGTAAGCATGGTCCCTATTTTAAGATTTATTTTAACTAGTAACCCTATCTCTATTGTTTTGGCCTGTAGTTATCTCCCTTGAAAAACCTAATCATTTATGGTGAGCATAAACTCTGACAATACACTATTAAGTTGAAAATTACAATCTTATGAGGTGAAGCATTTCACAATTATTTGATGTATTTTTCCTATGTATACAGATTTTGATGAATAAGATTTTTTATCGTATTTTTTCTCATTTATTCTTCTGTTCAAATGAATTAAATTGAAACCCATGATAAAAGACTTTGAATAGTGCAGTTCTCAACAGAATTCGGAACAAATTAACTGTATTATTCCAACTATGCTATATATATACAATATATATTTATATAACAGCAGATATTATAAGCAAGGTAAGTGATGTCCTCCTGTAGAAACCAGCACATGGACATGCTAGTGCTGGATGTCCAGCAACGACCTACATAGACAAGCTCTGTGCAGATACTGGATGCTGCATGGAGGACCTACCAGGGACAATGAGTAACAGGGACAGTTGGCGAGAGGTTGTCATGGATATCCAATTCCACTGGTGTGACATGATGATGATATTAAACATATTTGTCATTTCATTCATTCTGATGACTAAATACATGTAAAAAAAAGTCGTCGGGGCGGCCTAATGTCGGTATCAGCCATGCAACAAGGGATTCTATTCCCTTTTCACTAGCGCTAGACCAAGGAGATTATTTAGTGTCTGAGGTGGAGCGCCACACCTACCATCAGCTCCTTTACTGCACAGATCCCTGTGCTACTCATATGCTGAGTTGGTGAGGGCGGGTATCGAACTAGGAACCTTGTGGTTTCTAGCCGAACACTCTACCAACTGAGCTAACCCGGCCCCAAATACATGTATTTACCCCTAATCCCCACCTGCATGAGCAGGATGTTACATACAGTCATTTTTTAAGTGTTTTTCTTTTTAATTTGAATTCAAAATTATATTTCTCCTAGACAGATTGCCATACCAAAGTTAAAGAGCCAAGTCTGCCATACTATGTATCCTTAGCTGGAGGGAGTATAGTTGGATGTATATATTTCCTAATGGTATTTATGCTATGTGAAACACAAAGAGTCTCATCCATGATTAGAACTTGGGTGGCCTTGTCCATTTTCTACAAACATGAATATTACATCACAAATTTTGTGATAGAGGAAAAAATAACACTATAACGATGATTGTATTTTGTTTGTTTTTTTGTTCGATAGATTACAAGTATTACATAACTTCAATTCATGTTTTTTTTTTCTGGAATAAAGAGTTGCAGCATTGAGAAATATTCTCATGTTTTTATAGAATTTCAATTGTATTTTTTTCCTTATCCCCATGGTTGCTTCATTACAGCATGCAAAATATTAAGGCTGACAGGTAATAACATACTGTGATGATTACTTTGAAAACAAATCATCAGAGAATTTCACACTTGATAGGAAAACAGAGCAATTCAAAGCATAGGTCACTGGAAACATTTCACAATTCATTGAACGAAACAGTATGAATATTTGTCCTGTTCCACACACTGAAAGGGATTCTCTGGAAAATATGATGTGAATTACATATAACAGTTTTTTATGGAATGTCCAATACACACTTTTAATAAGTTTGTATGAAAAATAATATACTAGAATAATTAACTTAAGGAAAATAGAGGCAGATTGTTGTTTCTTGTTGTCTTGTTTTATGGCATATCAACCCTTTTTGGGTCATTTAGTGCGGAATCAAGTCCTTTTGATAAACAAAGGACTCAGGTTTCTTACAGTATCTGCTGTTGCATAATTAGTCACCCAATCAAGTATTGAACAGGCTCATTGCTGCTTAACTTCAGTGATCTAGCAAGAACCGGGGAAAAATCAAGTCAGTTTGATTAGTTGCTTGGAGTATTTTAATGGCAAATCAACATGTCTAGAGTTATTTTATGCCTATAGGTTAGGGAATGATGTGCATTGTACATCTATATTTACACTTTTGTAGGGGGGGGGGCGTGTGGTCAAATGCTTAGAGTCATAGGAAATGGACTTGACAACCCGAGTTCAATTCCTGGACGAAGCTGTTGGCATTTCACATGGCGCTAATACCCTTGGGAAAGGTATGAATCCAATTCTCCCTCCAGCTATGGGTAAATAGCAGGGCAGACTGGGCTCTTTAACCATGGCCAGGTAAACAGTCTAGAAGGAAAACTCTGAATTCAAACCTGTTACTCTGCTTAAGAAACTGACCTTGTGTTGCATCCTACTTGTGCAGAGGGGTTGGTAAATATATATATTCAGTAATGTGTTTCACTTAGCACTAATACCCCTGGGAAAGGTATGAATCCAATTCTCCCTCCAGCTATGGGTAACTAGCAGGGCACACTGGGCCCTTAACCATGGACTGGTAACCAGTCTAGGAGAAGGAAAACTCTGAATTCAAACCTGTTTAACTCCACTCAAAAAACTGACCTTGTGTCACATCCTGCTTGTGTGGGGGTTGGTAAATATATATATTGATCTTTACTCTACAAAAAAATAACCCTGTTTAGAAACAAATTCAAACAATGAGTTTTTAATAACTTTTTAAAGATATTAAAGCCTCCAATTCTGACATGTGTTACTTCTGGCAAATATTTTGTTACAGACAGAATCATTAAAACATGTAAAAAGAAAAAAAAAAAGTATTTGATAAACATTCCTGAAATTAGTCACTATATTATTTTTTGTTGGAATGTAAAATTTGGCTAAATGTAATCAAGTGTTATAGTTATTTTGTAATTATTTTTCCTAAAAATAAAAAGTAAAAGATCTTTACAAATCCTGAGAGACTGATCAAAAAGTCAGAGCAACAATAAATGCTTTAATTTGAATTAAACAATAACATTTATACCAAAAGAATATTGTTTTGAAAGAAACTAGAAAAGATATGACCTGTTTAATGCTGTTCACCATTTCCATAAAATTTAATATGCTCAAATTTATTTGCAAGACAAATTGATTAAACATTTTAAATAAAAAAAAAATGAACACAACAATACTTATCATTAGTTTCAATAAAAAATAAACAATTTTTTTTAAAATTTCTATAACTTTTTTATGAACAATGTTCAGATGAGTATCTGTCCTTTATCTCAACTAGACAATTCAAAATACTTTTTTTTTTACATGTTCCTGATGGCTATTTCAACTGCAGAACCATTAGCTTTTAATCAAATACAGAAACAGAAATGGAAAGTATCAGCCAGACAGTGAGGGAATCTATCCTCTTTTCACTAGTGCTAGACCGAGTAGATTGTTTTTAGAGTCTAAGGTGGAGCGCCACACTTACCATCAGCTCCTCACTTTACCGCACAGATCCCTGTGCTACTAATATGCTGAGTTGGCGACGGCCAGCATCGAACCAAGAACCTTGTGATTCCTAGCCGAATGCTCTACCAACTGAGCTACTGTGGTAAAAAATGTTAAAAACAAATTATCAAGAAAAGTATTGGGTGATAAGTGCTATTCAGATGACTTCAACGCCATAGTCATACTCTACGTTAGTGAGAGCAGGTATTGAACCGGAACCTTGTGGTTCCCATCCAAGCTCTCTACTGACTCTGCTAAACCAATATATAAACTAATGAACCCCATTATCTGACTACTAAATCTTCATTCCACAAGACAAGCTATAAGGCATGGCTTATATAATGAATGATCGTGTCCAATAAATAGCACGATAATGTCCCAAACTGTTGATAGGGAGTTTGATTCTTAGATGGGGCACTTGGTGGTCTTGTGCCTAATTAGGTATGGTGAGTATTAATGCAACTATTTATTGATGAACTGTCAAATTCTGGCAGCAAACAGGTTGCATTTAGAGCCAACACTTATATCTTTTACATCATCTCAAGAAAAAGAGTGAGAAAAAAAACAAGCAAATCACAAGATATAACCTTTCATTTTTTTTAATATGTATAGCAACCAAAACATAAAATATGTTACATTTTGTTTGGTCTTGTGCCCAAGCGCAAACAGTAAATTTAAGAAATAAGCACTTGGTGATCCAGATCTTGAAACTCAATCATCTTGGGGGTGGGGGGTATCAATTGATGAGCTATAAGTTTCTGCAAGTGTCAAAGAAATCATTTCTCATTAGAACCCCCAGATTTGAGAATGAATGCCATGAATATTTCTGCCCAGGAGGAATGGTCAGGTAATTCTAATGCAAACTGTTTTTACAGTCACATGGACAAACATGAACCTACAAAAGTTCTATAAATAGATTAAAAGTGAAACTAGTTTAAATAAAATAAAAATATAGAGAAATCTACACATGCTGCTGAACATAAATTTTATACTTATATATATATTTCATTAGTGAGACAAAAGTTAGATTACCAAGCTGTAGAATTTTGTAATGAATAATACATATTCGTTTGTTTTCTTTATTTAATGGAATATTAACCATCATGGATTATGTAATGCCAAAGCCACTCTTGTGGAAAAACAGTAGTGGTACTATCTAGTTGGGGAGATGAGGAGGTTCATATCTTTCCCAAGGGTATTAGTCCAAAAATGAATGTAATAGCATTACTGGGGTTCAAATTCATTTACTACAATGTTGTATTACATCACATTAACCACTAGTTTTCTACAAAACCTTCCCTATGGTACTGATCACAATAAACACATTAGTAAAACTGATGAAAGATAAATTTGAATATTAAAACCATTCTTTCTTTTTTGGTAAAGAATAAATGCCATGTAAAAAAAGATTATAAATACAAATCAGTTATCTCCCCTTATGTTTTTTTGTTTGGATAAGGGATTAATGTAATTTCCAATGCAAAAGAAATGCTGTGTGTATGGTGGGTGATAAGTTCTATTTTCTTTTTAATATTTTTATAGATATTCTGTGCAGATATTTAACCCATAGTTGGGGGGATTATGAGGTTCATAATTTTCCCAATGGTATTAGTCCAAAGGTGATAGTAATAGCATGACTGGGGATTCAAACAAGCTTACTATCGTGTTGCAGTCTAGCCATTATGCGGATATAGCAGAAACCGTTGCTTTCAACATGACTGTGTGTAGGCTTTAACTTGCCAGAAATAAAGCGATGTTTTTCTTCATGCAGTTGTCATAGCTACAAATGATAAATAAAAAAGGCAGCAAAACCAAGGATTCTTTTGTAGGAAAGGCTGTCTACAGTCTAAAGAGAACAAAATATACGTTTTCAGAATGTAAAGACAAAGGGAAAGCACATGTACCTTTAACCTATTTTATTTACATACAAACTCAACGATAGTCAATAAAACAAGTACTTAGGGGCAGTACTTACAATTCAGAATATCTCCCTCATTGAGGGGGGCGTCAGGTCGAGTCTTCAGTTATTACTCCCTCACTGAGGGGGAAGTTCTTTCAGTCACAAAGTCTGAGAAGAGTGCTCGTTTCTACGAGGCTTCCTGGTTGGTGCCAAACCGTAAAAAAGGGTTCTTCACCCGACCTGACAGGGGACGTTACCTTTACTACTTCCTGTCCCTAAAGGCACAAGAGAGTTCTAGTCCCTACACTTTTATCATGTCAGTGCTACTGTCTAGTTGCACTACTTGGACTCTAACAAAAGACTTGGAGAAAAGGCTAGATGGGAACTGTACAAGAATGCTGTGAGCTGTCTTGAACAAATCCTTGATTGCCTCCTATCACACAAAGGTGATTGTAAGGTGAACAAATAAGCAATAAATAAATGAAGTAGATAAATAATTGATTGATGGATTCATCATTATGCCATGGGGCCTGCCAAATAATATATATCTTGATGTCTATTTTGATTACATCATACTTTATTAGAAATGGTAAAATCCTGTTATCTTTGGTTTGGAAGTAAACATTTTATTTAAAAAGTTTAGTTGTGTACTTATTTATGTATGATGCTGTCCTGATTAGCTACTTTGGCATTTAAAGAAATCATCAAAATGTCAACTATGAAATATTTTGAGCCATGTTGTTGATATAAAAGAATTATAACTATTTCCTGATAAAACAGTTATGGTAAAGCTTAGAATGATCTATGATTTCTATATTCACACACACACACATGCACTGTGTGTGTAGTGGTACCACCCTATTGGTAAAGGTGGTCAGTACTTAAGACCAGTTTAAATTCAACCCTTTCAAGGTTTCTTTTTAGACAAGTAAGATCTCCTAGCATGAAAAGAGTGTCCATCTTGGAACAACAAGATTCCAGGTTCAATACAGGCCCTCATCAAATCAGTGCATGAGTAGTACATCTTGGATCAGTGCGCTAAAGTGGAGAACTAACAGTGTAGTGCTGCCCTTCGTTGGAATATTTTGGTAATGTAAGGTGTGCTACAATTCCCCATCTAAATTTATAGACTGGGCAAGGTCAGATAGGTTCATGCCTTCAGCCAAACAACAGCCATAATGCGTGGCTAATTCACTACTTAAACACTGATACTTTCATGGTCCACTCGCAAACCATTGACGAAGGAACTTACAATTCTGTGGTTTCTTTACCAGAGGATTACCAAGGATTTCTGCTGAACTATGCCTTGCTTAAAGATTAAAGGATGGCCCATAAGATTGTAACAGGTTATGGGCCCAGCACACTTCCACTAAAATGGAGAACTGATGGTGTGGTGCAGCCCTTCATATACAAAAAATCTCCCTGGTCTGGTGCTAGTAATAAGTAGATAGACTTGTTCATTATTTGGTTGATACCAACAAATTTACTAATTATATATTATATATATATATATATATATATATATAAGCTCTACTTGTTAAATAATAATTGCATGATAATACCGACAAATTTTTGTTAGTTTCTATTTCTGTTCCAAAATTTAATGAATTGATAACATCACATAAATCAAAAACAAATGAATATAACTCATACATACATAATTATGCAAGGTCATATATATATATATATATATATATATATATATATATATAAACACACAGAGAAAAAGATAAACATAAATTTGCACAATTTAGTTGTACACACTCACAAATATATATGATAGCTGTGTACATGCATGTACCCAAATAAATGGTCTGAATGTTTGTGGAAGTATTAATATGCAGCATTTGTAAATTAGTCAAATTATTATTTAGTTTCAGTAGGATTACACGAAAATAGCATTAAAAAATCTTGATATGAAGTTTTCTGCTTGATGAAGCTTATTATAATTTTCTTCTACCTTTGTTATTCTTATTAAGGAAAGCATTGCAATTTCTTTCTCATCTCTCATTATTTATGATGACTGAAGAAACACGTATTGAGATCTTGAGAAAAAAGAAAAAAAAAGTTGTCTCAAAAACTTGTTTCACTTGAAATGTCTGGTCTTTCTGACTCCACTGTTTGTGGGTTTATACCAAATTTTTTTTTCTTTTATTAAATTATTCATTTTTTTTCTCTGTGCCAAAATCTGTCTGTTTCATAAATTTTCTACAAGTCAAAAAGAAAGCCTGTACCACTATATGATATTTGTTTTACTTAACTGAGTACAGAATGAAGACAAGTGTGGGGCACCCAGTGAATTTCAAACTCACTCCAGTCGAAATGGTCTCTTCTAATTTGCATAACATTTTTATCGTTAGAAGCTTATGAGATTTCACTGCCAGCAAATCAGAAAAATAAACTTTCTATTCTTTGATTTTAAAATTAGATTGCACACTATATTTTCTGGGGATGCTTCTGCTTTGAAAATGGAGGTATTATTTGGGAGATGATTTTTAATTTTTTATTTTTCCTTATCATATATTGCAGCACATCCTATTGTTTTTCTCCTGCTTAAAACCATCAGAGAAGATTTGCCACTGTCTGTGATATTTATCTTTAATTTTCTCTAATTCCTCTTGGAAAATTAGAGGATGAGGAGTTTTTATACAGTATAGGTAGGTAGGTAAAAGTATTGTAGAAACATGACATGATGATGACCACAGTGTGTAAACTGTCTTCTTTTGCCAGTCACTTACTAAAATAAATATCAAGTCATAAAATATCAAAACACTGAAAAAAAAAGGAGAAAGAATGGAAAAAAATGAAAGAATTAAATTTAAGATCCCAAGAAAATCATCTGTTCATAAAATTAAAAAAAAAAAATCAGACACAAGGGTAAAAAGAAGTTTTTGCAGTAGTTAGACTTTTTTGCGATTCAAGAGAAATGGATAGTGAGTTAGTAGTAGCTCTTGTCTCAGTCTCTTGTGACTGAAGGAACTTTCCCCTCAGTGAGGGAGTAACAACTGTAGACCCAACCTGACACCCCCCTCAACGAGGGAGATATATGAATTGTAAGTACTGCCCCTAAGTACTTTGTTATATTGACTGTTGTTGAGTTTATATGTGAATAAATAAGGTTAAAAGTACATGTGCTTTCCATTTTGTCTTTAAGTTCTGTGAACATATCTTTTTCCTCATAGACTGTAGGCAGCTATACCTATACTATTGTTTTTCTCCTGCTTAAACCCAATGTCTGTGATATTTATGTTTAATTTTCTCTAATTCCTCTTGGAAAATTAGAGAATGAGGAGTTTTTTTGTATAGTTTACACAGGGTTAAAACTACTTTTGAAATCCTTATGGTCCAAGTTGGGATATTTGATATGATCCTGTTATGTATTTTTTTTCATTACTTCTTTATTGATTGTTTCTTTCTGAAGGCCAAAAGGTTTCACTTCTTTGCAACAATTCCTTATATTTTGAATGGAACATACCCTCATATGCAGTATTAAATGGTATGATATAATTTGACTGGTGATCTGATTCATTTATTTGCTAGCCATTGCTAAACAGCAAGATGCTCTTTGCTCAGTATTTATTAAATTAGATCTGGCAAAAGTTCAAAAGTAGTGAGGATATACTTAATGAGGGTCAGATTATTTGGTTTGGTTTGTTTTGTTTTACGGCATATCAACCTCAGTGGGTCATTTAATGACGATAAAGTTTTGAAATAAATCAATTATTAATGGATAATACAATTTTTTTATAAATACATTTTTCTATTTAACCCATAGATGGGACCCTAACAGGTACTACCACTCCGGGTCAGAGTGGACCAGGGAGCAATGGTGATGAATGGATGCTCCACCTTCCCCAAACCTTAAAATGGAACCTCACCATCAGATAGTTTAACGTCATTCCCAGGACATGTAGACCCGCAGCCATTGCCTTCTAGCACCCATATGATGAGGGGTTGGGGCTTGCCATAAGGGCAATAGGGTTGGGGCAATCAGATAGGTGCTAGGGCTTGACGTGACCAGCCGATTGATCGGAGGGGGCCTCTCCGACCGCCCGTCTAGTTGACTGGTGAGCTGATTCATTTATTTGCTAGCCATTGCTAAACAGCAAGATGCTCTTTTGCTCAGTATTTATTAAAAATAGCTTGATCCGGCAAAATTTCAAAAGTAGTGAGGATATACTTAATGAGGGTCAGATTAATTAAAATAGTAAGAGTAATGTGTGTGCATGTATACATATATTAACTGAGGGAGAATAAAAATGCAATATCCTGAATAATGATTTGATTTGTGATTTAATTTTATGGCATATTGATGCTTTTCAGTTCATTTAATGCTAATTAAGTCATTTTGATATTTGGTTTCTGACAGTACCTGTTATTCTTTAAATAGTCACTCTTCTAAGTATTGAACAGACTCGTTGGATAACTTTGGTAATCTAGTAGGAACCATGTTTTCAATGTGACTTGACTAAGTCTCTGAATGATGATCCTGTTACAGTTTTTATATTGGGTAAAATTGAAACAACCTAACATTTGGAATCCATGTACCTTAACAGGTACTACTACTCCATGAATCCTGTTGAATGCAAGGAGTGTTTTAAATGTATCTGAAGTGGGTAGATATTGAGCTGCTCCTCCTCCTCCTCCCAGAGGTGCCTAGAAGATTTTAGTTCTAATCTTATACAAAATGACCTGTGAATCAATTGTGTTCCTCTTGTAATATAATGATATTGATGCTTATATTTAAGGCAGCAATGAAAGAGTCTAATATATAGCTGATAGTTATCAACATTGTATTAACTGGTGATCAAAAACTACTGACAATTAGTACTGACCTATCTAGCCATTATCATTTTATCATGCACGTTATTTAGCTGCGTACCCATCTTCATTAAAAATGTTAAAACTTAAAATTTAGAGCTACAGTCTTGTACTTTTTGATCACACTTCATATATATATATATATATATTGTAAGCAATTTATTTTTTTAAATCATGAAATATTTCCTCTTGATGATCTTTAAGTGTATACATTGAAGCCTTCTTGTCATTTTTCTTATATCGAGGGGTTGATATTATCTGTCAACTCAACTCTGATATAAGAAAAATAAGAAGGAGTCTTGAACATTTACATATAAAGATCAACAAGAAGAAATATTCTGTCGTTTTTAACACAACTTGTTTAAATAATAATTTGCTGCTAAAATATACACAGTATATATATATATATATATATAAATATATATAAACAAACATATATATATATATATACATACATGAGTGTTGCCTAAAAAGTTCATAGGCTGGCCAAGATAATCTCATGAAATGTGATCAAATGAAGTTTATTTTTCAACAGTCCCCCTTGTGACCTACACATTCTTCCATTGGTGTTGAAGAGTTTTGATCTCATTGGTCAAAAAACTTAACAGCAGATATGACATCATCATATGAAACTTTTCAGCCAATTCTTCTTATAATATATATATATATATATATATATATATATATATATATATTAATTGTTGAAGGGGGAAGTCAGTAGGGAAAAAGAAAGAACAAGTCACAATTTTGACTGTTGGAAAAAGAAAACCAATGGTGAAATAAGGAATGTTTGTACTTGTAAAAACAGTTTAGGGATATTGGTCAGTGACATAAATTAACTACCCAGATTTCACTGAAAGAATCTTAAAAATAATTTAGAAAATGAATATATACATATATGTGTGTGTGTGTGTGGGTGTGGTAAAGAATAAAGAAAAACTGGACAAAAAATAGAAAAACTCAAACAATTAAGATGTGGGAGATATATTTCATTCTGCATTGAGCAGGACTTCCTCAGACGTTTATATAAACGACTGAGAAGTCCTGCTCAATGCAGAACGAAATATATCTCCTACATCTACTTGTTTGAGTTTTTCTATTTTTTGTCCACTTTTTCCTTTCTTCTTTACCACATTCTGTTGGATTTACTCCAAACTTCCTATCCTCATATATATATATATATTTATATATGTTATATATATATATATAGAGTGAGAGAGGGAGAGAGAGGGTGAGAAAGATTGATGGAATTGAGAGAATACTAAAATAGTGATAAACAAGACATGCTGAATAATCTATGGGTGAGAGAATGTTTTGTTTAAGAATTTTAGACATTTCACTGATTTTAAATCCTGATAAATTGAAATTTAGTAAAGTGCCATATACTTATAAAATCCACCATACTAATGAAAACTTGACTTCATTCTGTAAAGTTCACATGAGCTTAATCAAATTTGACTAATGAAAATCATCTGAGTTTGCATATTTTATTTTTAGAGAACTTTGCATAAAGTAATTATGAACATTAATTAGGGTTCATGTCTTTGCATAATGAATTTGTTGAAAGCATTTATTAATATTAATCTAGTATGAAACCACTAGTCTGAACTATGCATTCAATTTAAATATGATCAGATGATTGACTCACTATCAATAAAATTGTGAAAAATGAACATGTTAGAAGCAGGTGAAGAAGAATTTCTTGATCAGTCAGATACCAAAATAGAGAGAATGTTCTTTATGTGCTAAATTTCTGGAAATGATAAAATATTAAAAGTACAACATTCCATCATAAAATAGGGAATTTATTGTTGGCGTTTTTAAGATATAAGGCGTGTGACAAAAGCCCACTTCTACTTATAGACTCGCCGATAAGCATGTGACCAACCTATTGTCCAATCACTGGCAGTGCTCTGCTGCTGATAGTATTATTTATATTGGCTGTCTTAATCTTAGCTAAGCATTACTACTTGGATCTTCTTGGACTTATTCACTTACTGAAGGATTCTATAACACAGGACTTATTCACTTACCAAAGGATTCTATAACACAGGACTTATTCACTTACCAAAGGATTCTATAAACACAGGACTTATTCACTTACCAAAGGATTCTATAACTCGGGATTTGCTTACTTATTTACTTTGGGTTCTTTGCAACTGGCCAAGGATGGTGGCCAGATACTTAACATTTATTAACACTCATGTATGAACAAGCAGAATGTTATAGATTAGCATAACTAATTCATATTGAAGATACAGTAATTTATGAGGAAGTGCGTCCCGGTCTCCTGCCTCAAGAGTTGCTGCCCGGTGACTATTAAAATAACGACCCAGCTCAAGCTATTCAAAACTATCCATCTATCTATCTCAATTTGGTCATATTTATCTATATTACTTTAAATACTAAGATTTTTTTTATTCATGTTTGTTTAATGTCTTGTTTTTAGTTTCGATAAACAAGAATTATGACAAAAAACGAAGCTACCCCCCCAAATACATTTACTTGTCAAAAATATCTATCTATCTCTATTTGTTCGTATCTATATTATTTTGTTTTGTTTATCTATCTATCTCAGTCTATTCAAAACTATATACCCATCTTCATATCTAAACAAGAATTACGACAAATTACGATAAATAAACAAGAATTACGATGAGCTGGGATTGTTATTTTGATAGTCACTGGGTAGCGGTCTTTGAGGTGGGAGACCGGGACGCACTTCCTCATAAATTACTGAAGATACTTTTCCAGATTTCTTTTATTTAATTTTAAGTTCTTAAAAATACATTAAAACAAGAAGAATCCAAGAGAAAAAAAGGAATTTTATATTCTGGTTTAGAAAATTTTTATAATTGCTAAAAAATCTTAACATCTTCCCTCTTAAATATACCTGTTATATTACTTAGTATTCTCCCTTGACAGGAACTTTCCAGTGCAGAGAGTTAACTCCATTAATTGAAGACATGCAGACCATCATTCAATAAAGACAAGTATAAATTGCTTGCCTGTCCTTTCTTTTTTTTATTCTATGCCAAGCCCAAGCAGAAAACTAAACAAGACCAATACAATCTTTAAAAGAGACCTTATAACATTATACAAGAAAGATAAAATGGGGCGCGTTTTTGTAGTAAAATGTCATAAGTATCTGAAATGGTGGTAAAACATTTGTAAAACTGAAAGTCTTTGGAGATAAGAATAATTCAAAAGTAATATTAACTTCAAGAATGATGCTGTTGCCAATTCTGATATTTGCGAAGTTGTTTCACCAATTAACTTCAACAGAAATAACACAGAATACTAAAGAGGAAAAAAAACTAAGATTTTATTTCTCATTACCATGAAATAAAAAAAGTGAAAAACATATGTATCTATGTGTTTGGATATATATATATATATTTATATATATATATAGTGTGTATGTGTGTGTTTTGTGTGTGTAAAGCACACTAATTAGAACCATCAAAGTTAAGAAAACTTTATTTAGCACTAAAATCTTCCGTCAAGAACAAATAAAATTACAAACAAACAATTCAAAAAATCATTGAGTCCAAATCTGTATGAAACTTTTTTCTTCCCGTTTTGTTTATTAATCATTATTTGATATAGGTTAAGATTTCTCTTTTCAATTGTTTCTGAGCTTTGATGATTAGTGACACCTGTCAAAGTTAGATAAAATCCCAATATTGTCTCTGAGGCAGAAGCAATGTTTAGGGTCATTTGTTTTGATGTTTTGACCAAATTAACACCTCCACTTCTTGGTGCTAGCAGACACTAATCACACACACGCACACTCACAGAGGGTATAAAAGAATACAGTTGTAGTTCATGTTGGCATGTAGATCACATACCAAATTAGCACCAATAATCCATTGTATGATGATCTTTCAATAAATAAGGGGGATTTTTTTAAAAAAGCAAAATAATTTTTTCATGATTTTTTTTTCCATGAATTTACTCTGCATTGTTTGTAATTGGTCTATAGAGAAAAAAATCTAATCTTGCAAAATATTTTTTAAGGCTATTCAAAATGGTGAAAAAGTAGATGTCCATAGCAGAATATTGCTTATGAGTTTGTCCTTCTTCTAACACCCACAGTCCCTGTATGATATGTAATGAGCTATATCATTTTACATCCTGTTCTCTATCTCTAGGAGTCCATAGGGGAACATTGTTTATGAGTTTGTCTTTCTTTTAACACCAGTGTCCCTGTAAAATATATATCTAGCTGTACTTTTTTCACATCTCAATGTTAAACTTATTTAATAATATAAAATTAAAATTTCTGGTTTGGTTTGTTTTGCTTTAGGGCATATCAATCTCAGTGGGTCATTTAATGCCGACAAAGTTTTTAAATAAATTCATTCTTAATGGATACTCATTTTTTTTATAAACACATTTTTATACTTAACCCATAGATAGGACCCTAACAGGTACTACCACTCCGGCTCAGAGTTGACCAGGGAGCAATGGTGATAAAGAGGTGCTCTACATTCCCCAGACCGCCAAAACTGGAACCTCACCATCAAATAGAGTTTAACGTCATTCCCAGGACATGAAGTCCCTCAGCCACTGTCTTCTAGCACCAGTATGATAAAATAGGTTGGGGCTTGCCGTTGGGGCAATCATATATGTGCTAGGGTTTGACAAACAATTTTGATGTGTGTTTTTGTGCTCTCCCTGTAGAAAACATAAATTTCATTTAGACAGTCTTTTGTCAGACTCATGTAAGCCATTTCCTTCACCTTACACATTCTCCTCTGAGAACCCCTATTTACTATTTTGAACTTATTCTAAAAATGCATATTAATTCAAATGTCTGTCCATGTCCTTTATTGAGCAAAGGCTCCAACATAATATTGAATTCTATATTGGCTTTTCTTAGGATGATTTCTGTCAGACTCCTGTACGTATTTTTCTTTCACTTCCAATATATTCTGTACCCTGTTAAGTGCAACTATGATACAACAATCTATGAAATGCTTTCTTTTAGATAGGTCACAAAAAAACTTGTTTTTTCTTTCTCCTTTTACTGGTCACTTTACATGATAGGAATAATTGTGTAAATTTTACCTTCACCCCAACAATGACTCCAGCTGCTAAATTATCAGCTGAAAACCAATAATAATAATGTTCCCGAAACCTTGTATACCTGCAGCATCTGTATCAGGTATTTCCTATCTCTCATAGGCCTAATCAACTACGAGTAGGCTTATACAAATTAAAGAACACCTTCATAAAAACCCTTCTATCCCACTAAAAAGAAAATTATCCATAGGAGCCACCCCTAAGGCAAAACTTCTGTTGCACTAAGAGAGAGAGTGCATTAGATGCCCGCAACAATAGCAGATGGAACTGTGATATTTCTGAATAATCCATCATGTAAATATGAATTTAAGTGTGGGTACTCATACTCTGACATTTTTCTCATTTATTCACAGTAATGTATCTGATCAGGGCTGAATTTTTTATTTTCATTGATTATTAATTTATCCATTACATCATAGTTATCATCATCATCAGGTCACATTGATAGTACAGATACCCATGACTCTCATTCACCAAACATCCCTATCACTGTCATTACCTCTGGCAGGTCCTTTACACAGAGATGATTGATATAGGTTTTTGCTGGTCAGAATACACAGGTGTGTCCAAAGGAGAACGTCCAGCATGTATTGTTTGTCTAACTAGGATGGTTTATGTGATAGGAGGTAAGTGGCTGTACAGTAACTTTTTTGTCAGATGCTGCTTCCAAGATTTGTTCACGACAGTATACAGCATCCTTGTGTAGTTCCCATCTAGCTTTTTCTCTAAATCTTTCATTAGAGTCAAAGTGGTGCTGCCATACAGTAGAACTGACATGGCTACAGCTTGGAGATGTAATAATCTTTAAAATTAATAGATGAACCATTGTCAGATATTAATTTTTGATTAGTATTATTTTCATTTTATTTCTTTTGTTTCTTTATTATACTAGTATAGGAATATCAGATTTAATAGTATTCATTTTTTTCTTTAGTTTAAGCCATAACTATTTTACACATGTTGTCAAAAAATTATGGTAATATAAATAACTTTGCAAATACATCATACATGTAAGAGATCAGAAATCATGCTGAATACTACCCAAATATTAAATTAAAAATGTTATTAAATTAAATTTCATATCAATCAAATCAACAACTGATCCTCTGTCACCTTGCAATGAAAACAATTATAATCTAAAAAAAATATTTAACTATCCAAATTCAATGAAAAAATTATTAATTGAACTTAATGAAAAACGTCATTTAATAAATAAGGGGATTGTTTTTTTAAAAAAAGCAAATTTTTTTTTCTATAATTTTTTTTATAAATGTAAACACTGCATTGTTCAGGATTTGAACTCGAGTCACCATGTTCAATTTCTACAATGATTACCATTATACAACGTGCCTCTATGATCCTCATACATTCAAGTATATCGTAATTTAAAAGTTTATATATCCATTGAGCTAATTACTATTTTAGTTCCTTCAACATAATACCCTTTATATACAAACTTATATACATATATGTTAGTTTCTCAGATTTAAAAGAAAATCTGTTTCTCAAAATTGACATTTTATTCACAATTGAATAATCTAAGCTTAACATAAATTCTATTCCTATATCACCAGAAGAATCCATAAAATGATGCCTCAAATTAACAATATTTTAAAGTAATTTATTATTACTATATGAATGATTGATTTTAATGGCATGTCAACCCATCCAGGATTATTTTATGCCAAGCAGTAGGTTGTGAGGGATGGTAAAATTTATTGTTATGTCTTTTTTCCAAGAATTTTTATTGATTTTGACAGTAGGTTGTTTGCAGTTTTTGTTGCTAAGTGGATTGGAAATCAGTTTAAGGATAAGTTTATAGAGTAAAGTTCAAGTTATAAGCAATAGTATATTACTAATTGAGGTTGCATGACTGACAAATATGTATATATATTCATGCCTCAATTTCTGAGATGAGAAATTAACTTTATGATACAGTGATGTACTCCAGCTAGTGTCTTTATCTTGGTTGTTGTTATTGTTGCAATGTTTCTGGCAGTCTATCCTCTTGCCTTCTTCAGGTGTCTGTCATAATAACCTTCTGGGTATTTCCTATCAAAACCATTATTCAATTCACTGAGGTAGCTTGTTCTCATTCTACTGTCTATGCTTGGAGAATACCTTGAATCGGTTATTTCATGCTTGAAAATCAGTTTCAGTGGAATAGGCAGACAACATCTCATAAGAATTAACTGATATAAAATACCCAAAATAAGTATGGACAGCAATATGAAAACAATCTACCTCCTGTGGATTGAATAAAGTATTCAGTTTAAAATTCCCAGAAGGTTATTGATTATGACAAACAACTGAAGAAGGGAGAAGAGTACAATGGACAAAAGATATATATATATATATATATATATATAGGAAAATTCTCTCTGTCTGTATGCTTGTACAATGACCAAGCACACATCATTTTATAAAGGACAATCTGTGGAGACCAACAAAAACACAAGTTCAATAAAATCTGCACCTTATTTTTGTCCAAGAGGGGTTAAAAAAACCTTTTACCCATCATTTTCTATAAGAAAAGCTCAATAAGAATATAAGGGTATAAATCAATGTTATATTAAAAAAATAATTTAAAAAATTATTAAAACATAAAACAAATTAATAAAGTAGAAAAATAACAAAAAAGAATATATAAAGAATAAAAGATAAAGCAAATATATAGAAAAATAATTGTTATTAATCTGTATATGAATATAGATAAGTTTATTTTAACTTGTTAGATCCTGGGCAATGCCAGGTAGCTGTGCTTGCTAGTTGTAAGTATAATAATGATGAGGATGTGTACATTAATTTTAGTGTATCAGTTAAGATAAAAACAATTTAGACACTATTCTCACTATATCAGTATATATATATATATATATATATAATATATATATACACACATTTATTTGATAAAGGAAAAAGTTTTAAAAGTCAGTCATTTTGCAGTTATAGACCTATTCCTGCACACAGGTATCTGAGCATATCTGAGTTTCATCAGACTGCTAACTTTATTGAAAAATCTTAGATAATTACCTGGTAACCCATCATTGGGAAAATATATATATATATATTACACATATCTTAATAAAGTTATATTTATATAAAGAGGGCCATTTGAATAAGGTGAATTTTGCTTAAGCAGTTGGCTCTGTTTACAGTTGCACCTGTAAATCTCATATAGTTTGCACTTCTCAGGCTACAAAATTTGATGACACACCTCTGTTCAAACCTGAAGCACTGTTTAATTTGCTGCTATTTTGAATAACCTCAAAATAAACATTTTTGCAAGATTGAAATAATTTTTGCTATAAACCAATTCCAAACAATGCAGAAGTTACATTTATTGAAAAATATAACTGAAAAAAAATATTTTGCTTCATTCATAAACAATCCTCTTATTTATTCAATGACATTTTTATAAAGAATTAGTTCAATTTGTTATAATTTTTCATTAAATTTTGTTAGTTAAATATATTTTAGATGGCAATGGAAAATTTATATTTATAAAAAAAGATACTGAAAAAAAATTATTTTGCTTTTGTTAAAAAAAATTTGCCTTGTTTATTGAATGACCCTTGTGTGTATATATGTGTGTGTATATATGTATGTATATATATATATATATATATATATATATATATATATTTACCAACCCCTCCGCATGAGAACGATATGACACAAGATCAATTTTTAAGTCAAGTTTAACAGGTTTGAATTCAGAATTTTCCTTTTAGACTGGTTACCTAGCCAAGGTTAAAGAGCCCAGTCTGCCCTGCTATTTACCCATAATTGGATGTATACCTTTCCCAAGAGTATTAGCGCTATGTGAAATGTAAACAGCCTCATCCAGGATCAACAAGTCCATTTCCTATGAGTTAAACAATTACACCATGCACCTCCATGACTCTTGTATATAGAAAGATAATCTGTTGGTCAAGAAATTGTATTGATTATAAGTCATAGTTATTAAAATTTTGAATTATTTCAAGTATATGACTATATTCATTAATCTTATTTCTGTATGAGTGAACTATCTGAAGAGGGATATTTTTCTACTTCTAGAAAAATTAATAATGGCAAGAACTATGAAAAGAAGCAAGATTCACCTTGAACAAATCATTAGTCACCATCCTTTTTATTCTTGATTCAAAATGGCCGGAGATCAAAGTGCTAGAATCAACTCCCACTCCTTGTCTAGACTTGGTTTATATGAACATCTTTAAGTAATGTTAACCTTTGACCTGAGCAATTTAAACTCTCAGCAATCATGACAGAAAAAGCAAAAGGAAAGTTAAAATAAGAGGACATTAAGCATTTTTTTAATTCAAAGAGAAAGTGAAGATTGCGACATAATGTTAACTGAAGAGATTTGATTATTTTCATTTCTCTGGTGTTTTTCTTCATTTTTGTCATTGTAATGATAAATCAATAAATAAGTTGATTCTTCTGTAAGCGAAGATAGTTTCTTTCAAATCTATTATGAACTAAACCTTCTGGATATTTCTGTAGTGAAGCAGATTGTTCTGTTGAGATATACCGAGTGGTCAAAAGATTTATAAAAAACAAATTACTGCTATTAAAGTCCTCATTTAAATCCCTTTAAAATAGGACACACCTTTTACAAATAATCTCAAAATACACACATTTAATATTCTAACACCAGACAAGTAAAACTTTTATTAGCAGATATTGTGTTAGCATAGCATTTAATTCTAAGACTAACAGCAACAAATAAAGGAATTAAAACTTAATTTAATTCTAAAAAAAATTAAAGAACAAATAAAAATAATGAGTAACAATATAAAGTCCTTCCTGTGTATAGAGTTAAGTTTGGGGGACTTACCAGTCTGGTATCTTAGTGCTTTCTTGGAGAAAATTTCTGGTCAATGTGCATACGGGAGCTGGTCCGGTATCTATCTGCCGGTTTTGGTATTTTTCACTAAAACTTCTGGGCTCATCATGTGATTGGTATATCCAATCACCGAAAGCCTCCCCCTCACTTAACCCCACACACAAGAATAAACATTTTACTTAACCAACCCAGAATTACAAGTTATTCATATCATGAATATAAACAATTTACTCAGCATTTGCAATTTGAGCACTGAAGTAAATTGAATAAATCTCTTTCTATTTCACATAGTGCTTATACACTTTGGAAACTTGTAAATACATTCTCCCTGTATCAATTGATAAATAGTAGGAAATAATGGGCATTAACCTCGGTATTGCAACATGTCCAAAAGAGGGAAAGCTGAATTCAAAAAATTTAAACTAACATAAAAATTGCCACTGTGTTGTTTAGGGTAAATATATGAGGATTTGAACAGGAGGTTGGAAATTAACTTTTTAGTTTGGGGAATCAAGATAGAGATAGAAAGTGTGTGTGTGTGAGAGTGGGAGAGAGAGGACAGAGTGAGAGAGAGAGAGAGATAGTCAAGAGAGAAAGATAGAGATCAAGAGATAAAGAGAGAGAAGCAAAAGGGAGAGAGAGAGAAAAGACAAGAGATAGAGAGGGGTACAGGAGAGAGAGAGAGTGTGTGTGTGGGGGGGAGGGAGAGAGAGAGAGAGAGGCAGAGAGAGGAGGGAGAGAGAGGCGGAGGGAGAGAGAGAGAGAAATAAAGGAAGCAAGAGAAACAGAGATCGAGAGAGAGAGTATGTGAGAAAGAGAGGTCTGCAAGAGCAAGATGGAGAGGGAGAGAGAGAGACGGAGAGAGAGAGTTCATATTTTCTATTTCTTGATTTGCTTTCTTTTAATAATTATATTCCCATTAAAAATACTAGCAAAATAAAAAGACGGCTTCCGGGCGATGTAAAAATAGTTTTTTGCAAGATATTGCCTGAGGGGATGGGAGCTGAAAATTCAATGTGTGTACCATACGTATGTAAAATCATCAAATTTATTAAAGGAAAAAAACAAAAAAAAGAAAGACAATTTGAAATGGAAACAGTTCCGATAATTTTAAATATTATATTAAAATAAAACAATCTATATATAAATACATAACGCTGGGCATCTATTTATTGAAACAATGAGGATTGTCTAACGTTGCATGCTCACATTTTGAGTATATTTATTCTATGTTATGACGTTGGATTATGTGTTGGGTAATGTGACGTAAGCAGTGACGCAGTTTTTGTTACAGACAAAAAATGGAAGTGAATCTCCATTATTAATAGATTTTATAGATATTTATCAGAGACAATCATATTTGTTAATCTTGAATAAAATGCAATTTATCATGCACAATTCTCCTGTTTTTTAATTTTAATGAGTAAATATATAAACAACATGGACACAAATGTAACATTCAATTCAATGAACATTTAGAGATTACATCCCTTACTTTTAGGCCAGTTCTGCTATTTTTCATTAGGTGACACATAAAAGGTCAGTACCTCCCATGTCTGCTAATGGCCAATAAGTGGTGTGGTTAAGTAGCATATAAAAGAAGGGCACGCCAAAATCAAATCCCTTTCTATCTTTACAATGCCTTGAAGACAGACCTTCCTGCCCACTAACAGGAATCCTTGCACCCCCAACAACCTCATGTTGTATGGCACATGATAGCATTATTTAAATATGTAAGTCTTCATTCAACACTTTCATTCTTTATTATTTATCAAGATTCTTTCCTGATTCAAATTTCATTCCAAATTTTACTATATAGATTTACTAGGAAAAAAATTATTCTTATAACAATAAATTCAGTGGAACAATTTTTTTCTGAGTAAATCTTTTTAATAAATTGAATAGAAGACCTGAAAACCAATTTTTCTGTAATGAAACCAGAAAACATTTCAATATCTAAAATGGTTTGCTAGCCTTCCGTCTATGAGAGATGATGGAGTAGTGTCCAGTTTTTAAAAAATTTTTTTTTAACTTGAACTACATAGCCAGGGCAGGTCCATATGGAGGATGAGCTGTTGCCCATGCGGCAAATCCCTCCTCTCCTCACTGCCACTGTGATCTAAAGGAAAGGTAAGGGACCAATGCAGTTTGGAAACTGCAGTGTCGTAGGAGTTAATGGGTAGCACTGGATTTCAGCATTGCACACTTAGGGACTCCAGCTCCTGATATATTTTCAGGGTTTACTCCCCTACCCTTTACTTGAAAAGCAGCAGAGGTTTCATGCCTAAAAAGATTCCTTTCCTGACTTACGGCTGAGACAACTTCTGCAGTTTCATTTTTTATCTTGTTCTGTTCAGTTTAAACATTCTAAAAGTTCACATTATTATCACCATCAATTTCAAAAGTCCATTTTTTGGTTTGGTTTGGTTTTGTTTTACGGCATATCAACCTTAGTGGGTCATTTAATGCCGATAAAGTTGTGAAATAAATCAATTCTTAATGAATAATACAATTTTTTAATAAATACATTTTTCTATTTAACCCATAGATGGAACCCTAACAGCTACTACCACTCTGGGTCAGAGTTGACCAGGAAGCAAACCTCCAAAACTGGAACCTCACCATCAGATAGAGTTTAACGTCATTCCCAGGACATGTAGACCCGCAGCCACTGCCTTTGAGCACCCATATGATAAAAAGAGATTGGGGCTTGCCATAAGGGCAATAGGGTTGGGAAAATCATATAGGTGCTAAGGCTTGACGTGACCAGCTGATTGATTGGAGGGGGGCTCTCTGACCGGCTGTCTAGCCCAAATAAAGCCTAAAGTGAAAAGTCCATTATTATTAATATCTAAAATATTGCAAAATAAACTTCCTACTTTAATATTTTTTTTAGAAAGACCAATTCAAATCTTCAGAGATTTTTTTTTTCATCATGTCACATCTTTTTTTTCTTCGCATTTGAGAATTTGTCAAAACTCCAAAAAAAATGAATGTCCAAGCATTTCCACTGAGAACAATCTGAATATTTTTTATGTTTTAATAGAATTTCTTTCATCTTAATTTCAGTTGCTTCTTATAGCAAATACTCTAACAGTAATAAAAGATAATTTCAAATTATCCTATGAAAACAACTAAATCTATTAAAGAAAATAATTATAAAGATGTTTTTTTTTTTATCACTTCTTGCCTAAAAGATTCCTTTCCTGACTTATAGCTGAGACAACTTCTGCTATTTCATTTTTTTTATCTTCTTCTGTTCAGTTTAAACATTCTAAAAGTTCACAATATTATCACCATCAATTTCAAAAGTTCAGTATTATTAATATTAGATATTATTCAATTTTTTTTTTTATGAAGCAATGTTATTGTTCAATAATTTTTGGCTAGTATCTCTTTAATCTTAATTTCCATTGCTTTTCTTTGCAACTAGTCTGGTATGAAAACAATAAATATTGTTAAAACTTGCCTGCAGTTACTTAAAAATAATGTCAGAATATATATTATGGACTCTCTCATCGATTTTCGACGCATGAGGGTTAACACACACAATGAACACCCACACAGTGATTTGTTTATAGTGATGAAGGCTTGTGTGGGACCATCCACACTTTTTGGCACAGTCGATAGGAAAGAATTAGTGCATCAAGGGTTGCCACAAACCCAATCAACGACCGACCTTAGGAATTTTGAATTCAGAGTTATCCCTCTCCTAGACTGGTTACCTACCCAAGACTGAAGGGCCCAGTCTGCCCTACTACTTAACCCATAGCTGGAGGGAGAATATATGGATTTATACCTTTCCCAAGGGTATTAGCACTAGGTGAAATGCCAACAGCTTCGTCTAGGAATTGAACTTGAATCGCCGAGTCCATTTACCACGACTCTAACCACTAGCCCATGCGCCTCCAGAATATATATATATATATTTGTGTGTGTGTGTGTGTGTGTGTGTGTATGTGTATGTGTGTGTACACAATGGAAGAAAAAATATATTGTCTAACTTTCAAAAGAATCATGAGCATTAGAATTTCAATTTTTTTTGACAAACAAGTGCATCTCTTCATTGTATGTGCAGTATTATCTACACAATTCAGTGGTCTTCTTCAACTATCTTTTCTCTTTAGGCTTATTCTTTATTCATGATATGTATTGTTTACTAACGAACCTCATCAGTGAGTTGCAGTGATAAGCAACAGAAATAAAGATGAAAGAAATACTAGTGGAAAAAAATTGACACTTAGGAAATTTTAATACTGTTACATATCCTATTGTGGTGTAATGATTAGTAAGCTAGTCTTGCAGATCCATTACTACTAAATAGGAAATTTGATTCTCACTGGATGCCCCTTACTTGCAACTTTGTGTCACATCATACCCACGGCGAACAGGTTGTGTAAATGCCTACGATTAGTCGGTAGTGTGTTTGGCTAGAAACCACAAGGTTCCTAGTTCGATACCGACCCTCATCAACTCAGCGTATGAGTAGCATAGGGAACTGTGTGGTAAAGTAATGAGCTGATGGTAGGTGTGGTGCTCCACCTCAGATGCTAAAATAATCTTCTTGGTCTAGCATTAGTGAAAAGGGGATAGAATCACTCGCATATTGGCTGATACCAACTTTAGGCCACCCCAACGACTTTACTTTCTACATCTAATACTACTTATATAATGTAGTATAATGTAAACTTAGTATAATAGCATACATCCCATTAGAGGATATAGTTATATGAATATATTTGTATAACTCCTAATGATAAACTTTTCTAGCTTAATCAGACAACTGCTATAAAAAGGCATTTTCCCAAAGACATAGGGTATGAGTTTGTCCCACTTGAAGACAATTGTGATTTGTGATATTTCCTAACAAGCAGTTATGATTTGTTTTTTGTTTTGGTTTGTTTTACGGCATATCAACCTCAGTGGGTCATTTAATGCCAATAAAGTTTTGAAATAAATTTATTCTTAAAGGATACTCAATTTTTTTTATAAACACATTTTTCTATTTTCCCTGAAACATCTCTTTTATCCTCCATTGCAAATTAGGTGCAATTATTGATTGAATGAAATAGTCACATTTCTGCCAATGTTGGTTGGTTGGGTTTTATGGCATGTCAACCCCTTGGGTCATTTTATGCTGAATACTTCTATTGGTAAAAAAAAATGTTTAATGCTGACAAAGTTTTGAAATAATTTCATTTTTAATGGATAATACAATTTTGTTTATAAACTCATGTTTTCTATGTAACCCATAGATGGGACCCTAACAGGCACTACCACTCCGACTCAGAGTGGACCAGGGAGATATGGTGATGAAGGGGTGTTCCACATTCTCCAAACCTCCAGAACTGGAACTTTACTATCAGAAAGAGTTTAACCATCATACCCAGGATATGAAGACCCTCGGCCACCACCTTCTAGCACCCATATGATAAAAAGGGCTTGGGGTTGCCATAAAGGCAATGGGGTTGGGGCAATCATATAGGTAGGTGCTGAGGCTTGACATGGCCAGCCGATTAATCGGAGGGGGCCTCTCCAACCTAACAAGCAGAGAATGGTAAATTGGAAGTTGAAATGATAAACAACAAATATTAAGATGATATAAATACAGGTCAAAATACTTAATTTAAAATATTTGAATACTATTACATTTAATACTGGCGTGCCATTGTGATGTAAAAGTTAGTAAACTAGTCTTGCAAATGCATTACTGCTAAATAGCATGTTTGATCCTCGCTGGATGCCCCATACTTGCAACCTGGTGTTACATCCAACTCATGGGTTGGGTGAATACTTACTATTATTTCTAATAATACAACATAAGGATAAGTAAGAAATATAGTTATACATATCTACCGACTCCGTTGCAGGAGTAGGATGTGACACAAGGTCAATTTCTTAAGCGGAAATTTATTTATGTTATTTACTATTTTTGAATTCAGAGTTTTCTGGATAGGAAATGCAACAAGAAGTCTTGAAAACTGTAAAAGGATCAGCAGAGATTTTGGATGAAAAGCAATAGAAATCAAAATAAGAGGGATATATATATATATATACATCTTTATTAATAATGGAGATTCACTTCCGGTTTTTGTCTGTAACAAAAACTATGTCACTGCTTACGTCACATTACCTAAATTCATCATGAAATAGAATACATTTAAGCATGCAAGGTTAGACAGTCCTCATTGGTTTTTTAAACAAGTTTTAATAAATACATACCTGGTGTTATCTATCCATATATAGTTTGTTTTATTTTAATATGTATTTAAAGTTATCAGAACTAAGTTTCCATTTCAAATTTTTTATTTTTTACTTCTTTAATAAATTTGATGATTTTACTTTACTTATGATACTCACTCTATGATATTAGATTTTCAACTCCCATCCCCTCAGGCAATATTTATTTTACGTCGCACAGAGGGCGTTTTTTTTTATTTTGCTAGTTTTAAATTTTAAAATTAAAAATTCAAACATTTACTAGCCTAATGCTTTATAAATTATTCCTTGTTTTTTTTTGTGATTTGTCTTCCTTCAATTCTTCCATTCCATTTTCTATTATTTAGATTTTTACTGTTGTCATTATCTTTATTGTTATAAACACAACTTTTCAACTGTTATATAATGACCATTATTGTTATATACACAACACTTCCTTTCTATTTTCTTTCCTTTTTCACCTCTAACTCTTTTTCCTTCAATTTCCCTCTCAGACTTTCTTTTTTTATTTTTATCTATTTTTTTTTCTTGGTATTTCTTCTGGCATATACTTTCTTTTTTAATCTCATTTTTGTTTTTTTTCCTTCTTCCTCTCTAATTTTTTTTTCTGATTTTTATTCTCTTTATTTCCTTTTTTTTCATCTGATCTTTTTCATCCTTTTCAAGATTCAGTCTTATTTTCTAAATAACCCCTTTCTCACAATTTCTCCTCTTACTAAATAGCATATTTTTTCTCAATTTTACTCCTACTTCATCACTTTTCAAGATTCATCCTACTTCTTTCTCATTCTTCCTCATGCTTTAAGTAACGGGCCGAGTTAGCTCAGTCGGTAGAGTGTTCGGCTAGAAACCACAAGGTTCCTAGTTCGATACCGGCCCTCACCAACTCAGCGTATGAGTAGCACAGGGATCTGTGTGGTAAAGTAAGGAGCTGGTGGTAGGTGTGGTGCTCCACCTCAGGTGGAAAAACCATCTCCTTGGTCTAGCACTAGTGAAAAGGGGATAGACTCCCTCGCTGATAGGCTGATACAGACTTTAGGCCACCCCAACGATTTTACTTTTTTTACCTTCTTTCTTTAGATCATCCTCCATCTCAATTTTCTTTTTTCCTATTTCCTAATTTCATACCCTAAGTAAAAACCTATCTAATGTATATTTTTCTTTATTAACCTCTTCTTTATATTGCTTCTATAATATAATACTTTCCACTTCTTTTCTTCCTCTTCTTCATCTCTCACTTTAGATATCTTCATCCCTCTTACTCTTTCTTATAACTTCACTCTTTCTTAGCATGTGTCTTCCTCTTTCACTCAAAATATCATATTTAATCACCATCTCTCCTCAGTTCTTTTTTTCTATTTCCTCATCTCACCCCTAAATATCATCTACCTTCTATTGTTTTCTATTATCTTTCTCTTTCCTATGCTATCTTCCTTTTTATCTCTAAATAGCATCCTCCCACTCTTTCTCCAACCTTCTATTCTTTTCTATTATCTTTCTCTTTCCTATGCTATCTTCCTTTTTATCTCTAAATAGCATCCTCCCACTCTTTCTCCAGCCTTCTATTCTTTTCTATTATCTTTCTCTCTATGTATCTCTTTCACTCATCCTCTTCATTTTCTTGTTTCAGATTTAATCTGTCTTGTTTGTCTTACCTTCCCCTTAAAATATTGTCATCTAGCTTACTTTCTCTTTTCTCTATTCTTAATTCTCATCTCTCCCCCTAAATATAATAGATCTTCTCTCTTCTATTCAACCATTTCATATTACTTTTCCCCCCATGATAATATATCTTTATCTACAACTTCCTGCTCTTCCTCTCTAAATATCCTCTCACTCTTTATTGTCCCAATCCTCATCACCCCCTCCCTAAATAGAATCTTATATTCTATCTTTCTTTAACCTTCCCCATATTACTCATATCTCCCCCATGATAATATATCTTTATCTACAACTTTCTTCTCTTTATCTCTAAAATCTTCTCTACTCTTTTTCCCCAATCCTCATCACACTAAATAGAATCTTATTTCTATTTCTTTAACCTTCCCCGTATTACTCATATCTCCCCTATGATAATATATCTTATCTACAACTTTCTTCTCTTCCTCTCTAAATATCCTCTCACTCTTTATCGTCCCAATCCTCATCACCCCCTCCCTAAATAGAATCTTATATTCTATCTTTCTTTAACCTTCCCCATATTACTCATATCTCCCCCATGATAATATATCTTTATCTACAACTTTCTTCTCTTTATCTCTAAATATCTTCTCTTACTCTTTTTCCTCCCAATCCTCATCACACTAAATAGAATCTTATATTCTATTTCTTTAACCTTCCCCGTATTACTCATATCTCCCCTATGATAATATATCTTTTATCTACAACTTTCTCTCTTCCTCTCTAAATATCCTCTCACTCTTTATCGTCCCAATCCTCATCACCCCCTCCCTAAATAGAATCTTATATTCTATTTTCTTTAACCTTCCCCGTATTACTCATATCTCCCCTATGATAATATATCTTTATCTACAACTTTCTTCTCTTCCTCTCTAAATATCCTCTCACTCTTTATCGTCCCAATCCTCATCACCCCCTCCCTAAATAGAATCTTATATTCTATCTTTCTTTAACCTTCCCCATATTACTCATATCTCCCCCATGATAATATATCTTTATCTACAACTTTCTGCTCTTCCTCTCTAAATATCCTCTCACTCTTTATCGTCCAAATCCTCATCACCCCACCCCCAAATAGAATCTTATATTCTATCTTTCTTTAAACTTCCCCATATTACTCATATCTCCCCCATGATAATATATCTTTATCTACAACTTCATCTTCGTTCCAATTCTATCTTCCTCTTTCTCTTTAAAGAGCATCTTCATTTACTATTTCTTCTACCTCCTTTCTTATATCTTCTTACTCCTCCTTAATACTTCCCCTAAACAGCATCTTCTTTCCACCTTCCTTTAACTCTTTTCTTTATGCATCATATCTTACCTGTTAGCACCACAGATTTGATGCAGCTTTGCCTGGCAAAAATGACAACAGCTGTCAAACACTCAGCTTATATATATATATATATATATATATATATATATATATACACACATATATACATACGACTATATCTTGCCAACAAGACAACTGGATGCTTTGGGACTTGTCAAAAATTAAACAGAAAGTTTACAGATTTATGATAATCTACGAAAAAATCTTTAGAAAATATTTATTACATGGATTCTTTTTTTTAAATATATCATATGTTTTATATATCAAACTGTTTGCTAACATTTCAACAGAATTTTCAATGCAGAAATATTTATTACTATATATCTTGTAATAAATCAAATAGATATTAACTATGATGTTATACCAGCAGTTTTTTTAACCTACAATAGAGAATTTATGAAATAGATTGAAACTTATTTTCTCCAGTGATTTTATATATAAATATAATATATATCTATTGATCTATCTATCTCTCTCTATATATATATAAATATATATATATGCATATATATATCATAATAATAATATAGTTTGCTATATTTATAAGAAAAAAGTGCTCAGGATCATTAATAGAGCATATATGAGGAAGCACGGTGGTGTACTGGTTAGAGTTGCAAGAAATGGACTTGTCAACCAGAGTTCAATTCCTGGATGAAGCCACGGTTCACATAGCACTAATACCCTTGGGAAAGGTATGAATCCAGCAATTCTCCCTCCAGCTATGGGTAAAATAGTAGGGCAGACTGGGCTCTTTAACCTTGGTTAGGCAACCAGTATAGGAGAAGAAAAACTCTGAATTTAAACCTGGTCACTATTAGAATAAACTCAGGCCTATTTAGTGATCTATTGCAATTTAAAAAAAACAACCTAAGTTTGTGTAGCAGAGAGAAAGTCAATGGTGCTTGGTGACTGTCAGTTTCTCACCATTCGTAATATTCAAAGCTCCACTGACAGGGCAGGGGTGTAAAGTAAAATATTGTTATTGTTAGAATTGTGGTCTATTTTAAATTAGGTTTCTTTGTTTAATGGTGCATCAACCTTCATGGGTTATCTAATACCAAGGCCATTCTCATAGGAGGACAACAATTCTAATTAACCTATAGCTAGGAGTGGAGGGGGTTCATACCTTTCCCAATGTAAACATATTAGTGCAGCTGGTGTTTGAACTCACCTATTACAATATCACAGTCTAGCACATAAGCCATTATACCACGGGGACACTCCCTTAGTCAAAAGATTTCAAAATATTCTTGAATGCAAAGTAAATTATGGTTGATAATAATTTATAATTATATAGTTCATTAAAATTAGTGAATAATGGGGATAAGTTTATGTTATGCTAAACTATGTTAAATCAAGTTAAATTTTTGTTTTAATATTAATTTCTCAAAGGATTTAAAAATATTAAATATTGTGAGTTAAGTTGTCATCATTTGCTGGTAGAATGAATCTCCAGGATTCTTCCTAACTACTTGTCCCTATCGGTCATCATTTCTGGAAGGTCCATCCAGGATCTGTGCTAAGCTCATAGATGTGGGGTTTTGTTGGTCAATCCACATTGGTGTGTCCATGTGTAGGTACCCATAGGAGAATGTCACTTATAAGCTTATCCTTTCTTCTCTAGCAGTGTCCCGCATATTGCTCATCTTATCCAGATGGTTTGGATGATTGGAATCAAGTGGCTGTTGAACTGCTCTTTTGTTGGCTGCTGCTCCCAGGATTTGTTCAAGACAGCATGCAGCATCCTAGTATAGTTCCCATTTAGATTTTTCTTCAAACATTTCATTAGAGTGTAAGTGTGCAGCTATACAGTAGCACTGACATGGAATAATAGATTATAATCAAATAAGTTCATAAGATTTGTGAATATTGGGGATGAATTTATGTTATTCTAAATAAAGTGTAATTTTGTTTTAGAAGATGCATTGTAGTGCAATGTTTATTGGTACGGAAAATAAAATTGGCTAGTTGCTTTCAAATTACAGCTGAGACTGCATTTAATTTACTTTAATACCCCTGGAAAAAGACATGAATCCATTTTTTCTTCTTTGAGCTATGGGTAAAACCGTAATCTGGTCTTTCTCACCTTAGTGGGCAACCAGTTTAGCAGACTGAAAATCAATAACAATAGCCCAAGAAAACTAAAGCAGAAGAAAATGGCTGATTGCTGACTTTACCTTTCTGGTAGAAGTGGCTAGACAAAAGATGAAGAAAGAAAAAAAAAAGTAGGTAAATAATAATAATAAAAAAAAATCAACTATAACCTAAACCTCTGAAAGAAATGTAGTATGCTGAAACCAAAGCATCAAAGGAAAGATCTTACATGCTTATAGCCAATATACTGGCTTGATTCAATTCAGAATCCAAACTGGAGTTAGTGCACTGTATTTGATAAGTGATAAGAAAGGATATATTTCGAAATATCACAACTGCAATTTCAATACATTAACAGCTGGTTCAGGGACTATATTGCAGAGTTCATTTTAAATGCTTTTCAGCAACTGTCTCCTGCCTTAAGTCTCAGATTCCAAGAACTGTATTTCAATGCGCTGGTACCGATCATGTTAATAGAATACGAAGACTATTCTTCAATCATAGCAATAGAAAGTTCTGTTGAATAAGTTCAAGTGTAATAATCTCAACACCTGAATAGCAATGATGATATGCATCAACAATGGTTGGATCCTCAGAATTTGAGGTTGACAATTTCCTGAATTTTCATGAAGCTACTCGGTAGATTCCTTGAAAATGCAGATGACACTGGCACTTTGATTCTTCCTGTTTCTTGTAGTTCTTGACAAAGTGTAAATGACTAAGTAGTCTTATTGATGGCTTTTAGTAGGATTCTAACTCTGGGATTGCAAGTAATCAATTTACTTCTTTCAATCTGACTTATGGACATACTATTTTAGTCCTTTTTTATTCTAATTTAAACCAAAGATACCAGGATTTACTATTTCTTATGGAAAATTATACAATCAAAATGACTATTATAAGGTATCATTCATTACCAAACTCTGTAGCATTGAAACTATAATAAAAATAAAATTTTTTTTTATTTTTATAGTGTTAGAAGTATTAATTAAAATGTAATGATATATTTTTGAAGGCAAAATAATGCAAATTTATGTTGAAAAACATATTTATTTAATTTTTTCAACATAAATTTGCATTATTTTGCCTTCAAAAATATATTATTACATTTTAATTAATGCTTCTAACACACTATAAAAATAAAAAAAAAAATTTATTTCAATATCCCCGAGCAGGGCCTCATTATTTTTATAGTATTAAATAAAATATATCTGAAATGATTTTCAAAACTTCCCGCGAAACAAGACGCAACACGGGATCTAACGGAGTTTTTACGATGTTTGCCGAGCGAAACTTTATGATCTTTGCCGAACGTTTGAATTTACATTAGAACATTCAATGGATTAATATCACAGTTGAGTTTAACAAACACAGATGGAAATTTTTCAACTCTCTGAAGATGGGCCTAGCCTGAAAATATTAAGAGGAAAAAAAATGAAAAAAAAAAAAAAAAATTTAATAAATATGTTTTTCAACATCAATTTGCATTATTTTGCCTTCAAAAATATATTATTATAATAAAAAATATAGATATGCAGTAGTCCAGCACATTTCTCCAAAATTAAATTGTTCATATACTATTCCAAACAAAGGGATTAAATTATATCTTCTCATAAGAATTTAATCTTCATTACACTTCTCTGATTCTTATGTCCCCTAAAACAGACAAAGTTATGCTTAGCAAATATATTCTTAATAAAATAAACGGCCTCTAACTTTTATGATGAAATTTTAGAAATATAAAATTCATATTTTTGAAAATCTACAAATCTGAACATGAATAATAAAAGTCTTGCTTTAGGAAGAAAATATTATTTCTTAGAAATTTCCTGTTTTGATTTAATTCTCGTTTATATCCCGAAACCTATGTTTAATATGAATTATCAATTATCTTCAGATATGATTTAAGATGCAAGAAAGCAAAAATATTAAATACTATCAGATATGTCAATGATATAAACTAAAAAAAAAAAGATTCAAGTAAGACTGTGATATTTAAAAAAAATATCATTTGTATAAAAAAGATAGTAAGTATCTCTCCAATTAGATACAAAAAAACTGTCTACACATGCATAAAAATATAAGCATATATACATAAATACATATTTTGATATGTACACATCTACATACATACATATATATATATATATATATATATGAACATAAATAGACATACATGCAATTAATCATATACATATGTACAATCATAAATACATGGATATAAAATTATATATATTAGATGTATGCAAAAATTTGAAGTCTTCTTGAAGACAAAAATAAAGCAGGACACACATGTAAAGACAAATTTTTGTTCAAAACTTTTCTAACTTTTGAGAGTATATTTAAAAAGTAATTATAAAAAAAGGTATTATTCCTGTTTGTGTTAGCACTTTTTAAATTTGAAATCAGAAATTTTATACAATTTTTAAATTACATCTCACTCACCAAAATGAAAAGGTCAATAAAAAAACTAACACCAAATCATTGTCACATTTAATAAAATATGCCTACAATATATATATATATCTTATTATAATGGAGATTGTGTGTTTTTCTGTCTGTAACCGAAACTATATTACTACTCAAGTGACAATTCCCTTAATTATTTTCATCATATTCTCCTTGATTTTATTTTCATTCAAACCTTATTTATCAATAAAATTGTTTTGCATTATTAATACTGTTGGCCATATCTGCATACTAATAACATACAATGGTATGTATATATACAACAAAATAGCATTTTGGAGTGTGAACCGGAAGGTTAATTTGCATATTGATATTAAAAATTTGATTTTTAATAAAATATTTGCTTAGTAATATTGATTTCTAATTGTTTGGTTTTATTTTTATAAACATGAGCAAAACTTTCGGGGATAAATCTTAAAAGAAATCCATTAACAAGAAGATATAACTGCAATTTTATTTTTTACTTCCTATTTTAACTAAGTAGTTAAATTAGGGAAATGATGGAAGAGTTAGTTTCAAAGTTGTTTTCGATTTACCCCCTCTGTTTTAAATCATTTTATCTGCATTCTTTTTTAGTTACGTTAGTCTTTCTAATTTATCATATTCCATTTCATTAAAACTTAAATATGTGCGCCCGGAGGGTGCATATATTTGCTAGTATATATAAATATATATATATGTGTGTGTGTGTGTGTGTGCATGTATTTACCACATGAGCAAGTTATGACACAAGGTCAATTTTTAAGCGGAGTTTAACAGGTTTGAATTCTGTTTTTTCCTCCTAGACTGGTTACCATACCAAGGCTCAAGAGCACAGTCTGCCATACTATTTACTCTAGCTGTAGGGAGAATAATTGGATTCATAAATTTCCCAAGGTTATTAGCACTATGAGAAATACAAGCAGCCTCATCCAGAATTTGAACTGTCCGTTTTCTAATCAATAACCATTAAACCATATATATATATATATATATATATATATATATATATACATATATGTGTGTGTGTATAGTTTAAATGTTGTATATTTTGGCAGCAAGTATTAGAAAGATAGCCAGAAGACGGGAAAAGATACAAATCAAGATCATGAAAAAAAAGTTCTGTGTTGTTTAATAACACCTGCCTACTATATATATATATGTGTGTGTGTGTGTGTGTGTGTGTGTGTATATATACATACACACACATATATATATATATATATATATATATATGTGTGTGTGTGTGTGATGTTTTTGCTCAGTCATCTTTTGTACTCTGTATTCATCTATAACACCCAGATGATTGTGCACAATTACAGATTTTGTAGAGAAAGGATTTTTCAGATTTCATTATGTCTTATTCATGTTTTTTGTTCTTCCAGAATCAAATAGTGGATGTGTGGATGACCGAACATTTACACAGGTTTAAAAGAAGACAAAAAAAAAAAACAGAAGAAAAAAAATCTCCATAACATTGGAAAGACACATAAGGATATTGGTTTTGTCATTACCAATATCTGCAGATTGCAATTGTTTAAAAGTAAAACTGATTGAAAGAGAAATTTTCAGGAAGTAATCACAGAATATGTTTCCAAGCAAACATCATTAATTTACTTTTGGATTCATTTCTTTTCTTTTTCTTTTTCCTCAAATAAAAATAATCACAAATTAGCTGCCATCATAAAAAAAGCCTAAAAAAGAATGGATTTGATTTGACTGTACTGGAAAAAGTCTTCAGGGAACAATCATTGATGTGGGTGAAAAATAAGAAATCAATTTTTAAAAATGAAACAAATAATTTACTAATCATTTTGAAGGCATTTTTGTTGCTACCGTTTTTTACTAATAATAATAATGATAATCATTTCAGCTGCTACTAATGATAATAGTGGGAATAATCAGAAATTTAGTCATAATACTAAGAATGATGATTAACTATTCAATGTTTGAAACTACATCAATTCTGAACAGGAAACTGTCTTTAATAATTTTACATTGCAAATTATCAGTTAGTTGCCTTTAAGGCATTGCATAAATCAGTTAAAAAAGCCAAAGAAATTTGCAACAATGATATTAATTATAAATACTTTGAATAACAAAAATAATTATATTAATGATAACATTAATAAAGGTGACAATGAAAATATCATTACAACCACTTAGGTTAGGATCCAAAGGTTGAGGTCATAACCAGTTTCAGGGCAGAAATTGGTTTATTTAAATCATTAAGTAATTTGATTATAAACGCTTTCAATAAAACTGACAAATTCATAAAAATCCCCAGCAGAACATATTGTAAAGGAATAACTTAACAGTTATTTGTCTAAATTTGATTTGCAAATCTGAGCATGCAAATTTATTATCCATCTTAGACAAGAACTGTTGTGATATTTGAGGTCTGTTGTACACTGTAAATAAGTAAATACAGCAAAATTATCATAGTAACCATTGAAATCAGCCAGACAGTGAGGGAATCTATCTTTTTTTATCATTTTTCACTAATGCTAGACCAGGGAGATTGTTTTTGTATCTGAGGTGTAGCGCCATACCTACCATCAGCTCCACACATTACTGCACAGAACCTTGTGCTACTCATACATTGAGTTGGTGAGGGCCGATATCCAACCCAGAACCTTGTGGTTCCTAGTCTAATGCTCTACCAACTGAGCTAAACCAGACCCCATAGTTTTTATATAAAATGGGGAAGTTATATATTTCATGAAAGAAAATGGTTGATATTAGATCAAAATTTATCATGAATGCTATCATAGTATTTACAAAACTATCTAAAATATGTTATCTTGTCCTGTTATGATTACACTCAGTGTACCCATAGTCAAAGTAAAGTTGGCAGAGTGGTTTATTGACTGTATCAGCTGGATAGTGAGGGAGTCAATCCCCTTTTCACTAGCACTAGACCAGGGAAATTGTTTTTGCATCTGAGGTGGAGGACCACAACTATCATCAGCTCCCCACTTTACCACACAGATCCAAGCTGTGGTACTCAGACAGCAAGGGAGTCTATCCCCTTTTCACTAGCACTAGACCAGAGAGATTGTTTATGTATCTGAGGTTGTGTGCCACACCTACCACCAACTCTCTATTTTATCACACAGATCCAAGATATACTACTCATGCACTGAGTTGGCAAGGGCTGGTATTGAACCTGGAATCTTGGGGTTCCTAGGTGAATGCTCTACTAATTGAGATAAACTGTCCTTTCAAAAACAATAATTCAGTGATATAAACTGAAGTTATTTTGACAAAAGAGTTTTATTGCATACACACACACACACATATATATATATATATATATATACTACATATATGTACTATATATAGACAGTTAACTTTGAAAATATAGTATTTTTTGCTCTTATCAAACTGACAATGGTTATTGTAGTATTTAGGTATAATATTGATTTAAGACATTTACCCGTAAGACACCAACAGAAATGAACACCACTAATTAAATAATTTTTATAATTAATATGAGTATCAGATCCACTATCTTGAGGTTTATACATGTTGTTAACAGATGAGCCTTAATAATTAATCTGTAGCCATTCTTGAAACAAATAGAAAATATTAGTCATAACAGTTTTTTAATGTCATTACTGTCTAGCTGATAAGACACCAAGAGAAATGAACACCACTAATTGAATGATTTTATAAATAATATGAGTATCAAATCCACCATCTTGAGGTTTACACATGTTATTAGATGAGCCTTAATAGTTAATCTGTTGCCATCCTTGAAACAAATACAAAATATTAGTCATAACAGTGTTTTAACATCATTACTCTATAGGTGGTTATGTGAGTCCTTTTCCTCATTCAAGCCCAAATCAATTGTGCAGAGAGAATTAAGGTTGACAATATTTTTTTAGTATCTAGATATAATTTTGATTCAAAACAATTACCACAAAGACTTGGGTGGAAGTGAACACCACCTATTGTATGATCATTATAAAAGATATGTTTTAGATCTGCCATCTGGTGGTTTACATGTGTTGTTACAGGGTGAGCCTTAAGAGTTAATCTGTAGATGAATATAATATATTAGAGTCATAACAGTTTTTTAACATCATTACTGTCTAACTGTTAAGGTGGTTGAGAGTTTCTTTTACTCATTCAAGTCCTACTTAGTCAATTATGCTGAGAGATAAGATATCTGGTAATGACACAGTACTGGAAGAAATGGATTCATGCCTTTTATTCCATTTGGATTTACAAGTAATAATCTATAAATGAAAAGTTTCAGCAAGAGATTTTGACAAAAAATATCTAATAAACTTTTGAACTATTCCAGCTATACAAGGGCTTGAATTGTAACTAAATTGAATTGGCATTTCCATCAAAAACATAAATTATGGTGAAAACTCATACTAATATTTCCTTTGCTCATGTTAAATTGGGAGTGAAGAAATGGATGATGCAAAATCTATGATTAATCCTTATATATATATATATATATATATATATATATATATATATATATATATATATATATATATATACTGAAGGATATATATATATATATATATATATATATAACAATGTAATAGTCTTACAATGATCATGTCATATACATTGCATGGGATATTTATTCAATATTACTTAATGTCCCTATGAGAAAATGACATTTATTTGTGAACAATCTAATATAATATCTTTTGTAGATAATAGTTCCAACGAAAATGTTAGATCAAATCATTGTTTATTCATTTATTTATTTTTGTATTTGATTATTTGATGCACATGTCTGAAATGTCCTTGATTTTCTGTTGAAATATTTTGTGTGTGCATAGATAAAATCCAAAGACTGAACTACTATCTTTGTGTTGCATAAGTGAGGCTGAGAAACAACTAAATCCTTCTAATGCTGAAAAATACAAAGGAGACAGGAATCTGACAAATGGAAAATTTTCAAGCACTGCAGGATATAAATTATTCAGACAATTTGATTATCCACTCCTAAAGTTCAAAGCTCAGAATTTAATGATTTTCATATCTCTATCAAAGGAAAGAAAAATATAAACACCCAAAAAACAAAGTAAAATTGTTTTGTTTTTTCCTTTAAAGGACTGATATTATTTTTACTTTCAAAACACACAAAAAAAAAATTACATTCAAAAGCAAAATAAAATATTATGATACAGAAAAAGTGAAATAATACAAAGATCAGAGTAAATAATAAAGGTGAACTTTTATTTTAAAATAGGAAAAATATTAATCAGGCAATTATTTGTCAAATTATATTTTGAATTATTTATTTTTATATCAAATGGTACTTTTGCCAGTTTTTGAATGCTTCTGTATAAGTTTTGTTTGGATTTCTGTGATTGAATAAAAGAATCAGTTAAAAAAGATCCCCAGTTACCAAGACACATAACATCCATTATAATAAGATATTATATTATTAATTCTAACAATTGATATTTTAGATTTTTAGAAGAAATTTATAAACCTCAATTCTTGTACTTTATGTATCAAAATATCAATTATTAAAATATAAGATGATAATACAATAACTATATGAGAAAACTAGTGAAAATTGATTCTTAAAAGGCTTCATCTTAGTCTCCTGAAAACAACTTTGATACATTTTGTATAATATCTATAAAACTAAAAATGACTTGCTCCAAATGTAAATGATATTATAATTTATTTTCAAGCAAGCATATCAATAGTGAAGTACAAATCAGTTAACAAAAATGTTCTCATTAACACTATATACAGGTGGATTGGGAACAGAAATGGCAGGGGTGACAGTAATATTTGACAAATCCTTATGTTTTTTAAAAAGAATAAATAATTACTTCTTATTATTTTAGATGTCCCTATATATATATATATATACACACACACATGTATTCCTTTTGTAATTATTCTCACATACATACATGCATGAAAAATTACAGACAAAATATGGTAGCAATGCATTATATATATATATATATATTTATATATATATATATATATATACATACATACATACATACATACACACAAACACACACATATATGTATTCATTGTCTAATTATTCCCACATATATACGTGCATGAAAAATTACAGAAAAAATATTGTAGCTATGCATTATGTATATGTGTATATATATATATACACACAAACATATATATATATATATATATATATATATATATATATATATATATATATATATATATATATATATATTGATAGGTAAATTTTAGTATTCAGAATAAACATTGTAATGTGCCCCTTATTTATTAAAAAAAATTGTTCACAGATAAATGAGAATACAAACTTCAATTATGGATTTAAAACATGCTTAAAATAAGAGAAGCCTTATATATAAATTGATTTTTACTACCAGGAATTCAAGGCAAAAATATTCAAAAATTTAACAACAAAAAAAACAACAAAAGAAAACACATTAAATAAAACAAAAAGTGCCACCAAAATAAAATGATTCTGAGAAATCCAAACCTCTTTCTTCCTCTCCTTCATTCAGCTGAGAGAACACTTACCTGAAAAAAATAAAAAATACATGTAAGTTATTATCTAAAATTTCATGGTATATCATTTGATTAATGAAGTAATGTTAAGTGCATTGACAAAGAAAAAAGATTATGTTAACAATAAAGAGGTGAGTAAAAGATACACTTTTGATCCTGAGGCTATAGACCAGTCTTGACCACAGGACTTTCTGAATAGCCTGCCTAAGATTTAATTTTTTTTTATAGAAAATATTTTACCAAATAACAACAAAAAAATCAACTTTTCCTTATATTTATAACATATATTTTCTCCTGTAGTGAAAATAATTGAGGTGCCTTCAATGAAAAAATACCTCAAAGTTTTTTTAGTGGTGTGGCCTGCCAAATGATGAGCCATGTCTAATGTGGTCTGTTTTTCAAAAAGTTTACCCATGCCTGCTATAGACTATCTACATATTGTATATGTTTGATAGATTATTTGAAACAGTATCATCATTTTTGTTTTTGTTCTGTTTTTTTTTTTAAATACATAATCATAATCTAATTTTTGTATTTGCATAAGTCTGTTGCATGATATAGCTATAAGCTGAATTTTGATCATATATTTTCAATGTACAATACTTCCTCTATATATGAATATTTACAAATATGTTCACTGATCAAGGAGATTATATGGATAATTAAATATTTGTTTAAAAAAATAAATACTTTTTTATTAGGCTAGAAACATTAATTAATCTTTCATCATCATCAATATGCCATGCCAACAGTATCCTAGTACAGTTCACATCTTGCTTTTTCTTTAAGTGTTTCATTAGAGTCCAAGTGGTGCAGCCATACAGTAACATTAACATGGCTACAGATTAGAAGAATTTTAGCTTCATCTTATCAGAGATGTATTTTTTGTAATTTCTGAGTTATCTTCATTAACACATTTTACTTATTTCATTCTCCCTTTTAAGTATTATGAAGATTTTCGTCCATTAAGAAACAGTAATATAATTTATCTCTTTTTACCTAACTTTGAATATTTACAAGGTAAATTGCAGAGACATTAACATTCACTATGAATTCATTTCATTATCTGTAATATATATACATCTATAATTCTAAAATTAAAAATAAAATTAATTCCAAAAAGTTTCTTATCAAAATGTTTTCTACAAGACCAGCCAAATGTTCTGACTACCCAGAACACCAAATAATATCAGTCATATCGCAGTAAGACAGTACAATTTATCAATGTGATTACCAAGTTGTTGTATATTGATTTATATTTAGATGATGATTGCCAGTTATTATTTCACTCTTTTCAAGTTTTTTACACCAATTTTAATTGGTGGTCTTTATTTGGCAACAGTAAATCTCCTCATATCTCTATAACTCATCTGAGTATTCTAGCCAATCTTAATGCTGTGGTCTGTATGGTCATGATTCTTTCTCTGATTTCTAATTCCTCCTGTCTTTTTTCAAAGCCTTTAAAGATTCCTCCAAACAATTACAATTGTTATCATTGTCACTTTTATGTTACACAGCTTTTTCAGCTCTCAATCAGGATACACTTTTCACTTTCTTTTATTTTCCCAGTAGTCTGCTCGACTGAGGAAATCCACTATATGACAATTTCTTTTTCTTGTTAATTAAGACTAAGTCTGATTTTCCGGCTAGGACTATTATTATTAAGTTTAACTATTGATTTTCTAAATCTTTTTAGTCTTTATTGACAACTCATCCAAATTATCATTTCTATGACAGCAAGGAACTGGGGGTAATCCTTAACTTGTTCCTCATAAATTCCTACCATAAAATAAACTGAACATTCATTTTATGTCCGTGATTTGCAATAAATGTTTAATTTTTCTTGCATCCATTATTTTACAATACTGAATATATTTTCTTTATTAAAAAAACATTTATTGCAAACATATATTTTCTTTATTTAAAAACATTTATTGCAAACATATTTTCTTTATTTAAAAACATTTATTGCAAACATATTTAGAACATTTATTGCAAAAACACGGACATAAAATGAAGGTTCAGTTTATTTTATAGTAAGAATTTATGAGGAACAAGTTAAAGATTACCGAACTGGGTATATTGAAAACTGCAATAGAGGATTCGATGCTACTAAGATTCAAAATCACATCAACTTTGGTTTAACATTTTAATTAATGCTGTTCTTTGTTTTTAGTGTTAATTTGTAACAAAAATTCATAAAGATCTTTTATAAGGATTGTAACCGGAAGCTCTTTGTTATAATAATGAATTTATTCATCAGATGATCTGAAACTCTAATGCTGTATTGGAATTGTTTTCTTTCATCTCATGATTGCAAAAAATTTTAAAAATTTCTGTTCATGTTTTTATCCCAGTAAAAAATAATACTATACTTGAAACAGTGCAAATGTTCAGTTTACCTGTGTAAATAAACCTAGTATTAAATTGATTCACCATTGAAGGTTTTAATGAAGCCAGAAGCATATCATAAACAACATTGCTTCCATTATAAAAGTATGATCTCTCAAACTTATGTGAGACAACAGTGCATTCTTAAATTAACTATCTTAGATACAAGGTGTGATGAAAAAGTATTGAGATTAGAGTTTTAATCTTTTTTTATTTCAAAATCTAAATGAAGATGTGTGCACAGCTTAGCAACTTATATAATACAGTGATGATGCCTAGTGTTATAGGTGATACACCCTATAAGACTAATGGAATGCGCCGACGGGTTTCTATAAGTAACAGGGACAATTGTGGCTTGAGAGTAAGCCAATGCGAGTCAGCTCACAATTCTATTTGTCGGACGTAATTCCCACTTCTCTGTATTGTATTTGTCTACTTTCTGTTAATACATTTTCCTACATTAGTTACCAGTCGTTTTGTTCTTGTTTGACCCCTTAAAACCTCACAACACCTAGATATCTAAACTTCATCAAAACAAGTTAGTGCCAATCTTTTTTTCAAATGAGAAGAGTTACAAGAGTTAGTCAAAAGTTTTGCAAAATTTTGTTAATGTGAGGAACAATTTGGCAGTGCTGGATGGTTTTGCCATGGCATAGATTACAAACTACAATTGACTACAAGATGCTGAATTTGCCTGATACTCTTCAAGTGCTACTTGCTGGAGTTGCATCTATGAAATAGAGCATGGCCTTGCAATCTATGGTTTTAGGCCTTCATGACTTTCCCTGAATATGAAGGTTCTTGCAAACCAAGTGGAATTTCTTAAACCATCTGGTTATTATTCTGTGATCGGCTGCACCTTCACCTTTCACATAAAAAATGTTTTTGGCTGCTTCTGTGGAGTTGTGGCCGTATTTGAACTTGTTTGATTTTGTTCTTGTTTTACGGCATATCAACCTCAATGGGTCATTTAATGCCAACTACATTTTTGAAATGAATTGGTGATAATGTTTAATTTTCTAAAGATTTTTTGTTTTTGACATATTTTTTGTGAATGAAACTTTTAGATGATTCTTTTTAACATATATTTTTGTGTTTTCATTTTTTGGGGAAGATTTTTAGATTTTGTTGTAGATGTGTGCCTCTTTTATGTATCCGAGTAGTTTTTCTGGGTTTATTTGATAGAATATCTGTTTTAGATTTGTTGTTTGGTAGTATTTTTTTCGTATTTGTTTTAGGTTGCTACATTCTGTTAAAATGTGTTTGATTGTGTAGGGTTTTTGGCATGGTATGCAATATGGGGCTGCTTCTTTTTTGAGGAGGTATGAATGGGTAATGTATGAGTGTCCTATTCTTAGTCTGGATAATATTACTTCTTCTTTTCTGGATATTTTGGTTTGATTTATTTAAACTTGTAATGCATAATTTTCTGAGTGAGATTGCATTTCACATTCATCTGTGCAGATTTGAAATCAGACACAGAGTAAGGTAATGTACCAGGTGTCAGCACACCAACTACCATAATACTACCAACCACAGCACATAACTTCCATGCTTTGGTCGTATGAAATGCTTGCCATAAACTAGCAATTACCAAAATATTGTGAAACATTTGATTCACCCAAGTAGAATATGACAGTGCATCAACCTCTACATTCAACATTTGATTTCAAAAAGTAAGATTTGAATACATGGCGAATATCAAAAGAAATACAACACAGCTTCACAATATATCAAAAGAGGAGTTTCAGAGGTGCATCAACCAATGAAAAACTCACTGGAAGAGGTGTATAGAATAGCAAAGAAACTCATAAAAAAAAGAAAAAAGTTTAATCCATTGATTATTTCTGTCTTCATTGTTAACACACCTCATGAATATCAAAAAAATACTACAGGGTGGGCTAAAAGTCTTGTTACCTGCTACATATTTTTTTTTTAATGTAAAATATACAATTTGATTTTCAATAATTACCAAACATATATTATTTAAAAAAATTAGTGTTCGGCTAGAAACTACAAGTTTCCTAATTCGATACTGGTCCTCGCCAACTTAGCGTATGGGTAGCATAGGGATCTGTGCGCTAAAGTAAGGAGCTGATGGTAGGTGTGGCGCTCCACCTCAGATGCAAAAACAATCCCCTTCGTCTAGCGCTAGTGAAAAGAGGATAAACTCCCTCGATGATTGGCTGATACCGACTTTAGACCACCCCGACGATTACTTTTTTATAATGAAAACTAAAACAATATCATCATCATCATCATGTCGCGCAATATCCATGACAATCTCTCACCAACCTTCCCTATCATTCATCGACTCTGGGAGCTTCTCAGCGCAGCAGCCAGCATCCCTACATAGTTAGTCAGTGTAGGTAGCACAAAGCCGAAAACAATATATAAGAGTGAAAAGACTTGTGGACCACTTTATACTTGGCTTATATTTAAACACCACAGGTAGAAATGACTAACACATGCTTTGATAAATCTAGCCAATCAATTTAATAGAAAAAAAATCATCGACCATTTGAAAAAATTTATATTTCCAAGAAATGGACCATTTTCTTTATTATAATTACTTTGAATATTTTTCTATGCAAGCTCTTTACTTAAAATCAATGATTACAGAAAATAAGTGCTAAGATTTTTTTGGATTTTTTATTTTTTTATCATTGCAATGATTTCAAGAACTTTCTACCATTTTCTTTTTACAGAATATCTAAATTACTTCTGCATAAGGTATTAATAATCAAGACCATCTATTTGGTGAATTGTTGTGGCTCACCAGACAGACTTCAGACTTCCTCAGACAAATCACTTTATTTTAAAGTGCTCCAATTGAATAGCAACTACTTGAAGAAATAGATAAAAAAAGAATTGAGGAGAAAGAGTAGTCATTTTCATCTGTGTCTATTTACAAAATGTTTCCATAATACTGATAAAAGTTATCAAACAGTAATCAAAATTCAATTTTAGTTGATAACTCTGGGATTTAACTCAAGAAATTGAATATACAAGATTTGTGTAAGGTTTCTTCTCTTTAAAAAGTGTCTATTCTAAAATGTTCTATGTATAAGTTTTGTTGATTGTTTTTTTTTTTTAATGTGCTCCTAAGTGAAAGGTTGGTTTTATCAGTTGAAATGTTAAACTGTGTAAATAGAAAATGTGCCATTCAGGTAAGGAAAGTTTGGATGGAAAAGTTTAGATAATTTTTTTAACAGATGGTATCTAGAGAGAGAGAGAAATAAACAAAAATTTAACAAAAAAGAAAGGAAAAGGATTATTCTTTAATTTTTCTTCTTTAAATAGAGAATAAAAAATGTACAGTGAAAAACAATAAGAATTTAAGAAAAAGTTAAGAATGATTATAGAAAAAAAAGGAAGAATAAAAAATGAATGAATTGAAGGAAAAATAGAGAAAATGAAAGAAAATGAAGAGAAAACCCAAGCCAGAATAATGAATGAAAAATAGAGGTAAGGCAAATGTAACAAGTTGATTTAAAAATGAATATAAAAGAACATGATAAGACATTGCTGGAAGGGTAGGGTGGACAGGTAGGTGGAAATTTTGGCATCAGAATGTGTCTTATCTCTCCTGAGAGTGCCAGCAATCTCTTTCCTCAAGGTGATGTATCCAGTCTTTTTTCTTCATACGATTGACACATGCCAGGAATAAATTTTAAGTAAAAAAACAAAAAAGAACAACAAAAAAAAAAAACAAGTTTTCATAAATGCTCAACATCCACCATTTTAAATCTGTTTTGTTTTTTCTTCCTTTACTTTTTCATATTTAATTCTGCAGAATAGTTGGTATATATTCATGAAAATATTAAAAAAACAATCAAGAATAAAATGATGCTAAAATGAAAACAGACAAATTCATGAGAATCTTGAGTGTTATATCATAACAACTATATTTTATTAGAGAGGATGATGTATTGATTGACCCAGTGGAGAAAGATAGATATAAAAAAAAACAATAACAAAGATAACATGCTGATAAGCTTTCTTTCCCCTATATTTTCTCACAGATTTTCCTTTTGAATAAAATTAAATGATCCCTTGGATTTTAATTTTTTTCTCATCCTTTTGAAAAATTCTTTAATCTTTACATTGTATGAGGTCCATTTTAGACCCAATTTCTGAGATGATGTGATAAGTTCAAATGTTGCAGCCTAACCATGCAGTTACTAGTTCCTCAATGAACCCACTATAACAGCTTAAATAATTACTGCCACTACTGCCAGGAAGAGTCCATTAAGCTGAGGAGGTGTTTGACTGTTCCACTGTCCAATAGTTAACAATCTGTAACAGTCATTTCCAAACTGCAAGTTCAATCTTGGCTAAGGGTGAGAGTAACACAGAATAACAATTAACATGATGGTTGTTTGTTTTTGTTTTATGGCACATCAATCTTTTTAGGGGTCATTTAATGCCAAATCAAGTCATTTTGAACCCCCCCCCAAAAAAAAAACGAAGGACTCAGGTTGCTTATAGTACGTGCTGTTGCTTAAGTAGTCACCCAGTTAAGTATTGAACTGATTCATCACTGCTTAACTTCAATGATATAGCTGGAACTGGTGATTTCAGCAGGACTTGATAGTCATCGGGAACTTTTGCCAACCTACTATGCGCCAGTTTTATTTTATCAATTAAAGTTTAAAAGCTTAAAATTTTTATAATATATATGCAATAGTTTATAAAATCAAATATATCTACATCTGCAAAAACAATGCTGAAATCACTAATTCCTACCAGATCACTGAAGTTAAAAGTACTGAGATAAGGTATTATTATTATACATTGACGTTTATAAATTAGTGTTTAAACCTGTAATTGCCACATTTCAGCTCTTGTACTTTCCAGTATTCTTCAAGTTTCTGTCAGTGATTTTTTTTTTGTAATTTCAGACCTTACTCTTCAAATCCACTGATGACAATATGTGTGGGAGATAAGTGAGGTAATTTACTCCTGTGGAACTTATTTCAGAATAATCGTGAACAATACCAGAAGATAAAGAGATTGAAAGAATCAGCGAATATGCTAGACTAATAATCCCCTTAGTAGACACTGCATAGAAATGAATACTGCATGGTCGATTTTAATTAAAAAAGCTCATTAAGCTTAAGACTCAAAAATACCATCACCTGATTACACTACATGTAGTCATATATGCTAGTTCAGTGGAACAGGCATTCAAGTAACCGGAAGCTTAAGACTTCAAATCATTGTCACCAGATTGTAATATCTGTTTACCAATGTCTCTGCACAGGTAGGATGTGACACAAGGTCAATTTCTTAAGCAGAGCTTAACAGCTTTAAATCCAGAATTTTCTTTCTCCTAGAGCCTAGTCTGACCTACTATTAGTCATAGTTGGAGGAAAAATTCTTGGATTCATACCTTTCCTAAGGGTATTAGCACTATGTGAAATGCAAACAGTCTCACCCAGGATTTGAACTCTGGTCACCAAGTCCAGAGTAAGGGAGTCTATCCTCTTTTCATTTTTTTGCTTGACCAGAGAGATTGTTTTTGTGTCTAAGGTGGAGCGTTATCCCTACCATCAGCTACTGACTGAGCTAAACTTACGACTGTACATATAAAAGTACTAGTTTTGGTCAAGATACTTAATAAAAAGAAAATCATGTATAGATTTAGAATAGCTTTTAAGATCTCATTGTAAATAGAATCAATTATCAGAAAAAAAATTCTGGGTTTAGTGAATTCTTTATTATGAATTATCGAAACCGAGACAAACTGTTATTGTGCAATGCCACAAAAAGAAAAGGACACATTTGAGCAATGAATTGAAACAGAAACTGACCTTTTTTTTCTTGTGAAGACAGTTATGAATTTGTTGCATGACAACACCTATCTTCATATACAATGAAACCAATGATCTTGCGGTTGGGGTTGAGACTTTTACCATGTCCAATATATTCTATGAATCTGTCAACATTAGACTATCATTTGTCTCATTCTATCTTACATTCTTTGTCTGGTCTGAAGCTTAAGATTTTCTAAAATTCATCCAACAAAACTAGAATTATTCATTTATGATGGAAGACTTGATTAAGCTGAAAGGTTACCAAAGATCAGAGAGAGCCAAAGAAACAAACTGATGACTGAATAGTTATGATATGAATAGCTCTAAATAGAAGTTTAAGTTAAAAAAATACTGAAAACCATTAGTGGACAGAGGAGTTGGACACATTGGCAGTACCTAAAACCCTAAATGAATACATTGATTGGTTTGTTTTGTTTTACGGCATATCAACCTCAGTGGGTCATTTAATGCCGATAGTTTTGAAATAAATTCATTCTTAATGGATAATACAATTCTTTTATAAATACATGTTTCTATTTAACCCATAAATGGGTCCCTAACAGGTACTACCACTCTGGGTCAGAGTGGAACAGGGAGCAATGGGGATGAAGGGGTGCTCCACATTCCCAAACCTCCAAAACTGGAACCTCACCATCAGATAGAGTTTAACGTCATTCCCAAGACATGTAGACCCGCAGCCACCACCTTCTAGCACCCATATGATAAAAAGGGGTTGGGGCTTGCCATAAGGGCAATAGGGTTGGGAAAATCATATAGGTGCTAGGACTTGACGTGACCAACCGATTGATCAGAGGGGGCCTCTCCGACCGCCCGTCTAGCCCAAGTTAGTGAATACATTGAGTTGTCACAAAAATGTTTTAGTACCAGATGGTACGCACTAGTATGAGGAATAAACACAATAGATTTTTTTCATTTTATTTTCAGACATATACATACTGACCAACCTTTCCGCACAATTAGGATGTGACACAAGGCCAATTTCTTAAGCTGTGTTTAATAAGTGTTATAAAAACAAAACATTTTATACTACAAAGGTAGATTTAATGAGCTAATTTACAGGAGAGTCATATTGCCCACATGTGTATACTCTAGCAGTTCTTTTACTCTTCTACAAGAGAGTTACCAAAGGGGAGACAATACCAGTTTTTTAGAAGGATTAATATTCAGTAATATTACAAGTAGTTAGAATTCAGAGTTTTTCTTTCTCCTAGATGGGTTGCCTAACCAAGATTAAAGAGCCTAGTCTGCCCTACTATTTACCCACAGCTGGAGGGAGAATATTTGGATTCATACATTTCTCAAGGGTATTAGCGCTATGTGAAATGTAAACAGCCTCGCCCAGAATTTGAACTCATTTTGCAGTGTCTATTTCCTACAACAGTAACCATTACCCATCCACCTCCCCGCCCTGTCGGCTGAGGCGTTAGAATGCACAGACTGCACCTCTGCAGAGGGGTAAGACCACCTGTTGGCCGTGGGTGGCGACCCATGAAGGAGTGGTAGTACCTGTTAGTATCCCATCTATGGGTCAAATAGAAAAACATGAGTTGATAAACAAAATTGTATTATGCATTAAGAATGAATTTATTTCACAACTTTATCGGCATTAAATGACCCACCAAGGTTGATATGCCGCAAAACAAAACAAACCAAACCCATTCAACTCCTGTCTATTTTTAAAGATAATTTTACAAACGTTACCCTGATTACTATCAACATTTCCCTGTTGGAAATATTTACATGAAACTAGAAAGGGAAGAAAGTAAATCATTAAACAAATCAAGTAAACCAAATTCATATTTTTTTTTTTTTTTAATCCTTTTTTCAATAAATTCTCTTGGCTCCAATCTTCATAATTATTTGATGTTGAAGTTTTTTTTATTTTCAATGTTACTTTTGCTTCAAGTTCATTCAATTCATCATATGCTGATATGACACATGCTTTCCATATGCACTTAGAGGTCTCAATTAGGAAAAAAAAAATCAACTCTTGATTTTTGGCAAAGAAATCATTACTAAATGAAATCTGAGTAAAGACCAATTTCTATTCGGCATTGTAACGAAATTATCTAACATTTTAGACTTATTAGGATGAGACAGTGAGTCTACCTTGGTAACAGTGCCAACACTAAATGGTTACTGATGCAGTGAGCTTGGTATAAGCAATATGAATTTGAGTAACATTATAAGTGTGAAAATATTGAAAGTATTCTATTTGACATCAACTTAGAAATACTGACAGTGTTTATATGTTCTGATATTTACTTAATGTTTATAAAGGGGGACTCTCTATGGTTTAGTTGAAGGGCCCAATCTGCCCTACTATTTAACCCATAGCTGGAGGGAATTTTGAATTCAGAGTTATCCCTCTCCTAGACTGGTTACCTACCCAAGGCTAAAGGGCCCAGTCTGCCCTATTATTTAATCCATAGCTGGAGGGAGAATATATGGATTCATACCTTCCCAAGGGTATTAGCGCTATATATATATATATATATATATATACTTTCAATAAGATAGAAATATAGGTATTTTTTAAATCAGTTTGATGAGGCTTGACTCATTTCGAGTTACTTGTCGAAATAAATTATAACAGTATAATGGCGGTTTGTTAAGTTTTTCGTGCTTTGAAGGTTAAATATTGTATATAATCAGTTCATTGGTTATTATATGGAAGTTTGAAATTCAATTGCACTATTACATAAACTTTCAGATTAATATCCTTGGGAAATGTATGAACTCTCTTATCCCCCCCCCCAGCAACATAAGTAACACACCAAATGTTAATTGTAGATCCGGTTTCTTTAATATTTCCTCACACTTAGACAAAGCCGCCATCAACAGCTATAGGGCAAAAGAAAAACAATCATAATGTTCTATAATACACTGACAACCCCTTTCCATACCAATTCACCCTAATTACCCTCAATAGCCCCACTAGCACCAAGCAACGTCTAAAGAAATCACAACCTCAAGACTCTTGTCAGTATGAGAACGGCATACTTCAACACAAGAACTCAGTCCACTATCCTGAAGAAGGGTCTAACTGACCGAAACGTTATAATGTCGACATCACTACCTATAATAAACATCCATCCAGTACTACATCCCTTGCTTGTCTACTTTTCTCCACATACTGTTGAATTGATTTCATCTTTTTACTCCCATAAATATATATATATATATATATATATATGTAAGTTGAAAATGGAAGCTAATCCGACTGTATGTTGAAAAGAAAAATAAAGGAAAGAAAGTGTTGAATGGATAAAATAGGATTATTTTATTTTATTTAACTGTTACGTGTTTCGGTCAGGAGTTTATCTATGTATACATGTATTCTATCTATTATCATAATCTAAACAATAACGATTTACTCTGACGAAGACCGTTATTTCTTTGTGAACTAAACACTTCTATATTTTTCTATTATTTCGTCTACTACAATAGCTTTGGCATTAAATAACCCATGAAGGTTTATATTCCATTAAAAAAAAGAATTCATATAAATTTTTATTCAAATTGATTCATATTTTCTGTTGCTATAATTTACTGATGAGTGGACAATATTTTTCATGTTCAAATCTGTGTTGATGTTTAGCATCTTATTATGTCTCATTAAAATCTAGTTGAGTTAGATTTTCCTCAAAACACCCCATGGGATAAATGCATTTGAAATCCTGAAATATGAGTTATATATCCCTGAGAAATAAAAATTTACATTGTATAAGATATGGATAATTTGCATACTAATTTTAACAAAACCAGGTTTAATGAAGAATTACATGGTGATATCAATTCATAATATTACTCTTATTTTCTAACACATTAAAAGCAATCCAACGTATAATTTTATACAGAAATAGATTATGATAAAAATAATTAATCTTTTTATATGCATTCTTATTTAGTTTAGTTATAATATTTTATTACTTTAAAACTTGAGTAGTTATGCCTAGAGGACACATAATTTTGCTAGTTATAATAATGTAAAAACAAATTTGTCTAAATAAAATGATTTTTAATGTTCTTGAAAGATTAACTAAAAAAAGTTAATACATTTTGTTAGCTATAAAGTATTTAAGAATTAATATTGATTTTATGTCTTAAAACACATTTCAAATTAATTTTTTTATCATACTAATAAAATCTAAGATTCTGAGATTTGTTGATTTCTGTGAAATCACTTGAAAATTTTTTAAAAAGCAGTCTGAATCCCTTGAGACTGAAGAAAAAAAAAGCATATCATCAGCTTTTGACAATTTGCAAAATCCAAAACATTTCTCTTATTTTTTTAATGAATACATTTTTAAAGATATGTCTCATGTGAACTAAAGCAATTCATAAAAATGATTTGAAATTGTCTGAAAAGATAACTGTATTGTTAAAAATTAAATGTATATTTTTCTAACATGTAAGATGTAAAAATCAATGAAAAAAAAAAGTGAATGGCTAAAAAGAAAATATGAGTAAGTAAAAGATATTTGCAAGATTTTTTATACGTATTTGATATCTTATTATAATGGAGATTGTGGGTTTGTCTGTCTGTAACCGAAACTATATTACTATACAAGTCACAATTCCTTTCGTTATTTACATCATATTCTCCATGATTTTATTTTTATTTAAACCTCAATTATTAATAAAATTGTTTTACATTACTTACACTGTTGACCATATCTACATACTAATAACATGCAATTGTATTTATATATACAACAAAATAGAGGTTTACAGTGTGAACGGGAAGGCTAATTTGCATATTGATCTTAAAAATTTGATTTTAATAAATATATGCTTAGTATTATTGATTTCTAATTGTTTGGTTTTATCTTATAGAATATGAGCAAAAATCTCTTCAATAAATCTTAAAAGAAATCCCTTAACAAGAAGAAATAACTGTAATATTATTCTTTACTTCCTATTTTCACTAAACAGTTTAATTAGGAAAATTTACCAATGAAAGACGGGAGTAACGGAAAATGATGGAAGAGTTAGTTTCAAAGTTGTTCTATTTTTCAATCATACTCCCTCTGTTCAAAATCTTTTTATCTACATTCTTATTCAGTTTCATTAGCCTTTCTAATTTAATATGATATTTTATTATAAAATTTAACTAAAATACTTGCACCCGGAGGGTGCATATATTTGCTAGTAAAAATAATGGAATAGATTATGTTCAAGTTGTGAAATTGTCCAGCATGGATTCAAGAGGCAAGAGAATGATTTCCCTGTGAACAAACCACAAGAAGCTTTTATAGAAAAGGGTGTGTCCACTTTTCATCAGAAGATGGGACAGAGTGATTCAACATTTTCTAGCCAAGGATGGTGCGTTCAATCCTTGGGAGGATGAACATAAAAAATCTTTACAACAATTTTATGAAAGGTAGAAGAGTATGGTTAACAATAATGATCAATGTTCATTTTAATATTTGCCTGACATGTGTGTGACCAAGAAAACTGTCAGCAATTGAAAAATGGGATGTGCAGAGTTGGAAGCATTGAAACTATGATGCAAAAAAAACCCCTCTTCAACTGTCTTTTCTGATGTAGGTTTGATTTTCTTGTATACGTCTCAATGACCCACAGAACATTAGATAAATAGAGAGAGATAGGCAAATAAAATATGTTGTAATAAAAACCTACTAAAACTGAATCTTTAAATTTAAAAACTTAAAATTCAAATGAAGTATGCAAAACTGAGCAACTCGTATATTAAAGAAACAAAATCCAGATGTGTTAGTAACAATTTTCAATGTTTTTTTGCAAAACATGGGATTATGCAAGTACATCAGACTTAGCTTCAAGTAGTTTTTTTGTTTCCTAAATTGAAAAGTCATCTCATAATTAAGATTTAAAGATGTAAAGGATATCAAAAAGATTTTTGTTTGTTTGTTTGGGCAATAGGGATGGGCAATCATATAGGTGCTAGGGCTTGATGTGACCAGCCGATTGATAAGAGGGAGCCCGTCTAGCCTAAGTAAAGGTCTAAGTGGAGTGTTGTATGTCATGGACTGCTCAGCCACCAGGGTTCCATCACTAAGCATTATGGGTCACCACCCACGGCCAACAGACATCCCCATTGGGAGAGTCTTACCCCTCTGCAGAGGTGCATTCTAACGCCCGAGCCGACATGGCAGATCAAAAAAATAGTATGGTGCAGCTTCATTTGGCTAAATTCCTAGCATAAAATTGTGCATGTGCATTATCTGAAATGAACTTAATTGTTATTAAGAACACATTTTATGATTTTTTTGTGTTAAAGAATGTAGTTGTATTGTTTTCGGAAAAAGTTTCTAAGATTTGTTCATTTCACACGGAGACTTTCAAAATGGCTACCGGCTTGTTTCAAAGTGAAAGTCAAGGGAGGTTACTCTAATTGCTTTATTTGCTAGGAATTTAGCCAACTAAAGGTGAAAATTACCCTTCATTCTGTATCAAAAAGGCAGTTTTAGACACTTTGACTTTTCAAAAACTCATTGGTGTAAGTGTGTTGAATTCTTAGATATTAGTTTCAAAATATTCACATTTCATTCATTGATTATTTCTCTTTTGGTAAAAAAAAAAATTATTTACTCAACCACTGATAGGATTTGACGCAAGGTTACAAGTATGAGTCATCCAGAGATAATTGAGCTCATTATCATTTTAAATGATAATGGATCAGCAAGACTAGATTGCTAACCATGATGGGCGCTTCTTTTGGTAAATACAAATTTAGTATTGATATTTATTTAACACAATGCTCTAAGCTCATCACAACTAGCTTAAGAGCAATTTTACTCTTTTAATCAGTCTAATTAACATTTAGAACTTGTTGTTGTACTTTCTAGAAAAAATTTTGCAAAATTTTTGCCTTTTGTAGTGTTTCTTTAAACACAATGACGAATATAACTGAAAGAAAGGAAGGAAGGATTTATACCAAGTATTTTTGTCAGGGATAAATAACAACTGATTAGAAAGACTTCAAGATTTGTGGACATAAATATCACAGTTTACACAAGGCAATCCCAATTTACATTGTCACAGTCACTGGGAAGAAGTTACTGTGCTGAAAGAAACCAAGGTATATTTATTTCTGAGCATTTCCTCAATTCCAGAAATTTTTTTACCTTGATGCCGTCTGTCACTGTGATTTTCCAAAGGGACCGATTTAGCCATCTGCTTAAACAGTGAGGACAACAGTCAAAAATAGAAACAACAAAACAAGACAGAAAATCATCAGAACACGGAAATTAGCGGCACAGGAACTGGTTTCTTCTGGAAAATCAATGTGTTCTTCAGCTTAAGAATTCTGCCGCCATATTTGTTCCACCCCTCCCTGAAAATTATACCAGCTGATCGACTAAAAAAAGATGATAAACGATCTAGATGACATTGTTTCTTGGAAAGCGGCCAAATGTGCCCTCAAGCTGATAAATATTGCTCAGAATAAGCTTTGTTACTCCTAATCATTCTTCATTGTAGATAAAAAAAAAAAAAAAAATGTCTTCATTTGAAAACCTCAACATATTTTTACACTGATAGCTCTATATGAATTTTTTTTTTTTTTTAATTTAGCCTATGAAATCCACAATTCTTTAATCACTCTCAAAAATAAATTTCCGTTTTATTTGGAAAATCTCTACTCAGGTAAAAAGATAAATGACAAGATTTTTTTTTTTTCGTTTGGTTTACGGCATATCAACCTCAGTGGGTCATTTAATGCGATAAAGTTTTGAACTATACATATATATGTGTGTGCATATATACATATATATATATGTGTGTGTGTGTGTGCATATATACATATATATGTATGTGTGTGTGTGTGTGTGTATATATACATATATATGTATGTGTGTGTGCATATATACATATATATGTATGTGTGTGTGCGTGTGTATATATATATATATATATATATATATATATATATACGTTTGTTTGTTTGTTTTGTTTTACGGCATATCAACCTCAGTGGGTCATTTAATGCCATAAAGTTTTGAACTAAATCAATTCTTAATGGATAATACAATTTTTTATAAATACATTTTTCTATTTAACCCATAGATGGGACCCTAACAGGTACTACCACTCCTGGTCAAAGTGGACCTGGGAGCAATGGTGAGGAAGGGGTGCTCCACATTCCCCAAACCTCCAAAACTGGAACCTCACCATCAGATAGAGTTTAACGTCATTCCCAGGACATGTAGACCCTCAGTCACCACCTTCTAGCATCCATATGATAACAAGTGGTTGAGGCTTGCCATGAGGGCAATAGGGTTGGGAAAATCATATAGGGGTTAGGGCTTGATGTGACCAGCTGATTGATCGGAAGGGGCTCTCCGACCGCCCTTCTAGCCCAAGATAGGGCCAAAGTTGAGTATTGCAAGTCATGAACTGCTCATCTACCTGGGTTCTATCCTTAAGCATCATGGGTTGCCACCCATGGCCAACAGGTGGCCCCATTGGGGGAGTCTTACCCCTCTGCAGGGGTGCAGTCGGTGCATTCTAACACCGCACCGACAGGGCAGATGACACAATTTTTTTCAACAGGAAATAAAAGACAAAATATGCAAATTTCATTGAATTTTTTTAGATGAGGCTTGATAATTACTATTATTTGGATTATTCCAATCAGGACACATAGTAGATAAAGGCATTGGGTTAAAGACAATTCCAAGTGACAGTTACCACTAGACTGCAGCTTCAGTCCTGGTCAAGGGTGACACTAGCATAGAATAGTAATTAACACAGCTTAACACCTGTACCCCAGCTATGGTTAGCGGTATCAAACAGGATACACCTGTGGATTGAATAAAGGGTTAGGTTCAAAGTTCTGTGATGGCTCCCGATTACGACAAGAAGTTTCCTAAGTTCAAGAAGGCTCCAGAGTCCAACAAGAAGGACAATAGTCTGAATAATTCAAACACTACTAAAGTATGCATACACATAAATCATTCAATTAAAATCAGAATCCTTTGAAAATATCCAGGTAGGAATCAAGGAAGGAAAAATGATGTGTGTCGATTTTGGTTTGGTTTGTTTTACGGCATATCAACCTCAGTTGGTCATTTAATGCCGACAAAATTTTTTAATAAAATTCATTCTTAATGGATATTCAATTTATTTATAAACTCATGTTTTTCTATTTAACCCATTGATGGGACCCTAACAAGTACTATCGCTCCAGGTCAGAGCGGACCAGGAAGCAATCGTGGTGAAGGGATGCCCCACATTCCCCAGACCTCCAGAGCTGGAACATTACCATCAGATAGAGTTTAACGTCATACCCAAGACATGAAGTCCCTCAGTCACTGCCTTCTAGCACCCATATGATAAAAAAAAAGGTTGGGGCTTGCCATAAGGGCAATAGGGTTGGAGCAATCATATAGGTGCTAGTGCTTGACCTGACCAGCCGGATGTGTGTCAAAACAGTGGCACAAATTACACTGTTATCAGTTCTAATGGCATTTTTTCTTGATGTTAAACAAAGAAAGAGAGATTAAAACATGAACATAGATTATAGACATTACACTTTAAAGACGAGGGACCTACCTAACCTGGAACTAAAATTGTATTTATTAATTTTGCACAGGCATTGTGTTTCAGGTTTTGTTTATTGTGCAGCTAACTAGAGTCAGTTGGATGCTGTCTGGGAAAGCAGCACCATGACACAAGTCACTACTTCAGAAATCTAGAAATGGCATCCTGTACTGTTTGGTATTCACACCAGGAGCTCTAATACAAAGATTTAAGAGTGTTTGTGTTTCAATCTGCACATGAGTCCAATAGTGATTATGAAGATACAGCAACTTGTGAGATAAGAAAAAAGAACTTCTGAATTTGTTGCTAAGATTCAGGCCATGATTGACAACAATTCCAGCAAATCAATCAGGTCCATAGCCAGGAACATGGGTGAGTCTTAGTTTCTTTCAGGCTATTAGTTCTTGAAGACATTTGCTATTTCTCATAAGACAATTTTTATCACAGGCCTTGAGGGACTAGTGGAAAACTATGCTGCAAAACTTTTCAGCTCATGTACACCTTCTTATTGAACATACTTTGGTTTTTCTCAGATGAGAAAAATTTCTGCTGAGATGTTGGTGAACTCACAGAACCACCATCAGTTGCTCTGTCCTTACAAGATGTACTCATACTGATGAAAAGCTAACTGTCCCTATCATGGGGTTTGGGGTGATTACTTGCAATGGCAACAATATGCCTTCATTCATCTTCTCATATGGCTTCAGTCAACATAGAGGCCTATATCAAATGCTGCCTTTGATCATGAAGGTGGTTACTGGAGGACCCTATATCTGGCAATAGGACCCTGCATCATACCACACAATTAGAAGAACCCAGTTTTACTGAAAGACCCTATGTCTAGCATCAGGACTCTGCATTATGCCACACAAGCAGAAGAACCCAGTTTTGGCTGTGAGAATGTTTCTGTGGCCTAAATAAAGATTATGCATATAGGAAATGAAGAGCTAATTTGATTGAGTCACTGCAATACAAACAAACTGTTTTAAATAATCAATTTGTTTTCTTTGTTTAAAGGTGACACCTTCAAGGTATTTATTTTTAACAACTTCGGTGTTAACATAGATACTGGTGATCAAATAGAATCCAATATACATTCTGCATATATAGAATGCAACAAATTAGGCACCTAAATGAAAATAAAGATTGTGAAATTTGATATCTTCTCTATTGCTTACTTCTCACCTCTAATTGATTTAATGTGTGCTCAAGAAATTCACTTTATAATCATCTGATAAACTATCTGATAATGTTTTTCTTCTAAATAACTTATGTAGGAATTAATGTTTCTATTTAAGTGTTTTTCATCACCAAGAAAATTTTAAGAAAAAAGGGGTGAAGCCAGGGTAAAAAAAAAACCAACAACTTCTAACATTAATTATGACAAGCTAATACTTGATACTCTCATAACCTCGGTGTATATACTTTTTAAAATTCTGATTAAAATCAAAAATGAAGGTTAAAGAAAGCTATTCCAAGAATTCCCAATAAAAACTGATTGAAATCAAGAAGGAAGAACTCCAGCAAATAAAGAAAACAATATGTGTATTTATCTAACCCCTCCAACATTGACTGCATTGAACACAAGGTCAATTTTTACACATATTATGGCTGGTTTGAATTTAGAGATTTCCTTCCCCTAGACTGACTACCACACTAGTCTACACTATGATCTACCCATATCTGTTGGTAGTTAGAAAAGATAGATAGATAATTAGCAAAAAAGTAAAATGTAAAGAGCCTTATCCTGAATTTGAACTTGGCTTGCCTATTCCATTTCCTATAATGATGACCATTATGCCATGCACACCTTCGGTATGTGTTTATGTGCATGCATATATGTCATCAAAGGCTATGTGATAAGAAGGAATAAATTAGGAAACATGTGGAAGGGTAGAGAAGGAAAAAGAAGGTGTGATAGGAGAAAGGTTGAAGTTAAGACAAAGACAAAAATCATCTAAAAGGAATATATATATATATATATATATATATATATATATATATATATATAGTATGAACAAAAAGTGATAAGACAAACAGGAATATTTCTTATATGTTATTTATTCTCGACTAGTTTCGACCTTAGGTCATCGTCAGGAGAAAATATCTTGCTTGAAGAAATTTTTCAAAGACATTTTTTTGAAAGGAAGCATTATAAAAAAATTTTAAAAATTGAAATATATATATTTTGGGGTGCCCCAGAAATTACCTTTTCAGTATAAAAGTAGACTGAAAAACGCATTTTATCTTCAGAATAAATTCTGATAAAGCTTCATTAAATACGGAGGCAAAATATCAATTGAATTTAATTGTGTTGTTCTATCCACTTTTTCCACTATTTTCAACCACGTATATATATATATATATATATATATATATATATATATATATGACAGTCTCCTGATATCCAAACAACAAGCCTGAGTGAACAATTCTAAGGGCTGTAGGGAAGGAAAGGTGTATAAATTGTGGTATATTGAAATAGAAAAAAAAAACCAGAATGGAATGATTGTTCATTTCTTATTGCTTTTCACACTGGAATCTGATCCATAAAAGATAAAAACATGGATGGTCATTGAAGATTTCAGTGGATAAAGGAAAGAATGAGAAGACAGAAAAGATTAGATAAGAAGAGAGGTATGACATAATGGATAATCTTGTCAACACTTATGGAATTTCCATGGATCCATCTGGTATTTATTATTGCATCTGATAAAAAAAAACATTGGCAAAAATGGAAAACCCTTTTGAGATTAGTGATAATCTTAGATTAAAATTACACCTAAGGATTCTATTGAAAACATTAACATATAGATTTATATTATATGAAGATAATAAGTTGAAGGTTTTCTTCATGAATTTCTCTTTTTTTTTTCTTTTCTTTTGAGTCAAAAAAAAAAAGATTTCCCCTTCTGTTTCTCCCAGGATGGTGTCAAGGGAGCTGAAATCAGTAATCTTTTATGGGGGCAATTGTTGAATCTACAGCTGGCTTCATAAAACTGGTGTAGCTGGTTTTGAATTAACAGTTTTTATTCTCCCAAATGAGAATCCCTAACCATGTTAAAAAGGCCATCTGTACTATTTACAGATAGCTGGGAAGAGAAGAGATAGATGCATGGCTTTTCCAAGGGCATTTTTCTTGTTAAATAGACCCAGGGAATCTATTTTAAATTGAAAGTCCACCACAGCAATCCATAACAATAGCACAATACCAAGTACAAAAACGCCTGTTTCTTTTTTTGCAAGTGCTTTCTTTTATTGTTTGGGTGGTCTTGAGAAAATTTGCATATGCCAAAATTCTAGCCTTGCCAATTCTCTTGGCGCTGATATCATGTCACTTAAATTATGGTTGTTAAGTAGCCGTGTTCCACTTTCTGAGTTTTTAGCTTCTCTTGCATGCCAGGTATAGGTGAACATACTTTGTTCCTGGAGGTAAGACATCTCTCTACCATTAGCATGAAGTAAAATGCAAACAGTTTTGTCTAGGACTTAAGCATGGCTCTCCAAATTCATTTTCTGCAATGATATCCATTATGCTATTCAGGTCTCTGTTAAAATAAGATTATAATATTCAACCAGTATTACAAATTGCAAAACAATTGTTTTTTCATGCATTCATTCTCAGAAACATATCTAAATTTGCCCTCTTTTTATTGGATCATTTTGTTCATCACCGATTGAAGGAATTTCAACATTCTTTTAAAAATTAGATTTTATTTTTTAATCCTGATAATAGAAAAGACTGAAAAAAAAATTAATATCACATGAATAATGATGTTGAAATTTTAAAAAAAAAACTAAATCAGTCAAGAAGTACAAATCAACAAAAAAAATTCAACAACATTTATGATATATATATATATATATATATATATAATGTTGAATATATTGCTCTGTACATAACACATATATACAAATATAATATATACATTGAAAATTAGACATTATATATATATATATATATATATATATATATATGCAATGGTCAAAAAATTACAAGCCTCACCCAAAAAGAAGAGCCACTTCTTATAAAAGTAGAAAAACTAATTCAAATTTTTGTCTTAATTTCTGTGCAGGTGAGGCGAATACAAAGGTGAGATGTGTGTGACAAATCTGAAAATGGACAAACCAGAGGTCCAAGTGTTCAAAGTATTGGAATGAGGCTTTTAACTTTTTCAACGATCATATATATATATATATATATATATATATATATATGGATTGATAGAGATGAGTATTTTGAGAGTCTATTACAAGCATTTTATTTTTATCCTACATAAGAAAAAAAAAGAAGCATAAGAAAAAGAAAAATAATTTTATTTTTCTAATGTAAAATACCTTTAAAAAAATAGGAAGATGAGAATTATACCAACAACATAATTTAATGAAAGGTTTTTAGTAAAGGACTGAATTATTTGTTTATGACAAGAAACCATCACTCAATACAAAATGATTGGACCTTGCCCCAAATATGACAACTTACAACATCAATGTCACTTAGAAATTGATTTGCTTAACATTTTGACATCCATTTCCTGAATCTTCTAATAGAATATAAATCTCAATAAACAGTATTACAGTTTGACTAACATTCACCAGAAGTTTCTCATTCAATTTTATTTAATTGAACTAAAACCCCATCTACAGATCTCTCAAAAATTAATTAATGAATCGGATATTACTTTGATAAATGGCAAAGATTATCAGTTTATGTAAACTTATAATTTCAAATACCAACCACTGAGTTGACAACTAACAAGTACAGGGTAGGAGGCTTGGTACCAATCACACTGAAATGCTTTTATAGACTGAATGTCATGTTAGGGGGAAAAAATTCAAGCTCACAGAGGCAAACCCATATGGATATGATTGATACAAATGTCATGCCATGAACACACTGCATACGTCTTGAGGGCAGCAAGGGATGGGCAAAAATAATATCTAAAATTTGATTTCCAGGACTTAAATAAAAAAAAGAGAAAGATGTATGAATTTATGCCATTATTAGAGACTGATGTACTAGTGATGAGTGTGTCCCTATCTTGGTTTGGTTTCTTTGTTTAGTGGCATATCAACTTTCATGGGTTATTTAATGCCAAAGCCATCCTTGTAAAAGAACAGTAGTGGTACTATTTAACCTATAACTGGGGGTATTAGAGTGTTCATATCTTTCCCAAGAATATTAGTCTGAAGTGAATGTAATAGCATGACTGGAATGGGGCCAGGGTTAGCTCAGTCGGTAGAGCGTTTGGCTAGAAACCACAAGGTTCCTAGTTCAATACTGGTCCTCGCCAACTCAGCGTATGAGTAGCACAGGGATCTGTGCGGTAAAGTAAGGAGCTGATGGTAGGTGTGGCATACCACCTCAGATGCTAAAAATAATCTCCTTGGTCTAGCGCTATTGGAAAGGGGATAGACTCCCTCACTGATAGGCTGATACCGACTTTAGGACGCCCCGTCGACTTTACTTTATGAAATCATAGTCAAGCACTTTTACCATTACATCTTGGGTACCCCTCCTTCCCTTATCTTACTTTTTGTTATAATCTCAAGGTCTTTGTATTTCTGCTCTCCTGTCTTTGGGTATCCTATCATAGTGTAATGGTTAATAACGTAGTCCTGCAGATCCATTACAACTGAACAGCAAGTTTAATCCTTACTGGATGTCCCATACTTGCAACTTTGTGTCACATCCTACCCAAATGAGTTTGGTAAATACCTACTCTCCAGCCTTCTTCAAGTGTTTTTTTTTTTGTTTATTTTTTGTCTGTGACCTTCTGGAAATTTCTCACCAGCCTCTTATTCAATAAACTGGATTAAAATATCCATGCTTAGAGGATTGTCTCAGTTAATTCATCCAAGTTGATTAGTACTTGAAATGCTAATTGTCTGTCTCTTCCAATGGACCAGAATTAATGACTTTGTATACATGGCTTAACTGAATGTTTTTATCCACTAGACCATTGTCCCAAGAAGGACACAACATTGTAACAATGAAGATAAGGACTAAGTAGGTATTTAGCCAACCTATTCACGATGGGTAGGATGTGACACAAGGTCACAAAAATAGGGCATCTAGTGAGGATTGAATTTGCTTTTCAGTAGTAATGGATTTGTGAGACTAGCTTGCTAACCATTCCACCATGATAAGACATCTTTTTTTTCCCTTCCCATTCGTCACAGGGAGAATTCAAACTTGCTTTTCAGTAGTAATCATTACACCATGATAGGATGTCTTTTTTTCTCAACCCATTTGGCACTGTGATGGTTTTGGTAGTTGAATGCTATCCAAACCATTAAGAGTTACTGCCCTTGAACTGGGCAGAGAGATAGACAGAATAAAGATGGCTACTTCAACCCTTCACAGGTCGTTCTAGTGTTCCTCATTGTAATTCAGATAACTTGTCAGCCACTGGTAGGATGAGTCACAAGTATAGGTCACCCAATTAGGATTGAACTCACTTTTCTGTAGTAATTGATCAGCAAGACTAGCTTGTGAACCATTACACCATGATAGGACACACCAGGCGATTACACTTCCAATGCATTTTATAGTAAAATCATTTCCAGTGCATTTTTATAGTAAAAATCATTTCCAGTGCATTTTTATAGTAAAAATCATTTCCAATGCATTTTCATAGTAGTAATAATTTCCAGTGCATTTTCATTGTAAAAGATTTTCCAATATAGAAAAAAATAATTTCCAATGCATTTTTATTGTAAAATCCTTTCCAAAGAATTTTATAGTAGAAATAAGTCCCAATGGATTTACATAGTAAAAGAATTTCCAATATAGTAAAAATCATTTCCTATGCATTTTTATAATGAATTCATTTCCAATGCATAAAGTAATAATACAGTTTATTTGCAAAGCAGTTGTATAAATTATATTAAAATCATTTTTGATGTACTTCTTATACTTACTGTATGTTACTGTCTAATAATGATAATTCCTCACTTCTAAAATTCAAACAAAATTTTACAGCATGTTTAATCCTGAAAAGTACACAAGTCATACCAACAATTTAATTTTTTTTAATTGGCCATGCATGAGTTTCCATCTGTTTGTTGCTTCCCTCAATAAAATGAATTTATGACTATTCAATCCAATTTGTTCATATATGAATTTAATAAAAAATCTAGTATGAAATTATTTCTACAAAATTTAGTGTCCTGTGTATGATGCTAAACTGCATCTAGTGGTGAGGTTCCAATTCTGGTGATTTGTGGATTGCGGAGTACCCCTTCATTGCCATTGCTCCCAGGTCCACTCTGGCCCAAAGTGGTAGTACCTGTTAAGGTTCCATTTATGGGTCCAGTAAATCTGTTTGCAAGTTAATGAAAATTATTTCTTCCAGTTTATTGCTATACAAGAAGTTAATGATAAATCTAACAAGAAAATTATTTCTACCAACTTATTAACTCTTAATGTCCTATACCACCTCATACCACCCGGCCAGAAGTCACATTCGTTTGCCTAATCTACCAACAATAGCCTTTGTTTAAATGTAATATTAAGCTTATCTACAAGTCTTTGATTTAAGGAAAATAAAAGTTAACTTTAAATGCAAAGGCCATTTTTAGCCATTTTTTGATAAATCCTTATAGGAATGGGGCTCTGGACTTGGAAAATTCTTAACAGGATGTTAAGAGTTAATTCACATGAAGTTAATAAAAATTATCTATACCAATTTATAAAATCAAACCAAACAGTCAGAAAAAATAACATACCAACAATTCATTCAAGGCTACTTGATATTCTTATTCTAGTATTTTCATATATAGTATGGTTTAAGAATGTTATAATATTCTTATTCTGGTTTTGTTCTTTGATGCTTTTTCTTATTTTCATCAACATCCAGAATGACCATGCACTCACCATTTATCTAATAAGACAATACTATATCATATGACCTCAAGAAAATTTAAACATCTCGACATGGCCTATGATCTATCAGCTGACCTTAATTCGATTGTGCAATGGACTAGAAGATGGCTTGTGTCCTTCAACACTCCTAAATCTAAGCTGATCTCTTCTGATCTTCCTTTTATTCTAATGGATGGAACTCAGCTGAAAGAGATTGACTGGCTTTGGCAAACTCTTAGATATCCAGTTGTCTCCAGAGTTAAAGTCAAATGCCTATATTACACCAATTGCAAAGGGTGCGGTAAAATTGATAGGCCTATTCTGTCACTCCAAAAAGTATACCTGATGCTTTTTGTACCTATACAAAACTGAGATTCACTTTAAGATGTTTTCATATTTAGGCAGTTTTGTCTCTCTTTATGTTGTCTACTTTGATACACTTCTCATCATTGCTGGAATGTGGCCAATTTCCAGTAAGAATTTCCTTTGCTATTTTTAGTAAGCAGTATTTTTGTTTTCTTTCTGAATCTAAGATGCACATTCCAAACAAACATATGCCAATTCTGTCACTCCAGAGAGTATCCAATACCAGATGCTTTTTAAACCTATACAAAAGTGAAATTCACCTTAAGATTAGTATTATTTATGTTATTCGGCCTATTGTCCTCAACTTCATTGTTATCTGTACAATGTTTCGGCCGATATGCCCTCCAGCCTTCTTCAGGTATTTCTTGTCAAACTCGGGAACCTTCTTGTCATAATCGGGAGCCATCACGGAACTTTGAACCTAACCCTTTATTCAGTCCACGGGGGTATCCTGTTCTCATTCCACTAACCATAGCTGGGCACAAGTGTTAAGCTGTGTTGATAATTATTCTATGTTACTACTGCCCCTGACCAGGATGTTGCACAGATAACAATAAAGATGAGGACAATAGTCGGATAATCCAAATAATACTAATTATCAAGCTTCATCTAAAAATTCAGAAAAATGAAGAGCTGTGTTAATTATTTTTCTATGTTACTGCTGCCGGTCAGGATTGAACCTGGAATCCAGAGAACTGTCTTAACCTAACTACCTTATCCACTAGGCCATGTTTCCAATTAAAATGAGGACAATAGTCTGAATAACGCAAATAATGCTAAGCATCAAGCCTCATCTCAAACATTCAGAGAAATCACCTTAAGATGTTTTCATATTAAGGCAGTTTCGTCTCTTTATGTTGTCTACTTTTGATACACTTCTCATCATTGCTGGAATGTGTCCAATTTCCAGTAAGAATTTCCTTTGCTATTTTTAGTAAGCAATATTTTTGATTTCTTTCTGAATCTAAGATGCACATTCCAAACAAACAGTTTTTAGAACACCAACATTGTGAATCAAATTGTTTTAGGAATGTTTTCCTCCTAGTTAATAAGTGTCTTATTGTGTCTTACTATAGATTTATGCTTTGTTGTTCATTTTTATACTCTATTGAAGCATCTTTACCCTTCATTAGACATTTTGTAGCTCATGGCCTACTGGCCTTTCTTAGTTACTCTGAATATAAAAAAAAGAAGAAAAAAGGTCAAGGAGATGTTGAAAGATTGTATTTAGTCAGTGTTCTTAGTGGGAAGGGAACACATCTGCCATGAAAATTATTCAAAATCTTGGATTTTTATCCGAATTCAAGCATTGATGATGCGAGCCTGTCATAATGAAACTGATGTTGGTTGGTTGGATTTTACGGCATGTCAACCCTAGGGCATTTTATGCTAAAAATGTTTTTGTTTTAAGAATTCTTGTTGGGTATGTAGAATAATCCTACTAATTCCAATTACCGTTGAATTGGTAAGACAAGGCACCAAGAAGTCGTAACTTGATACGAATGTTTTGCTGCAAAGACTACTGCAAAATGCCAGGTTATTTATGAAGCCTACTAACATAATAGAAACCAAGCAGCCAATCAGGACTCTAGGAATGGAATCACCCAAATGCATGAGTGGACTATTCTGGATTCCCATAAGTACCAGTTGTCTTGGTACTGGTTCAGTTGTGCTTAGCTTGTTGCTCAAACCAACAGTATGCTAACTCACTTCAACATGGTATTAACATTTTTATAAACTCATTTTTGATCTATTTACTCCATAGATGTGACCAAAGTTGACCATTGGTAAATACATACATTTTCTTTAAGTTGGGGTTTGGTAGCAATTCTAATTACTAAGATGGAATTACTTCCCAGGAATTGGTTTATAATGAAGTATTAAAAAATGAAGAGCATATTTAGCAGGTCATAACAGCAAATAGGTCAGAAATTCTCATAGATTTTCTGTTTCATTTTGTTTGTTTAATACTGGAAAAACAATAGAAAGATTATTTCAATAAACAGTGGCAGCAATCTTCTTATGAACCAGATTAAATATTCAAATTTACAAATATAAACACATATGTTTACATATTAGATATGTACCTAAATATACAAAAACATGAGATAAAAACAACCTAAATATATGTTTCAATTTATTCAACACTGAACATACAGTAAAAATTAGCATCATCCTTAAGGGTGTAACAATTTGATCTTCTATTACTATATATTGTGTACAAACACACAAATATATATATATATATATATATATATATATATATATATATGAGGATAGGAGTAAATCCGACAGAATATGGTAAAGAATAGAAGAAAAATGTGGACAAAGGAACAACTCAGACAAGTAGATGTAGGAGATATATTTTGCTGTACGTTGAGCAAGGCTTCTTCAGTCGTTTATTTGAATGGCAAAAGAAGTCATGCTCAATGCACAGCAAAATATATCTCCTACATCTACTTGTCTGGGTTGTTCCTTTGTCTACATTTTTCCTCTATCTTTTCACACACACACACACACATAATTATATGCTCATCAATATACCTATAGCCTAATGATGAAAAAATTTTTTTCAATATCAAATCAGTATGGTCCTTAAACAATTCGATATTCTATCACCATATACCTATGTTAATGTAATGGCTTACAGTGAGTACGAGTTTGTTAGAAGCGCACAGTATCCAGGGGTTATACAAATCAATACAATGTATCATAAAATAACCTACTATTTCATATATATATATATATATATATATATATATATATATATACATATATGTATATACATGCAGTCAGAGGCTCATCAATATATCTATAGCCTACTGATGAAAATATTTTTTCAATATCATATCCTTCTTTGTCAATACCCTCAAATCCAATTCTTTTCCATTAATCCTATACATCTAACATTATGCCATGGAATTTTGAGATAAAAAACTAGTTAATAACTGTATCAAGCTAATCAGTTATTTATGTAGACTTATATAAACTTCAATTTTTAAGGGTATATTTGTATTGACTAAAGTACTCAAAGTGCACGCATACACACACACCTTAATTCGTGTATTTAAGTGCATGAGAATTTATATTTTACACTTCATACACATATTTTAAAAATTACAGCCAAGTATCTAGACACACTTTAATACTTTTACCCATTTTCAAAGAAGGTTTGGGAGTACAATGGCCAATATTGTATCTATAACAATATAAACGCACTATTCAATGAACAATAATGATTAATAGATTTATTTGAAACTATGTATTTATTGTCTTTACAAATATAGTCTAATATAGTCTAGACAAAAATTTTTATTTTCATTTTTTTGTTTTTTTTTACTTATATAAAAAATACATATACATATCTTATACACACGTGCAATCCCGCACTAGGATACAGTTATAACATCACAACCAACACGCATTTCATGGACATGAGCATGACAACATACACGCAAGTAAAAAAAAACAAAAAAAACGCATTCACGTAAACATACAACACGAGTATACAGTTATATTAAAATACCATCATTTTCAAAAAAAAAAAAAAAAAATTCATTTAAAAAGAAATGCCATAACTAGACTACTTCAGTTCCAGTGATCTTTTGAAAAAGAGATATTATCTCGAAAATTCAAGAATTAAATACAGGTTAACACACAATACCATTGTTACTGTATTATTATTTTTTCTTTTCTTTACACCTGCATTGTGATAGCCTTCTAAATCAACCTCCTAACCAATATATACACAATGCGTCAAGCAAATTATAAAACTCTTATATCTTATTTTGTTTTTTGAGGAAGTCAGCTAAACAGGAAACTGTTTAATACTTTGTATCTCTTTGTTAGACTTAGAATTTTAACCATATACTTTCAGTTATAAATTTATTGCATTTTTGAAACTAAATGTTTTAATAAGTTGTAACCTCAGCAATTTAGAAAATGACTTACTATAGATTGATTCCAACATCTTTAAAAATCTTGATTTTCCTGTTGTCAATGAGTCTACATAATTTTTATGGGTGTACAATCGTAAAAGTTTAAAAAACATGAATTTATTATGTAATAATTTGCATTATGCATACACACATTATATATATATATATATATATATATATATATATATATAAAAGATAGGGCAGTTGAAAAAAGTCAACAGTGCTTGCTGTTTCTTGCCTATGCAAATTTTAAACCATGGTTTGAAAATTGTATATGTGAGAAACTGACTGTTACCAAGAATTGCTGTCTCTTCACTACCCTTGAGTTATATATGCTCTATCAATGATATTGAGCACTCTTTACTTATAAAGGCAGCAAAATCTATATATATATATATATATATATATATATATATATATGAAAAATAAGACATATAATCTAATTTTCTGGAGTATATGTATATATATATATATATATATATATATATATACAGGGTGTTTGGGACAAATTTGACAGTTTCATAAGGAAAAAGAAAAAGTGCTTGATAACTACAAAATGTAATGGATTGTAAAAAAATCCAACAGGCACAGAAATTACACTACTGTCAACAAGTTTCACTCAAAATAACCACCATTAGTGTTGATCACAGCCTCAATCCTGCTCCGGAACCTGGAGCAAGCAATGGTTACAATTTCCCTGGGAATGGTCTAAAAAACTACCTTAATTCTGTTGATTAACTGGGCTTTTGTAGTACAGGCACACTGATTGGTGTCTTTCTCAACAGCGCCACATACATGATAATCCATGGGGTTAAGATCTGGGGAGTTCGGAGGCCAAACATTAGGACTGGTGTAGTCGTAAAAATTCACCAACAACCATTTTTGACTTTTCCCAGAGGTGTGGCAAGAGGCTGAATCCTGCTGCCATACATATAGCCTACCATTGGCTACCCTTGTTATCCAGTGCTTGAATACAGTGTTTAGCAACTCCACGCAGGCATTTGAATTCAACCTGATACCCTCTCTGAAAAAATGAGGAGGCTTCACATCACCCTCAGAGGACACACATCCAAAAACCATCACAGTGTGGGGAAATTTAGTCTGCATAATATGAGGAGTGTCCTTTGGACTGTATGCAGGCCATCTGTTATTCTGTGTATTGTGCTTTTGATCTTGGCAAAAGTTTTTCTCATCAGAAAAGAACCAGATTGTTTATGGTTCAGCAGGATGTTTCACTTTGCTCAGAAGTTTATTTGCCTTTATCAGACGATTTTCACAGGCCTTTTCTGGGAGTAGTTGACCTCTGTGACGATTGTATGAAGTGTAGCGAAGGTCTTCATTGAGTGCAAGTTTCATGGTAGAGGCTGAAACATTCAGTTTACATGACAAAGCCTGAATTCCAATGCCAGGGTCCTCCAATAATTTTTTCTGCAAATTTTCAGGGAATTCTGCTATACAAATGCAATCAGATTGTCTTTTATGTTGCTTTCTTCCAGCCACAGCCTTGTAGTCTTCATTGCAATTCTCCAGTTCATGCCTTATTGTTTTTACAGTGTTCATGGAGAATTAGGAAGCAACCATCATCTCCTTATTTTGTTCATTATATATATATATATATATATATATATATATGATATATGTTTATTTTATATATATATATATATATATATATATATATGAATATTTTGTTTATTTTATATATATATATAAATATACATAGAGTGAGATGTTGGCAATGATTTTATGAAAAATATATCATCTGAATACTTTTTTTCTTATTTCGTATTCATATACTGTCAGATTTATTCCATCTTTCTCAAGTGTGTGTATGTATATATATATATATTAAATTGGTTTTCACTTCTTATTTATCTTCCATTCATATATATATATATATATATATAAAAGAGAGAGAGAGAGAGAGAAAACAAAAACAATAGTTAGAGTGGCAGATGTTCAGAAAATGTAAGTTTTGTTTGTTACCTCAAGTAACATTAGATAAATCCTTATCTAACATATAAAACCAGGTGTGTTTTCTGATACATCTTTGCTCAGTTCCTTCAATGTTTTTTATTCATTTTTAGATTATTACAACTTTTACATCATCACATGTGTGTGTGTGTATATATATATATGTTACAAACACTTGCTTTAGTTACTGAATATGCAAAATCCACCTCTTACTCATTTCCAATGCATTAAGCTAAAATTATTACAAATGCATTAATATTACACATATTATAACCTTATTCTGCCAGTGACACAAGCACTAAATCCTGATCAAAGAAAATCCCTTTCTCTAGTAAAATCATCAGCAGTACATTTATATTATCCATTTAATCATCTTATTTTGTCTGTAATGCTTGAATTAAATCTTGACAACTGACAATTCTTTTCTCATGATTTTTAATGTATTTCTATAGTAAAATAATTAACAGTGTATTTTCATTATATATGTTAGTTCTATTTTGTTAATAATGATTTTATTGAATCCGGATTACTCACAATCCAAGTGTTCCTCTTTTTAAATGTAAAATATAAAGGGAAAACTTGCTAAAACAAAATTTAAGTTAATTTTTGCCGAATTTTAAGCTTGAGCCCAAGTTTACACCCTGCCGTTTCAGTATTATTTCCTCATTGGTTGGTTGGATTCTATAGCATGTCAACCTTTGGGTCATTTTATGCTAAAGATATTTTGTTGTATTCATTCTTATTTGGTATTCATTTTTCTTTTAAATATTTAAAACTCATTTTTCAATCCATTTCATCCCATAGATGGGATATAAACAGGTACAAAAGCTCTGGGTCAGAATGGGCCTGGAAGTAATGACAATGTAGGGGTACTCCACACTCCCCAGAGCTTCATAATTGATACTTTACCATTAGCTGCAGTTCAACGTCATACCCAGGACATGGGTAAATTAGAGTGGAAGAAAATAAAAGTACTGGTATATCAGTGTAATGGCCTTAAAGGGTTAATCATAAAATTATTTTCACTACTGACAATAATATTTTTATCATACAAAAAGAATAACTTAGTTATCTGAAACCTTCTAATAGCATTCACATAGACTGACTTTGCCGAGAAATAACCAAACAATGGTTGACTTATGAAACCAACCAACCTATTTCTAAACTTAAGTCAACTATTGTTTGGTTATTTCTCGGCAAAGTCAGTCTATGTGAATGCTATTAGAAGGTTTCAGATAACTAATGATAATAATAAATTTATACACATTTATATGGTTTTAAGTAACTATTCCTATTTAACAATAATAATTATTCTTTGCAGGTATTTCTATCTGATACTAATAGTTTATACACAATTATATGGTATAAAGTAACTATTCCTATTCAGGGATGATAGTCATTTATGTGCCTACAATTATTTAGTATTAGATATTAGGGTTCAAGTGGTAAAACCACAGAAACCCTCCTAACTGAATAAACCCCAAAACCCATCAAAACGAATAACTGCAACAAATTATCCCCCTGAAGACAATAATGGACACGGCCAAAAGCACTTGGGAAAGAATATACACCACCTTTTCTACCACTTGGATCTCGATATAAGAAAAATTTGAAGATAGTTTGAATGTAGGCAATTAAAAATCATTAAGAAGAAATATTCTGTGGTATTCAACAAAACCTATTTAATCATTTATGTACATAAGCACACACACACACACATATATACATACACACACACACACACACACACCAAACAAGGGCAATTATTTTTTAAAAAGCAAAATAAATTTTTTCAAAGATTTTTTTTCCATAGATGCAAACTGTTTGGAATTACTTTATAGCAAGAATTATTTTAATCTTACAAAAATATTTGTTTTATGGATATTCAAAATGGTGGAAATTGAAATGGTACCCCACAGGTGAACAGAGGTCTATACCAATTTGAGTTTTTTTGTTTTTTTTAACAATCAAAAAGAATATGACTGCTAATAAACAGACAGCACATTGATTGTATAAAAACTTGTATCCTTCAAAAACTACCAATGAGTTACTTTTATTCTTATAGGCCAACACAAATATATATCATTTGGCTTACTCATAGTTTATACAATCTTCAGCAGTGTTGCTCTTCATTGGAAAAGACATTTCCTATACATGCTAAATTTGATAAATTTTAAATATTTAGTTCTTGGTTTTAAAATATCGAAATGTGAATATAATTTTGCACCATCAATCATCCTTTTTAAACAAATTTGACAGCAGCTAATTAAATTTTTATCATTCGACTTCAAAAGTTTATTTCAAATAAAATCCACATTCTTACAGCAGTTTCATTTCATAACACATCTTATTATAATGAAGATCATGTGTGTCTGTAATAAAACCAATGTCACAATTCCTTTAGTTATTATTCTACAATCACCATGATTTCATTTTTATTTAAATCTCAATTATTGAGTTATTTTATATCATTAATACTGTTGGCATTATCTATATATTAGTAACATGCAATAGTTTTTATATATGCAACCAAATAGCAGTTTACAGTGTAAACAGGAAAATATATTGATCTTAAAAAATGATTTTGATAAAATATTAACTTCTTTTTGCTGATTGAAATCTTGTTACTTGACTATAAGCTTTGTGCTTGATCAAAACTAGTTGGGTCACCTAGGTGAATGTTTGATATTGAGAGACCAGAAACACCTAATAATCATTAGATCACATCACTGATAATATGGTCAAGTGTATTCTCTACTGATTTCCCATTGTTTACTTTTATTCTAATAAATATGAGCAAAGTCACATCAATAAATCTTAAAAGAAATCCATTAAAAAATAGCTGTTTTTATTCTTTGTCTAATTTAGTTAAATAGTCACATCAGGAATATATAAAAGGTGTGTCATAAAAGTATTGAGTTTGAAGCTGTATTTACCAAGATAGAAATGAACAATGAATTAAACATTTTTTTCAGAATACAAGGTGCGTCAAACAGTACAACAAATCTCAATTTTTTGACACTCCTTGTATGTATGTATGTATATATATATATATATATATATATATATATATATATATTAATTTTTTGTCATCCTATATATTTTTCTTAATGTCAGGCAGACCATTTCCTAGTCTGCTTCCCTGTATTATAGTCTGTTCATATCTATTTTTGATTTAAATGTGCAGAATGACAAAATAGTCATGACTTTTGGGGCAGCCTGTATTTGTAGCTATTGAAGTCAGTCAGTTAGACAGTCAACAATTGGTTTGACTGGCCAAGCCTAACATGAAGTTACTAGTTCTCCAATGAACCCACTATAACAGCATAAATAATTCCTGCCACTGCTGCCAGGAAGAGTCCATTAAGCTGAGGAGGTGTTTGACTGTTCTACTGTCCAATAGTTATCAATCTGTAACAGTCATTTCCAGACTGCAGGTTCAATCCTGGCTAAGGGTGAAAGTAACACAGAATAACAATTATCAGTATTCTACAGTAGCCACATTGACAAACTTAGGGCTTGCATTTTGGTATAATGGTTAGAAATCTAGCATTGCCAGTATCCAGTAGTTATTACTGAATAGCAAGTTTGATTCTTGCTGGATGCTGCATACTTGAAACCTTGTGTCACATCCTACCCATGGTAAATAGTTGGGTAAATACTAACTTGATCATATATATATATCTTGATATATTGCTAAAATAAAATTCATGCTTCAGCTTACACAAACATATGTAAAAATAATATAAGATATATAAAATTCTGCTGTAGACATGAATAAGTCTAAAATTATTGGAAAATTTTCTGCTCCGCTATTAACTTGAAATAAACATTGCAAAATAGAACTCTTTTGTGATGGGAGATATTTTTGGCACCTGAATCAGTTACATCTGATTCAAATTCAAATCAATACTTGGTCAAATTATAAACACTAGATGCTGACTATCAATTATTCCTAATTGCTCAGAGGAAATAAGCCAAAATTTTTGAAAAAAATAAGTCAATACTTTATTTAAAGAAAATTTCCTAATCTGATAATTCTCCAAACACAAAATATATCTTCCATTTATTGATAATTCTTTAAATCATCATCATCATCATCATATTGTGCCGACAGCACTGATTTCCATGACTCTTCCCTGCCACCTGTTCCTATCAGTAATCCCTCCTTGTAGGCCCTCTGCACAGCATCTTGTGTTCACACAGAACTACTCGATGTAGTTTTTGCTAGCCAATCCACACTTTTTACATTTTTTGTAAGTTCTTTAAAATCATCATCAAGAACTCATGCTGACAGCATCTATCTCCAGGATTCTTCCTTGCCACCTGTTTCTATCAGCTATCACTTCCAGCAGGTCTTCTGCCCAGTTTTTTTGCTGGCCAACCCACTTCTTCAATTTTTGTTAATTATTTAAATTATCATCCAGCCGTGGTGACAGCACAGATCTACATGACTCTTCCTCACCAGCCATTTCTTTTGGCTTTAACTGTAATTTTTTTTGCTGGTTGACTCACACTGCTGTTTCCATGTGTAGGTGCCTACAGCTAATGTCACTTAAGAGCTCATCCTTGCTTCTCCAGCAGTGTTCAGCATACGAGACACTCTTTAAACAGCTCTGAGCAAATCAAAATATGATCCGTAATAAGTACAAAACAAGAAAGCAATCAAATTTTCAGGAAACTGCCCCACCTGTTTATGCATAGTGCATGCATTTTATGATGAGAATGGAACAAGAAGTGAGGAAGGAATGTTGCTACCAAGACAACAAATTCCTTGATTCAGTTCTGGTTTCCAAAATAGCAGAGGTTCATTATCTCTTTGCAGCTTTTACTAAAAATCAAATTTAGACTTAAAGACAAAAGGAATAGAAGCATTTATATATCGATTGAGAAGGTCTGTACATTAAGGAATATTCATGCAGGTAAATCATAAAATCATAGAACTTTTGCAATCACATATGAACATTTTCTGAATTTTTCTTTGTTCCTCATTCCAGAATGATGAAACAAACATTTAAATTAATAAGTGATTTGGTTTAGTTTCCTTGTTTAATGGCACAACAACCTTTGTGACTTATCTAATGCCAAAGACATCCTTGTAGAAGAACAGTAGTGATACTATTTAACCTAAGATGGCATCTTTAAACAATTAATTTTTAATAAATTTTTCAGCAAAACAAGTAGAACAGGTTTATAGGCACAATGCATTTTACAGTTGTTAAGATTATAATTCTTAGTTTAATAACATATCAACCTTCATGGGTTATTTAATATAAAGCAATCCTCTTTTAGAAGAAAAGTAGCAGTACTATCTAATCCATAGTTGGGGGATGAGAACGTCCATAACTTTCCCATGATTATTAGTCTGAAAGTAAATGTAATAGTGCAACTAGAGTTTGAAATTGCTTACTACAATGTTGCAGTCGAGCACATTAGCCATTATGCGCCCCCCAAACCCACCATTAATAAGTAAATCCTACCCTGGTGTGTACCTGTGTCCTCACGAGAACATCACTTATGAGTTCATCCTTATTGATCCAGTATATATTTACCAACACCTTCACATGAGTAGGATGTGATACAAGGTTAATATCTTAAGTGGAGTTTAAGAGGTTTGAATTTAGAGTTTTCTTTCTCCTAGACTAGTTGCCTAACAAAGGTTGAAGAGTCTACCCTACCATTTACCTGTCACTGGAAGAAGAATAGTTGGATGCATACCTTTCCCAAGACTATTTGCGTTATGTGAAATGTGAATAGCCTTGTCCAGTTGGAGTCCGTGGTGTAATGGTTAGAGCTGTAGGAAATTGACTCATCAACCCAAATTCAAATCCTGGACGAAGTTACAGTTCACATAGCACTAATACTCTTGGGAAAGGTATGAATACAACTACTCTCCCTCCATCTATGGGTAAATAGTAGGGCAAACTGGGCTCTTTAATCGTGGTTAGGCAACCAGTCTAGGAGAAGGAAAACTTGTAATTCAAACCTGTTAAGCTTCGCTTAAGAAATTGATCTGTTTTGGGATATAAGGTGTGTGCTCGATGCCCATTTTTATTTATAGACTTGGCAATAACCATGTGATCTCTCTTGGCCAATCACTGGCAGTACTCTGCTACTGAGACAATACTTAAACTGAGCATACTGGCCATAATCGCTTTGATTTGGTTTGGTTGGTTTTGTTTTATGGCATATCAACCTCAGTGGGTCATTTAATGCCGACAAAGTTTTGAAATTAATCATTTCTTAATGAATAATACAATTTTGTTTATCAACTCATGTTTTTCTATTTAACCCACAGATGGGATAATCACTTTGAACCTTTGTGGACGACGGACATAGTGACTAAATCACTGGACCTTTAACACTATGCAGGATAGGACTTATTAACTTACCAAAGGATTCCACAACTCAGGACTTACTTACTTTAAGCCCTTTTCAACTGGCCAAGGATGGCATTTAAAAACTTAACAATATCCTACTTGTGTGGAGGGGTTGGTAAATATGTACTTCAAAAAGGAATGAAATTCTGGAGGGGTTGGTAAATATGTACTTCAAAAAGGAATGAATTTCTGAATTATCCTTTTATATTTTTGCATGTGAATGTAATAGTTATCATCATGCTTAGGTTGGTAACTACTAGAATAGGCTCAGTCCTAATTAGTGATCTATTTCACTAATTTAATTTTTTTCTTTTTTTTACATCCATTATTTATTATTGTGTAGACACGAAATGTTTGTGTGTAATCCAGGATACTTGAACTAACTTTCTATCCTGATTAAAAATGACAAAAATACTACATGTTAACATATAGCAATCAAGTTTCATAGTTTTAATCCACAATCACATAAGAAAACAAACAGCTGTTTTGAGAGAGAGGCAATTAATTTTCAAGTGTTTGCACATTGCAGAATTAATGAATCATAAAGAGGCAAACAAACAGTGTCATCAATCACATAGTCTCATTAACCCCTTTCACTGCTGTTTGCGACAATAATCGAATTCCTAGGACAGTGACATTATGGATGCTACTTTTAGAAAGAAAAGTCAGAAAAACAAGAGCAAGGCAGGAAATTGACTGATTTTATTGAGAATTATTTTTATCTTTTTTTGTTTGTTTGTTTGTTTGTTTTACAGCATATCAACCTCAGTGGGTCATTTAATGCCGATAAAGTTTTGAAATAAATCAATTCTTAATGGATAATACAATTTTTTATAAATACATTTTTCTATTTAACCCATAGATGGGACCTTAACAGGTACTACCACTCCACATCAGAGTGGACCAGGAAGCAATGGTGATGAAGGGGTGCTCCACATTCCCCAAACCTCCAAAACTGGAACCTCACCATCAGATAGAGTTTAACGTCATTCCCAGGACATGTATACCCTCAGTCACCGCCTTCTAGCACCCATATGATAAAAAGGGGTTGGGGATTGCCATAAGGGTAATAGGGTCGGGAAAATCATATAGGTGCTAGGGCTTGATGTGACCAGCCGATTGATCGGAGAGGCCCCTCCGACCGCCCGTCTAGCCCAAGATAGGGCCAAAGTGGAGTATTGCATGTCATGAACTATCTTTTTTTAAATTTTATTTTTTAACACAAGTTCTAACATTTGCATCAACTGTTTGGAGAATCAAACATTTTATGGTGATTAATAGGTTGTAAAAATCTTCTTTTTTTTTAAGTCATTTTTGCTGAAAAATGTGTTACTGGGAGTTATAAAAGAATTTGCAATTTCTGATTCCACCAGATACCCTTTAAAAATACTCAAAATTAATGAATATTTCAAATAAATATCTAATTTTATTATTTTCCACACTACTAAAGTAGTTTTTCTGTTATTAACCTAAAGTTAAAAAAAATAGGTTTCTTAGGCCGGACAATCATTAGAGGAAATGAATTCCCTCTGAGCAGCTCAACACCTGGCCACAATGATGACAAAACAAGGTTTCCCACTGGCGTTAAAAATTTATTAACTTGAATAGAAAAATCTTTTTCCTATTTTTTAAAAAAATTTTTTTTTTTTTTAAATCAAAAATAATTTTGTTAAAATGAAAAACATCAAAAACCAAGATTTAGGATGAAGTTATTCTTCTGATTAAATTTACAAATTTAAACAAAGGTTACTGGAGTTATTGAGTCATTCAGTTTATAAAAGCTGTTAAAAAGTCATGGGTGCGGCCTGCCATAAAAACTAATCATGCACTTGCATGACCTCTCTGAATCACATTCAATCCATGCAGTCGATAGGTCAGCTGAATTGAAAGGTCAAATGACAGGACCAATCAAATTTTTTTTTCTCTCCTCAATAACTGTGAATAGTGGCTGAGTCCCAATTAGCTGTCAATGAGAATGTGATATGAAATGATCCATAGTTGACTGACCAATCAGGTGTTTAGAGCTACAATTTTTTTCTAAAAAAGTGCTTCAATTATAGATTAATGAGAGAATGAGGAATAAACTGATCTGCATCCTGTAGATAACACTCAGAAACTATTGCTAGTAGAAAACTTTGCCACTAAAAGAAAACTCCGATGAAAGAAGTAGGGAAATTCCTGTTGTGGACTAGCCTAGCATACCTTGAGTAGAGAGTGAATGCATTGGTCAGGGATTATGTATACATGTCTGTCTAAGAACATGGTAGTGATTACTGAGACTGCAAAGATTACAGAACCATTACGTGAACCATCTACCTAGAGATTTTAGCACTCTGTTGTGAGTTACTAAACGTCTGGTGCACATGTAGTTGAATGTACTAGTATACAGAATACTGTATGATCCAGTATACTAGTTCCAGACCTCCAAAGTTCTTTGGACAGAACCAACATTACCATTCCCACCAAAAAAGTCTTTGCTAATTATCATAAAGCCAAAGTGCTATCCAAATTTTTCACCTCGTCATCTTTCTCTGACCCAGTGTATAGAATTTTCCTTTTACTATTTGTTGTGATGTTAGTCCCAACAGTAAAAAGAAGTCAAGTCGAGATGGGGTAAAATAAGACAAGTGTATTTACAATTAATGGTACATGTATGACTAGCTTGTCGTTAACGGGAACAGTCCTACCTTTCCACTCGGTGTCTCACTATTTATAGTGAGAACCGGTGCATGTTCTCCACTGTAGGAACGGCCGGTACAACACTATTGTATATAGTTGCATAATCATATTGCAATAAAAATGATACTTGTTATCATTAATGGAAAGTTGTTTTGTTCAACTGATTCCTACCAACACATTATAATAAGTTCTAACCAAGTTGTTTCAATCCCTGTCCTTGGATCTTTAAAAACACAGCATGGGCACAGAAAGCATTAATAGACCAACCAGTCAGAAGACACATGGGATGATGCTAGTGTAGCGTTAGTTTGTGTTTGCCTTGTGGGGTTGTCTGCCCCTTTTAGTTCGTTGGTGCCCGCTAGGGCACCATATAGTATTTAAGCGCCGGTTTCAAACACTTTCACCCTCTTTTCCTGTTTCAGCAATGACGAGCCACATGGGGTAGATTTTAGCTAACCCCTCTCGTTGGGGCTCCGCCCCCTCACATTGCTGTAAGTTCTTTACAGCATGGACTATCACTAGTCTCATGTCTGTACTCTTTTATGTTATATCTGTATCATTCATGAATGTTTCTTATCTTTATTTGTGTACCCCTTTTTATATGTATTCTTTACTATGAACGTTGTACCAACTGTTATCCATGTGCTGTGTATATTAAATGTTTGTCTATCAACCTTCGTCGGAGTTATTTGTATCCAAAGTATGTATAACTTTGAACCATCCTTATACTAGTAATAGGATGAGACTACAGGGAGGATTTTAGTGTGTATATGAAGCAAGAGAGCTTTCTACAGCTCTCTTGCTTCCTATACACACTAAAATCCTCCTAGCATCATCCCATGTGTCTTCTGACTTGTTGGTTATTCTCATAACAATTACCAACAGAACAGGTAAGTGCTGTAAGATGAATATCATTTTACAATTGGGGTGAGCAGTAAGTTGAGGGTTGAAAGACAGATCCTACCTAAAAACAAGTCAGAGCCATCTCTAATAGAGCTTAGAACCTTTTCATTCGTGATTATAAAAATACCTAAAGATTTGGTTAGAATTGGACAAAGAATAACTTTGTTTGTAGAGATGGACAAAGAATAACTTTGTTTGTAGAGATGGACAAAGAATAACTTTGTTTGTAGAGATGGACAAAGAATAACTTTGTTTGTAGAGATGGACAAAGAATAACTTGTTTGAGAGATGGACAAAGACAAAGAATAACTTTGTTTGTAGAGATGGACAAAGAATAACTATTTATAGAGATGGACAAAGATTTTATGAATTCATAAGATTTCCACTAAGTATTTATCCAACTCGTTCACCATGGGTAAAATGAGACACAAGTATGGGGCATCCAGTGGGGATCGAACTCACTATTACATAAGGAATAAAATACAAATAATTTATATTTGTGGCAAATTATATAAGTTCACCAGAGACTGACATCTTCCTTTCAAGTCACAATAATAGTTTCTAGTGCAAAATATTGGGGACATTTAAAGGTATCTAGTGTTGCCCAGGTGCCAAATATATGATGGTTTGTGCATTTTGATACACTTAAATGTGTTATAGAAATTCTTTATGTAGTTCTTATGGAATTACTATCTCAATTACCCATTTATTTCAGGATTGCAGGTGGTTATAATAATACTGAAGTTTTTCCTTCATACTGATGGCGAGCTGTTGTTCCATACAAAGTCAAATTATATAGATTTGCTATATATATATATATATATATATATATATAATATACCAAACTTGTTGGTAAATCCTCGCAGTGAGAAAAAAAACAGCAAATAGTTTGATTGTAAAAATATACTACCAAACATCAACTGGGAAGAAAAAAAATTTTGTAAAAAAGAAAAGACCAAGATAATCATACCAACAAAAAATAATCTATTGGTACAATATTTTGGCCAAAAGAAAAAACAATTTATATACATATATTATATATAAGATAGATATATATATACATACAAACCTGCCAAGAGACTAAAGCTAATAAGTAAAAAGTGCTCAATACCTAAGTAGAGCAAATAATAAAGATAAATCTAATGCGTCAGACGAACCTACTAAAGTTTCGCTTAATGCTCTTCAGGGCTAAGATATGACTTAACCCTGAAGAGCATTAAGCGAAACTTTTAGTAGGCTCGTCTGACTCATTAGATTTATATATATATATATGTGTGTGTGTGTGTGTGTGTGTGTGTGTGTGTATTTACCCAACTCCTCAGCAGAGTGTAAAAGGTTTGAATTCAATGTTTTCCTTCTCTTATACCAGTTGCTATACCAAGGTTAAAGAGCCCAGTCTTCTCTTCTATTTATCCAAAGCTGGAGGGAGAATAATTGGATGCATACCTTTTGCAAAGGTATTAACACTGTGTGAAATACAACAAACCTTGTCCCAGATTCGAACACGGCTTATTCTGTCTATATCCTCCAATAATAACTATTAAACCACAAGTGCCTCTCTCCTGGATATATATAAATAGTCGAGAAAAGTTCAAGAATTTATGAGATAAAAATCATTATTTTTGACAACCTGATAGCATCTTTAACTCTTAATGTTCTATACCACCTCATTCCACCCGGCAGGAAGTCACATTTGTTTTCCCAATCCACCCCAAATGATAGTCTTTATATGTAATATTAAACATATTTAGCAGTCTTTGATTTAAGGAAAATAACAGGTAACTTTAAATGAAAAGGACATTTTTAGCCATTTTTTGATAAATCCTTAGAGGAAAACGACTCTGAACTTAGAAAATTCTCAACCGGATGTTAAGAGTTAAACAATTTATTTTTATTTTTATTTTTCAGCAGTTTTTAAGACCAAGACACATTGTTCAAAGTTTACAGAGACAATACATTTTACGGAATTGTTAATATATTTATGGTTGGTTTATGTTTCTTTGTTTAATGGCATATCAACCTTCATGAGTTATTTAATGCCAAAGCCATCCTCTTTTAGAAGAACAGCCATGGTAGTATTTAAACAGGTTCATACATTTCCCAAGTTTATTAGTCCAATTGTGAATCTAATTATATGACTAGAATTTGAACTCACTTACTACAAGGTTGCTGTCCAGCATGTTATCCACTATGCCACTCAAACTCCCCTTATATTTGATTTTTCACCCAGTTTAGGTAGGTACTTCAGATCTGTGCAGTAAAGTAAGGAACTGATGGTAGGTGTGGTGCTCGGCCTCAGATGCAAAAAAACAATCTCTTTGGTCTAGCGCTAGTGAAAAGGGGATAGACTCCCTCGCTGTATGACTCATACTGACACTAGGCCGCCCCGATGACTTTACTTTTTTTACTTACTACGAGGTTGCTGTCCAGCATGTTATTCACTATGCCACTCAAACTACCCTTATATTTATGATTTTTCACCCAGTGTAGATAGGTACTTCAGCTAGTAACTAATAGCTAAATTATTTCTGTTTTTTTTTTTGTGTATTTCAGTGATCTGAGATGCTTTTCAAGAAGCCTGCCAATGATAGGTAGCTTAATCATTTGATAAAACTGACAACATAAAATACAGCAAATGGAATATTTCAAGTGAACGAATGAAGTGCATATACTATTAGAGAAACCTTTGGCACATATTTAAAGCCTATGATTCCCAAGTTAACACAACATGCAGAAAACATTCAATCATTCTGATCTGACCACAAACAGATCCAGACCAACTTGACAGCTGTTTTGATGATGTCACAGATCATTACCACAAAATGTATGAATATTTACTACTGATAGATAAATGGAGAAAACATTGAACCACTGTCATCTTAGATTGATACAATATACAAAACATTATTAACAAGCACTCAAATCAGTAATAACTGAGTAGATCACACTATTCAATTTATTTCTCTTCTTCTCTCCCCCCCCCCCAGTGGAGGTGCACAGTCTAAGGGTTTTCATTAAAGGAAATGGACTTGTCAACCTGAGATCAAGTCCTGAAGGAGGCTGTTTGCATTTCACTTAGGAAAGGTATGCATTCAACTAGTAGGGCAGACTTCTTTAACCATGGTTAGGAAACCATAGGTAGGAAAACTCTAAATTCAAACCTGTTAAAATCTGTTTAAAAGTTGACCATGTGTCACATCCTACTTATGTTGAGGGGTTGGTAAATATATATACCTAAATAACATAAACAGAACCACAGAGGAAGTGTGTGGTGTAATGGTTAAAGTCATGGTTAATGGACTCGTCGCCCAAGTTCAAATCCTGGATATGGTAATTTCATTTCACTTAGCACTAATACCCTTGGGAAAGGTATAATCCTACTCTCCCTCCAGCTATGGGTAAATAGTAGGGCAGACTGGCCTCTTTAAACTTGGTTAGGCAAACGGTCTAGGAGAAGGAAAACTCTGAATTTAAAACTTGTTGAACTCCGCTTAAGAAATTGACCATTTTTCACATCCTGCTCATGCGGAGGGTTGGTGTGTGTGTGTGTGTATATATATATATATATATATATATATATATACATATACCTAAATATCAGACTTCATTTTCTTCTTCCTTTTAAAATCCCTCTTTCCTTTCAACTTATTCTAATTTTCTTTCTATTCCTATGCTTTCTTTCTTTTTAAGTGAGAGAGAAAGAGTGAAACTTGGTATATCACACATTCTCTCTCTTTTCCTCTAATACTCTTCCATTTCCTATGACAATAACCATTACATCATACACACTTCCTTAATCGCTATCAGGGTAAGACCTAGAATAAATTTCTCAAGACATCTCATCCCAAATTGTTAATATCTCTAGTAATAAATGCGAATGTCAATGTGCCACAATTTTTCAACTTTACTCCTAGAGGCCATAGCTCAACATATCATACCATTTTGGAAACAGGCTGACTCCATGTGCAAATAAAAACCATTTCAGTCTAAATCTGGATCCGGGATCCTGAAATTTTGGATTCCCAAGTTTTAATTAATGCGATTGCTTTCAGTGACTTTTTGAGATAATTTTTTGGGATTGAAATTTTTATATCTTGGAAATAAATTTGGGAAAAATCAATCAAGAGCACTCTGCAGTCACTAGTTTAATTGCTGCCTGATAGGGCAGCCTTTGAGTTCTTTATAAATTTTTTAAAAGATCTAAAAAAATCAACAACCATTTTATTTTGGAGAGCACAAAACAGTTTTCTTTATAAAAAAAAAAGGGATCCATATAACAAATATCATTCAAATAATATAATGCACAGTAGAGGATGGCATAAATTTATATTCATCCATAGTAGAGGATTTATATTCATCCAAATATAAGGTAAGTAAGTAAAGTTGACGTGTGGCCTAACGTCAGTACCAGCCAAGCAGCGAGGGAGTCTATACCCTTTTCATTAGTGCTAGACCAAGGAGATTGGTTTTTCCTCTGAGATTGCCACACCTACCATCAGCTCCTCACTTTACTCACAGATCCTGTTACTCATATGCTGAGTTGGTGAGGGCTAGTATCGAACCAGGAAACTTGCAATTCCTAGACAAGTGCTCTACTGACTGCGTTAAACCGACCCTAAAACAACTAATTTAAGAGTAGAGACTATCAAAATACACTTTCAGTAAATTTCTATCAGTGCTACTGTAGGCTGCACCCTAGAGAGTAATCTAGATTGGAGCTGCACAAGAATGCTGCGTGCGATCTTAAAAAATCATGGAAATAACTACCTATAAGGAAGCAGCTGTACGGTCACTTGACACTATTATACGGACCATCCAAATGAATGAACAAGACTTGCTGGACACTTCTGGAGAAGCAAAAACGAACTTATAAGTGACATTTCTTGTGGAAACCAGCACATGGGCATGCCTGTATGGGCTGTCCAGCAAATATCTATATTCACCAGATCAACATGAATACTGGATGCTGGGCTGATGACCTCTCGTGGGCAATGAATGAAGGGAAAGTTAACAACAGATTGTCATGGATATCCATGCTACTAAAAAAATGATAGAATATAAAGATTTTGATGGGGTAAAGAATCACATTTGTGATGGACTCTTTAATTACACTGGTTTACAAATAAATTGAGGCAAGCACAAAAATAGATGTTTTAACCTAATTTGGGGTGCTGAATTCAGATTTGAAATCCGTTTTTACTCATTACTCTAGTTTTTTTAGATATTCATACTGTACATTTTGTACACATACTGTACATAAAGGCCATTCAGGGTTAATTTCTAGTATTGTGTGACTTATGTCTTCTTTTTTACTTCTGTCTGCAGTACTATGAATTGTGTACATTGTGTCATCCAAGTATATTTATTCCGTCAATGTTCTTTATCTATCCTGTTTTATCTGTAATAAGCTGCTGCAACTGTTGAAATAAGCATGTATATACTCATATATATACTAATATTAAAATGAGATATTTAAAAGACAGAAAACTAGAGGTGATAGAGTAAAACTGTTTATAAATTTGAATTCAGCACACCCAAATTAGTAAAAAATACCTATTCACATTCTTGCCTCAGACAAAAAATATTTTTTTGTAAACCAGTGTTATTACACCACTTGAGTAGTATTACTATTCTACCGTTTTTTTTATCAGTACTTCCGTGGAATGGGTATAAACAATTTCCATGTCTCATATCATCAATTCAAGAGTTTCCTGTGAGAGTTTCCGACTAGGAACCACAAGGTTTCTGGTTCGATACCAGCTCTCGCCAACTCAGCATATGAATAGTACATAAATCTATGCGACTTTAGGCCGCCCAGACAACTTAACTTACTTTATGAACTTCATCCATAATTTCTTAACATCATTTATTCTCAACGCAGGTTTCACTCAAACAGCAGCTTCTCAAGAATAGCTGAAATGTGGAATAAACTCCTCTTATGAAAATTTCTGACAGCATACATCCTTGAACCCTTTTAGTCCAAGATCAGTAAATATGTCACTGGTCTTTACATGTTTGAGTCACTCCCCATCTATTCATGCATTCGTGTTCCCATCTTTACTTATTCTCATCCACTCCCCAATAATTCTTCCTATTCATTTACTACATCTCATCAATATATCAATATAACACTTTCCTTTGGTCATGCTTACAGTAAATCTTTCTTTTTTTTTTAAAGTTAAAACACCATGGTAGATTGGCTCAGTACTTTGTAGTGTGACCAGTTTGCATAGTCTCTCTCTCTTTATATGTATGTGTGTGTATATATATATATATATATATGAAGTGTTGTTATGGGTCCAATTGGAGAAAATTAAATATTTTATAAAAAAAAAGGTCTGCAAGATGGATCATGTATTAAAAAAAAATATTTTATTATCATTTTACATTTGCTACGCGTGTTTCAGATCTTCTGATATCTTCTTCAGGCGTTAATTAACCATATTTTTTATTTTATATATATATATATATATATATATATATATATATATATATAGAGAGAGAGAGAGAGAGAGAGAGAGAGAGAGAGAGAGAGAGAGAGAGAGAGAGAGAGAGAGAGAGAGAGAGAGAGAGAGAGAGCGAGAGAGAGAGAGAGAGAGATCAAGTAACAAAGTATAATAAAGAATTTGGAAGAAAATATGATAAGAATCAATTTTTTGAAATGTTTTATAACAAAACCTTAATAAAAGGAAAACATACCTGTTTTGTGTTCATTATATAAAATATTTATGCTACAATTGCAATTATCATTAAGTCTAAGCTCACAAGGTTTTATTGGTATTAAGTATATGATACATAAGCCTTGTTATGTACATGTCCTGTTCCCTTGAGGGCACCCGCCACACCATGCCTGTGATGGTTCTGCAGTTTTATAACAAATACGTTTTTATAGAGTTGAGTTGCTAGCCCCACACCCCTTGATTTTGAATTCAATGTTTTTTTCTTTTCATGAACAGTTTCCTTACTAAGGCTAAAAGAGCCCAGTCTAAAGTACTATTTTCTATAGCTGGTAGAAGAAAGGTTGGTTGGTTGTTTTACAGCAGATAAACCATTTTTAGGTCATTTAATGAGGAATAAAGTTATTTTGATAAAAACAAAGCAATTACAGTACCTGCTGTTGCTTAAATGGTTACCTATCTAAGTATCAGAACTGGCTAATTACTGCTTAAATTTGATGATCTAGCAGGAACCAATGCTTTCAATGTGCCTTCACCTTAAGCAAGAGAAAAAAGCAATTCCTGCCTTACAATGTGTAAATTATTTGAAGAATTTGATCAGTCTGTTAATCTAGCAAGCTATCCAGAGTTTCCCAGGTCTCAACAGATATTTCGCACATCTATCAAAATCACTTCACAAGAAAACATTTTTTATTCAAATCTTACAAGCCATCTATAAGGTTTTTTTTTTCACTATTCCTCAATATATCTAACCTTGTGCCAGACAATTAAATATCTATAAATCTATCAAGATTGATTTTTCCTTCCAAGGAAATATTAATAACGTTTCAAAGTCTTCTAAAATCTCAATTAACCAGTGAAAATCAGCCAGTTTCCTACACAAAAAATTCAAAGACAGTTTAAATCAATCCTTATATAACCGATTCAAAACCACTCATTGCAAAAATCATTATCCAATCTTTCTGTAATTTTTCAAGCTCTTTCTATATATTACACAAATTTGAGATTTCTAAATTGATTTTCATTGATTATCAGATTCAACAAAACTCATTAAATTTATATGCAGCAATTACTTAAATTTTCCTGATAGTGGCCTTTAACCTGAACAATGCACCATTGAATTATGACCTTAGCCATCAACACCAGTCCCATTTATACCATCTCAGAGTTCTTTTGTTACAAGTAGCCTCTTGAAATACTTTCCATTCTGAAGGAGCCAAATTAGTGAAAAATTCAAACAGGTACAATTTTAGCTTTTTCAATGAATGATTTAAGACCAATGTTGAAAATGGAATGGAGAAAAACAAATTCAGAATAAGCAACTCTTAGAAAGACGGAAATAATAAGAATCAATAATGATAACTAGCAGGGGTCCTTGGTGATGTTCAGGTATAACAGTTAAAAACAAATTGTTAAAACATGAAATAATTCTGACAGTGTTATCCATAAATATGTACTACCCTAACAATTGTGGTAATTATGAACTTTTGTTTGGTTAATTAGGGTGTCCCAGAAAAAACAGAACCCACAAAATTTGAAATAAAACTTAATTTTAACTGGGGGGGGGAGGATTTAGGGTTAGGGTATTGTTTTTTCTGAAAAAACAGAACCTAAATTATTTATTTTCCCATTAAACTAACCCTAAACCTCAACCCTAAACCCCCTAGTTAAAATTAACAGTTTTATTAAAAAATTTGTGGGTTCTGTTTTTTCTAGGACACCATAATTTACTAAACAAAAGTTCATAATTACCATAATTGTTCCAGAAAAAAGTTGTTTTCTAGTAAAAAATTAATAGATATTATTAAGTATTATTTATAACCAAACTTTACAGAACACAAACTCTATAAACAAAAATATAAATATGTAACAAAAAAAAAAAAAAAAAATGTACATCCCTTATATATTTTTATGCAAATTTATTGTTGCTTACAGGATTTCAAGTCCAAAGAGTTTAATAAATGATAGCTTATGATATGGCTTTATTTGATTTCTTTGTTTAATGGCCTATCAACCTTCATGGGTTATTTGATGCCAAAGCCACACAGAGTAGAAGAAAAGTAGTGGAAGAATGAGAACGTTCACACCTTTTCTAAGGTTATTAGTCTGAAAGTGAACATAATAACATAATTGGGAGTTCAAATAATGCTTACTACAATGTTACAATCCAGCACGTTAGTCACTACCTCACAGGAATTCCATTATTATGGTCTACAGGGAATTTGGGATTAAAAATAAAATGGTATTCGGATTTCTGGAGAAAGAGAGGAAAAAGAAATAAGAACAAAGAGAGGTTAAAGTTTGGAACTCAACTGACCAACGAATGACTCTGAAATTACATTTAAAAATAAGAATGGAAGTTCTGGGTTTTGACCAGAAGTGAAAGTTGGGTGACCCTTCTATCCCGGGACAAGAAACGGAAGAAGAGGAAAATCTGCCTTTTTCAGCTGGGCTTTGGTGGGAGCCAGATGTGGCCTCCCAGTTCTCCGTATGGGTTTTGCATAGTAGTACGGAACATGATATACATTTTGAGTGGATGATATCATTAGAAATTATAAAATCCTTTTTTTAGAAGAAAAACTTTTTACTAAAAGATTGGTACTTATTCATGATCAATATTGTATATATTCTAGCAAAGATTATGGATACAGGAATATATATATATATATATTTACCAAACACTTCCGCACAAGCAGGATGTGACACAAGGTCAATTTCTTAAGCGAAGTTTAACAGGTTTGAATTCAGTGTTTTCCTCCTCCTAGACTGTTTACCTAGCCATGGTTAAAGAGCCCAGTCTGCCCTGCTATTTATCCATAGCTGGAGGGAGAATTTTATTCATACCTTTCCAAAGGGTATTAGTGCTATGTGAAATGCAAACAGCTTTGTCCAGGAATTGAACTCAGGTTGACGAGTCCATTTCCTATGACTCTAACCATTAGACCATGTGCCTCCATGGGAACATATAAGTACATAACAAAAAGACAGTAAAACAGATTATGGGTAGCTGAATTAGTTTCTAGGACCCTTTCATCCTGAATTAGTATATCTTGTAATGCAATAGGATCCTGAGACTTGCTGCTTGACTGTGATCCTGGGAAAGATTTACACAGACAAATGTTCTAAGTTTAGCATATTATAATAATAATAATGTTAACAATAATAGATTACCTTAAAGATTTTTTTAAATCCTGAAAGCAGCTCCTTATAAAACAGACTTTTTTTTTTTTAGTTTTCAATAAAAATTGAGGAATCCCTGTTAATGAAAAAAAAAAACGACTTTGTTTGTCGGAAGCATGTTGCTTAATGTTTACAATAGAGCTGTGGTGTATTTATTTACATGAAAAATATTGACATATCACAGATCGGTAAAAACATGTATATGTTATCAGAGAGATCAGATTTCCTGATGATCGATAATCTGTCTATAGCAGTCCATGTCTTTCCTATGCATATATTGATATTGCTTTCTGTAGATGAGATATTACTACCTAGGTATGTGAACTGGTCTATGTGACATGATTACCTTCTAGTGTAGAGATGTCTTCATCTTGTTTAATTCATAACGAATTTTAATTGACAATAAAGAAAATGATTCAGTACTTATTAATTAAATGTTTTACAAAAAATATCAAAGGAAAAAAAAATTACATGAAACTTTAACCCAATAAATGATTTTTTTACTATTTCTCTGAGTGTTTGAGATGAGGCTTGATGATTAGTATTATTTGCGTTTTTCAAACTATTGTCCTCATCTTCATTGTTATTTGTACAACGTTTGTGCCCTCCAACCGATGTGCCCTCTTACCTTTTTCAGGTATTTCTTTTTGAACTCGGTAACCTTCTTGTCATAATCAAGAGCCATCACAGAACTTTGAACCTAACCCTTTATTCAGTCCACGGGGGTATCCTGTTCTCATTCCGCTAACCATAGCTGGGGTAGAAGCATTAAGCTATGTTAATTATCATTCTATGTTAGTGCTGCCCTTGACCAAGATTGAACCTACTGTCAGTTAGAACTGTCTTAACCTAACTCCTTTATCCACTAGGTCATGTGTCGGATTGGATAACAATGAAGATGAGGGCAATAGTCCGAATAAAGCAGATAATCCTTTTTTTTTTTTTAGTTTTCAATAAACATTTATGAATCTCAGTATCAAAGATCATAAAAACAAAATGACTTTGGTTGTTTGAAGCAGGTTGCTTACAATTTACAACAGAGCTGTGGTGTATTTATTTACATGGGATATATTGACAGATCAGTAAAGACATGTATCTGTTATCAGTGGAAGTTTTCTCTTCAGGGTTTGGACTTTTTAGTCAATACTATCAACCATTTCGAAATCTATAGGCATTGTTCACAGCATGCTATGTTGCCTGATCTTGGTAGTTAAATAACATTGTTTTATCCAATGAACGGACATCACGTTGCCTTTAGCTCTCTTCAGTATCGATCAGTCCGGTTAGAATATCAATCAGGGACTCTGCAGTGCCAATAATTGACAATTTTCCAAGTGACACTTTATTGACAGAATCCTGAACTGCTTCAGGCAATGTTCATGGATAAGTTTAAGACCTCAAGCTATTTCTTTTGATCAAGGAATCAATATTATTTGATTATAAAGAGGAAATTCTTATTTAAAGCATCAACACTTGAATCAAAGCCTCTAACAGGAAAAATTGTCCAAAGAATAAAAAATTAAAAAATATATGAAAAATTTAGTTACAATATTCTTTTTAGTCTAAAGAATTAGAGTTTTCAACTTGACAAAAAAATGGATGATTTACTTTTTTACATTTTTTTTTTTTATTATTCTTCCTGATGTATATATCATTATCAGGAAAAGTTATATCATTTACAAAGAATAGACATTTTACATACACCTAAAGAAATCTACTATGAAACACACAATTTTGAATGAGCCTGTAATATTCCTGTTAGCACACAGCTAATTTGTCAAGCAGGATATAACACAGTTTGTCATCGAATGGGTCTACACATATTCTTCATAACTTCCTTTGCAGATCAAATGTGCCCATGCTTCCAGTGGTGAAGCTCCTGTTCTTTAGCTCTGACCCAGGGTAAAAGGCTGTTTAAGTCGCATCTACGGGTCAAGTAGTTCTGTTAGAGATGATTTTAAAACTCATCTTAAACTACATTAAGATATTAGTTCTTAAAGCATTAGTATTCTAAGTTATGGAGTGTTGACCCTCTTAAAATGATTATAAACTACAATTGCTTGCAAATTCTGATAGGAATACTAGAAACTAAATCCTCATCAGGTCATGCTGACAGCACAGATTCTCATGACTCTCTCTCACCACTTATCCTTATCATTCAAGTGTTCTGCTTGGCATCCAGTATTTGCACAGAGCTGATCAATGTAGTTTTTTTCTGGTATGCTCACTTGGAGAATGTCACTTATGAGTTCGTCCTTGTTTCTCTAACAAAAACAGCTACTGAAAGATGATCATGAAACCATATAATTGCATACAACTTGTTTGTATTAGATAAAAATAATTACCTAAAGCTATATAAAGGAGCTTGTATTATTAGCACTAGCAAATATATGCACCCTCCGGGTGCAAGTATTTAAGTTTTAATGCAATAAAATATTGTATTAAATTAGAAAGGCTAATGAAACTAAATAAGAATGCAGATAAAAAGATTTAAAACAGAGAGAGTATAATCGAAAAATAGAACAACTGAAACATACTCTTCCATCACTCTCGTCTTTCATTGTTATTTTTTCTAATTTAAGTATTTAGTTAAAAGAGGAAGTAAAGAATAAAATAACAGTTATGTTTTCTTGTTAATGGGTTTCAGTTAAGATTCATAGAAGAGATTTTGGCTTATATTAATTAAAATAAAGTCAAACAGTTAGAAATCAATAATACTAAGCACATATTTATTAAAATCACATTTTTAATATCAATATGCAAATTAGCCTTCCCATTCACACTGTAAACCGTTATTTTGTTGTATATATAAATATAATTGCATGTTATTTCTATGTAGATATGGCCAACGGTATTAATAATGTGAAACAATTTTATCAATAACTGAGGTTTAAATAAAAATAAAATCATTGGGAATGTGATGTCAATAACTAAGGGAATTGTTACTTGAGTAGCGATATAGTTTCGGTTACAGACAGAAAAACACACAATCTCCATTATAATAAGATTAGATATAAATAGTTTATAAAAGATATAATTGTTAGCAAATTATTGGATAGCATTAGTATCATTTTGATTTTTCGAATTGTCCTCCTCAAATTTTTTTGTTATATGATGTACTCTGCGACCTTCTTCAGGTGTTTCTTGCCTTCATGGAACTTAGAACCAAACCCTTCATTTAACTCTTGGAGTAGATTGTTCCATTAACCATGATCAGTACAAGTGTTAAGCTATGTTAAGTATTTTATGTTATTTTCGCCTGTAGTCAGGATTGAACCTGCAACCTCCAAATGAATATCACTTAGAACTGTATTAACTCAACCCTTATATCCGTTGCACCATTTTTCCCACAGGACACATGGTGCAGCATTAACTAAACCAATAAGGGTTTACATGCCATAAAACCAACAAACAAATTTCCCTCTCCTTCTTATGGAGTAAGTCTGAGAGCCTCATATTCTTGTCTCTACACTGATTTAGTTCAATTGTGTAAAGGGCAGGTGAAACCCAACAGCTTAAACCTGACTGATAAATTAAAAATTATAAACTCTGAACTCCAAAAAATTATATTTAACATGCATTGTTTCCCAACCCTTTCTATGATAGTGAATTTTGCATCACAAATCAGATGAGCAGAAATGTTGCTCTATGGGGAGTAGTTTATTATAATCTACAGATGGGATTCTGTGTTTGTAGTTGTTTAGTCTAAAATAGTCATTCTGTCTTTCTAACATATTGTTTGAGGCAACATCTGCAATCTAGTAAATTAGATACTCATATATATATGTGTGTGTGTGTGTGTGTATGCATGAATGTGTGTGTGTGCAAACAACTGTAACAGTAAAAACAGCAAATCATGGCAAGGTTTTTATTAGAGCAATAAGCTTAGAAAATGCTCTTTTTTATAGCAATACACGTAAAATGCTCTTTTTGAGTGAATAAAATAGTTTCCAGTCCAATTTGTAACAATGATAATTTTGTGGAATCTACATTAGTGCTGAATATCATTTTTTTAATCATCCAAATTCTGGATATAACAAAGACTAGTTAGAAGCTTTTACTCCTTCCATGAGGAGAATCTGACATAAAGTCAATTTCTTAAGAAGAGTTTAACAGGTTTGAATCCAGAGTTTTCCTTCTTCAAGACTGGTTGCCTTATCCGAGGTTAAAGAGCCCAGTTGACCCTACTATTTACCCATAGCTGAAGAGAGAATAGTTGGATTACCTTTCCCAAGGATTTTAGTGGTATTTGAAATGCAAAGAGTCTCATCCAGGATTGAACTTGTGTTGCCAAGTCCATAAAAAAAGAATTATAAGAGTATCTATGATTTACTTGTAAAATACACCCAAATTTTATTTTATACTTTAAATCTTATCTTCTTGATTTTACTTGTTAACCCCATTTTTTGATATCATGAAATGTTGAAGTCTATTATGTCCAACTAAACACTCACCTGACAACAGAAGCTGCACATTTTCCACACCAATGATAACAGATGAACAAAGTAGAAATGACTTAGAATATTATTTATTATACCTAATACACATGTCTAGGTCCAGACATGGCTAACATACTGTTACAGATTGTCTGTGCTCAGCCCAAGAATCTGTTTCTTTATTGTTTTTTGGTTTTTTTTTATTATTGACTCCTATGTAATAAAAATTGTTTTTGTTCATAAGTGAGGAAAAAAATGCAGGAATTTTACTAGACACCACATCTCTTTTGATGCCTATATTAACACAGGAATACAATAACTCCAGCCAACCAAACTAGTGCCAAACTCAATTTTTCACTCGACTGATAGCATGTCATATTCTGCCACTCACAATCATACTTTACAACATTTCATGTTATAACCTACCCATTCATTAATATAAAGTTTATGACTACCCTGTCAGTGGGGTCAAGAATACAATGACTATATCCATTGCAGAGGGATAGGACCCTTCACAAAAAAGTGGCCTACTTATATATTTACCAACCACTCTGCACGAAGAGGAAATGACAAAAGGTTATTTTTTAAGCAGACTTTAACAAGTTTAAATTTACTTCTCCTTCTCCTAGACTGGTTGCCATTACATGATTAAAGAGCCCAGTCTGCCCTACTATTTACCCATAGCTGAGGGGAGAATTGTTGGATGTATGCATTTTCTGAAATCAAAAAGCCAAATAGGAACTACACAAGGATATTGCGTGTTCTCTTAAACAAATCCTGGAAGCTGAAAACCATAAAAAACCCAGGTATACAGTTACTTACCTACTACAAACTAAGATGACGCTGCTGGAGAAGAATGGATGAACTCATAAGCAATGTTCTCCCGTGGACACTACACATGGACACACCAGAGAACAACCAGCAAATCTTACATTTATCAGCTATGTGCAGATACTGGATTCTATAAGGAAGACCTGCCAGTCGTGATGACCAATAGACATGAATAGTAAGAGAGTCATAAATCTACATATTGTCAGTACAGCTTGATGGTGTGTGCATATATATATATATATATATATATATATATATATATATATATGGAGAAAAGTAGACAAACACAGGATGTTACGGAAACTGGATGTTTATTGTCGACGATGCAACGTTTCGGTCATTTAGACCTTCTTCAGGACACGAATATAATTCTTGCTTCAATGAAGGACATTTTGAATGGGACATTTCTCCCATATATATATATATATATATATATATATATATATATATGTGGCAACTTTACTTACTACTTACACACACACACACACACACACATATATATATATATATATATGTGGCAACTTTACTTACTACTTACACACACACACACATATATATATATATATATATATATGGCAACTTTACTTACTACTTACACATATATATATATATATATATATATATATATTGCAAATTCCATGCAGGAGTAGCACAGCTTAGATCCGAGCTGTAAAGTAGGGAAATGATGGTAGGTGTGGTGCTTCACCTCGGATGCAGAAAAAAAATCTCTCTGGTCAAGCACTAGAGAAAAGGGAATATACTCTGTCAGGCTGATACCAACAATAGTCCACTCTGGCAACTTTACTTACTACTTACATATATGCCTGGTTTATTTCCTATAAGTCTAACATAAACAAAGGGGAACCACTCTTGACTGATAAATTATTTATCTATTTTCCCCATTAAACTAACCCTAGACCCAACCCTATACCCGTCTTCTTTCTTCCTAGTAGATCAATAAATAAATAAATAATTTATCAGTCAAGAGTGGTTCCCCTTGTTTATGTAAGACTTATAGGAAATAACCTATGTCTGTGTGTCTATCCTTCTATTTATCTTTTTTCCCAAATATCTACCTCCATAAAAATCCATCAAAAGACAAAAATATTGTCCACTTAATTATTAGTTGACATCTGATATTATATTTCAATTACATCGTAAGCCAAAAATAATTCAGAACATTTCACACAATACCAGTATCTCTTATTGCACTATTACCATCATCATATCAACTTCTACATTTTTGAAATTCTTTATAAGAAATGATATGAATTACATGAGTCTACCATATTTCATTGTTCAAGGAGAATACAAGTTCATATGATGTCATATTTGCTGTTGATCACTTTTTTATCAATAGGATCCAAGCACAGCAACACTGATAGAAGATAATTGTGACTGCAAGGAGGAGGGTTTGGTTTATTTTACGGCATATCAACATCAGTGGGTCATTTAATGCCAATAAAGTTTTGAGATAAATAAATTAATTCTTAATGGATACTCATTTTTTTTTATAAATACATTTTTCTATTTAACCCATAGAGGTACTACCACTTCACTGCAATGCGGACTAGGTTGAAAATTAAACCTCATTTGGTCACATTCCATGAGTATCTTGGTCAGCCTATGAAAGTTTCAGCCAACCTTTGTACATTCAAAAGTTATTGTCATACAATTACTAATTTAACATAAATCCTATTCAAAAATTAATTTTACTTTAAGAAAGAGCAATATTTGAAAATTTTCTGTTATTGTCATTACATTGTTTTCATTCCTTTACACTCCTGAAGTTTTTGCAGTGCTTGCCAAGTCCTTAATTGGTGATATTTAATATAATAATATATAATAATATAACCTATGGACAATAATGGAATGCGCCAACGGCTACTATAAGTAATAGCAACAATTGTGGCTTGACGGGAAGCAAATGCGAGTCAGCTCATAACTATATTGGTCGGACACAATCTCCACTTTCTTTGCTGTAAATTTCTACTCTTTTGTTAAATACATTTGTCTACATTGTTACCCATCGCGTTTGTCTTATTTTGACTCCTTAAAACCCCACAACAACAATCAATCAATATCATCATCGACTTATGAGTAGAATACAGGGGAATCATTAATGTGTTTTCAGATGGTTTACAAAACCAATCTTTGTGAAAAATCTCAGGTCATTGAGGGCATGCAATCAATGTTGAGTGAGAGGATTGAGGTAACTCATCACCTTTCTTTTGTACCATCTTCCTGACCTCAAAGGCTGCTCTTTGCCTTTCAAGAGCTTGGTACTCTCATGGGAGATGACTCTCTAAGATTCTTGGTCTGCTGCCTGTTTCCCCAGGTGAGGTAGTTTATATCTGTGACTTTGTTCTATAACTGGTCCTAATAGAAGCATTTTGTGGACTGTTAGGGACTTTTTACAATGGTAAGCTCACTGTATAAAAGCTGCTGAGTAGGTAAATAGTAGGGCAGACTGAACTCTAAACGTGGCAAGTTGACCAGTCTAGGAGAAAGAAAACTGAATTTAAATCTGTTAAACTTTGCTTAAGAAATTGACCTTGTGTCACATCCTGCTTGTGAGGAGTGTTTAGGATATATATATATTATATATATATATATATATATATATATATAGGCATCTATTTTTTTAATACATATGAACATTCACTTCCTGTTTTGGTTTCTAGCCTGAGAAAGAGAAAGGCAAAGAGAATATATATATATATATATATAATAGTAATTAGTAATTTGCTTGAAGCATTGTTAAGTATGTTATTAAATATTAATGATTTGAAGGCAATTACAATGCATATAAAAAATAAAAACAAAAAGATGTTTTTTGTCTTATCGATTTCAAAGTAAACCTTTATCTTCAGAAATGGATGTACTTTTTTTATTTGTCTCGTTATTTTTTTCTTTCTTTTTTCTCCTCTTCTTTTTTTTTCTTTTCTTTTCTTTTATGTTATGAATAAAATTGGGGTGGATAACTCTAGTTTCTTATTTTTTAAATATCTGTTGAGAATGGGTTTGAATTTTATATATATATATATATACACACTTCACTGTGTCTGCTGAAGTATTTCGATTTAATGTAAGGGAAATATTAGTATATACTGCTGATGAGACTTAATAAAGTCGAAACAGTTGTACGGTATTCTACACACCGAATCCTTTGCCGGGATTACACTTGTCAAGTTCATTTTCTATAAGAAAAAGTATCGAATTTATGATAATTCAAGTAAAAATTTAATATATACTTTATTCAGCAACGTTTCTAAAATAAACAAACATGCAAAATCTTATTACGAAGGGCATTCTGTTTGTTATTATTCTAATAACACCACATTACCTATTATGGTATGTAAGTATCACTTGACAAGCTTAATTTCGCTAGGATGGTCAGCTGTGTACTTGAATAAAATGTTTCACTAGTGTTTCACTGTGTCTGCTGAAGCCCGGTTTCGATTTCTGTAAAAATCGTTAGTATATACGCTGATGAGACTTAATAAAGTCGAAACAGTCTGTATGTATTCTACACAAGTCATCCTTATTACACTTGTCAAGTTCATTTTCTATAAAAAAGTATCGAATTTATATACATGCGTTGTAAGTGCCTTCAAGTAAAAATTTAATATAATATATATATATATATATATATATATATACATGTGTGTGTGTGTGTGTGATAGAGGGGTGCATGTGTGTAAGATAGAGGAAAGAAGTTTAAAAACTCATCAAAACTTAATTGAATTCATGCTAGTACTTAGCAAATCGATCTTTCCTCCTAGACTGATTCATACACATAATGGGCTCTTAGGTTGTTTCACCAAGTTCATCTTTCCTTTCCACTCATTTTACTCTTCATTCTAAATCTATTCATTGCTTTAAATATTAAAAAAAAAGTCAATTCAATCTAAATATTTCCTTTAGTATATTTCCTTGCATTGCTAAGTTGATGAACAGAATGCTACTGTACCCAAAGGTTACACACACTGAAGTACATGGGTCTCAACTAGAAGACAATGCATTATGGATTTTCACACAGAGGTTTTTCCTACTTGAGAAAAAGATGATCTCCTGAAGGAATTTGCAAGATTCTATTTGACAATGAGGAAAAACTGAGGTTTCTATTCAGTGCCACTTTATAATTGACAAGTCCGATGGCTGTGTGCAAGATTTCTCAATTTTTAGAATAAAAATTTGGGGGGAGAGAATTCTTTGTTTTTACTCAGATACTTGATATTTGGTTGGAAAAAAGTTAAAGAATATTTGTTGATTATATTCTTTTCAGAGAAAAAAATTCCAAGGAGAAGAGTGTTGTTGACATATGGCTCCTGAATAATGTTCTTGAGAAATTGACAAATGGCTACCTAATATTTTTGTTAACACAATGTCTCCCCATAATTTAAGTAGAAATGTGTTATTGACACAATGACAGATGGCTCCCAAATACTGTTATGAATACAATGACTAATATCCCAAAAATAATTTGGGAATAAATGTGTTGTGGACCCAATGACAAATGACTCAAATATTGTTATGAATACGATGACTAATATCCCCCAAATAATTTGGGTATAAATGTATTGTTGACACAATGACAAATGGCTCCCAAATACTGTTATGAATACAATGAATAATGTCCCCGTAATAATTTGGGTATAAATGTATTGTTGAAACAATGACAAATGGCTCCCAAATAATGTTATGAACACAATGACTAATATCCCCCAAATAATGTACTAAATGCATATACAATACAATAAAAAATACATTCAAGTATTCCTTAACTGATGCTAAGAATTTCAAAATTAAAACAGGGAATGTCAAACATCTTAAAATTTTAGATTCAAATTCAGAGTTTTCCTTCTCTTAGACCAGTTGTCATGACAAGGTTAGATATCACAGTCTGCCTTAATATTTACCCATAACTGCGATGAAAATAGTTGGATTGATACTTTTTCCAGGGTATTAGTGCTATTGGAAATACAAACAGCCTCATCTAGGATCTGAACTTGGTTAACAATACTCATTTACTATGATGATAACCATTACACCATTAGTGCCACAAATTGAGTATGGAGAGTGCTGTTTTGCCAAAAAACATTTCATTCAAAAAGTATTGAGACTGGATTTATAATCCTTTTTCTAGACACATCTAGATGTATTGATATTATCTAGTTATTAATAATCCTAAAACTATTAATTTGTTATGATATACCATATAGTGTTTTGGTGTTATTTTCTTGAAAAATTGTGCAGAAGGCTTTGCTAAGCTACTGATGAATGCACCTTAAAATCCTTACTTGTTTTTAATTATAAAATGTTTTATAGTGCTCTCTTTAACAAATCTTTGAAGTAGCATCCCGTAAAAAACAGCAGTACCACCACTTACAGCCTTTCACACAAAACATTCCAGTAAGACAAAAAAGACATGCTGAACATTGCAAAAACCTACATCATTCAGCTCTGTGTGGATATTGACTGATAGGGATGGGTGGTGAAAGCGAGCGATGGGAACCCATTCTGTCAGTGTGACGTGATGATGATTATTATGATAGAAACTACATATATCTTCCATGGAAGTTTTTCATCGGTACACATTTTTTATAAATTTGAAGCTTTCAATCTTCATACTTTTTTATCCCACTGTGTGCTTATATATATATATATATATATATATATATATATATATATGAAGGGGAAAAGTATTCATACATTTTGATCACTGTGTGTACACACACACACACATATATATATATATATATATATATGCATATGAAAGAGAAAGAGTGAGAATTAAGAGTGATATCTTTAAAGAAAAAAAAAAAGAAGAGGTTTAGAAGGAAGGTAACAACAAAGATGTCCATAACCTGCACTGGAACCACTTCAAATAATGATTTATTGACAACCGAACTGAAGAGGCCTGACATACACAAACATAAGTTTACCCAAGTACTCATCTGATTTTTTTTTTTAATGAAAAAAAAAAAGAAAAAGATTAACTATTGAGATTGAAAAAATCTCCAAAAACTTGTGAAAAATGAGATGAACTGATATTTTTTTCTTTGTTAGGAAGCTGTCATTTAAAAAATTGGATGTCATATATACCAGAAAAAAAAAACTATGCTGTGTGTGTATATATATATATAGATAGATAGATATTCTATTTTAATAAGTAAGAATTCTTTAAAAAAATTAAATCTAATCCCCAATTTCTTTTCTATAATCAGGTGAATACAAAGATTTGTTTCATTATATAAATTATATTTAATTGCAATGTGTTTATCTAAGCCTAAATTTTTAAAAAATCAATTATAATTAATTCTACACTTTCTCCCGGTAAGATTTCTAAAATCAGAGTTATAAAGATTCCCCATACTGCAGACAAGATTCTTTCACTATTCTCCTACTTTTACCAATAATTTTCATAATTCCGAAAATTTAAAATGAAATGAAAAAACCACATGTAAGGGCATTTTTGAATCTGTAAAAAGTGTAAAACCTTTTCTCTTAAATTGAGTTTTGGTTCATTTATTTTGTTCTTGCTCTTATGTTACAGAGCAAGATATATTAAAGAAATATTTATAACTTTGAAAAGTTTTTAAAATGCTGTAATTTGTTCAATAAAAATAAAACAGGTAATATGTAAATCAATTCAACAGTTAATGTTAATGTAAGCAAAGTAACTATTTAGTTATTATAACTGGCATTGAATTGAAACAAATTTAGACAACTTTTTCACAAGTAAATATCTCTTAACGTGTTGCTGTTTGGACAAAATGCTCAAATAAATAAGTCTATAGAAACATTGATGGTTTTGAAATATGAGTAGTTATAATGAATTATCATGTTTGTTTTATATGAACCTATTAGTCTTATACTTGGTAGCTTCTTTTTTTAGGACGATATCATCTACTGACATGTATCTGATTATTCCAATAAAGCAAATCTGTAGATGCTGGTTAATGAACAAATTTATCTTGTATTTTGGTCATAATGACATTTTCTTTCAGTGCAACTGTTGAAATAAAATTTGTAAGCATCTTTGGCAACATGTTTGTTTGCTTTCTTTGATTATGGCATATCAAACTTAGTAGGGTATTTAATACTAAAGGCCCACCCCGTAAAAAGAAAGTAGAGGTATTATTCAATGCATAGCTGAGGGGGATTAGGAGGTTCTTTCCCAAAAGTATTTGTCCAAAAATTAATGTACAAACACAAATGTGAATTCAACTAAAAAGATGTATTTTCCCAACACCTCCGCATGAGCTGAATGAGACATGATATCAATTTTTAAGAAGATTTTAACAGGTTTGGAATCAAAGTTTTACTTCTAGACTGGTTACCATACCAAAGTTCAGGCGTTCAATCTGCCCAATTATTTACTCAGTCAGAGGGAGAATAATTGGATTCATACCTTTCCCATGGTTATTAGCATTATGTCAAATGCAAACAGCCTCATACAAGATTTGAACTTGATTCACAATGTCCATTTTTTATGATGATAACCATTACATGACAAACACCTTCAAAAATATATATATAGGGGTAATCCATCTGGCATAGTATCTAATAGGCTGTACTACAATGTAATAAGTGAGTGAAACCCAGTCCTGCTATTACATTCATTTTTGGAATAATACCTTTGGAAAAGGTATGAACCCAATTACCCCCCAACTATGGGTTAAACATTACCACTATTTGTCTTCTACAAGGATGGCTTTGGCATCAAATAAGCTATTTTTACCCAAGTTTGAGGACTTGTGATCATTATAAAAAACCCAAGAAGTGTTTGAAATCCACAGACAGAAAAGGAAAGTTAATTACAACTGAATAAACAATCCTTGTTTTATATTGCTGGTGTTTTTCAGTAGGTGGTATGTTTTAGAGCAGCAGCAGCAGCCATGCCATTTCAGTTGCCATTATGGTGCAGAATGGTAAAATCAAGCTTTTGATATTGTAGCATCTTGTGGCCAACATGCTCACTAAATCTACCCCTTGTGATTACTTCTATGATAGTGGTTCCCAACCTTTTTATGCCCTGCACACATTAAAGTAATAATTCATAAAATAAAGGTGTTGATCATTGAAACAAATGTGTATAATCAATTTCTAATAATATATAAACAAAAAAAAAAAACATTATCTCAAATATTATTTGGATTATTCAGACTATTGTCCTCATCTTTATTGTTATCTGTACAACGTTTCAGCTGATGTGCCCTCCAGCCTTTTTCAGGTATTTCTTGTTGAACTTGGGAACCTTCTTGTCATAATTGGGAGCCATCACGGAACCTTTAACCCAACCCTTTATTCAATCCATGGGGGTAGCCTGTTCTCATTCCACTAACCAAAGCTGGGCACAAGTGTTAAGCTGTGTTGATAATTATTCTATGTTACTGCCCCTGACCAGGATGTTGTACAGATAACATAAAGATGAGGACAATAGTCCAGATAATCTAAATTATCAAGTTTCATCTAAAAAAATTCAGAGAAATTAAAATTTCTAGTCGGGATACCTGAAGGCTCAAAGAAAATTTACAGTCTAAATGTATGAGCAATGTTCTAAATGTATATTACTTAAAAATTATGTATGTTGGCTAAAGACTAATAAAAAAAAGTCGGTTATTTCCTATAAGTCTTAAACTGAATAAATTATTTATTTATTTATTGCTCTACTAGGAAAAAAGAAGACGGGGTTAGAGTTTACTTTAATGGAAAATAAATAAATAATATATCAGTCAAAGTGGTTCCCCTTTGTTTATGTTAGACTTATAGGAAATAATCAAAAAGTCTATATTTCTTTTTATTTGCTGTATACTTTGCTTAGTTTGCCCTTATAATTTATCTTTACTGAATCAACCTTTTCTTTTTTTCCTTGATACTTCAACATCCTTTTTTTTCCATTCAATATCCTGATAGTGTCATTGTTGGATAGTCCAGTTTCATCTTTTGCTTCTGTTTAATCTTGGTTTATTTTATACAATCAATAGATTGTCAACATTTCTCCAATGTTCTGGCTGAATATTCTTACTGTATCAAGGTGTCTAGTTTCCTTTTATTTTTTATAAACATTTTAAGTCATCAACTGTAATAGTGACTGATACAAAGTTCCATTGTCTTGTTTCAGACAAACCAGATATTTTCCTTATAAATTAAAATCAGGAAGGATGTAAAAATGCAAATCTATGTATCAATGTTCAAAAATCTAAATGTTTGATATCGACATGAACAAACTTATGTAATTAGGAAAAAATGCTTTGGCATTTCAAGATAAAAAAAGAAAAAGAAAAAAGCTTTTTTTTTTGTATGTAGAACACCTGAAATCAATTAGATTCCTAAGTACTCAAGATAATATCAATTCGATCAAAATTTCTTTGGTTTCAGGAAAAGGACATTTTTAATTTTTTTTTATCCTGTCTTAAATGACCATTAGGTACTTTTTTGTTAGCTCTTCATTTTGAAACTTTTTATTAATCTTATTTGATCAGTGAGTATCATTCTAGTAAAAAAAGTGTCACTATTCACTGACATTTGCAGATGCATATCGTATGGCATACATACATATAGACATTTATATACAGCTGCACATTTATATATTTACATACACTTTTTCATGTGTATGCACACCAAAATGTTTGTGCGCACACACACACACACACATATATATACACACAATTATATTTGAAAATTGCGTGTGTGTATGTGTGAGTGTATAAACTCAATCTAGTGTTTCATCTAAATATAATTAGGTGAATACATACACAGTATCAGAAGTATGCATGGAAGAATATGGGCACGATCGTTGGAGGTGCACAAAATCCAGAGGTTAAGTCACCGTAACTATACATGCCAACGTGTTTTAACATACCCTCTAACCAAAGCAAAATCAATAAATAATTTTAATCGGTTTTGCTTATAAAACCACTCTTACGCCTCATAACCCATACTATTATTAAACAACCATAGTAAAATAAATACTCACAAATTGATTCGCATCTTTTGTTTATATTTTAATACTCACGAAAAAACAACTTCCGGTGAAAAATTCAAAAACAAAAACAAGTGTCCCCTCATAACACAACATCTTATTCAATGAACACATGTGTTATCGGCTGCAATTAATCAGTACCTCGATTAATTCAGTGGATTTAACCCTGAAGATCCTAATGGTGAAACTCGAGTAGGTTTCTATTGTATCAATTTCTTTAATTATATATATGTGTGTGTGTTGGGAAAAGGAAAAACTGAACAAGTCACAAAACAAAAATGACTGCCGGAAAAAATTAAACTGAATCGCAATACAATAAATATTGAAAAAGTGCTCTATTCATGTGTTGAACCAGTCAGAGAACTGAATAAGTAACAAGAGCTTATTCCCTGCTTTTCACTGAAAAAGGATCTTTAGAGAAACTCTTGTGTGTGTGAGATTATAGAATATGATTGAAAAAATTTTTTTTTAAAATGTTGAAAATAAGTTTATTTGTAAAAAATGTTTTTCTTATACAAATTATGATCAATTTCACTATTTTGCTTCATTTACATCTTATAGTATTGATAATGAATCACAAACAATATTTCTTTTTGATAGTGATTTTTAGTTATACTTTTATGATGATAATTTTCTGACTTTGAAATACTTGAAATTTGTGAAGAACACTGTTATAAATAAAATGCTCTACTTCCCAAACATAACAATTTTACAACTAGAAGGAAACAAAAATGATAAAGACAATAATGACTGAATAGAAGGAAATATTGCCAAAGAATCAACATTGAGAAAAAGTCTAGTTAGAAACTGAAAGTGTGATTAAATTATTAAAAAGTATCCTAAAAAAGAACTATCCCAAGCAACTACAGACCAATAATGTGTTTGTCTATGATGTTAAAGATCCTAACAGCACATATAAGAGAAGAAATGTATTACTCATTTGAAAGCTGAAGGCTGTTCCCTTCAGGAAGGACGTTGCAAAGGAGCTACAGAAAAAATGACATTATATATAAACCAACACATTCCAAAGAAGATAAAGACAAAGAAATATTATGTGCCACCATTAGGCTGGTCTAGGGGCCTACTAAAAGGAAAGGACATTACCAGTATCTAAAATAAGATCCTGGCTATATATGAGAATCTTCAATATTGCAACCTAAACAGAATCAACTGTGGACATTACAAATTGCAGAAATCAAGATGAATTTTCATTGTGCAAAAAGGAGTAACTGGCTTGTTTGTATCATTTGATTAACCGGATTATATCTGTTTCTGAGCAAGGAGTTCAACCGTGATTTTTGTGAGATGAAAATCGATGATTATTTTGCAGCACAATATCGGGAAAAGTTATATTTGAATTATCTGCCCTGGCACCAGAGGTTCAATTATCAATATACGATATTGGCACCAAAATTCAACTCCTTGACGAAAGTCACTTATGTTGACAGTCAAGCAGGTGAGTCACATTTTTCAAGCGCTACTTTTACCTTCTTCACCCTTAACACTTATTGTTTGGGCACTCAACAGGCAAGACACATTTTTCAAGTGCTCCCTCTGCCTTGTTAACCAGCGAGTGGAATAATATTCCAGTCCTCACCTTTAGCTTATCAACCAGTGAGTGGAATAATATTCCAGTGCTTACCTTTACCTTGTCAACCAGCGAGTGGTTTCATCCAGTGCTACCAATACCTTCAGCCTCAGCAAGATAAGTCTGGCTAGCAAATGCCACAAATTTGCAACCTACTTTTTGTATCTTTTGAATATATGTTTCTTTACCTTCAATTGTTGTTCTCTTCTTCTTTCATCCAAAATTACTTGCTTGCCACAGGGAAATTTTAAGAGTCCCGAAATATCTAAGAACTATATTCTTTATCATACTGCAAATGTGACAAAACTCATGATTATTAACTTGGTATAGGCAGTTTTGTCATCTTCAAACTATCACTGGTTTTAATATACCTTTATCTGATCAGAACTTCCTAAAAATTTAGGACCTTGAAAAATTCTTTTTATGCATGATGAAATAAAAAAAATTAGAAAGTCAGACAAAGATCCCATTTTGGTATTCAACAAATTTGTACTAGAAAGAATGTTAGAATGAATATATCTGTTCATGCACAAAAATCTAAACATTTCATATTACTGAAAATCAAGTGAAAAAAGAAAATGAAAAAACACAAAAGTATATACATTTTTGTATAAAGAACATTTTAAACCAATTAAATTCTGGAGCACCTGAGATATTATTAATCTAATCAGAATTTCTTTGGTTAGAGGCAAATATTTCTTCAAAAGCCAGTAATGTTGATGGCTGAATAATGATGTTGTGAATTTATATTAAAAAGAAACATTATTAACAAAATACTGGAAGCTTATACATCAGCTTAATATATGGCAAATAATGAAAAGAATAAGTTGATTGTATGCAGGAAAATCTATAATTATATTACTTGTCCAGACAAATATGACAGTTATATTCATTAATAACCTCAATAAATGGATGCCTATTTAGTTAAAAAAAACACTATTTATGTTAATATCTCTCACTATACATGAACATTGATCCTGAAAGATAAACAGTTGAGTAGACTAGTATTATCAGTCTTAGAAAACTCAGCTCAAATTTCTATTTAAGCACTATTTTTTCCCTTTAGATATAATGGCATAAATATTATTCTAGACAAATTCAGAAGCTTATATATATAAAATATGAAAAACAATATTTAAATATATTCTTTATATAAACATTGCCAACATTTTGATCTAGGCAACCATCTTCAGATCAGTATAATTGTTGTTTAAAGTTTCATTTAAAAAAAACTTAATTTTTCAGATGAAACATTTACAAACAATTATATTGCTCAAGCAAAACGTTGACAATGTTCAGATAAAGAATACATTTGAATAATTTATTTTTCATATATTTATATACCATCATATCTATTCCATCTTTTCATATATATATATATATATGTAGTATATTAGGAAAATTGAAAAAAACAGGTTTAAATGCCCTGAAGATGATCTAATTAATAGATCGAAACACTGCAGTGTTGGCCAATACACTTACCACTCAACTTATTTAAACCTGTGTTTTTTCAATTTTCTTATTATACTACATACCGTCGGATTCACTTCCATCTCTTCACATATATATATATATATATATATATAAAACCTATTGTCTGTTATATTTCAATGTGGAGTGCTTCTAAAGGCCATCCTCATAAATATAGGCATCTGGTTATTCCAAATGTTATTACCTCATTATGGTACAATGTATGACTAATGTTACAATTAAAACTTATGAGTGGGATGAGTGTCCTCATTATATTAAAGTAAATACATTTAGTTTGGAATTATATCAATATTTTATTGGCACATATAATGGAAACCTATATATTTTCATGTAGCTTCACCTAAATATATAGGTAATTATATATACATCATTATCAGGTTGCTTGCCACCCATTCCTATCAGCCATTGCTCTTGGAAGTTCCTCTGCTCAACATCCAGTATTGACAGAGCTGATCAATGTAGGTTTTTGCTGGCCGGGAAAAGTATGAATCAAGCTATTCTCCCCCAGCTATGGATAAAATAGTAGGGCTTTTAACCTTGGTATAGAAACTGGTCTAGGAGAAAGAAAACTCTAAATTCAAACCTGTAGAACTCTGCTTAAAGATTGACCTTCTGTCACATCATACTTGTGTGGAGGGTTGGTAAATACATATATCTTACAGTTTTCTCTATACTTTTATTTCCCTTTTAAATCATCTGGCTCCTTTAAAGAATTTCAATAAACTTGTACATTTCTATTTTCTTTGCAATCTACTGTATAAACCACATGAATGTCATTTTTTTTTTTACTGTTGTGAAAGTTACGAAATTATAACAACATTAACATACTCAAATTTGTTTGCCTTTTCTTTTCAGTGATTATGAAGACATAACCCAAATACTCTTCTATGAAAAGAAAATAACATATTTCATAGAAAGTGATGATGAACAGAACAAAACAAAATTTCTTGCTCTTTATCAACAACACAAAATTATCTGTATCTTAGGAGAGAAAAAAACCCACAAAATTACTTATCTTCTCTGAGGATGGAGAAACCTTTCTTTTCCTTAGAAGTCTGAACACAAAAAGAAAAACTTGCTTTGCTGATGATGGCCAATAGAAAATTAACGTGTTTTCTTTTTGAGGAATAGAAGAACATAAAAGCAAAGATCTTTTCTTGCTTTTAGAACTAAGAACATGAAATGAAAATCCTTTTCTCTTTTTTGGGATGTATAACACTAAATCTTAGTATTTTATCTTTTAGGGACTCAAAAAAATAAAATGAAAATCCTTCTCTCTTTTTTACTTTTTTTTTGAGTGGGAGGCAGGGATTTCGAGAATGAAGATAATTTTTTTTTCTTTACTCTAAGGAACACAAAATGAACATTCTCTCCCTTTCAGCCATTCTGAAGCATAGTTAATTTTCTTCTTTGTTGCAGGCGAATACTAAATATTTCAGTCACATTCTGAGGGTGACAAAAAAAAATTATATGGATTTTCTTCTCGGAAATTGTCAAATGTTTAATAAAAGTCTTCTACTTTGAATGAAGCAAACAAATATTTCCTTAAGCTCAATGTTTGGTGAACAGAAAACCAAAGAAAAAAGTGCAGAAAAAAAATTAATTAACCCACTACTAAATTTTCATTGTTAAAAAATAGTGAAAATGTTATATTGTTTAATTAGATTCCTGCATAACAGTCATTTTTATAAAATAATAATAATAAACAAGATAAAATATCTTAAACTTGAAAGATTTGGTAAAGAAATTCCATAATCATCTCAGTGAAAGAAAGAATGAGAAGCAAATATAAAATTATTTCTTGATAAAAAGCATCTAAACTTTACATTCTAAAGATTATTTTCTTACTAACTTTTATTGGATAGGTGCTGCCGAGAAATGAAATTGACATTTTCATCTACTTTGTATTTTCTTGAACAATCCAAAAATCAAGGATTTTTTCTATTGCATTTCCACTCTCAACCAAATCAGAACTTGTTTATCAACCTAATCGGTTGAAGCATCATATATATATTTACCAACTCTTCCACACGAGCAGGATGTGACACAATGTCACAATTTCTTAAGCGGAGTTCAACAGGTTTGAATTTAGAGTTTTCCTTCTCCTAGACTGATTGTCTAACCAAGGTTAAAGAGTCCAGTCTGCCCTACTATTTATCCATAGCGGGAGGGAGAGTAGGATTCATACCTTTCCCAAGGGTATTAGTGCTAAGTGAAATGCAATTAACACATCCAGGATTTGAACTTGGAGTGACGAGTCCATTTCCCATGGCTTTAACCATTACACCACGCGCTTCCATGAAACTTAATATAACCAATCACATTCATACCAAGTTTCCTAGGTCAACCAAACCACTAAACCCTTGTTATCCAATGTATATTTGCTAATTCTGTTACAACTGGTATCTATTGTGAATTTTTTCTCCTAAACAATTGAAAGAATACAAATCAACAACTCAAGACTTTAGGAATACCTCTTGCAGATATTAGGTGACTACTAATTACAAAGGTGCACTTAGCATAACTGAATGTAGAAAATGGAATCAGCAATCAGAGTTCAAATCCTGGAAGTGGCTGTTTGCATTTCAATTAATACTGATGCCCTTAGGAAAGGCATGACTTCATCTTTTATCCCCTCCCAGTTAGGGGTAAATATTGGGGCACTCTGATTGCTTTCTATTACCAACTCCTTAAATAATATTCACCTTATTTATTGAATTACTCTTATTTCATGCAAAAGAATATTGTTTTTTATTTTGTTTTTTAAAAAGCACAAATTATACATTAAAAAATATTTTCTGTGCAAGGGAGTGACAGAAATAGCCTGACCCTTATCAAAGATGACAATAGGTGCAACAGTTTTTTTTTAGGAATGATAGGTATGGCAAAGTGTGGGATATGTACTTTTACCGATATATATCTGATTTCAAAGATTTAAAGGAAAAAAAAAACAACACTTTTCATATTATGATTGATATAGCTTTTGGCTCCTTTTTTAATGAAAAAGCTTTCTTCATAATTGTTATTCACTACAAAAAATCAGACAAAAATCTTTACATAAATTAAAAGAAATTCTGCTCATTCATATTGGCTATTATTCTCCTTGTATTCAAAAGATATTTCCCTTGATATAAAAACATCTTTCAATAGTTATTTTCTGTAATGGTAGATTTTCTTTAGTTAAGCAAAAATATATATATATATTTATATATAGCCCTGGGAGATAAAAAAAGATAATACAAGGTGCCCTGCCTTTATATTAACATTTATGATACAGAAATATATTGAACAATCATTTTAAAAAATATGCTTCTTATACACCAAATATATGAGAATTTAGAAACCAAATATGAATGGTGAATCAAGAGTGTGTTGTTGAACATAATTTAATATATCCTTTACTTGAAATATGGTCTTCTCTATCCTTTGAGATTAAAGCAAAAAAACTTTTAACATCAAAGAGGTTAGGATAAGACGGAAAATAACAATAATAAAACCGACCCCAACAAAAAAAACGTGTATACTTAAATTTATCCAGATGCTATATAATCTGGGCAAGTCTGTTAACATGCAGCTAGAATATATATATATATATATATATATATATATATGCAAAAATATATGTTAATGCACTTGGTTCAATGAAGAAACTGACTGTCCCCAAGTGTAAAGTTTTTAAATGCCATCCTTGGCTTGTTGAAAAGGGCTTAGAGAAAGTCCTATGTTATGGAATCCTTTGGTAAGCGTATAAGTCCTATCCTATGTATTAGTAAAGGTTCAGTGATAATTATGGACAACAGACATAGGATTAAATCCTATGTCCGTTGTCCATGATTATCACAGTAATTATGACCAGTAGGGTCGGTTTCAGTATTGTATCAACCTCAGAGTACTGCCAGTGATTGGCCAAGAATTAGATCACATGATTCTGGTCTAGTCTATAAGTAGGAGCAGGCATTCATCGCAAACCTTATATCCAAAATTTCTCAACACCAAGTGTCATTGATTCTATATGTACACTATTCTAATTTAGATACAATTACAGATGAAATTGTTTTTAAAAGAATAAGGAATTTTGTTGATACAAATCATCATGGAAACAGACAGGTGCTGAGTGTTATTTCTACAATTGACTTAAACTAAATTAGCTAAAATTCAATCTAGTTTTTGTCCCTATCAGAAATATTCTGTTTGTTCATATAGAAAAATGAATAAAACTAAGCAGAGATAAAGTAAATGTATTGTGAAAAAACTGAAAGTTTATCTATATCCACCTGGCTAAAATGCAGGTGGCAGTCAAATACGATTCTAATTATTGTTTCAGCTTTGTCTTTACCTTCAGAAGCTCTCATCACAATACCTTTAATCATTCGAGCTAAGTTCAGATGTAATTTAATAAAACCTGACTGATATTATTGATGACATAATCAGCTAACATTCATCATAAGATTATAGTTTCACAGACAATTTGATTTAATGAAAACTATTAGTATGACTTACAGAAAGTAAATAATTACAAATACAATATTAGAGGTTATTGTATTTGTTGTAAACAGGCAAGAAAATTGTGGGTTACTCTGTTTATTTGTAACATTCCTAAAACAATGTCTCGGTTGGTTGATGTATTTTAATGGTACTAGCAAATATATGCACCCTCCGGGTGCAAGTATTTAAGTTTTAATGTAATAAAATATTGTATTAAATTAGAAAGGCTAATGAAACTAAATAAGAATACAGATAAAAAGATTTGAAACAGAGGGAGTATAAAAGATTTGAAACAGAGGGAGTATAATAAAAAATGGAACAACTGAAACTTACTCTTCCATTATTCTCGTCTTTCATTGTTATTTTTTTCTAATTTAAGTATTTAGTTATAAGAGGAAGTAAAGAATAAAATGACAGTTATTTTATTTTGTTAATGGATTTCATTTAAGATTCATTGAAGAGATTTGTGCTTATATTCATTAAAATAAAACCAAACAGTTAGAAATCAATAATACTAAGCACATATTTATTAAATTCGATTTTTTAATTTTAATATGCAAATTAGCCTTCCCATTCACACTGTAAACCGCTATTTTGTTGTATATATAGATATAATTGCATGTTGTCAGTATGTAGACATAGTTAACAGTATTAATAATGTAAGGCAATTTTATTAAAAATTGAGGTTTAGATAAAAATAAAATCATGGAAATTGTGATGTCTATAACTAAGAGAATTGTGACTTAAGTAGGAATATAGTTTCGGTTACAGACAGAAAAACACACAATCTCCATTATAATAAGATATCAACATGTCTGGGGTTATTTTATTCCTAGAGATTAGGGAATTATATATATTGTACATCTATATTTACACTTTTGTAGTTAATGGCTTTAATAATATCTTAGCATCATCAAGGATTGTGTTGAGGGGTTACTTTTATTCATCTAGATTGACATTTTCAAATAGATCTTTCACATTATTTGCATTAAAATGCATATAACAATGTCTTGATTAATGGTGGGTTTGGATTTTATGGCATGTCACCCCTTGCCTAAAAACATTTTTTGTTTTATTCATTCTTGTTGGGCATTCCATTTAAAAAAAAAAAATCTTTTAGACATAATTTGATTTATATATAGATGGGATCTAACAGGTACTACACTCTGGGTCACAGTGGAGCTGGGAGTAATGGCAATAAAGGTGTACTCCACACTCCTGATATCTCCTGAATTGGAATCTCACCATTAGATGTAGTTTAATGTCATATCCAGGATACTGTGTCTAATGTTGATTATCTAGTGCTAGTGAAAAGGGGATAGACTCCCTCGATGATTGGCTGATGCCGACTTTAGGTCACCCTGACGACTTTACTTATATATATATATTATCTAATTGCCGCTTAACTTTTCTGTTTGTCATCAGTAAATAATCCAAAAGTGCTCAATATATTAAAAACATAGAACAGTAATAATACTAATAATAGGTATAATAATAATATTATTAGTATTATATATATGTATGTATGTATAGGGCACAAAAAAATTTGAAACCAACCGTATACAGCATGAGCAGTTGAAACGAGATATTCGCAAGAATAAAAAAGTAGACAACCAAGAGCTTCAAATCGGTTTACTATGTGACCAGTGTGGAAGGCTATGTATGAGCCAGGCTGGCCTGATCAGTCACCAATCTGTGCATCGGTGGGATGGACTAATAAAATACCCTGTGCTCCCTGGAATTACCTGTAAATGTGGGAAGATGTGCAAGACTTTGGCAGGACTAAAGAGCCACTTTCTTGCAGCTCATTATTGAACTTTTTGAAGCTCACCATTATATTCTTTGAACTGTTGAACATTTTTTTTATATCAAGCAATGGGAATACTTGAACACGATTTTGCTGCCATCTATATATATATATATATGCATACATACATACACAATTCCTTTTTTCTGTTCTCATGTTTGATGTAGAGTTTTCAATATTTTTAAGAATAGAACTACCATTAATATATAATGATAATAATAATATCAAGTGTACTGTCCTGTTCTGTGTAAGAATAAAGGAAAGCGAAAAACTAGTGAAATATCTTGACCTTGCCAGATAGTTAAAACTTGTGGAATATGAAGGTGTCAGTAATACCAATCCTATTCAGAGCACTGAGAACAATCCCCAAGAATCTTGTGAAGAGAATGGGGGAACTAGATATCTGAGGAAGTATTGAGACTGTAGAGATCACAGCACTGCTGAGATTGGCAAAAATATTCAGAATAGTACCTTGGATTTATGAGTTTAAGTCGTTCCATTTTCTCCACTGAAATTAACTTAATTGCCATTAATCCATTAAAAAACACACTAATTTTTTTGTTACGTTTTTTTTTTCACAAGAAAAATAGCACTATATTGTATAAAAACCTAATAAAATATAATAGGATAAATTATTTTTTAAAGTTTATTTTTTATGAATAATATTTTTCTTTGGCATAATGAATTTGAAAACTTGAATGTTTATAGTGAAAATACTAACATAAGTGTATCTGAAGCACACTCATACCTCAAATTTTAGGTCTCATCACTAAAACAATTGACTGAGTGACAGATTGTAATGAGGAAAACTTTTTAGTTAGGGTACTTGTAAGTCAAAGTACTACTGTATGTGAATGTAGTGAGATAAAGAGCAGAATTAGCAAAAAATAAATCAAATAATGATGCACAATACACACTTTCTAAAAAAATGTATATAGGAAACAGACATAGTAAGTATGTCTCCATTTTCACTTGATAAGCTACTGAGAAAGGATGGTTGGATAAATTTTGCATCATGTCAACCCTTGGGTTATTTTATGTCAAAGACATTTGTTTTTTTATTCATTCTTTTTGGGTTTATTTATTCTACAATAATGAACACCATGAATTGGAAATTCTAACAGAGAAGCTCTCAGTGAGATTCAAACTGATGTTCTTTTCATCCCAGGAAAGCCAGGCAAAATCCATGTGCTGCTTTAACAAACATAACTATGAAGAGATACTAGTTTGCAGAAATTCAAACCAAACCTTTTAAATTAATCCCGGGATCATTTTTTTTTTTTTTTTTTTTTTTAGAAGGAAAACTTTGAATTCAAATGTGTTAAACTAAATAAAATTAAAATAGGAAGAATGTTTTTCAGAATCACTTTCATTGTATGTTTTTAACATGCCTATTCAGTATAAATTATACTTTAAACATGATTATTCATTTATTAAGAGAGAAAGGAGACAATACATTTCCGTCTATTACTAGTTTACCAATAAAACAAAGTGACAAGATATGACTTCAAGGCAAATGATTCCGGACAACTTCCTTTATAAAAACATTAGATTAAAAAAATGAGCTTTTAATTTCCCATGGGTGGAGCACTCACTTAAGTTAGTGTTTAAGTTCAGTCCTAATTAGAGATGGCATTTTCTTGTCTAACACCTGGGACAATTTAACCCAATTAAAAAAAAATGAGAAACAATCAAGCAAGTACTGGGTTTTAGTATCACTTTACTTTCAAATAATATCAATAAAACAATAAAAAAAGACTAATTACTTTGAGGTTCTGAAATAGTAATTCTTCTAATATTATTTAAAAGAAAAGTAGAATTTAAAAGAATATTTTTTTACAGAAAATCCCAAGAGGTTCTGAAATAGTAATTCTTCTAATATTATTTAAAAACCATATACATGAGACAATTTTAGAATTTAAAAGAATATTTTTTTTACAGAAAATCCCAAGTATTGTTTTGGCCATTTGAATTCCTGAATTCTTTCCCACTTATTTGACCAGTGTACAACAATCACTATTTAGTTCACAGTACAATTTAGACAGTTGATACAGTAAAATTAGAAGTATAATATTGGAAATTCCATAACCAATTATCTCCCCCTGCCACTAGGGGGGCGGGTCACCAACATCATATGTTGGCGCCAAAAACAAAAAACTTCACTTATCGCATAGCAGTATTGGAGGAGAGACGTAAAAACACCAAGCTCTCATTATCAAGCCCAAGCCAGAGCCCACTTATCACAGAACTCTACAACCAGCTCCCTTCTAAGGCATTGTATCAGCATACGTTAAAAGGCAGGTACAATAGCACACTTACTGAAGGACGAGAAACTACCAAGACGAAGCATCTTATCAACATTTCCTACCGATGAAAAGAATACCCTGTGATCACCATTATTCCAAGAAAATTACTAACTCAGATAAGTCTGTAGCAAATACCATTAAAATTTGCAACAATTTTATGTAATTTTTGTCAATACAAGTGTCTGCATTTACTTTCGTGTTTGTTCCTTCTTTGTCAGACAATTTGCCTACAACTACGGAGAAATAAGAGCTCCTTCGAAACCCGTAAATACTCTTAATAATTCTACTAAATTGCAGACTTTTAGCTCATCATCATCATGTCACACTGACAGGTCTTCTACACAACATCTAGAACCTGCACAGAACTGATTAATGTAGGTTTTTGTTGGTTATTCCACGCTGGTGTGTCCATGTGTAGGTGTCCAAAGGAGAACATCACTTAGGAGTTCATCCTTGCTTCTTCAGCAGTGCCCATTATGTTCATCTTATTTGAATGGTTGTCTAATCTGCCTTCTTATATTTACTCATAGCTGGAGGGAAAATTGTTGAATGCATAACTTTCCCAAGGGTATTAGTGTTATAAGAAATGTAAACAGCCTCAACCAGAATTGTAAATGTCCATTTACAATGATGATAAATTTTTCATTCACATGTAGAAATATATAATATATTAGGATATTTTTTAATCTATGAAGTAAGCATACATCAAAAACGCATTTTCTTTCATTTTAGAGGCTATTAAGAAAGGATGGCCCAAGTTAGAGGAATGCAACACAAACTGTGATCTAATATACAGTTCAAAGGAGATAATATCACTGATGTTGTGTATCAGGAAGACCTGGGTTCACTTCCAGGAGAAAAAGAAGGGACATCATTAGTGATTAGCAGGTGCAACTTCACACCATGATTTGGGAAATGAGGAAAATAAAGGGAAAATGTTCCAGCAGTTTTCAATGCAAGTTGCTGAAAACTTTGGCAATTGTCAGAAATTGATTGCTTTTGCTAACTTTTATACACAATCATTTAAAACTTTGGTTGGTGGGTCTGTGTTTAATGGCATATCAACCCATGGGGGTTATTTAATGCCATATTTTGTTTTTGTTTTTATAAAATGGTAGAAATTATATCATAAACTCAATGTGTATCAATATATTATAATGTAGATTGTGGGTTTGTCTGTCTGTAACCGAAACTATATTACTATACAAGTCACAATTCCCTTTAGTTATTTACATCATATTCTCCATGATTTTATTTATTATTTAAACCTCAATTATTAATAAAATTGTTTTACATCATTAATACTGTTGACCATATCTACATTCTAATAGCATGTAATTGTATTTATATATACAACAAAATAGCGGTTTACAGTGTGAATGGGAAGGCTAATTTGCATATTGATCTTAAAAATTTGATTTTAATAAATATATGCTTAGTATTATTGATTTTTAATTGTTTGATTTTATCTTATTGATTAATGAGCAAAAATCTCGGAGATAAATCTTAAACGAAATTCATTAACAAGAAGAAATAACTGTAATTTTATTCTTTACTTCCTATTTTAACTAAATAGTTGAATTAGGAAAATTTACCAATGAAAAACGGGAGTAATGGAAATTGATGGAAGAGTTAGTTTCATTTTTCGATTATACCCCCTCTGTTCCAAATCTTTTTATCTGCATTCTTATTCAGTTTCATTAGCCTTTCTAATTTAACATGATATTTTATTATATTAAAACTTAAATACTTGCACCCGGAGGGTGCATATATTTGCTAGTATTGGTAAAAATTATTCTATGTTAGATTAATCATTAACTTCATTAAGGAGTAGAAATAAATTTCATCAACTTACAATCAAATCTATTTGACTCATAGATGGAACCCTAACAGGTACTACCACTCTGGGACAGAGTGGACCTGGGAGTAATGGTAATGTAGGAGTACTCCAGATTCCCCAGAGCTCCAAAATTGGTTGCATAACTTTCCCAAAGGTATTAATGCTAAGTGAAATAGAAATAGCCTCATCAAGGATTCAAACTTCTTAAGCAATGTTTAACAGGTTTGAATTATTAGTTTTTCTTCTCTTAGACTAGTTGCCTATCCAAGGTTAAAGAGCCAAGTCAAGGTTAAAGACTCCATAGCTGGAGGAAGAATATTTGGATTCATACCTTTCCCAAGGGTATTAGCGCTATGTGAAATGCAAACAGCATTTTTCAGTATTTGAACTTGTGTCGACAAGTCGATTTCCTGTAACTATCCATTGCACCACGCGCCTCCTTCCTTTTTTGAAGTATACATGGAAAACATATTTTCTTTTATTCTCACACAGATTTGACCCCATCAGTTTTTGTTATCTCTATTATTGCCCAAAAGCCATTTTACCTTTTTTTAAAAGATGCTAAAATTGACAGTTAATAGTTTGATAATCTGTAGAGAATAACTCACACCTCATGGAATTTATACCTCATGTGACTCAATGTGGATGTCTTCACCCTCTTATCCATGCTTGAACCCTCATCAGCCTGAATTCAATCATTGATGCATGTATGGAACACTAATAAACATTTTGCTTTTTAAATACCATCTCTTTGCCATCTGCCATAACATGCAGAGAAATTATTACAACTGTCAACTGCAGGAACTTTATGTGTTATTTTCACCAAGGAATCCGTAATCTATTTCAATAAACATGTTATCTATACAAGGTATGTGCAAAAATTTAAAGCATTTTTATTTTGTGCATTTAGGTTTCTGTACATGTATATAATCTTTATTGGAATACAATTAAAGATTTTTTTTTAAATTCCCCTATTTTTGTAGGAAATAGAACATTTGAATCAATTGATTTTTTTTACTTGCTTTTTCATAACAACTCATTTATCTAAGACAGCACAGAGCTGCTCTTATATCATGTGAGCTACAGATTCCATTGGTTTGCAAAAGTCCAAATTAAACCAATAAAAATTCATCTTCTGTTTGTCAATTTCTATTGGTTTGTAGAAGCTTAAATCAAAACTATAAACTCATCCCTTATTCTGTTTCTCAATAAACTGTAAACTCTGTGTTTGTGGCTATTGTTTTTTACACTTGTATATTTGTATCATTTGTATTTATTTTTAGATTAAGCATTTTCAGTCATTATTATCAGTTTTTACTAGTATTTACTTTCATCTTTTAATTTTTAATTATTTTTTTTTTATGATCGAAACAGAATAAAATTCATTTAGCATTCACCTAGGACTTGCAAGCATGTTCTCCATTCTCTGTGAGAGGCACCTTCGTTGGCTTAGACATGTCAGGAAAATGAAAAATGGACACATCCCAAAAGATCTTTTGTATGGCGAATTAGTAAAAGGCTCCTGATTGGTTGGTAGACCACGCCTACGATTTAAAGATGTCTGCAGAAGAGCGATGAGGATATGTCATATTGACACAAACATGTGGGAGGTAGATGCAAAAAATAGAGCGGCCTGGCATCTCAACATTAAGCAAGGCACGTAGAGGGGTGAAGCAGAGAGGAGAGTAGACTCAACAGAAAAGACAGCCAGAAAAAGAGAGAAAAGCCAGCAGGCCCAGAAAGCATCACATTTTGTGTGCATTCAGTGCACCAGACTGTCACTCAAATATTGGCCTGCAGAGTCACTTGCGTAGATGCAGATAAAATTTTTTTTTTCATTTTGTTATTTTTCATACTACGCCATCGTTCTTAGTGGACGGAAAGGATCCAATAATAAATAAATAGGTATTGCAAGGTCCTGGGTTCAATACCAGTTCTCGCCAACTCAGTACATGAGTAGCACAGCTTGACTAATCTGATCTGTGTGCTAAAATTCCACCTCAACAAAAATAATCTTCCTGGTCCAGTACTAGTGAAAAGGGGATAGACTCCCTTGCTATTTAGCAAATACCAACAATAGACCCCTCTGCAAACTACTTATGGATTTGTTTGGTTTCTTTATTCAATAGCATATCAAACTTTGTGGATTATTTATTGCCAAAGCCAACATTGTAGGAGAATAGTAATAGTGCAATTTAACCCATAACTTAGGGGATAAGGGGGTTCATACCTTTCCCAAGGGTATTAGTCCAAAAGTAAATGTAATAGCGTGACTGGAGTTTGAACATGCTTACTACAATCTCAGTTCAGCATGTTAGCAATTATGCTATGGGGACTCCCTTTTATATATATTTACCAACCCCTCCACATGAGTAGGATGTAATACAAGGTCAATTTCTTAAGCAGAGTTCAACACGTTTGAATTCAGAGTTTTCCTTCTACTAGACCGATTGCCTAACCAAGGTTAAAGAGTTCAGTCTGCCCTACTATTTATCCATAGCTGGAGGAAGAGTAGGATTCATACCTTTCCCAAGGGTTTTAGTGCTAAGTGAAATGCAATTACCACATCCAGGATTTGAACTCGGAAAGAGTCCATTACACCACGCACTTCCATGAAACTTAATATAACCAATCACATTCATACCAAGCTTACTAATCACCCTAGAACTCAGGGCAATGATTCCATTTCCTTTCATACCTTTTTCAAGGGTATTAGTGCTAAGTGAAATGCAATTACCACATCCAGGATTTGAACTCTGTTCATTTCCTATGACTTTAACGATTACACCACACGCTCCCATTTATAGAATTGTGCATCTGCAAACAAATGGACTAATATAGCTCAGTTGGTAGAGTAACTAGTGTGGTATGTGTGTTATGAATGCATCAGAGTTTACAATGGAAATTCACAACAATTTTTCTCAGAATATTAATTATAGTTTAAATTCATACAACTATCATGCATTTATTTAATGCAAATAATTTAACTGTATTCATCCAATAAATAATCTTAAAGTGCAAATTGGGCTGAACTGATTTATTATCATGGTATTATTTGCACTATTATTTCTTTTGTGTATTTTTGATAGGGGAAAAAAGCAAAATGGAGGGATTTTATTGTCTCATTTAAAAATGGGATGTAAACTGCAGAAATTGCTTCCATTATGAACCAAACATTTGTACAGGGGTCCATCAAGAAATGTATTGCTGAACATTGATACTGAAGATTTGTAATGGAGAGAAGAGTTGAGAAGATAAGGATTATCAAGAATCAGCCAACAGCCATTATCTTAAGGAAGGAAGAAAGGAAAGAACGAAAGAAAGAAAGAAAGAATGAAAGAAAGGGAAAGAAAGAAGGAGTGAATATATTAAGGAAGGATGAAAGGAAGGAAAGAAAGAACAAAAGAAAGAAAGGAAAAGAGTGAAGGAAGGAAGAAAAGGAAGGAAAGGAGTGAATATATTAAGGAAGGTTGGAAGGAAGGAAAGAAAGAACAAAAGAAAGAAAGGAAAAGAGTGAAGGAAGGAAGAAAAGGAAGGAAAGGAGTGAATATATTAAGGAAGAATCGAAGGAAGAAAGGAAAGAAAGGGAAAGAGCCACACAAAAGAACTTAAAAGAGAACTAAATTTTAACCAATCAAGAGTTGTTTGGTATTTGCACCAAATTAGAAAAATAAAAAAAGCTTCACAAATCAGACAAAATTGATGGATAAAACACTTAGTTTTATTTGGGCTCTTTTTTTCATGGCATATCAACCTTCATAGGTTATTTAATGCTAAAGCCATCCTTGTATGAGAACAGTAGTGGTACTATTTAAGTGAATGGGGGTTCATACCTTTCCCATGGGTATTAGTTTTAAAGTGAATGTAAAACACAACTGTGAATTCAATTAAAAAGATTACCCAACTCTTATTAGTCCATAAGGGTATGTTGTAGCATAACAGGAATTTGAACTTGATTACTATGATATCACAGGCCAGTATGTTAACCAGTATATTCCCCAAAACTTTTATTTGGGGATTTTACAAATCTGATATTTTCTAATATTGTTCAGATCTTCTTTTTCTTTATGTCTGATTTCTTTTTTGCTTAGAAATCGGTTCAGTCAATAAAAAAATTAAAAAATAAAAAAAAAGAAGCCCCCACCACCAAAAAAAAACAACAAAAAAACAAATAAATAAACATACCTTTGCTCAAGTGGAGTTTGGACTTGGTTTCTACAATGTCTTAGTCCCGTATGTTACCCAATATGCCACTCAGGGTGTGTGTGTGTGTGTGTGTGTGTATATATATATATATAAGAGTATGTGTATGCATGTGTTTGTTTGTGTGCTTGTCTGTATATGTATATGTGTGTTTGTGTATATCGGCCTAAGTATGTATGTCTTTATTCGAAGAGCTCAGGGAAGCTGTAAAGGTATACTTTTTTGCTGGGGGACTAACATATACATATTTTTGAGTTTCACTGCTGTGGGCTTTAGTGATGATGATTATGGTGATGAGAATAATAATCTGAATAATACTGTTTTACTTGTAAATTGATAGTTTCTACTCCTACCTAATTTTTTTTTTAATTTGTGAAACACTAAAAAGAAAAAAAGAAAAAATGATTTGCCAAGTAAAAAAACTAATAAGGAATTATTTTTGTATTGGATGAAGTATTTTTCTCCCCACTATATTTCTTCTTTCAGAATCCTTTGGCCATTTACCTGGCGGGCTTCTTCTGTGGAATTGGTGTTGTCAACCATTCATTTCCCATTATGAATTAGTTATGTCACTTCAAGTTATTTTGTTGTTTTTAGTCAGATTTTTATTTTTATTTATTCATTCACAACAGACATTGCCAACTAAATACACCACAATATGGTTGAAGGGTACTTGGCTGAAATATTGTGAACAAAGCAAAAAAGAAAAATATCCATCCAATACGAATTACAATAAATACTAACAAAATTTGTACAAGTCATTCAATAACAGTCGAGCACAGATTGGGTAATCTAATCTGTGCAGTAAAGTGGGGAGCTAACGGTAGATGTGGTGCCCCACCTCACCAAAATAATCTCATGGTCTAGCACTAGTGAAAACGAGATAGACTCCCTCACTGTCTAGCTGATACTAACAATAGACCAATCCACCAACTCTGCATTTTAATGTGCATTCATCATATGATACAACTTGAATTTTTCTACGTAACAGTTTTTTTTATTTTGAATTGTACATGGCTACATTGTTGCAATATTCACCAGATGATAAACAGACAATATTGGATACATAAGCAAGGTAGGATTTTAAACATTCGTTCTCAACAAATATTTTAAAAAAAATAAGAAATTACAGTTATTCGCCCATTTCATTCATAACATAAAGAAGGGGGAAGGGAGGAGAAAGAAAAAAGAAGAGGAAAAAAAAAAAAAAAGAAAAGAAGAAAAAAAAACTTAAGCACGTTCATTTCTGATATTCATCTCTGAAGATAAAGTTTTCTTTGAAATTAATAAGACAAAAAACAACATCTTTTTGTTTTTATTTTTTATACGCATTGTAATTGCCTTCAAATTATTAATATATTATAACATACTTAACAATGCTTCAAGCAAATTACCAATTTCTTTTAACTTATATTTCTTAAAAGAGCTACAGTCTTAATGTATGATGTTTGAATCAAAATAATTTATTAAAATTCTAGTTAAGTATAGCCTTTTTTTATTTCTAAATAAAACCACTTGAAAAATTCAGAGTAGCAAACAATTTTATCTCTTGGATCAAAAATTAGATTCCCAGATGTGTCTTCAATTTGTGCTAGATCTGAAACAACAAAAGTGTGAATAATAGTCTGTCTATATCTCTGAATTTTTGAGACAAGATGGTTGCCAAGTTTGAAAAAAGGTTCCCGAGTCTGACAAGAAATACCAGACCAAATATCCAATGGGCATGCCAGCTGGGAGCCGCCTCGAAAAGAACACCTTTTGCTTTTCACTGCACACTTCCAGGTGTGATACGAGAGGTGCATGGAAAGTAAACTTTATCAATTGTGTGATACCATTTCCGAACAACAGCCTTTTATTTAAATAAACAAAAAATATTTTATAAATAACTATTTTCATTTAAATAGACATATCTGTATTTCTCTTCTGATTAGATAAATATTATTTTAATCCAAAAATCTGTCTTTAATATAAAAACATGTCTTTTGTTTAAAGTTTTTAAAATTTAAAAAAAATTCCTATTGAATTAACAACTAGAACATGAAATAACTAATTCTTTTAAATTAAAATTGAAAATTATTTTAGTATGAAAACGTGCCTTTGGGTTGTAAATATACTTGAACAAACTTTAAAAAAATCTTACAGTGAAATTCTAATGCAAAAAAAGTCGTCTGTTGTTTGTAAACAAACAACCGGGAGTTTATGGTGAAAAGCAACAGGTGTTCCTTTTAAAACAGCTCCCAGCAGGTATGCCTATTGGTTACTTGGTTTGAAATACCTGAAACATTGTACAGATAACAATAAAGATGAGGACAATTGTCCGAATAATCCAAATAATACTAATAGTCTGTCTGATTTAACAAATAATGACAATACTTCAGAATCAGAATATAAGGGAACAGGACATCAAATTTCATGTTATTTATATTATTTACCCATTTTTGACTATTGTCTTTAACTTGATTATTATATTCATAGCATTTGGCCACTGTCTCTCTTTGTCAAGTGCTTTTTGTCAGTAACCCTCCAGGAAATTTTGAACTGAAATCTTTATTGAATAAATGCAGGTAGACTGTCCTCATTTCAGTGCAGATATCTTAGGATATCTTGTATCAATTAAATTACCTTCTAAAGATAAATTTCCTTGTTATTTTTTATATTCTTTACCAGTGCATGTGTGGAGATAGGCTGCTTTTGCTTTAATGGTGGGGTGATTATTTTCTTTTTTTCTCCTATCTCTTTTAGCTAAGCTTGACTTAAAAATCCAAACATCTAAACCTAACATTTCTTTCTTTCTTATTTCTATTTCTTTCAAAAAACATTCACTTGTGTTAAACTTTCCAGCCCCTTTTTTTTAACATTTCATCTTGAAACCACTCACTCTATGAGCCTTTATTTCAATTACTTCTTCCCCATTATATTGTTGGCCAGAATGAGACCACTACGAACAAGGGGTTCGCTATTTATAGGATCCCATATCTCCACATGCCCGCCCTTCTATGACCACAATGCCCCTGTTTTGTGGTCACTTGTCAGGATGACACCGCGTAATAATGCGTCGGTCCTCACATTGTTGGGGACAGTGGTCTTGGCGGTCGTGTTGCCCTCGTGCTATGCTGTAGAATTGGGCTCGCTGGTGGGTGTTGGTTTTCTTCCACTTCCATATCAATGTGGTCTGTCGCCATCTCGTTATCATCTGTCAAATCTACCTCCATCATTTCAGGCAGGTCGCTTGGAGATTCAAAATTCTGGTAGGTATCCTTCCAATCCTGCCCGCAGAGCCATATATTGTTGGCCAGAATTATTGAGGTCAGTTAGCCTACTGTTAGTTTTAATAACATTAGCTAAGTAGAACTAAAGCAGTGTCCAATACAGCTGTATAAATAGGAATGAAGAATGATCCATTCATGAATCAAGGTGATTTGGGTCATTTCATTCCTTGAGTTCCGATTGGCTGCCTGACTGGTTGATTTGCATGACACTGTGGAGTCTTATATATACTTAGTCACTTGGCAGTGGACTTTGTGTCATTTCGAGTTTGTATTGAGTTACAATCGCATGCCACCTGGTCTTCCCAGTTCGACGGTAATTGGAACTTATTCTACAAGAATGAGACCACTACGAACGAGGAGTTTGCTATTTATAGGATCCCCCGAGTTAACGGTACTTTGCTACCGGTGTCCCTCTAAACGGACGTCCTCTATCTCCACATGCCCATAACCTCATTTTAAAAAAAGTAGCATGGTTTTGACATAAATTTTATAAAAACTATGTTATTAAAATTAAAATTAAAAATATGAAGAATCTTCAGAAAAGCCCATGACGTCACGGTTGCTGCTTCGTCCCAGAATTTGACCCAAGCGAACAACCCCCACTATACTCGTTCCTTCATCACGTAGGCTTGAAAAAAAGGAAGGGCCAAGCGTACAGAGAAATGTGACGTCACGGATTAGGGCAAGGGAGAATTTCGCCTTTGAAAAGTCAGTGTCGCAGCAGACAGCCACCTGTGAGGATCTTTGTAAATTCAACACGCTTTGAGGAATTAGAGTATAACTCCCTCAAGTATGAAAAAAGGATAAGCCGGCACTCACTCGAAATTCAACACTCTACGAAATCAACATTCAAAGAACTCTACAAAATCTACATTCAAAGAACCTTCAACCCTTTTACGATCCAAAGAACTAAGAAATTCATCTATCTGAGAACTGCGAAATCACACAGATAAGTTCCCCCGCAAAACAATCGTTTTTTGCAAACCCTTACAACTAAATCTCTCTCTATCTATTAGTTACTGCGCCACCCTCTATCAAATTGACATTTATTCCTTCTTCTTTCTTCTACCTATTTTATTTGTTACATTAAAATTGTTAAACCTTAGTATTTGTTATCGTGTTTTTCTTTCATTCAGCATCCAATTTAAATCTGTGTATTTTTCCCGCCCCCTTGAAATTATCTTCCCTTTGTAAGGTATATTTGCTTGTATATCGGAACTAGGAGATTTTCCCCGGTATATTTACAAAGCGTATTTACCCGTACTCTGGAGTTAGAAGATATCCCCCATGTTGGTATTGGTGCTTCACGGCGCTATCCACCTTTTTATTTTCTTTCTTAGTTCTTTTACATGGACCAAGCCATTATACCTTTATGTTATGACAGACAAAATATAATCATACATGAGAATTATTCAAGATAAGCATCATGTTTATTTCCATTGTTTAAAAGACAATTTTGATTATATACAGTTAGTAATGGTTTTATTAAACACATTATTTAAAGATATAATCCAATAAATTTAGGAACCAAGTTTATCTTAATAAAATTATCAATTAAAATAAAAAGAAAGAAATATTACCAGAATCTTCAGCAAAATGCTTATCACCAACAGAATTGCAAAACTATCATCAGCAAAGGATGAGCCAAACTTACCTGAAAAATAAATAAAAAATATCAATATTTTGAAATACATAACCAAGTCTTTTTGTCTAACATCCAATTTTTCAGATCATCAAATGTTATCAATTATAACAGTATTAAATTATGCAAAAAAACACTTCTAATTAACCTAAGTAGCATGGATAGACAAAACCTGAAATAGTAAATATATATCAAAAGTGTTGATCAAATTAAAAGGTGGTCAAGACTACTGGACTTGTACCAGTAAAATTTAATGAAAAAGGTAAATATAAATGAAGTGTTTCAATTGGATTAAGAGAAGGTTAAATAACAGAATGTCAACATGAAAATAGAAATGATCATTAAATATGAATAAAATGTTTTGTTCAAATTTTGATCTAATTAAAAAGCAAGTCAGACTTTAATATGAAAGAGCATGTGCCTAGGAAATACAAGGTTCTGGGTTCTATAGTGTGAGTAATCTGATCTGTAGCATAGTATGGGTAATCTTATTTTCAAAGTAAAATGGGTATCTGACGGTAAGCTCCCTTCAGGAAAACAATCTCCTTGTCTAGTGCTAGCAAAGAGGGGATAGACTCCCTCACTGTCTAGCTGATACCAACAATAGGCCACTTCACCAATTTTACTTTTTTTTATAGATATACAAGGTAGAACATTTTTTTGGCTTCACCTGACCACCAGTATTTTGGTTGAACATACTAGTGGTCAAATGAAATTAAATCAAATGTACCAGTATAAGTATTCAAGGCCTATTCTCCAAAATATTTTTCTGATAGGGCATTTGTAGAAGTTATCCCCAGATATAGAAACAAAACAATACTCACCGTCGCAGTGGGATTCATTTCTGGGAGATTGGGATGCATGGATGAGTATTGCTTGCAGGGCTTGTTAGCTCAGGCATAGCACTTTGGCATGAATGCATCTATACGAAACTTCAGAGCAAATTGTTCAGTCTGTATAAGCATTGCCCCAAGTCAGCCACGGGAACCAATTGTAATAACCCCATCCCAGGAATGGCCTTTCCAACAAATAGTGATGGACCTATTCCATGTCGGACACGTTGTTTCTATATCTGGGGGATAACTTCTACAGGGCATTAATATCAGAATGAAAAAGACCACAGCATACATCAGTCAAAATGTGTTGGTATAAACAAGTAAGATAAGGATACTAGACCTATTGAGTTGAGAAATAATGATAATCAATTATCTCAAATTCAGAATACAATGCAGTTGATGAAATAAGAGATTCAAGAAAAAGCTCTAACATTTGAGTACTATTGTATTTATTATAATTAATATATAGAATTTTTATGCATAATAATTTTTCGATTTCATGGAGAATATTTAATAATTTATTTTCTATAAAAAGTAAATTAAAGATAGGAACGTTTTTGCAGATATTGATATTGTGCCACATAAAGAAATTACTCATTAAGGGGTAGCCCCATATTTAATGAGTTTATTCATCTTAACCAATCTTGCAATGTTAATGACTCTTATGAAAGTTGTTGACAATATCTTTAAAGAAAACCCTTTGAGGGTTTTATTTTGCTATGTTTTCTTTTTATAATAGAGGAAATCGAGATTTATGTGAAAAAATATCAAGAATGAAAAAAAGAATCAGTATTATCAGTAGCTGTATCTTTATCAAAGAGAAAAAAAATGCATGAATAATATTGATGATAATAATTAAACTTATGGAATGGATAATTTCTTCATTTAATCTTTGATTCTATTCAATAATAATGAAGATAATAATAATAATAATATTATATATATATATAATAAACTGATTCAATGGATAATGTCTTCATTTAATATTTGGTTCTATTTACTAATAATAACAATTATAATAATATATATATATATATATATATATATATATATATATATATCTTATTATAATGGAGATTGTGTGTTTTTCTGTCTGTAACCGAAACTATATTACTACTCAAGTCACAATTCCCTTAGTTATTGACATCACATTCTCAATGATTTTATTTTTTATTTTAACCTGAATTATTAATAAAATTGTTTTACATTATTAATACTGTTAACCATATCTACATACTAAAAACATACAATGATATTTATATATACAACAAAATAGTGGTTTACAGTGTGAACGGGAAGGCTAATTTGCATATTGATATTAAAAAATCGAATTTAATAAATATGTGCTCAGTGTTATTGATTTCTAACTGTTTGGTTTTATTTTAATGAATATAAGCAAAAATCTCTTCAATGAATCTTAAATGAAATCCACTAACAAGAAAAAATAACTGGCATTTTATTCTTTACTTCCTCTTTTAACAAAATACTTAAATTAGAAAAAATAACAATGAAAGACGAGAGTGATGGAAGAGTAAATTTCAGTTGTTCTATTTTTCAATTATATCTACATTCTTATTTAGTTTTATTAGTCTTACTAATTTAATACAATATTTTATTATATTAAAACTTAAATACTTGCACCCAGAGGGTGCATATATTTGCTAGTATATATAATTAAGCTTATTCAATGGATAATCCTTTCTTTGATTTTTAAAAATTTATATACAGCTATTTTACATTTTTTCTCAGTTTTATCACAAATTATCCTTTTTCTAAAAACATGAAACAGACCTGCTGTGATTCACAATCTGTCAAAGTCTTTTTTTATCTTAATAATGAAATAATCACTCTTTTTACATAACAATTATTCATTTTTCAAGAATCTATTTCCTTGTCAATGCACTTAATTCAGTAATGGAGATTAATCATATATGGATTTAGCAACACCTCCACAAAATTGGGATGTAATACAAGACCAATTTTTAAGCAAAATGTTACTGGTTTGAATTCAGAGTTTTTCTTCTAGGCTGGTTGCCATACCAAGGTTAAAGAATCCAGTCTACTTTTGGAATTCATACCTTTCCCAATGGTATTTGCGACATATGAAATGCAAACAGCCTAATACAGGTTTTGAACTCCCAGGTCCTCTCTAATTTTTGAGTCAAATTATTTCTATTGGATAGGAATACTTGATATCAAAACTGTGTTCAAATTATTTGTATAAAGAATAGTTACTTGAAGCTATAATTATTTATCAAGTAATATTAATTACTTGAAACCATATAATTGACTTAAAATTATTACTGTTAAACATGAATACTTAGGGCGGCCTAAAGTCGGTATCAGCCAATCAGCGAAGGAGTCTATCCCCTTTTCAATAGCGTTAGACCAAGATGTTTTTGGCATCTGAGGTGGAGCGCAACACCTTCCATCAGCTCCTTACTTTACCGCACAGATCCCTGTGCTACTCATACTGAGTTGGCGAGGACCGGAATCGAACTAGGAACCATGTGGTTTCTAGCCGAACGCTCTACCGACTGAGCTAACCCGGCCCTTGAAACTATGTAACTGTGTGCAAATACCATTATTATTAAATAGGAATAGTTACTTTAAACCATATAATTGTGTATAAATTATCAGTATTAGATAGGAATACTTGAAACTATACAACTTTGAGAAAACTATTTGTAATAGATAGGAACATTATTATAGACAAATAAAAAAGGCAATGAAACATTGAAAACACACTTATGATTACAATAAAAAATTTATAAATGAATTTTAGCATTAAATAACCAATTATGAGTTGATATGCCATTAAACAAATTAACTAAACCGTTACTGGTTCTTTTTGAAAGGATTTTTTACCCATTTTGCATTAATGTCTCTAAAAATGCCCAATATTGAAATATTTTGGTAGTAATTCTATTTCTTAAAAGAAATAAAGACATTGGCTGAACTTGGAGAACTCTTTAATTAAAAAATATTTTTTATTGAGATGTTTTTAATTAAAAGAAGGATTCGAGTGAGAACAAAAAATAAATACATCAGCAGATTTGGCTCCACATCCTTACAAAAAAATTGGAGTGAATCAATCCCAATTTATCTTATGTCTGAATTATTGTCTACTTCAGTAATCTCTACTAAATCCAATTTAACACTTAAAATGCCAATATATTTTCATTTTATCACTTGACAGTGCCAGATTTATTTGAAAACCAGAACTTTATCTGTAACTTAAGATAATAGTAGACAATAGTGATTTTCTAATGTTCTGGTTTGGTTTGCTTAATGGCATATCAACCTCCATGTCTTATTTAATGCCAAAGCCATCTTTATAGTAGAACAATTGTGATACTATTTAATAATAACTGGGGGGAGATTAGGGGCTTCATACCATTCCCAAGGGTATAATTTGAAAATGAATGTATTAGCATGACTGAAGTTTGAATTTTCTTACTATAATATCACAAATGGTTGAGAAAGTATTAGCACTAAAGAAACTAATTTTCTATTTCTTCTAAAGATGGCTCTAAATAGCAGACATTAAGACTCATAGTGAAAAAAGCTGACGCCGACTCTCATGCCATTCTTCTATCTACCAAATTAAAAGAAGTAGATGTCTTAAGAAATCAGAATAAACAGTGGATGTCCATGAATATAATTATAAAATTTATAGATTAGTTTGTATATTAAAATCTAATGATTAAAATTTTTAACATTTATATTATAGATTAGTCATTAACTGAAATAACATTTAGGAGTTTATTCACAATATTTACAACTAATAAAGTAAAAAAATGTCTAATAAAAATTTGTGCTAATTTTCTAATAGTATAAAAAATCTATTCTTTATGCTTTCCAGCTGACTTGTATACAGTAAATAGTGTAGTTTTACATACTCGTACAAATGTATATGTAGGAATAAGTTGAAAGTGTTCAAAATGACTAAATTAAACTTACTATAATATCACAGTCTGGTACTTTATCCACTTAAAATGCACAAGACCCCCACCCTCACATAATATTCTGTTGGTTGATTAAATTCTACAGCATTGATTTTATAGGCATTGACCTCAATGTGAACACAGGTAAAACAGAGTTCATGAGTTTTAAACAACATGGAGACATCTCCATGCTGGATAGCAAGACTCTGAAATTAGTAGATCAGTTCACATACCTAGGTAGTAATATCTTATCCACAGAAAGCAATGCCAAAATACTCATAGGAAAGTCAGAGACTTATACAGAGAGATTATTGATCATATAGAAATCTGATCTCACTGATAAGATAAAGTAAGAATTCTTCCAAGCTATTGGTGTATCAGTGTGACAGTTGGACTTTAATGAAACAATTGAAAAAAAAAAAAAAGACACTTGGTAGGAACTATGAAAGAATACTGCTTGCTGTCCTGAAAAAATCCTGGAAGCAGCATCCTACAAAAAAATGGCATGGTCAGTTGCCTCTTAAGATGAACAAGACATTGCTGGAGATATAAGGATGAACACATAAACAACATTCTCCTCTAGCCAGCACAGTCTTACATTGATCAGCTCTGTGTGGAAATTGGATGTCATAAGGAGGACTTGCCATAAGGGATGACCAATAGAGATGGGTGGTGACATGATGATGATGATAGTAATATATAATAAAAGTCTGATATTGAATGAATTGAAAACTGTAGAATTTTAACATTGTATGGTTGTTACCATCAACAATTCTCTGTGTGTTTTTAGAGATCCTTTTACATCTGCTACACACCACTGTTTTAATTTAATTTTTATGGCTAATAACAGTGGACATATAAGTGAAAAGACATTGTTTGGAAGGACATTAGTTTTGTTAGATGATTATAGAATAAAATAATAATGAAGTGTTATCAGTTGATTATGTAATTAGACCTAATTGGCAGATAATGATAAAATAGTTGCAGACGTGGGTAAAACACTAGTCAGAGTAGAAAAGAAAAGTGAAAACAGAGATGAGTGAGAAGCAATCACAGAGAATAGAAAAAGATGAGTCAGTAGCAGAAAAGAGAAAACATCCGAAGAATCGGACAGGACAGTTGAAGAATCTTGAAGACGTCCTGAGAGAAATGACAAAATACAACTATATATATCTTAGTAATAAATAGTGCAAATTCATCCTTTCTCTACAACCTCTCTAAAAATGAAACTGTAAGTAATTAACTATGTGGGTTCTATATGGTTAAAAACGGTATGTAGTGTAATGGTCATTATTATAGGAAATGGAGAGGGCAAGACTAGTTCAAATCCTGGACGAGGCTGTTTGCATTTCACATAGTGCTAATACTACTGGGAAAGGTATGAATCTATCTATTCTCCTTCCAGCTATGACTAAATAGTAGGTTAGACTGGGTTCTTTAATCTTGATTAAGCAGAATGAAAATTCAGAATTAAAGCTAGTTAAACTCCTCTTTAAGAAAAGATGAACTTGTGTTACATCCTACTTGTGCATATATTTATATTTTGTTAGTGAGTTTGATTCTTAGAGGGTACCCCATAATTATAGTCTTGTGCCACAACTAAACTGCACTTAGTAAATGATTATATGGTTAAAAAAGCAATTGATTCTTTTCTTTCTACCACATTATTATAACTTTACTGTTGTTTTCCTTAAAAAAAAAGAAAACTACTGGAAGATCCTATGAAATCTTAATATTGCAGAGTCTCTGTGATTATGTTAGTTCCCTGAATAATACCACCCCCAATAATCTTCAGGATGATGAATCCTATTATATAATTTTCAATTTACCCAAACAATTCTGCAGTGTGAAACTTTAATAACTAAGGTGTTTTAACATCTGTTAATAAATGTTAATATTCAAAATAATCTATAACATACATAAGAACAGATTTTGTCTTTTATCGTAGGTAAGGATTTACTTTTTTCGTTTTTTTTTAAAACAGACTTACTGACTGCCTCTAAAAAAAGGAACATTAGCTTTAAAGTCATTGTTCTTTGAAGAGAAATCTTGAGAATTAAGAATGAACAGGAGCAGAAATTCTTAGACTCAACATGGAAGTGGACTGAAGTTCAAACATCTAACTCAACAAAGAAACACAGAGTCTTGGAGGTTGTTTTTTTTTGTTCTACTGTTCTTTGTCAGTTTGGATTAAGGGGATTATAAGCGATGTTGTAAAGTAAAGCACACATTTCTTCCAAGTCACAGAATGTTTGCTGGCAAGGAGAAGAAAAAAAAGTAAATAAAATGGATCCAGCATTCAAGAGCTAAAGAATAATCTGTGTTGTTAAATACACAGGAGGGCATCCCTGCAAGAATGGCTGTAGTACCAACTTTGGAAAACTATTGAAAACACAGAATTGCTACAGATCTCAACTCAAGATGCAATCATTGTGAAATATTTACATTTGATCAACTTAACAAGGAAACATCAACATCAGATCTTATATAAAGACACAATGACAGATTATTTTCTTCAAATTAATATCATTTCTCAGAACTGAAAATTAAAATTGTAAATCTTAAATGGATATTTTCAAAGAATTTCCGGAACTTACAACTGATTTATAAAATTGAAGAATAATTAAAGTTCCAATTACAGTCGAACTGGGAAGACAAGGCAACAAACGGTTGTAACTCAAATACAAACCCGAAATGCTACAAAGTCCACTGCAAAATGACAAAGTATATATAAGACTCCACAATGTCATTGCAGTCAAGCAGCCAATCAGAACTCAAGGAATGGAATCACCCAAATCACCCAGATTCATGGATGGATCATTCTTGATTCCTATTTATACCAGCTGTCTTGGACACTGCTTGAGTTGTACTTAGCTGCTGTTATTAAAACCAACAGTAGACTAACTGACTTCAATAAAAATGTTTTCATTTTGAGTGAACCAAGTATATTTGCAGAGCCTGTTTTATTTTAGAGCAAGAATGAGTCTATCCTGAACTTCTTACACCTGGCAGGATCAATTTTAATAGATAAGTGGAAACAAACAGGTTTACAATCTATACTATTATGCCAAAAGCTGTGTGCATGTCTGTGGATCAAGATCAAACAAATTCCCAGGGATCAATTGTTTTATATTTTTCTAAAGTTTAGTTTGGTTTTGTTTCTTTGTTTTTATGGCATATCAACCTTTGAGAGTTATCTAATTCCAGTGCCATCCCTGCAGAAGCGTGAAAACAAGGCTTCTCAATTGTTACTACTCACATTCCTTTCTGTCTCACATATCCATGCAATGTTTTTTTTCTCCATTGAGCTTTGCACCAAGAGTATCATCCCAGCTATGCCAATGTATTATTTTTTTTTTAAATATCTGAGCCACATGATCCTGATTATAATTATAATTTAAACTACTCTAAATGATGATTGGCTGTAGAATTAGCCAACCAGATGTAAAGAGGCCAAGGACTGCATTGGCATACTCTATATAAAGCCATTTTTCTGTTGGCGTTGAACAAAAAGGGCAGCGAGTTAGAGTTTGATGAACTCTAGCGGGGTCTGACTATCGGAGGGGGGAGGGGTATTATGTTAGAAGACCCGAAACCCCCCTATGAAACCAGTTAATAACATAACTGATGATGCTGCCCTGCGCTGATTAGTCCGACGTATCGAACATCATATATATATATATATATATATATATCTCCAAACAAGGATATATTTTACTGCAAATAGGCTAAAACAATGATATGCCCAGGTTTGTTTAATCTAAACTAAAAATGCTAGCAGTGAGCTATAATTACCAAAAACTATGAGCATATGAAGACAACCTTCACATATCAAAAATATAGCTCACTTTTGCTACAATAGCAATCCCGATTAGGATACTAGTCCAAGTATATCAATATATAATCATATTTCTTCATCTCAGAAATTCAGAAAAACTTTTTTATAAACATAGCTTACCACCGCTACAATAGCAACCATGACTAGGATACAAGTCCAATCATATCAGTGTATAATCATAATTCATCATCTCAGAAATTCAGAAAAAATTTTCTTACAAACATTGCTCACCACTGCTACAATAGCAACCATGACTAGGATACTAGTCCAAGTATATCAGTGTATAATCATAATTCTTCATCTCAGAAATTCAGCAAAACATTCTTACAGTATATATAATTGAGAAATAAAAGAAAGAATACTCACATATCATGAGAAAATCACATTGAGAAAACATTAATCATTATTCAAAAGCTTGCTTTTATATATAATTACTGAGATACTTTTCTTTCCTATTCATTATTTTTGCTTGTATAGCAATTAATGTCTATTTCTTTTGTGTGTCTTTCAAGTGAAAATCCCAAAAGATAAAGATTCATTTTTTTTTTCTAGCAAAGTAAAAATGGAAATTTCATAATAGGATAAGTGAAACTTTTATTCATACACTGGAATTTTATGTCAACAGCGATATAAATATAAGCATCATGATCTGCTGTGAATATAGCCAAGCTTTGCAAGTATAGAAATATGTTCAGTTAATGTGTATAGGCAATTGATAAATATCTATAAACCTGTTTCTTTGAAATAACAAAAGCTGGATGAAAGCTAAGATATTCAATAGAGAATTCATATGATGACATCAAGAACTCTAAATACTTTGATAATTAAGCTTGTTTTGAGATGTCTTGGGAATAATATTCCATTCTATAGATCTATTCACTTAGAAACAAAACAAAGAAAGATAAGAAATGTGTTTAAGGGGACACAGGCATTGCTCATTATATTGTATATAATCAGAGATTGTGATATTCAGATTAAAGATAGAGTTTTCTAATTAACTGAAGGGGTGTGTTTTTTTTTTTTTTTTTTACATTTATTTTCTAGATTTATTAGGGTGTTTTCTTGGGTATGTTTTCTCAGATTTCTTGTGTTTAAGGAACTTTCTTGTTGGGTAAGAAAGTTATATATTTCACACCAATGTCAAAGTTCAAGCCCAGCTTGATACCAACAATAGGCCACTCCGACTTTACTAAGAATATTGTAAGTATATTATTATTGTAATTTTGCTTACATCAAAGTATAAACGTTATGATTTATAAGATAACTAGAAGCAACTACCCAGCATCACATGTGTAGAGGGGGAGGGGAAACAGGTGTATTGATTTGTTTACTTTGGAGATTTTAAAATGCTGGACATTTTTAAGTCGAATTTCAATGCTATTTCTATGTATATTTAAAATTTTAAATATCTTTGAATATAAATCAAATCTTCATAATTTTTGCACAAAAAGCAGGAACCGATGATATTCAATATATGTATATATATTTACTTTGTTGTTAATTGTTTTATTTTCATAGTTTCATCTGGACATATTGATGGCAATGTCTTGTCAGGCGACTGCCACTCCTTCATTCATTGTCCGTTCGTGAGCTTGTTCATGGCTTTTCAATCCTGCTAGCAACTTGCATAACTTAGTCAATGATTGGTGTCGACTGAGTTGACATGCGCGGTATATGCATCACTATGATGACATCTCTGATATTGAATGCTTTACCACTGAATCTTTTTTTACCTTAATTTCTCTTATTCAGCCTTGTACCTTACTATTCTTGTGAAATATTTATTCAAGAAGCCTTTTAACTGTGTGTGTGTGTGTGTGTATATATATATATATATATATATATATATATAAGTAAAAGTAGAGTCAACGGGGCAGCTTAAAGTCGGTATCAGCCAGTCAGCGAGGGAGTCTATCCCCTTTTCAATAGACGAAAGAGATTGTTTAAGCATCTGAGGTGGAGCACCACGCCTACCATCAGCTCCTTACTTTACCACATAGATCCCTGTGCTACTCATACGCCAAGTTGGCGAGGAACTAGGAACTTTGTGGTTTCTAGCCAAACGCTCTACCAACTGAGCTAACCCGGCCCATATATATATATATATATATATATATATATATATATATATATATATATATATATTATACATCAACCTTTTTCTTGGTTGACTGCCATCCTCAGGATTTTCCCAAGGTCAGTAAAATTAAGATTAATCAGACTTAACCTAACTTATTGACACAGAAAATGTTGACAGGCAGTTTGGATTCAGACTAATCCCTCTTAGAACCCAGTTGGCTCAAGACTTTCTCCCATAACACAATATATATATATATATATATATATATATATATATATATATATATATACATAAATAGATACACACACACACATGAGTATGAGCTGGAAAGCTTATATCATATCCACTATTGATAACTTTTTTGATCAATAGGAACACTGATGAAAGAAGTGTGTGAACTGTAAAGGTAACTATGTTGAAAAATAAACCTCATTTCATCACATTCCAATAAAATATTTTGGTCAACCTATGAACTTTTCAACCCTTATATATATATATATATATATAATTTAATATACCAAGCGTGTTGGTAGACAGAGAGTTTGATTGTAAAATATACTACCAAACATCAACCAGGAAGAAAAAAATTTTTGAAAAAAGAAAAGACCAAGATATTCGTACCAACAAAAAATAATCTATTGGTATAGTATTTGGCCAAAAGAAAAAACAATTTATATGTATATATATGTATATAAGATATATATATATTCATATAACCGCTAGGAGAAGCTAATTTGTAAAAAGTGCTCGATACCTAAGTAGAGCCAAGTAATAAAGATAATCTACTGAGTCAGACGAACCTACTATTAGTTTCGCAATAAAGCTCTTCAGGGCTAAAATCTGACTATATATATATATATATATATATATATATATATAAAACCCTCTGCCATGAGCTGGATGCAAACACAAGGTACATTTGTTAAGCAGAATTCAACTTGTTTTAAATCAGAGATTTCTTTCTCCTAGATCACTTCCTATAAAAATTTCAAGAATCCTGGGATATATATATCTAGAGAGAGAGAGAGAATCAATATAACAAAGAGATGTATTTCTATTTTTGTTGTCCAGTGGCACACTTAGGTAAGCTTAATATAGATCTTAGCTTGTCTCATATTTGATGTAGTTTTGTATTTCTAACATAGTTAATATTTGAGCTCATTTAAAGCTAAAGTGGTAAATAGTTCAGTTTTATACATATGAACTCTCCCACCGATCTTGATGTATAAGGAACCAACAGTCTAAAGATTTCTATGCCGAAGGAATACCAAAGTCTTTATTATTTTGAATTATTATTTTTTACTTTTTCATGCTTCTAATATAACCAACAAGACTTCCCACCATCTATTACATTAAAGAAGCGAAGCATACATGGACTTTTTTTACTTATATCATATATTATATATAAAACACAAAGTATATTTTTGATATTTTATCTTGAATACCGAACTCGTTTACCAAAAAAGACTGCTTGACATCAAATTAATCTTTATATTTTCGAATATTATGTTACCTTCCCATGATGTACCACACAACATATAAGTTAAAAACATGAACACAATTCTTTTGGTTTGAAAATCACATAGGTGAGAAACTGTCAGTTACCAAGTGCCATTGACTTCATGTCTACGCTACCCTCAGTCAGATATACACATACAAGGTATGTCAAAAAAGTTTGGGAATTTTTGTACATTTTAACGCACCTTGTATTCTGAAAAAAAAAGTTCCATTCATTCTTCATTTCTATCTTGGTAAATACAGCTTTAAATTTGGTATTTTTTTTTTATACACCTCATATTCTGAAAAAAATAATGAATGGAATGTTTTTTTTATAGAAAATTGTGTTTTCAAGACAGAAACATTGAAAGATAAAGGAAATTACCCAAAATTTGACTGAATAACCCAAGTATATATATATCTGTAGGTAGCTTACAAATGTCTAGCCACACTGAAGAGACTTGATAAGTCGAAACACGTGTCTGTGGATGACTATATATGCTCCTCATCCCCCTTGGGTTGAGCACTCTGGGGGGGATTTTCGCTGAGGGCCGCCAACTCAACCACTGGTTTCCAGGCAGCATGTTAGCTACCCTTCATCAAGATAACGTGCCTGTTTAAGAAATACAGAGAATGTCTCTTCATTTATATATACCCGTATCTTCTGCTTATAGTGGGCTGGATAGATAAATAAATACAGCTCTTACATATGTAATCGAGCACTTTATTTTCAATTCTCCAATACTAACAAAGGACTACCAATATATATATATAATATATATATATATATAATTTACTTCCTTGATATCTATGAACTTTTAAGCTAATAAATCAATTATGAAAAATTTGGCATGTAAACTCTTTTCACATCAATGTGCATACTATTGGTACTTGTTAGTCATGGGGTCAATCCAGGATACTAAAGATGCCTGTAACTTTTAGTTTAAAACTGTTCAGAAAGGGTTAATTTTTCCATAAAATTATTGTTGTTGATTTCTATGCACAAAATAATTACAACTTACATTTCTAACATCAGGAATGTTACAAAAGTTTGTTTCTAATATTTTAGTAGACAGAATATACTAACCATATTATGAAAGTTTTGTTTTAAAATTCTATCAAACTTATCATAACACTATTGATTCTTTTCTACTAAGTGCATTTTCAAGTATCAATATTAGCCAGACATTGGTAATTAAGACGAAGGAAATTGAAATATCACATTGTTAAATTTGTATTTTTTTTTTTTTTATAAATAGAGACCTGCATTGCATTAAAATAAAACAAATTTAAATTTAAAGAATAGGGACAGAGGCAAACAGTCTCCCTCTGCAAAAAGAAGGAAATGATAAATCTCCATCTTTAATTGAATTTTTTTTTTTGTATTTTTACTTGATTTCCATTTTAATCTCTTTTTTAAATTCTTTTTTTTTTTAAATAATTAACATTCTGATCATTTCAAGCAAAGAATCTACCAATCGTTGCATTATGGATTAATCTAAGATTCATTTTAATTTCAATTCAGACAATGATTTTAATTTCCCTGTACCTCATTGGCACTACTCTGCTTTGACTCACCAATACGTTTTCATTTAAATTATCTTCCCAGGAAGAAACGAGGCATTTCATATATAAATTCATAGATATACTGATATTATTTAGGTATCAATTTTTAAAAAAAATTGAAATAGATCACTAAGTAGGCCTGAGCCTATTCTTGTAGTGACCACACCAAGAAGAGATTTAAGAGGTTTGGATTCAGAGTTTTTCCTTCTCCTAGATTGGTTGCCTAACCAAGGTTAAAGAGCCCAGTCTGTGGTACTATTTACCCATAGCTGGAAGGAGAATAGTTGTATTCATTCCTTTCCTAAGGTTATTAGCACTATGTGAACTGTGGCTTCATCCAGGATTTGAAGTCGGGTCGACAACTCCATTTCTTACCACTCTAACCAGTACACCATGCGCCTACCTAAAGATATTAGTGTGGAAGGTTTAGTTGCTTGCTTGTTCTATGGCATATCAACCCTTTTCGGATTATTTAATGCCAAATCAAGTCATTTTTGATAGATATAGGATTCAGGTTGTTTACAATACCTGTTGTCATTTAAGTAGTCATCCAATTAAGTATTTAACAGGCTCATAGCTGCTTAACTTCAGTGATATAGTGGGAACCTGTGCTTTCAGTGTGACTTGACCATAATATGGAATGTTTGGCTTATTTGTTTAATGGTATATCAGCTTTCATCAGTTATTTAATGTCAGAGCCATCCTTGTCTAACAGTAGTGGTACTATTTAACCCATAGCTGAGGTGGAAGATGGGGTCAAACCTTTCCCAAGGGTATTAGTAGGAAAATAAACATTATAGTGTGACTGGAATTAGAACTCCCTTACTACAATGTCCCACTCCCACATGTTAGATATTCTGCCACAGGGTCTCCGTCTAGTGTGCAAGGTGGAATTCGAAAGCCAAATTCAAATTTGAAAGGAAGCTGTTAATATTTATTTTCCTACTCTTGTGAAAGGCATAAATCTATTTCTTCTAGCAAAATGTTGCTAGTTGTTTTGGACTTTCCATGTCATAGGAGATCAAACATGCAAGTCAAGATAGTAATTAATGGTTGTTCACATCAGGAAAAAGAAAAAGTCAAAAACATGGTCCCAGAAAAATATCACCCACTCTATTATTCATTTTTCAACTTCCCCCTTTCAAAAACATGAAGGCGTAAAGTAGTATTCCAGAATTGCTAAATCATAGCCAACATCCAATGGGGATGGGCTTATTAACTAGCTCAAAGATTTAAGGGGTCCTGTTCCTCTGCTGATTAATTGTTATATACCCCTTTACTCTGGTGTATATAATAAAGAGCCATCTCGAGTGAGAGAGACTTAGATTAGAGAGGAGATGGTCTTACTTTATAATTTCTCTGGTTACTCTGCCTGGCAGAGTTAAGTTTCTGACCACCATCCTTGGCCAGTTGAAAAGGACTTAAAGTAAGTAAGTCCTGAGCTATAGAATCCTTTGGTAAGTGAATAAGTCCTGAGTTATGGAATCCTACGTAGTGTCAAAGGTCCAGTGATATAATCCTATGTTCCGTCGTCCACGAAGGTTCAAGTAGTTGTAAGTAGCTAAGATTAGAACAGCCGATATAAATAACAATATCAGCAGCAGAGCACTGCCAGTGATTGGCCAATAGGTTGGTCACATGGTTGTCGGCGAGTCTATAAGTACAAGTGGGTATCTGGCACACACCTTATATCCAGAAAACGCCAACACTTTGGTTACTCTGCCTGGTACTGACTCATTGCTGCTAACTGGTTCATTTCTGCCTCGGTCCACCATGTTATCTAGTTGACTTATCTGCTGGCTTCTTCTTCCTTGCTAATTCTTCTTGGGCTGGGCTAAGCTGGTCATTGTATTAATTTAATAAACACAAGACCTTGTTTTTCTTGATCAAGTTTATCTTCTTCTCGCCATACATGTTGTATCACCTTGGAAAGTGTCATGGAGAAGTAAGTCTCACTGCAGAGTCAACTGCTGCTTTTTTATATCATCGTGGCCTGGTCAGTACCAAGATTCAGGGGTAGATCGATGTTCTCATGAGATTGTTGGATGTTAATATTTTATATTAGTTTTTAATGCAATCTCTACTATACATAAATATCTATTAGATGATTTCTCTTTATTTTAGAAATGAAACTGAACAACATATGTTTAAGATACATTCACTGTAAGTCAGGTAATGCCTCATGTTAACAATATACTAATTCATCAAAGATTTTTCATATATATTTTTAAAAATCCGGGATTGGGTCTTTCTTACAGTAATAGCTCATTGCTATATTCTATGCTTGAAAATTGGGCTCAGAGAGATCATATACTAATGAGAGGTTGTGTACTGCATGTACTCACAGCTTTTCTTTGTCTAGAATAATAGGATGGCTTTCAACATGTCTCTACTCTGAATCCAAGTGTGAATGTGCTCTGTTTGATTTTCTTGCGCTGTTTGCAAGCTCAAGTAAAGGATAACTGAAAGCCGTAGGCATAAGAGTCAAAGAGAATAGCAAGCACATATATCCAAATCTAGGGACTATAATCATCTTAATGATATGGCAATGCAACTGAAAACTGATCATTTGAAACCTTTGATATATAGTCAAGTGTGAATCACAATATACAGGAAAATATATTCACAGCTCTTACAAAAAACAAAAAATACAAGCAGATCACATTAAATGCAACATTGAATTTTATATTAAAACAAAATACATTCAATGTGTTTTACATAGAAGATACAGAGAATATCAAGTGGACTAATATATACACTATTCATTTTATATTGCTATTTCTAACAGCTCACAAACTAGGAACTAAAGTTGTTAGTTTCAAAGAGAAAATTAAGACCTTCAGGAAAGACTGTTGGCAAATTCTTTGATTGTCAATGCTTAACAGGAATATATATTTACAAGAATGTGGCATCAAAGAAAGAGCTTCAATCTCATAAGAAACAAAAACAAGTTAGTCTTTGATGGTTTCAATATCTGCAACAGACAAATAAAGAGAAAAGGTATTGAAAATTTATCTAGTGTTCAGTGAATGCTGATGCATGAAAAGATAGGAGCACTAAATGACATGGGTTTGTTCCAGTGAAATGCATCAAGAATCAAAGTGTAAAAATCAATTCTGAGAACTCTTGAATCCAGCATGATTCTTTTTAATTCTTCAGAAAGTGGATTTTGATTTATTCCATGACAGTTTTCAACCTTTCTTTACACAAGAATAACTAATTAATATCCAATACTAAGATCCCGATGATGATGATATTAAAAATAGAAATTGAAATATTAACAAAATCTATCATTCTTGTTTGGTAATATCTTCAAAGGAACATTTTTTACTTATTTAATTTTGAGATGATGCTTCATAATTTGTATTATTTAGATTTTTCAAACTGTTGTCCTCATCTTTATTGTTATCATATATACAACATTTGGCCTATGTACCCTCTAACCCTCTTCAAGTGTTTATTGCCAAAATCTAGATCCTTCATTGAACTTTGAACCAAACCTCATGGTTAATGGAATGAGAACAATCTACCCAATGGATTAAATCGAGGCATCAGTTGTATATGTATTTAACAATTAGAAACCCTACCAACCAAAATAACCAGATCAGCTGGTGACAAATCATCTAATACCATTATTGTTTGAATCATGGCCATTAATACTTCAGTGGTCCACACCAACTTCCTTTGTGTATATTGTTATATACACAATGGAATGAGTAGTTTGTCTGAATTTTTGAAATGAGACTCATTAATTTTTATTATTTAGATTTTTCAGACTGTTGCCCTCATCTTTATTGTTATCATATACACAACATTTGGCCTATGTGCCCTCTAACCCTGTTCAAGAGTTTCTTGTCAAAATCTGGAGCCTTCATTGAACTTTGAACCAAACTTCATGGTTAATGGAATGAGAAAATCTACCCAATGGATTAAATCGAGGCATCAGTTGTATATGTATTTAACAATTAGAAACCCTACCAACCAAAATAACCAGATCATCTGGTGACAAATCATCTAATGCCATTATTGTTTGAATCATGGACATTGATACTTCAGTGGTCCACACCAACTTCCTTTAAAACAGACAAAAAGCCAGTTTACATCATTCTTTATAAGACTTGAGATAATGAAAATCAACCTTGTCTAAATTCCACAAAAATAGACTACCATTCTTGAAAATGGCAGGGAGACAGCCAAAAACACACCAAACAAAATCTTTTGAATGATTTTTACATTCATTCTATCCAAATTATATTCCCTTTATTTTAACAAGAAAACTCAAAAAGAAAAGTCCTACATGTATTTAACAATTAGAAACCCTACCAACCAAAATAACCAGATCATCTGGTGACAAATCATCTAATGCCATTATTGTTTGAATCATGGACATTGATACTTCAGTGGTCCACACCAACTTCCTTTAAAACAGACAAAAAGCCAGTTTACATCATTCTTTATAAGACTTGAGATAATGAAAATCAACCTTGTCTAAATTCCACAAAAATAGACTACCATTCTTGAAAATGGCAGGGAGACAGCCAAAAACACACCAAACAAAATCTTTTGAATGATTTTTACATTCATTCTATCCAAATTATATTCCCTTTATTTTAACAAGAAAACTCAAAAAGAAAAGTCCTACATGTATTTAACAATTAGAAACCCTACCAACCAAAATAACCAGATCTGCTGGTGACAAATCATCTAATACCATTATTGTTTGAATCATGGACATTGATACTTCAGTGGTCCACACCAACTTCCTTTAAAACAGACAAAAAGCCAGTTTACATCATTCTTTATAAGGCTTGAGATAATGAAAATCAACCTTGTCTAAATTCCACAAAAATAGACTACCATTCTTGAAAATGACAGGGAGACAGCCAAAAAGCACACCAAACAAAATCTTTTGAATGATTTTTACATTCATTCTATCCAAATTATATTCCCTTTATTTTAACAAGAAAACTCAAAAAGAAAAGTCCTACATGTTTCCATGTCTTCTATTTTTTAACTAAACATTGTGTGTATGTATAATATATATATATATATATATATATGCATACATATAATACTTGGAGGTGCATGGTGTAATAGATATTATAGTAGGAAATTGATGAGATGAGTTCAAATCCTGGACAATGTTGTTTTCATTTCACTTAGTGCTAATACCCTCGTGGAAAGGCATGAATCCAACTATTATCTCTCCATGTATGGGTAAATAGTAGGTTGTAATGGGCTCTTTAACCTTGGTTAGGCAACCAGTCTAGGAGAAGGAAAATTCACTTCAAATCTGTTAAACACCATTTAAGAAATTGTACATGTGTCACATCCTACTCATGCAGAGGGATTGGTGTGAATGTATGTGTATATATATATATAAATATAAAAGTAAAAGTAAAGTCATCAGTGCAGCCTAAAGTCAGTATCAGCCAATCAGCGAGGGAGTCTATCCCCTTTTCAATAGTGCCAGACCAAGGAGATTGTTTTGGCATCTGAGGTGGATCGCCACACCTATCATCAGCTCCTTACTTTACCGCACAGATCCCTATGCTACTCATGCACTGAGTTGGCGAGGGCCGGTATCGAACTAGGAACCTTGTGATTTCTAGCCGAACGCTCTACCGACTGAGCTAACCAGATATATACATACACATACATAGACAAGATGGACTCAACCATTGATTTTCATGTATGAGGGTCCAACATTTTGTCAGTTCTGATGCTTGTGTCAAGTATAAGATTTAAAACCTGCAATAGATCTGAATACAGGTTCACAGATAGTGCATGCAGGACACTTAGTTGAGGAAGTATCTGGCATGGCTGAGGTTTTGCTTTCTCTCTCTCAATATTCCAAGATTTTGAAGATGGCTTTTATCAAACTTCCTGATGGCTTTGTGGCATTTTGCTCTCCAATCATTATGAATTGAAGGAACTTGCTTGAATGTATCAACAGGTATAACAAAAGCAATAAGGTTGTTCTTCAGGTTGTCACTGTACTTGAGATATGGTCTTCCAACGTTTGTTTCCATTATGAACCTGGCAATATATAAGGATCTTTGGAATTCTGTCATCTCTCAATCAGATGACATGTCCATCCCATCCCAATTGTAATTGCAATAGGTTTCTATTCTTCCAATATTGCATTTAACAAAGAGATCAGAGTTGGAGATTCTGTCTTGCAATGTCTATTTACACATTATATTAACATCTCTAGTGAAGATCTATGTAAAAGAGTATACACACAGACATTTATATATATACTTACATACCTATACACAATTAGAATTGATACTGTGACAGCACTCAGATTTATATATATATATATATATATATATATATATTATTCTGAAGACCCTTCTGGTGAAACCTAGTTAGTTAACTTCTCTCCCCGATTCGGTTCCCTAAATCAGCTCAAAGGTACGTAGGAAGCACTTTTCAATATTTATAAATCCGAACTCATTTAGTTTCTTTTTGCTGACAGTAAAAAATTGTGGCTCATTGTTTTCTTTTTTTTAGTCATTCTCTGTTTTTTTCTTTTTTTATAAATATATTTATATATATATATATATATATATATATATATATATATACAAACCTGCCAGTACCATCATGGTTATTTCTATTCTTACAGAAACCTGCATTTATTTTGTTTATGACTAATTATCTTACTTTCTTATGGAAAGAAGTTGTGACAAGAGTTTATCTTCCTTCAAGTAAAGTTTAATCCCCTTTTAGTCTCCAACAATTTCTATTTCAGTTTTAACAAATCCTTCAGAACAAATAACTTCCAGTATTTTGTTTGAAATCTATTCTGGATTATCCTAGTAACTCTTAAACTAAGTCCTCCTAATTTAGACAACCAGAATTCTGAGGTAATATATGTATATAATTGAATTAGACATTTATTTTAGGCAAGATGCAGAATAAATCTTCTTAAAAAAAAAAATAAAAAAAAAAAAAAGTGTACATTTTCATTTGAAACAGAAAATAAAATTCTAGTTTTTATTTAATTTTTGACCAGCTTTTTCAATTTTTCCATTTACATAATTGTATACATGCAGATATTTCAAACAGTTTCAGAAAATTGAAAATGTTGCCTTTCAATTTTAATTTAAAACATTATCATTGGGTACAAAATAAGTTTGGCAAAAGCAAAACTGAACAACATAATGTACATTATTAGATTAAACAGTATTCAGAATCTTAAAAATTTTATATTATGGAGCATATGACCTTTAGGCACCCCTTTTTGATCTCGATTAAGAAAGGACATGTTTTTCATTTACACCGTCAATATTCGGTTGTTTTAATAGATGATTTTTAGATTAAAAAAAAAAAATCATAAAACTAACTCCTAACACCTAACAAACAACCGGATATTGTAAATCAAAAACATGTCCTTTCTTAATCGAGATCAAAAAGGGGTGCCTAAAGGTAATATGGTCCAATATTATTAATACATATTGAGTTAAAAATATATATCCGACATTAATGTTTTTTTTTTTTAGATTCAGTTAAATGATAATGAGCAATTGTTCATTAGACTTTGCTTCTATAAGTCAGCTGAACAGACATATGGATACAATAAAAAATGTGGAAGGGCTTGTGGTTTAATGGTTATTGTCATAGGAAATGATCATGCCAAACCGAATTCAAATCCTGGACGAGGTTATTTGCATTTCACAGTGCCAAAATCTTTAGTAAAGATATGCATCCAACTATTCTCCTTCCAGTAGGGGTATATATGAGGGCAGACTATATGGCAACCATGATGAGAAAGAAAACTGAATCCAAACCTGTTAAACTCCTCTTAAGAAATTGACCGTGTCACATCTGGCTTCTGTGCAGTAGTTGAGTAAATACATATATGTATAGATAGATAGATATAGATATCTATCTATATATGCATATATCTTTATCTATCTATATATACATATATCTACATCTATCTATATATACATATATCTACATCTATCTATCTATATATACATATATCTACATCTATCTATCTATATATACATATATCTACATCTATCTACATATATCTACATCTATCTATCTATATATACATATATCTACATCTATCTATCTATATATACATATATCTACATCTATCTATATATACATATATCTACATCTATCTATATCTACATATATCTACATCTATCTATATATACATATATTTTTGGGAGAATATGTGCTTAATTGGAGTCGTACCTAATTTTGAAAATTAATTAATTAATAATGAATTAGGCGGGAATGCCTATTTAAATGTATGGCTAAACAAATCGAGAAAAATCAATCTCTGTATGTACATTTCGGCCTATGAGGCCTCATCAGCAGAGCTATAGATCGGAAGACCGCCCTGTGCGTGATTTGAAACCGGACTGCCAAAAATTGTCGGCAAAAAGCCATTCCAAACACACCGTGTTTACAACTTATCATATACATATATCTATATATATATATCTATATCTATCTATATATACATATATCTACATACATACATATATCTACATATCTATATACATATACATACATACATCTCTCTCTCTCTCTCTCTCTATATATATATATATATATATATATATATATATATCCTTTGATTTAATCCATGGGCAGCATTGAATCAAGGATTTCATTTATAACAGACACCTGCAGAAGACTTTATTATACATAAGCCAAACCATTGTAACTATAATAATACCAAAGATGAGGAAACTACTACATCCATGTATCATAACTTCTCATTTCAGATATTCAGACAGAAAAATATTTTCATTAACAGCAAATATCAGTTGTTCTTAGCAAGAAAGTCTGGCATAAAGGATTTATATTTGTAAAATATTTCTTTTTACTGTAGCAGCGGAAAATATGGGATATTCACCCAACAAAAAAATTCATATAAAAGCTTTCTTTGGGGAAATTCATCACTGAAATTACTAACTTTTTATCTATTTTCTTTAATATTTGGTTATACTGTGAATGACTCATAGAATTAATATCAAAGAATCCAAGAAAACATTTCTTTACATGCAATAAGCCTGGGGAGGTTTTCTGTTGCAAGCAAACTTATCTCTATTTAACCTTTTACAAACTGGACTCTGATGTCCACAACATAGTGATTATATTGTCCTGAGAGGCAATATAAAAAACGTCTTTTGAGGCAGTAAAAGCATTTGTTCATGGGTTACAGACCTAATATAAAATATTCACAAAAATGTTTTACACTAGCAGAGGTTTATGATGTTATCTGGGTCAAAAAACTGAAGAAGTGGCACAATGATCACATACAAACAAATGAAACCGGTAAAACTTGCAAATCATACTCAAAATTCCATGATATTACAGGGTGACCCAGAAAAAACAGAACCCAAATTATTTATTTTCCATTAAACTAACCCTAAACCATAACCCCCTACCCCCTACCCCCTAGTTAAAATTAACAGTTTTATTACAAAATTCGTGGGTTCTGTTTCAGAACCCACAATTATTTATTTTCCCATTAAACTAACCCTAAACCACAACCCTAAACCCCCCTAGTTAAAATTAACAGTTTTATTACAAAATTTGTGGTTTCTGTTTTTTCTTGGTCATGGGATTTTGAGTATGATTTGCAAGTTTTATTATGAAGCCTCCATGCAACTCTAGTCACTTTCTCCACTTCCATTATGCAACGAGTGCCTCCTAATTAAAGGATATAGTTCAGAACTCAGAGGAGGTTAGTGACAAAACAAAGATACCTGAAGATGGTTGGATTGAATGATAGGTAAAATGGTATGTGTGCCTGTAACAACAAAGCTAAGAGAAAAGTCCAAGTACAGTGATTTATGATAAGAAAAGGTACAGGGTCAGCTGAAAAGTTCCTAAGCTGAGCAAGACCCACTCATGGAATATGACCAAACAGCTTGGTCCTTCCCCAAGGTCAGTAACACTTAGGGAGTAATTGATTTGTCTTACCCTGTGGCCATGTATTTTCAGAAAAGTGTGCATTAATCATTATTCTTCTCTGAGATGAGTTGCTTCCTTTACCAAAGTGAAATAGCACAGTTTGCACTACTGTTACATTATATATATATATATATATATATACACACACACACACACACAAGGTGTGTCAAAAAAGTATCAAGATTTTTTGTACTTTTTCACACACCTTATATTCTAAAAAAATAACATTCCATTCATTCTTCATTTATATCTTGGTAAATACAACTTTAAACTCGGTACCTTTTTGAAACACCCTGTATTCTTTAAAAAATTAATGAATGAAGCAATTTTTTTTTCAAAATACAAGGTGTGTCAAAAGTTAAAATAATATTGATACTTTTTTTACACACCTTGTATATATATCATAGATAATATGGGGGCTATATTTATAGGTTAACAGTGCTCAATACCATTGATAGAGCATTCATATAAGTTAAAGTAGTGTAGGCACTGAGTGTATGGCACATGGTTACCGAAAGTTTCTTGCCTATGCAATCTTAGTTGAGAAACTGTCAGTAACTCCACACTACCTTAACTTAAATTTTATATATATATATATATATATATATATATATATATATATATATATATATAGAGAGAGAGAGAGAGAGAGAGAGAGACATATAGTCATCTGAAAAGTTTATTGGCTAATCCAGATACATTCATGGAATGGGGCCAAATAAAGTTTATGTGGTCCACACACTTCTTCCAATAGTGTTGGTGTGCTTGCATCCCATTGGTAAAAAAGTCATCAACGGCAGATGCTATTTCATTATATGAACTTTTCCACCCAACCTATATTTACCGGCAAAGAAATTATCTACATCAGATACTTGGCAGGAAATCAACTGAGGAATTATTCAAATTGACAATATTTTCCTGAAAGCAATCAGGTTTTTATCAAAGACATTCCCTTCATTTTTGTTTTCAATCATTGACAAACATTTTCAATTATTGGTTTCTAACGAGCAAAGGCACAATGTCCATAATGATTAAATGCTTCGAAACAATATGGCAGAAAAAGCTTTCAACATTTTTTCCATCATGCTTTTAATTTTAATTCTCATTTAAAATTGTACAAGAAAGCAGGCTCTTCAAAACACATTTTTGCAACTGTTTTCTATTTGATCAAAAATGACACTCTATAAAACAGTGTATTAATATTTAAAAAAAGGAATATACAGATTAACTCACATAAATCTCTCTCTATATTTATTCAGATAAAAATGCACACTATATATATATATATATATATATATATATATATAATCCGAAAGTCCAGAGAAGAAATCTTCCTTACGACACAAGAGTTTTATTTAAAAAAACAAGTCGCAGTTTGAGAGCTCAATGTGTGCTCTTAATGTTAGAGTCACAGAGCAAATATATAAGTAAAGAAATAACAAAAGACTTAGCATTATAGTCTATTTCAGGGAGCTTAGAAATTCAGCTCCCTGAAATAGACTATAATGCTAAATCTCTAAGTCTTTTGTTATTTCTTTACTTTATATATATATATATATATATATATATATATATATAATCATAAGCCTGTTAGCTTAGTCAGTAGAACATTTGCCTTGTAATCACAAAGTTCCAGGTTCAATACTAATCCTCTTCTAACTCAGTGCAAAAGTAGCATGACTTGGGTAATGTGATCTGTGCAGTAAAGCAACTGGGAAATGACGGTAGGTGTAGTGCTTCACTTTAGCAAAATAATCTCCTTGGTCTAGCACAAGCGAAAAGGGGACAGATTCCTGCGCTGTTTGGTTCATACCAACAGTAGGCCACTCTGCATATTGTGTGTGTGTGTGTGTGTGTGTATATATATATATATATATATTTATGTTTTTTTTTAAGTTGGGCGTTATTACGAAGCATCTAAAAATAAATGAATGAACTCGATGTTATGGAGTATTGGATTCACTTATTTTTTTATTATTTTTTATCATAAATTTTCGGGTTCGTTAGATACCCTTTATCAAATGACTGTTGTTCCTGTTCAATGGATCTTTTGTCTCTGTTGTTATTGACAGCAGCAGCGTCTGTAAAAAATTTATAATAACGGAGTATTCCGATGTCAGCGTTCAGTCCCCTCACATGAGTTTGTAATTTTAGAATCCGAAAGAAGCATATGGAGACCCCTAAAATACAACATATATATATATATGTGTATGTGTGTGTGTGTGTGTGTGTGTTTATGAGAGAGAGTCATTTTTGGAATAATTGTTTACAGTTTGTATAATTGTGTATGTGTGTGTGTGCATATATGAATAAACCAACAATAAAACTATAAAGTGGTGCTAAAGGTTTTCAGCCTAAGAAGAGAATGATCTAGGTATATAGAACAGAGAATAAGATCAATAAAGATATATGCAAGGCCATGGTTTTACTTTATTCTTTGGTTTCAAATTAGAAACAAAAGTTTGAATAATGTAAATTTGTGATATGGTCTACACAGAATATCCACCATACACCAACCACACCAGACAGCAAATATCTTTGGGACTGGTAATCCTCACATTATGATGGCTGAAAGGGTCAAGGATCTAGATCAGGGTATTAACAGTGATTCATATAGACCCCTGGTGAAATACATTTTGGCAAAGAGAATAAAAGTATAGGTGTCTGTTGGGGTTGAATTTACAAGTCTGCATTTATTAATAACTTTATAACAGAACAAAAATTGCTGGATCATGTAGACAAGTTGCCAGATATAATGCACCTAACAAAATGCCCAATTAGGTGTGATGGCCACTAGGGATATGTTATTCACACATAGCCTGTTCAAAGCACACAGGTCATTTAAATTAAAGATCTCTGTCTGACTGGATCTTTCTGGCATTGTTAATGGTGCATATAATTATATTTTTAATAAAAGAAAAAAAAAAAGAAAAAACACTTTAAAACAATTATATCTTAAACAAATTATTTTATAAAAATACTGAATTCTAAAATATGTCTTTTTATAATAGGTCATGATATGTTTATAGACAAATAGATTATTTAATAATAAGAATAAAGATATAGACTTAAAAAAGAAAGAAAAATAATGAAAAAATAAATTAATTTTCTCATAACTTTATTTAACAAAATTTTTCACTCTTTTTTTTAAGATTAGATTTTTATTTTTTAACTCTACTAGCAAATATATGCACCCTCCGGGTGCAAGTATTTAAGTTTTGATATAATAAAATATCATATTAAATTAGAAAGGCTAATGAAACTGACTAAGAATGCAGATAAAAAGATCTGCAACAGAGGGGGTATAATCGAAAAATAGAACAACTTTGAAACTAACTATTCAATCATTTTCCATTACTCCCCTCTTTCATTGGTAAATTTTCCTAATTTAACTATTTAGTTAAAATAGGAAGTAAAGGATAATATTACAGTTATTTCTTCTTGTAAATAAATTTCTTTTAAGATTTATCCACGAGATTTTTGTTTATATTTCTTAAGATAAAACCAAACAATTAGAAATCAATAATACCAAGCACATATTTATTAAAATAAAATTTTAAATATCAATATGCAAATTAGCCTTCTCGTTCAAACTGTAAACCGCTATTTTGTTGTATATATAAATACAATTGCATGTTATTAGTACGTAGATATGGTCAACAGTATTAATAATGTAAAACAATTTTTATTAATAACTGAAGGTTTAAAATAATGAAATCATGGAGAATTTGACGTAAATAATTAAGGGAATTGTGACTTGAGTAGTAATATAGTTTCGGTTACAGACAGAAAAACACACAATCTCCATTATAATAAGATTTGAACTTTTTAATATTTAAGAAAAATAAGCTTGATTATACCATCTAATCAGACTAGTTTTCTTATAACTTTATAATGAAAAATTAAAACTAAAACACAATGTGTGAAATTTTAATTCTTATCGATGGTAACAGATTTTTTAATGAATAAAATTAGAATTGAATTATTATTTATGAAAATTCTCACTATAACCAAAGAGATCTGTATCTTCACATGTTAAGTTAGTTTCAGTATTGTCAGATTGGTGTTAGTGTTATCATGATTCCATATTCTACTCAAAACTTTCCTGTATTTTGTAAAAATTATAATATTGAAACCAAAAACATTTTAAAAAGTCATCTCCGCTCATCATGGGGTGATGGGAAATTAAATCTAGTTGAAAAAATAAATAGTTAGACAAGCCCAGATCATGATAAATAGGATGGCTGATTTTGTATTAAATTTACTTTTTTTATTTTAAATTTCAGAAGACATAATGCCAAAAAACAGGTGTGTTTATTGTATGCTGTTTGGATGAAGGATATTCTTTGGGAAATAAGTGGGTGGCAGCCTGAACAATTTTGGAAACCACCAATTTAAGATAATGTAACTTTCATTGTAGGTTTCTCTTTCTCTATAAATAGGCCGAGAGAAATTGTGACATTCACTTATAGCACTCAATAAATGTGTAGGTTATATCAGAGATCATTACTAACTGCTGGTAGCATGTAGCTTCATACAACCTGTTGCTTATTATTTAGAGAGGAGTGAATTACAGTCAAGTAACCACATTGCCCTGAAAGATTTCATTTCTCAGTATGATTCCTTGACAATCTCAAAGGTAATCGTTAATTTCCACTTCGATTAAATAAATGTGGTAAAATCATACCACTTAATTTAAATGAATACGCATAAAAATATTGGTTCTTATTTATTGGCTACCAAGTGTAGAGGGGTAATTTTTTTTTAAAGTTAGTCTCCCAGATACATTATTATCTGAATCTCGCAGGCTGCCCCATTAAAATCCACATGTAAAAAAAAGACCTTGCGTTGATCCAGTCACTCTGAAAAGAAAAATCAAATACAAAAAAAAAAAAATTCCATGTTATCCTCTAAATTTTATTTTTTTATTTTTTTAAATATCGTCATGAATATAAATCAAATCTTCATTATTTTTTCTCAGAAAGCGAGATCTGGTGACAATGAATATCTACCTATATGTCTATATATATTTGTGTATGTTCTTATGTCTGTGTGTGTACTGACTTGGTCTCAGTATCTTTGTTTAATGGCATATCAACATTTGTAGGTTATTTAATTCCAGAGCCATCCTTGTAGAAGCTAGGGGGATGAAGGGTGTCATACTATTTGTGAGGTTAGTGCATCTGTACATATGTATTTAAATATTGATACAAAATTGGACTTTTCTTAATCCTATTCATATAGCTCTAAGGTCCTATTTCTTTCTCTCTCTCTCTGTATATATATATATATATATATATATATATATATATATATATACACTCACACTCTGGTGAAAATATATATTTGTATATACCATACCCAGTTAAGAAACAGTTCTGTTCTCTAGGTGGTTGCATTAAATTCATATACTTCAATACTGGTCTCCAACAACTCAGTGTATGAGTAGCAAAGTTTGGGTAATCTGATCTGTGCCATAAAGCATCTAGGAGATGATGGTAGGTGTGGCACTCCACCTCAGCAAAAATAATTTCCATGATCTAGCACTTGTGAAAAGGTGATAAACTCCTTCATTGTCTGTTATATTATGGTAATTTACCACACACGCATGAACTTTTCCAACAATAAATAGCAGCAGGTTCTGCACTTAAGCGATAGTTAATATTTCAGCATATAGCTGATAAGACAGCCTCACGAGTAACCTTTAAATTTGTATATGTTTATATTACTATTCTTTGTTAATATATTTGTTTAACTCATTTCCTCTCTTGTGTCTTTATTCTGACCCCTAACCAGGCCACAACAAGCTGATACTCACAATAGGCCACTCTGTCAATTTTTTTTTTTATTAACCTCAATCTGATGTGTGGATTTAATCCTTTATATTCACCAACTCCAAAAACTTTCAGACTAAGCAAGAAAGTCTCGGATCAGTCGTTGCTGACATCACCTTATAAAATCTATTTCTGATGACTGAGAGCCAAACAAAAGTCTCAACTTCACAAGTCACAACAAATCAATATCTTTTTCAAGACACAATACACACTTATTAAAGATGCTGACATAAAAATTATCCAAGCTGGAAGATATTGGAAAAGACAAGATTTTCTAAACCCCAAATATCACAAAAGAGAAAAAAAATTGCTCTTAAAACCCTTTAAAGTAACAGTAATAAGAACCAAAGAACAAAGTAATGTTATGGTAATAATTGAAAAGTCTGTCTCGTTGAATAACCTGATTCACTTAATTGAAAATGATAGCAAATCTAAGTTGAAGAATTACCTTAATTTGAGAATAGAAAGAAAGATATTTCATAAACAGGGCTAAGACCAAAGATCACTTCACCATTAATTGATAGAGAGAATCCAATTTCTGATTAAGTTATCAGATATATATTGTCACCTAAAGTTACATAATATAATCATTCTACTTCAGACCATTGTCAGCAGCTGAGATTCAGCACACCAATCATGAAGTAAATTTTTATTGTGTACTTCCTATAAAGGGTTTAAAAAGTGTTGTGTATGAGTATAAAATCCAAGTGAGGAAACTGGACAATTTCCACCTCAGATGCCTACGCCACATTCTACGCATACGCTGGTAGAACAAATTGCCTAATACAGACGTGCTGGAATGAGCAAACATGAACAGCATGCCTGCCATCATCTACAAGAAACACCTGCGTTGGCTTGGTCACGCCAGGAGAATGGACAAAGGCCGCATCCCCAAAGACCTACTGTATGGTGAATTAGTGGAGGGCACCCGACCGGTAGGGAGACCATGCCTACATTTTAAAGATGTCTGCCAGAGGGACATGAAGACATACCACATCAATACCAACACATGTAAGGCTTGTGCAGAAGACCGTGCAACCTGACGCCTCCTTGTCAAACAAGGAATGAAAAGGAGTGAAAAAGAGAGTAAAGAAGCCACCGCAGAAAAGAGAGCCATAAGGAAGGAGAGACAACAGCATCTCCAGCAAGCATCACTGTTGGAATCAGGTTGGAATGAATGTAATGTCTGATTTTAGAGTATGTATCATAAATGAAAAAAATATTCCTATAGAAATATTAATCCTTAATATAACCTCCATTGCTTCCAAGAGCCTCATCTGTCAAGAAGCTTACACACTTGTAAAATTCTTTAGGTTTTGTTGTAAAATATAAAATCAACTCCTGTTTATCTTCTTCTCTTGATATCAGCTTAAGATCATCTAAATGATTCTGTGATCCTCTAAATAAGTGATAATCAGGAGAATATAGAGGATGAAGCAATTTTCCCAAACAAACTCCTGTAAATTCAAAGTAAAACATATATAATGTATTATTTAGTTAGGATGAACATAGAGGTAAATTACAAAGAATATTCTTATAATATGAAAGAAAAAGATAAAATTACTCATTCTATCATTCTTAAATGATATCAAGTGGCAATACCTTAATGAACATGGTATAAAATATTTATCTACGAAATCAGACATTCTTTCCAACTTATGTGAACAGAAGTCACATTTTTCTTAAAATAAAAAAAAGATATAATATGCCAAAAATGTTGCTTCATTATTACAATTAAAAAAATGAAAAAAAAAAAAAACACACCAATTTCGACCGTTTTTAAAAGGTGCAATTTTATGAAAACTATTCTAATTCAATCAAAATATATATTTTTGTGTGAAATCAGTTCATACTAATGTTCATAATGCAGTCAAATAAAATTACTGAGACATACTTTTTAACCAGTCATATGTTTATTTAAACTGGTTTGGTTAATGGCCTACCAACCCTTTTGGGTTGATTAAAGCCAAATCTTTTTTTTTGTATATATGATTTGTAAGTGAATAGCCTGGTAATATCTTTATTAAAGGAATTTTTAGAGTATGAGACAAAAGCTAGACAATTTTGCTGGTTGGTTATTTTGTTTAATGGCATATCAATTCACCGGAGACGTGAAATATATATATATATATATATTTTACCTTGGTTTGTTTTAAACAAACTGATAGAAATAGTTTTCATTAACTTCATGTATACCTGAATTATGGTTGACCCTCAATCCACCACCTTCTAGTACCTTTAAGATAAAAAGGCATTGGGTATTTGTTTGCAATAAGAGCAATTTTAAGAATATGGCTGAGATTTAATTATGTAGGTGACCAACCTATTGATCAGATCAGGCCTCCTTGACTACTTGTCTAGACCAAGTAAGGCTAATGTGGAGTGTTGTAGGTTACCTGGGCCAGTAACTGTTCAGCCACCAGGATTCTTTCCTCAGACATTACATGTTACCACCCACAGCTATCAAGTGCCCCCATTAGTGAGGGAGGGGGTCTTTTTCCACTGCAGAGGTGCAGTCAGCATATTTTACAGCCCTAGCTGACAGAGAACATATATATTTGTGAGTAAAGAAAAAACACATATCTTAAGAAGAATCTACAAGAAAAAACAAAAATACTTATACAGAAAAAAATACAGTAAAAGATTCAGTTTCTCAATTTTGAAGGCTTTGAAAATATTTTTCCTTTTCTTATTAGAATTGCAAGACTTCCAAAATGTGACAATGGTTATGATGTGAAACCATGATGGTGGTTTGAGTCATTAGTTAGGGAAAAGTTTGAGTAGTAGCATAATAGCTAATGGAAAAGTTTGAAGGATGATTTCAGAAAAGATGTGTGGCATTGTTTTTGATTGGAAGAGGAATTACGTGGTGAAGGAGAATGGAAGAGTGAGAGGTGATAGTTTGAAGATTCAACCTGGCCAACAAAGGGTTAAAACAGGCTGAGGCTGAGGACTGGTTTCCCCTGTGCAGTGATCATGGGAAAAATAAAATAAAAACTACTTGATCAAGTAACAAAAATATGTCTTTGTAATTCATTTAATTTAAACAAGCAAAGCCCAACAAAAGCCCTTAGCATAACTTAACTCCCTTAGTTAGAAGTCTAGACAACTAGATGGCAACCGTAGTAGATGGTAGAAAGAACAGCAAGAAAGAAATAAGATCTCCTCACCGAGTAAGTCTAATCTATCTCTCTCTAATATCTCTCTATCCCAGAAGAACTTTCTTATAAAAAAACTCACACTCTCATCACAACACACATCTATAAGATGACATTTGGTACTGTGCCCGGAGCATAGTACCATAATTATTACTGTGCCCCCAGCATAGTACCATACAAATAATCACTGAGTCCAATGAACATTACTTAACTCATGTAATGAAGCCTTTACCAAGTCTCTTAAAGAGTACAAAATGTAAGAAAAAAAAATGTTTATTTTTAACATTCAGCTAATCTAATTGATTAGCACTGTGCATAACAATAAAATTGAATTGTTGATTCATAATTGTATATCAATCCGCTGATGATGAAAATATTGGAATTTATATAGAGTTGCACACATACAAGCTGAGAAACTGTCATTTTATTTGGGTGGGCCAAAAACAAATTGGAGAAAATTACCAAGTAAATGGTAGTTGAGAAAAAAAATGTCAGAGAATAAAGAAAGAAAGAAAAAGATAAAGGAAAGTCTTAATTTGTCTTTGATGTCTTTTATTATGGTTCTAATAACTTTGACAACAATGTGATACATTTTTTTTTATAGAACTTTTAATTTGATTTTACTAAGTGCATTTTTGTTTCAGAAAGACAAAAAATTCTTAAATAAGAAACTCATTTTCAAACTTATTTTTTCTTTGAAAAAAAAAGAAAAGAAAAAAAAACTTCATCCAGACATAACTAATCAACCTGATGGTTAGTACAAAATGTTACTCAATTTTCTGACACATGATTTTTATTTATTTATTTTAAGAATGATTAAATAAATTAATAAACACATTTAGGAATATCATATAATTAACTTAATAATAATGGAATTATTTATGTCATTCATGGCCACTGAATATTCTAAAGATATATTATAATTTCAAGTTTTTTTTTTGTTTTGTTTTTTTCAAAAGCGATATTATTGTGCTTCTTTTTAGGAAGGAGTTGTAATTATCTTTTTAAAAAAATTATCACCTCAACATCAAGAACTAGGTTAGGAGGTGCCTGTAGTGTAATAGTTATTTTTGTAGGAAATGAATATGACATCAGTTCAAATCTTGAATGAGGCTGTTTGCATTTCACATAGCACTAATAGTTTTACGAAAGGTATGAATCCGACTATTCTCCCTCTAGCTATGGGTAAATAGTAGGGCAGACTCGGCTCTATAATATTGGTATGACATAGGATTAGGATGATAAAAATATTATTTAATATAAATACTCATCCAAAAAAACTATGTATGTAGAAAATTGGATTGGAAATTGCTTTATTCTCCAAGGGCCTTTTGAGTGCATCACTTCATTAAGGTTGGTTTTATGACATGTTAACCCTGGTTGGGTTATTAAAGGCTTAAGGACTGGGCTCTATAATATTGGTATGACAACCAGTCAAGGAGAAAGAAAACTGAATTCAAACTAGTTAAACTGCAAAGAATTGACCTTATGTCACATCCTGTTTATGCAGAGAGTGTTGATAAATATGCACATCATGTTTTAGGATAATAAAAATATTATTTAATATAAATACTCATCCAAAAAAACTATGTATGTAGAAAATTGGATTGGAAATTGCTTTATTCTCCAAGGGCCTTTTGAGTGCATCACTTCATTAAGGTTGGTTTTATGACATGTTAACCCTGGTTGGGTTATTAAAGGCTTAAGGACTGGGCTCTATAATATTGGTATGACAACCAGTAAAGAAGAAAGAAAACTGAATTCAAACTAGTTAAAATGCAAAGAATTGACATTATGTTACATCCTGTTTATGCAGAGAGTGTTGATAAATATGTACATCATGAATTAGGATGATAAAAAAATTATTTAATTATTTAATATCAATGCTCATAAAAAAAATATGCATCAGTTGAAAACTGGACTGGAAATTACTTTATTCTCCAAGAGCATTTTGAGTGCATTACTTCATTAAGGCTGGTTTTATGACATGTTAAACCTTGTTGGGTTATTTAAGGCTTAAGTCAGTCTTTTTGGGTTTTTTCAATGAATAATAGTACCCCCAATAAAGCCTTCAGCAGATGATGAACCTGGGATTAGCAATGGTTTTAGGGCAGAAGTAACTTACAATACCACTAGGCTTGTATGTCAAAGTGTGGGAATACCAAATCCATGCAGATGCAGATTCTGCCTGATCTTGGAGACTCTTGATATATTCCCATTCTTCTGATATTCTTTAAATATGCAGAGATTAAATTAACAATAAAACCTTAGCATCTGACTTCAACAAAAAATATATTGGTAGTTCAGCCATTTTGTGTGCATTAATCTTGCAGGTCTTCATACTTTTCCAGCTTCTGTTGATGTGCCCAGTCAATATCTTTTTTTTTTTTTTCATATCCTACGTCTGGGTCAAGTGGTGTCCATGTCTTGTGACATTTCAAAGCCTTGATTTCCAACATAATGTATACAGGCAGTATAGATGCCTGCTCAAAATTTAGCCCAGCAATCATTCCCAGGACTTGGTTCAGGGTGTAGTCACATGAAAAAACCTGCATTGGCAGCCAGCCTGAATTTGCAAGGTGAAACAAAGAATCTAAGACACAAGACAATTCACTTAAAACAAACAAAGTTTACCTGAATAAAAAATAACTTACAACTTCTGATCATAATATCATGACTTTCTTTTATAAGTCTTCTTAAGAAATGATTTGTTTCACGATAAAATTAAAGCTTAGTTATCTGGATTTTTGAGATAAGCTTAATAATTTATATTATCTAGATTTTTGGATGAAAACCGCTCTCAGTTTGTATTATTTAGTTTTTCTTTCCGTTCTTCCTCATCTTTATTGTTATATACACAACTTTTCAGTAAATGTGCCTCTGGCCTTCTTCAGGTGTTTCTTGAACTCAGGAACCTTCATGTTAAAATCAGGAACCTTCATAAACTTTGACACTCCAAAGTTCAACAAGAAGGTTCCCAACATTAGCCAAAATATTGTGTATATCTTATTATAATGGAAATTGTGTGTTTGTCTGTCTGTAACCGAAACTATATTACTATACAAATCACAATCCCTTCATTATTTAAGTCACATTCTCCACGATTTTATTTTTATTTAAACCTCAATAATGATAAAATTGTTTACATCATTAATACACTTGATTATATCTACATACTAATAACATGCAATTGTATTTATATATACAACAAAATAGCGGATTATAGTGTGAATGGGAAGGCTGATTTGCATATTGATGTTAAAAATTTGATTTTAATAAATATATGCTTAGTATTATTGATTTCTAATTGTTTGGTTTTATCTTTTTGAATATGAGCAAAAATCTCAGGGATAAATCTTAAAAGAAATCCATTAACAAGACGAAATAACTGATATTATTCTTTACTTACTATTTTAACTAAATAGTTAAATAAGGAAAATTTACCAATGAAAGAGGGGAGTAATTGAAAATGACGGAAGAGTTAGTTTCAAAGTTGTTCTATTTTTCAATCATACCCCCTCTTGTTGTATACTGGCTTCAAATTCGTGTATGTTAGTAGCGGATATCGTCACTAACCCAAAAGCGATGTATGGTAGTAGTCAGCTACTGAACTTCAATAACAACAGATACACGTATACAAAAGATGACTCTTCTTTATTTTCTTTGGTGTGTGGTAGGTGAGTGGCGGGCATGGATAATGACACTACAACTACCTATGGTGTGGTGGAAGGTGGTGGGCGAGCCTCACTGCCCGCAGCAGCGCCCGACCGTGTCGATGGTCAGTCAGTCCTTATGCTCTCTTCGCCGTTTCCTGGGGTCTGCCTCTGGGCTGCCCTGATGACCGCTCAAGTATTGACGACCGCCCACACATCCTTTTGTTCCTTGACCGGAAGTCCTTTCTCTTTGTTCAAATTCGCGTTTGTCCAGATGAAGTCTTTGTTACACCAGACCCTCTGTCTACCTTAGCCATTGTCTTCTGTTCAATTTTCCTTTGTCTTTTCAAACTTCCCGCGCAAAAACAAACTGAACAATAGTCAATCTGCAACACTCTGTTCCAAATCTTTTTATCTGAATTTTTATTCAGTTTCATTAGCCTTTCTAATTTAATATGATATTTTATTATATTAAAACTTAAATACTTGCACCTGGAGGGTACATATATTTGCTAGTTACAATAAAGAAGAGAACAATAGTCAAAAAAATCTAAATTATACCAACTTTGAACTGTTTTCATTTCAATCTTTGTTTTAGGAAAATCTGAATGAAATAATTAGACACAAGCTTGCTTCCCAGATATTTCTGATCAACACCTCTCTCTTTCTTTCCATACATATAGATATTTACCAACCCCTCTGCACGAGCAGGATGTGACACAAGGTCAATTTCTTAAGCGGAGTTTAACAGGTTTGAATTCAGAGTTTTCCTTCTCCTAGACTGGTTACCTAGCCATGGTTCAATAGCCCAGTCTGCCCTGCTATTTGCCCATAGCTGGAGGGAGAATTGGATTCATACCTTTCCCAAGGGTATTAGTACCCTGTGAAATCTAAACAGCTTCATCCAGGAACTGAACTAGAGTCGATGAGTCCATTTCCTATGACTCTAACCATTAGTCCATACATATAAAGTCTTTATACACACAATGTTAAACAAAGAATATGACACAAAAAAAAAAATGAACTTTCAATAAACAAAAGAAAAATAACTAACAACTCCTGACTATAATAACAAATGACTGGAACTAGTAAACTTCTATCCTCCTACAACCTCTAACAATTAATGCTTGAGAACAAACAAAAAAGGTGCCATGTTTAAAATGGTTCTTATTTTTGTTTTCCTATCCCAAAACAACTAAAATAGTCAAGCATCATCATTGTCATCAACACAGCCATCAGTATAACCTAAAAAACCTGCCTTGCTCCCATTCAATATAGTAGTCATCATTACTTCATTCTCTACTCTTGGGATAATTCCCATAGGGTAGTGGTTTGGCTTGGTTTGGTTTACGGTATATCAACCTCAGTGGGTCATTTAATGCCGATAAAGTTTTGAAATAAATCAATTCTTAATGGATAATAGAAATTTTTTATGAATACATTTTTTTATTTAACCCATAGATGGGACCCTAACAGGTACTACCACTCCATAGGGTAGTGGCTAACATGCTGGACTATGACATCATATTAAGCAAGTTAAAACTCCAGTTGCACTAACTTTTGAACTACCCTTGGGAAAAAAAGGATAAGTCTCCTCATCTCCCATATATGGGTTAAAAAATACCACTATTGTTATCCTACAAGGATTTCTTTGACATTAAATAATCTATGAAGGTTGACATGCCATTAAAGAAATAGAAACCAAACCAAACCAAACCATTCCCTATGTGACAATGTAGCTGCTATCCAGGTACTTATGGACATGTTTTGTATTTAGTTCCTCCAAACATTCAGCTATATAACATTCATATCTGTGTATATCCAACATGTTTATCAACAAAAACAAAACAAAAAAAACCTGGATTACCAGAAAAATGACAAAGTACAAGAAAAAAAGAATGGGAAAAAGAAGTGTGAGATAAAGAAGGAAAAAATTTGTAGATGACCAATGTGGTTTCTACAGAAGAAGAAACTGTGGGGTAAAAACAATACACACACACACACATATATATGTATACACACACACACACATATATATATATATATATACACAGGGCAGTCCAAAAGTTAGCTTACCCAAAAATGAACACTTACTAACAGTTGGTGAATGTAGCTTTTGGGTTACCATATATATATATATATATATATATATATGCATGCATACATTTATACATGTAATTAAACAAAAGTCTCCTGTTTAACAATCTTTTCAAGCTTTCTGATCAATTTTTAAAGATTTGGATGGAATCCATGGATTAGTCCAAAGTTTTTATCCCTAGTACTTTTGGCACTTTGAAGTGCCATCTTCAGGGATGATATGTCTGTGTTCCAGTTTTTTTTTCAAGTTAGTCGTAGTGAGAGTAATTAGGAGGGGAGCTGGTAGAAATTATATTCAGGGATGTGGAGGCTGGAAGGAGGAAAATTGGTAGGAAAAGTATTATAGGCATTTTAAAATGTTAGTACTGCATTCAAAATTAATTAGATTTAATTAATATATATATTAATTATATTTAAGAATCGTTTGTATTGTTTGATGTATAAAGCTTCTAGTATTTGGATTTTTTTTGTGCAAAATATGAATATTTTCTGTTAGGATATTTTGGTAATTAGAGTGGGGGCATGCATGTAATTTTAAATGTTGTCAAATGGAGCTATTATCTGACATATGAAGAGTCAAATGGCGTGACAAAGTCATGTAGGTACTTTTATGTTTTGGGAGACAATCTCCTAAGGGGCATTCAAATTTGTATATTACATTAGTCTCATCAATATGACTTGTCTGGGGAGATGAGTTGTTGCAAATAATAAAGTTAGTGGTTTTAAATTTGGTGTAATAAATAATTTACCTTATTATCAGGTGTGGTTGAAGTAACATTGTCCAGAATTAATTTTTTTGGTGCTATTTCATCTAGTTTGTAATTCCTGTGCATCTGGTTATGGTAATAAATTATGTTATTTGAAGAAGTATTTGCTGTAGTATGTTTTTCCTTGTAGTTATGGTCTGTTTGATTTGTTCATCAATGACATGATTAAGAAATCTGTTATTAACAAGCATCTGTTTGATGTTTTTAAGCTCAGAGTAGAATATTGTCTTTGAGGAAGAAAGGAGTTTTGTGCAATCTATTAGGTTTTTTATTATAGCTTTCTTGTACTTTTCAGAACATTTGCTATTAAGATTAAAAGTACTGAATTTAATACTTGTAGGCTTTTTATGTTGTAAAAGTGTTATTGTTGGTGTCAATCAATAATACAAGGAACGGGAGTTGATTATTATTGTTTAGTTCATATGTAAAATTGAGGACAGAGTTTTTTTTTGAATGCCTGTTAGAGTTCGATTAGTTTGTGTTGTTGACAATATATATATATATATATATATATATATATATATATATATATATATATACAACACATACACACACATATATGTGTGTGTGTATCAAAAAAATTGGATTGGTTTGGTTTGTTTTACGGCATATCAAACCCAGTGGGTCATTTAATGCCGATAAAATTTTGAAATAAATCAATTCTTAATGGATAATACAATTTTTTTTATAAGTACATTTTTCTATTTAACCCATAGATGGGACTCTAACAGGTACTACCACTCCGGGTCAGAGTGAAGGGGTGCTCCACATTCCCCAAACCTCCAAAACTGGAACCTCACCATCAGATAGAGTTTAACGTCATTCCCAGGACATGTAGACCTGCAGCCACCGCCTTCTAGCACCCATATAATAAAAAGGGGTTGGGGCTTGCCATAAGGGCAATAGGGTTAGGAAAATCATATAGGTGCTACGGCTTGACGTGACCAGCTGATTGATCGGAGGGGGCCTCTCCGACCGCCTGTCTAGCCCAAGATAGGGCCAAAGTGGAGTCTTGCAAGTCATGAACTGCTCATCTACGGGTCGTCACCCATGGCCAACAGGTGGCCCCATTGGGGGAGTCTTACCCCTCTGCAGAGGTGCAGTCGGTGCATTCTAATGCCCCACCGACAGGGCATAGAAAAATTGGAGAAGTAGATGAATAAAAGTAAGAAGCAGATGATGTTGAAATAAATAAAGATACAAAGATGAAGAAAACTAAATGAAGAAGCAAAGAGATAGAGAAAAAATAGGTGGGAGAAAAAAAAAAAAAACAGAGGACAAAAACTTCATGAAACAGATTTAAAAAGAGGAAAAAGCCAGAAGAACAAGGGCGGGTTCTTTTCATCTTCTGACTGTTCCACACACTTGAAAAAAAAAAATAAATAAATAAATAAAAAAGAACTGCTGACCTGACAAAAAATGAAGAATTTGAAAAAAAAAATAATGCAAAAAAAAAAAAAAGAAAATTTTTAACACTAAAAACTAAACAAAACGTAACACAATGTAATATAAAGAGAAACAACAAACAATAGTCTTTGTTTTGTTTAGATGTGAACTTTTCCTGTTTGAGAGACATTTTTTTTTATATCTGGTATCAATGTTATTTTGACAAAATGTGTATTTTGGTGTTGTGCGTACACTTTTTCCTATCATTTTTATCTTTGATATAGGTGACCTTAATATACAGCATTCTCATCATGCTTTTCTTTAATTTAGGAAGTTTATAAGCATTTTTTTAGTTGTCATTGAAAATGGCACCATAAAGGACATTGGGGACAAGAGATGTTCAACATTTATTTCTTGTCGACATTCAGAAAATCTCATAGCATGGATACTGCCTAAGCAGTGAGAAAATGTACGTGCTGATGAGTTACAGAGACTTATGACCTATGTAAGGTAAAAAAAAGAGGCCTTGCAAAAGTGGATTATTTCAGGATCATCTGATGTAGAGGTGGCATTTCCTTGGTGCTGTGTTTGATAAAGGCAGGACTAGTCATCTCATGGATATTGTCAAACCTGCTTATCATTCACAGGGGGCCTTTGTAATTAATGCTAGTTTTGTTTATTTGATATGCTAGGCCTGGTTGCTTGCAAGTGATCTGCATTTATGATTAGTGGTATTCCAAAGGCCCATATTCTGACATAACAATCATTGACCCATGTGTTTAGGCTGGATATACAAGGTGTGTCAAAAAAGTATTGAGATATTTTGTACTTTTTGACACACCTTCTATTCAGAAAAAAAGTTTGATTCATTATTTTTTTCAGAATACAAGGTGTATCAAAAAACGTACCAAGTTTAAAGGTGTATTTACCAAGATAGAAATGAATGGAACTTTTTTTTAAACTGATACTCACCAATATCCACCTCTGTCAATTTTTTTTTATTAAACCTCATCTGATGTGTGGATTTAATCCTTATTATTTCACCAACTCCAAAAACTTTCAGACTAAGCAAGAAAGTTCGGATCAGTCGTTGCTGAATCATCTTATAAAATCTATTTCTGATGACTGAGAGCCAAACAAAAGTCTCAACTTCACAAGTCACAACAAATCAATATCTTTTTCAAGACTACAATACCACTTATTAAAGATGCTGACATAAAAATTATCCAAGCTGGAAGATATTGGAAAAGACAAGATTTCTAAAACCCCAAATATCACAAAGAGAAAAAAAATTGCTCTTAAAACCCTTAAAGTAAACAGTAATAAGAACCAAAGACCAAAGTAATGTTATGGTAATAATTGAAAAGTCTGTCTCGTTGAATAACCTGATTCACTTAATTGAAAATGATAGCAAATCTAAGTTGAAGAATTACCTTAATTTGAGAATAGAAAGAAAGATATTTCATAAACAGGCTAGACCAAAGATCACTTCACCATTAATTGATAGAGATAATCCAATTTCTGATTAAGTTATTCAGATATATATTTCACCTAAAGTTACATAATATAATCATTCTACTTCAGACCATTGTCAGCAGCTGAGATTCAGCACCCAATCATGAAGTAAATTTTTATTGTGTACTTCCGATATAAAGGGTTTAAAAATGTTGTGTATGAGTATAAAATCCAAGTGAGGAAACTGGACAATTTCCACCTCAGATGCCTACGCCACATTCTACGCATATGCTGGTAGAACAAATTGCCTAATACAGACGTGCTGGAATGAGCAAACATGAACAGCATGCCTGCCATCATCTACAAGAAACACCTGCGTTGGGCTTGGTCACACCAGGAGAATGGACAAAGGCCGCATCCCCAAAGACCTACTGTATTGGTGAATTAGTGAGGGCACCCAAACCGGTAGGGAGACCATGCCTACATATAAAAGATGTCTGCCAGAGGGAACATATGGAAGACATACCACCATCAATATTAACCTCCATTGCTTCCAAGGAGCCTCATCTGTCAGAAGCTTACACACTTTGTAAAATTCTTTAGGTTTTGTTGTAAAATATAAAACAACTCCTGTTTATCTTTCTTCTCTTGATATCAGCTTAAGATCATCTAAATGATTCTGTATCCTCTAAATAATGATAATCAGGAAGATATAGAGGATGAAGCAATTTTCCCAACCAAACTCCTGTAAATTCAAAGAAAACATATATAATGTATTATTTAGTTAGGATGAAACAGAGAGGTAAATTACAAGAATATTCTTATAATATGGAAAGAAAAAGATAAAATTTACTCATTCTATCATTCTTAATATGATATAAGTGCAATACCTTAATGAACATGGTATAAAATATTTATCTACGAAATCAGACATTCTTCCAACTTATGTGAACAGAAGTCACATTTTTCTTAAAATAAAAAAAAGATATAATATGCCAAAATGTTGCTTCAATTCATTACAATTAAAAAAATGAAAAAAAACCACACCAATTTCCACCATTTTTAAAAGGTGCAATTTTATGAAAACTATTCTAATTCAATCAAAATATATATTTTGTTGAAATCATTCATACTAATGTTCATAATGCAGTAAAATAAAATTACTGAGACATACTTTTTAACCAGTCTATTTGTTTATTAAACTGGTTTGGTTAATGGCCTACCAACCTTTTGGGTTATTAAAGCCAAATCTTTTTTTTATATATAGATTTGGAAGTGAATAGCCTGGTAATTCTTTATTAAAGGAATTTTTAGAGTATGAGACAAAAGCTAGACAATTTGCTGGTTGGTTATTTTGTTTAATGGCATATCAATTCACCGGAGACGTGAATCTTTTAATATATATATATATTTTACCTTGGTTTGTTTTAAACAAACTGATAGAAATAGTTTCATAAATTCATGTATATCTGAATTATGGTTGAACCTCAATCCACACTTCTAGTACCTTTAAGATAAAAAGGATTGGGTATTTGTTTGCAATAAGAGCAATTTTAAGGAATATGGTGAGATTTAATCATGTAGGTGACCAACCTATTATCAGATCAGGCCTCCTGACTACTTGTCTAGACCAAGTAAGGCTAATGTGGAGTGTTGTTAGGTTACCTGGGCCAGTAACTGTTCAGCCACCAGGATTCTTCCTCAGACATTACATGTTACCACCCACAGCTATTCAAGTGCCCCCATTAGTGAGGAGAGGGTCTTTTTCCACTGCAGAGGTCAGTCAGCAATTTACAGCCTAGCTGACAGAGGAACATATATATTTGTGAGTAAAGAAAAAACACATATCTTAAGAAGAATCTACAAGAAAAAACAAAATACTTATACAGAAAAAATACAGTAAAAGATTCAGTTTCTCAATTTTGAAGGCTTTGAAAATATTTTTCCTTTTCTTATAGAATTGCAAGACTTCCAAAATGTGACAATGGTATGAGTGGAACCATGATGTGGTTTGAGTCATTAGTTAGGGAAAAGTTTGAGTAGTGCGTAATAGCTAATGGAAAAGTTTGAAGGATGATTCAGAAAAGATGTTGTGGCATTGTTTTGATTGGAAGAGGAATTACGTGGTGAAGGAGAATGGAAGAGTTGAGAGGTGATAAGTTTTGAAGATTCAACCTGGCCAACAAAGGTTAAAAACACTGAGGCTGAGGACTGGTCTTCCCCTGTGCATGATCATGGGAAAAATAAAATAAAACTACTTGATCAAGTAACAAAAATATGTCTTGTTAATTCATTTAATTTAAACAAGCAAAGCCCAACAAAAGCCCTTAGCATAACTTAACTCCCTTAGTTAGAAGTCTAAGACAACTAGATGGCAACCGTGTAGATGGTAGAAAGAACAGCCAAAAAGAAATAAGATCTCCTCACCGAGTAAGTCTAATCTTCTCATCTCTGTCTCTCTAATATCTCTCGTATCTAGAATAACTTTCTATAAAAAAAACTCACACTCTCATCACAACACATATCTATAAGATGACATTTGGTACGTTGCCCGGAGCATAGTACCATAATTATTACTGTGCCCCCAGCATTAGTACCATACAAATAATCACTGAGTCCAATGAACATTACTTAACTTATGTAATGAAGCCTTTACCAAGTCTCTTAAAGAGAACAAAAGTGAAGAAAAAAAATGTTATTTTTAAACATTCAGCTAATCTAATTGATTAGCACTGTGCATACAATAAAATGAATTGTTTATTCATAATTGATATCAATCCGCATGGATGATGAAAATATTGGAATTTATATAGAGTCTGCACACATACAAGCTGGAAACTGTCATTTTATTTGGGTGGGCCAAAAAAAATTGGAGAAAATTACCAAGTAAATGGTAGTTGAGAAAAAAAAATGTCAGAGAATAAAGAAGAAAGAAAAAAGATAAAGGAAAGTCTTAATTTGTCGTTTTGATGTCTTTTATTAGGTTTCTAATAACTTTGACAACAATGTGATACATTTTTTTTCTATAGAACTTTTAATTGATTTTACTAAGTGCATTTTGTTTCCAGAAAGACAAAAAATCTTAAATAAGAAACTCATTTTCAAACTTATTTTTTCTTTGAAAAAAAAAGAAAAGAAAAAAAAAAATTCATCCAGAACATAACTAATCAACCTGATGTTAGTACAAAATGTTACTCAATTTTCTGACACATGATTTTTTATTTATTTATTTTAAGAATGATTAAATAAATTAATAAACACATTAGGAATATCATATAATTAACTTAATAATAATGGAAATTATTTATTCATTCATGGCCACTGAATATTCTAAAGATATATTATAATTTCAATTTTTTTTTTGTTTTGTTTTTTCAAAAGCGATATTATTGTGCTTCTTTTTTAGGAAGGAGTTCTAATTATCTTTTTAAAAAAATTATCACCTCAACATCCAGAACTAGGTAGGAGGTGCTGTGTAGTGTAATAGTTATTTTTGTAGAAATGAAATATGACATCAGTTCAAATTCTTGAATGAGGCTTGTTTGCATTTCACATAGCGCTAATAGTTTACCAAAAGGTATGAATCCGACTATTCTCCCTCTAGCTATGGGTAAATAGTAGGGCAGACTCGGCTCTATAATATTGGATATGACATAGGATTAGGATGATAAAATATCATTTAATATAAAAACTCATCAAAAAAACTATGTTAGTTAGAAAATGTATTGGAAATTGCTTTATTCTCCAAGGGCCTTCTGAGTTCATCACTTCATTAAGGTGTTTTATATGACATGTTAACCCTGGTTGGGTTATTAAAGGCTTAAGGACTGGGCTCTATAATATTGGTATGACAACCAGTCAAGGAGAAAGAAAAACTGAATTCAAACTAGTTAAACTGCAAAGAATTGACCCATGTCACATCCTGTTTATGCAGAGAGTGTTATAAATATTGTACATCATGAATTAGAGGATAAAAAATATTATTTAATATAAATACTCATCAAAAAAACTATTATGTAGAAAATTGGATTGAAATTGCTTATTCTCCAAGGGCCTTTGATTGCATCACTTCATTAAGGTGGTTTTATGACATGTAACCCTGGTTGGGTATTAAAGGCTTAAGGACTGGGCTCTATAATAATGGGTATGACAACCAGTCAAGAGAAAGAAAAACTTAATTCAAACTAGTTAAACTGCAAAGAATTGACCTTATGTCACATTCCTGTTTATGCAGAGATGTGATAAAAATGTACATCATGAATTAGGATGATTAAAATATTATTTAATATAAATAACTCATCCAAAAAACTATGTATGTATGAAAATTGGACTGGAAATTGCTTTATTCTCCAAGGCCTTTGAGTGCATCACTTCATTAAGGCTGGTTTTTATGACATGTTAACCCTGTTGGGTTATTAAAGGCTTAAGAACTGGGCCTCTATAATATTGTTATGACAAACCAAGTCAAGGAGAAAGAAGAAAACGAATCGAAACTTAGTTAAAACTGCAAAGACATTGAACCTTATGTCACAATCTGTTTATTCAAGAGAGTGTTGATTAAATAGTTACATCATGAATTAGATATAAAAATTAATTAATATAAATACTCATCCAAAAAACTATGTATGTAGAAATTGGATTGGAAATTGCTTTATTCCCAAGGGCCGTTTGAGTCGGCATGCACGTCATAAGGTTTGTTTTATGACATGTGTAAACCCTGTTGTGTATTAAAGGCTTAAGACTGGCCTTCTATAATATTTTGGTATGACAACCAGTTTCAAGGAAAGAAAACTGAATCAAAACTAGTTAAAAACTGCAAAGAATTACCTTATTTCACATCCTTGTTTATGCAGAGAGTGTGATAATATACATCATGAATTAAGATGAATAAAAATATTATTTAATATAAATACTCATCCAAAAAAACTATGTATGTAGAAAATTGATTGGAAATGCTTTATTCTCAAGGGCCTTTTGAGTGCATCACTTCATTAAGGTTGTTTTATGACATGTTAACCCTGGTTGGGTTATTAAAGGCTTAAGGACTGGGCTCTATAATATTGGTATGACAACAGTCAAGGAGAAAGAAAACTGAATTCAAACTAGTTAAACTGCAAAGAATTGACCTTATGTCACATCCTGTTTATGCACAGAGAGTGTTGATAAATATTACATCATGATTAGGATATAAAATATTATTTAATATAAATACTCATCCAAAAAACTATGTATGTAGAAAATTGGATTGGAAATTGCTTTATTCTCCAAGGCCTTTTGAGTGCATCACTTCATTAAGGTTGGTTTTATGACATGTTTAACCCTGGTTGGTTATTAAAGGCTTAAGGACTGGCTCTATAATATTGGTATTGACAACCAGTAAAGAGAAAGAAAACTGAATTCAAACTAGTTAAAATGCAAAGAATTGACATTATGTTACATCCTGTTTTATGCAGAGAGTGTTGATAAATATGTACATCATGAATTAGGATGATAAAAAAATTATTTAATTATTTAATATCAATGCTCATAAAAAAAATATGCATCAGTTGAAAACTGACTGGAAATTACTTTATTCTCCAAGAGCATTTTGAGTGCATTACTTCATTAAGGCTGGTTTTATGACATGTTAAACCTTGTTGGGTTATTTAAGGCTTAAGTCAGTCTTTTGGGTTTTCAATGACTAATAGTACCCCAATAAAGCCGTTCAGTGATGAACCTGGGATTAGCAATGGTTTTAGGGAGAAGTAACTTACAATACCACTAGGCTTGTATGTCAAAGTGTTGGGAATACCAAATCCATGCAGTGCAGATTCTGCCTGGATCTTGGAGCTCTTGATATATTCCCATTTCTTCTGATATTCTTTAAATATGCAGAGATTAAATTAACAATAAAACCTTAGCATCTGACTTCAACAAAAAATATATTGTAGTTCAGCCATTTTGTGTGCATTAATCTTGCAGGTCTTCATACTTTTCCAGCTTCTGTTGATGTGCCCAGTCAATATCTTTTTTTTTTTTATTTCATATCCTACGTCTGGGTCAAGTTGGTGTCCATGTCTTGTGACATTTCAAGCCTTGATTTCCAACATAATGTATACAGGCAGTATAGATGCCTGCTCAAAATTTAGCCCAGCAATCATTCCCAGACTGGTTCAGGGTGTAGTCACATGAAAAAACCTGCATTGGCAGCCAGCCTGAATTGCAAGGTGAAACAAAGAATCTAAGACACAAGACAATTCACTTAAAACAAACAAAGTTTACCTGAATAAAAAATAACTTACAACTTCTGTATCATAATATCATGACTTTCTTTTTAAGTCTTCTTAAGAAAATGATTTGTTTCACGATAAAATTAAAGCTTAGTTATCTGGATTTTTGAGATAGGCTTTAATAATTTATATTATCTAGATTTTTGGATGAAACCGCTCTCAGTTTGTATTATTTAGTTTTTCTTTCCGTTTCTTCCTCATTCTTTATTATATACACAACTTTTCAGTAAATGTGCCCTCTGCCTTCTTCAGGTGTTTCTTGTTGACTCAGAACCTTCATGTTAAATCAGGAACTTCATAAACTTTGACACTCCAAAGTCAACAAGAAGGTTCCCAACATTAGCCAAAATATTGTGTATATCTTATTATAATGGAAATGTGTGTTTGTCTGTCTGTACCGAAACTATATTACTATACAAATCACAATTCCCTTCATTATTTAAGTCACATTCCTCCACGATTTTATTTTTATTTAAACCTCAATAATGATAAAATTGTTTTACATCATTAATACACTTGATTATATCTACATACTAATAACATGCAATTGTATTTATATATACACAAAATAGCGGATTATAGTGTGAATGGGAGGCTGATTGCATATTGATGTTAAAAAATTTGATTTTAATAAATATATGCTTAGTATTATTGATTCTAATTTGGTTTTATCTTTTGAATATGAGCAAAAAATCTCAGGGATAATCTAAAAGAAATCCATTAACAAGACGAAATAACTGATATTATTCTTTACTTCTATTTTAACTAAATAGTTAAATAAGGAAAAATTTACCAATGAAAGAGGGAGATAATGAAAATGACGGAAGAGTTAGTTTCAAAGTTGTTCTATTTTCAATCATACCCCCTCTTGTTGTATACTGGCTTCAAATTCGTGTATGTTAGTAGCGGATATCGTCACTAACCCCAAAAGCGATTGTATGGTAGTAGTCAGCTACTGAACTTCAATAACAACAGATACACGTATACAAAAGATGACTCTTCTTTATTTTCTTTGGTGTGTGGTAGTGAGTGGCGGGCATGGATAATGACACTACAACTACCTATGGTGTGGTGGAAGGTGGTGGGCGAGCCTCACTGCCCGCAGCAGCGCCCCGACCGTGTCGATGGTCAGTCAGTCCTATGCTCTCTCGCCGTTTCCTGGGGTCTGCCTCTGGGCTGCCCTGATGACCGCTCAAGTATTGACGACCGCCCACACATCCTTTTGTTCCTTGACCGGAAGTCCTTTCTCTTGTTCAAATTCGCGTTTGTCCAGATGAAGTCTTTTGTTACACCAGACCCTCTGTCTACCTTAGCCATTGTCTTCTGTTCAATTTCCTTTGTCTTTCAAACTTCCCGCGCAAAACAAACTGAACAATATCAATCTGCAACACTCTGTTCCAAATCTTTTATCTGAATTTTTATTCAGTTCATTAGCCTTTCTAATTTAATATGATATTTTTATTATATTAAAACTTTAATACTTGCACCTGGAGGGTACATAATTTGCTAGTTACATAAAGAAGAGAACAATAGTCAAAAAAATCTAAATTATACCAACTTTGAACTGTTTCATTTCAATCTTTGTTTTAGGAAAATCTGAATGAAATAATTAGACACAAGCTTGCTTCCCAGATATTTCTGATCAACACCTCTCTCTTCTTTCCATACATATAGATATTTACCAACCCCTCTGCACGAGCAGGATGTGACACAGGTCAATTCTTAAGCGGAGTTTAACAGTTTGAATTCAGAGTTTTCCTTCTCCTAGACTGGTTACCTAGCCATGGTTCAATAGCCCAGTCTGCCCTGCTATTTGCCCATAGCTGGAGGAGAATTGGATTCATACCTTTCCCAAGGGTATAGTACCCTGTGAAATCTAAACAGCTTCATCCAGGAACTGAACTAGAGTCGATGAGTCCATTTCCTATGACTCTAACCATTAGTCCATACATATAAAGTCTTTATACACACAATGTTAAACAAAGAATATGACACAAAAAAAAAAATGAACTTTAATAAACAAAAGAAAAAAACTAACAACTCCTGACATATAATAACAAATGACTGGAACTAGTAAACTTCTATCCTCCAACAACCTCTAACAATTAATGCTTGAGAACAAACAAAAAAAAGTGCCATGTTTAAAATGGTTCTTATTTTTGTTTTCCTATCCCAAAACAACTAAAATAGTCAAGCATCATCATTGTCATCAACACAGCCATCAGTATAACCTAAAAAACCTGCCTTGCTCCCATTCAATATAGAGTCATCATTACTTCATTCTCTACTCTTGGATAATTCCCATAGGTAGTGGTTTGGCTTGTTGTTTGTTTGTTTTACGGTATATCAACCTCAGTGGGTCATTTAATGCCGATAAAGTTTTGAAATAAATCAATTCTTAATGGAATAATAAAATTTTTTATGAATACATTTTTTATTTAACCCATAGATGGGACCCTAACAGGTACTACCACTCCATAGGGTAGTGGCTAATATGCTGGACTATGACATCATATAAGCAAGTTAAACTCCAGTTGCACTAACTTTTGAACTACCCTTGGGAAAAAGGATAAGTCTCCTCATCTCCCTATATGGGTTAAAAATACCACTATTGTTCTCCTACAAGATTCTTTGACATAAATAAGTTCATGCCATAAGAAATAGCAAACCAAACCATTCCCTATGTGACAAGTAGCTGCTATCCAGGTACTTATGGACATGTTTTGTATTTGTTCCTCCAAACATTCAGCTATATAACATTCATATCTGTGTATATCCAACATGTTTATCAACAAAAAACAAAACAAAAAAAACCTGGATTACCAGAAAAATGACAAAGTACAAGAAAAAGAATGGGAAAAGAAGTGTGAGAAAAGAAGGAAAAAAATTGTAGAGACCAATGTGTTTTTCACGAAGAAGAAACTGTGGGGTAAAAACAATAACACACACACACACACATACACACACACACACACACAATATATATATATATACAGGGCAGTCCAAAAGTTAGCTTACCCAAAAATGAACACTTACTAACAGTTGGTGAATGTAGCTTTTTGGTTACCATATTATAATAATATATATATATATACAGCATACATTTATACATGTAGAATATAAACAAAAGTCTCCTGTTTAACAATTTATTAACAATCTTTTCAAGCTTTCTGACCAATTTTTTTTAGATTTGATGGAATCCATGAGATAGTCCACCAAAGTTTTTATTCCTAGTACTTGTGCAGCTATTTAAGGCATTTTAAAATGTTAGTACTGCATTTTAATAATTTAATTATATTTAAATATTTGCGTTTGTATTGTTTGATGTATAAAGCTTCTAGTATTTGGAATTTTTTTTTGTGCAAAATATGACATATTTCTGTAAGGATATTTTGGTAATTAGAGTGGGGGCATGCATGTAATTTAAATGTTTTCAAATGAGCTATTATCTGACATATGAAGAGTCAAATGGGTGACAAAGTCATGTAGGTACTTTATGTCGAAAAATAGAACAACTTTGAAACTAACTATTTAATCATTTTCATTACTCCCTCTTTCATTGGTAAATTTTCCTAATTTAACTATTTAGTTAAATAAGGAAGTAAAGGATAATATTACAGTTATTTCTTCTTGTAAATAAATTTCTTTTAAGATTTATCCACGAGATTTTTTGTTTATATTTCTTAAGATAAAACCAAACAATTAGAAATCAATAATACCAAGCACATATTTATTAAATAAAATTTTTTAAATATCAATATCAAATTAGCCTTCTCCTTCAAACTGTAAACCGCTATTTTGTTGTATATATAAATACAATTGCATGTTATTAGTACGTAGATATGGTCAACAGTATTAATAATGTAAAACAATTTTTATTAATAACTGAAGGTTTAAAATAATGAAATCATGGAGAATTTGACGTAAATAATTAAGGGAATTGTGACTTGAGTAGTTAATATAGTTTCGGTTACAGACAGAAAAACACACAATCTCCATTATAATAAGAATTTGAACTTTTTAATATTTAAGAAAATAAGCTTGATTATACCATCTAATCAGACTAGTTTTCTTATAACTTTATAATGAAAAATTAAAACTAAAACAACAATGTGTGAAATTTTAATTCTTATCGATGGTAACAGATTTTTAATGAATAAAATTAGAATTGAATTATTATTTATGAAAATTCTCACTAAACCAAAGAGATGTATCTTCACATTTTAAGTTAGTTCAGTATTGTCAGATTGGTGTTAGTGTTATCATGATTCCATATTCTACTCAAAACTTTCCTGTATTTTGTAAAAATTATAAATATTGAAACCAAAAACATTTTAAAAAAGTCATCTCCGCTCATCATGGGGTGATGGGAATTAAATCTAGTTGAAAAAATAAATAGTTAGACAAGCCCAGATCATGATAAATAGGATGGCTGATTTGTGTTAAAAATTTATTTTTTTATTTTAAATTTCAGAAGACATAATGCCAAAAAACAGGTGTGTTTATTGTATGCTGTTTGGATGAAGGGATATTCTTTGGGAATAAGTGGGTGGCAGCCTGAACAATTTTGGAAACCACCAATTTAAGATAATGTAACTTTCATTGTAGGTTTCTCTTTCTCTATAAATAGGCCGAGAGAAATTGTGACATTCACTTATAGCACTCAATAAATGTGTAGGTTATATCAGAGATCATTACTAACTGCTGTAGCATGTAGCTTCATATACAACTGTTGCTTATTACTTAGAGAAGAGTGAATTACAGTCAAGTAACCACATTGCCTGAAAGATTTCATTTCTCAGTATGATTCCTTGACAATCTCAAAGGTAATCGTTAATTTCCACTTCGATTAAATAAATGTGGTAAAATCATACCACTTAATTTAAATGAATACGCATAAAAATATTGGTTCTTATTTATTGGCTACCAAGTGTAGAGGGGTAATTTTTTTTTAAAGTTAGTCTCCCAGATACATTATTACTGAATCATGAGTTGGATCCTCGCAGGCTGCCCCATTAAAATCCACATTTTAAAAAAAAACCTTGTGTTCATCCAGTCACTCTGAAAAGAAAAATCAAATACAAAAAAAAAAAAATTCCATGTTGTTATCCTCTAAATTTTAATTTTTTTTGATTATCGTCATGAATATAAATCAAATCTTCATTATTTTTTCTCAGAAAGCGAGATATGGTGACAATGAATATCTACCTATATGTCTATATATATTTGTGTATGTTCTTATGTCTGTGTGTGTGCCGACTTGGTCTCAGTATCATTGTTTAATGGCATATCAACATTTGTAGGTTATTTAATACCAGAGCCATCCTTGTAGAAGCTAGGGGGATGAAGGGTGTCATACTATTTGTGAGGTTAGTGCGTCTGTACATATGTATTTAAATATTGATACAAAATTGGACTTTTCTAAATCATATTCATATAGCTCTAAGGTCCTATTTCTTTCTCTCTCTCTGTATGTGTATATATATATATATATATATATATATATATATACACTCACACTCTGGTGAAAATATATATTTGTATATACCATACTCAGTTAAGAAACAGTTCTGTTCTCTAGGTGGTTGCATTAAATTCATATACTTCAATACTGGTCTCCAACAACTCAGTGTATGAGTAGCAAAGTTTGGGTAATCTGATCTGTGCCATAAAGCATCTGGGAGATGATGGTAGGTGTGGCACTCCACCTCAGCAAAAATAATTTACATGATCTAGCACTAGTGAAAAGGTGATAGACTCCTTCACTGTCTGGTTGTATTATGGTAATTTACCACACACGCATGAACTCTTCCAACAATAAATAGCAGCAGGTTCTGCACTTAAGCGATAGTTAATATTTCAGCATATAGCTGATAAGACAGCCTCACAAATAACCTTTACATTTGTATATGTTTATATTACTATTCTTTGTTAATATATTTGTTTAACTCATTTCCTCTCTTGTGTCTTTATTCTGACCCCTAACCAGGCCACAACAAACTGATACTCACAATAGGCCACTCTGTCAATTTTTTTTTTATTAACCTCAATCTGATGTGTGGATTTAATCCTTTATATTCACCAACTCCAAAAACTTTCAGACTAAGCAAGAAAGTCGGATCAGTCGTTGCTGACATCATCTTATAAAATCTATTTCTGATGACTGAGAGCCAAACAAAGTCTCAACTTCACAAGTCACAACAAATCAATATCTTTTTTCAACACAATACACACTTATTAAAGATGCTGACATAAAAATTATCCAAGCTGGAAGATATTGGAAAGACAAGATTTTCTAAACCCCAAATATCACAAAAGAGAAAAAAAATTGCTCTTAAAACCCTTAAAGTAACAGTAATAAGAACCAAAGACCAAAGTAATGTTATGGTAATAATTGAAAAGTCTGTCTCGTTGAATAACCTGATTCACTTAATTGAAAATGATAGAAATCTAAGTTGAAGAATTACCTTAATTTGAGAATAGAAAGAAAGATATTTCATAAACAGGGCTAAGACCAAAGATCACTTCACCATTAATTGATAGAGATAATCCAATTCTGATTAAGTTATCAGATATATATTGTCACCTAAAGTTACATAATATAATCATTCTACTTCAGACCATTGTCAGCAGCTGAGATTCAGCGCACACCAATCATGAAGTAAATTTTTTATTGTGTACTTCCTATAAGGGTTTAAAAAGTGTTGTGTATGAGTATAAATCCAAGTGAGGAAACTGGACAATTTCCACCTCAGATGCCTACGCCACATTCTACGCATATGCTGGTAGAACAAATTGCCTAATACAGACGTGCTGGAATGAGCAAACATATAACAGCATGCCTGCATCATCTACAAGAAACACCTGCGTTGGCTTGGTCACACAGGAGAATGGACAAAGGCCGCATCCCCAAAGACCTACTGTATGGTGAATTAGTGTGAGGGCACCCAACCGGTAGGGAGACCATGCCTACATTATAAGATGTCTGCCAGAGGGACATGAAGAAAATACCACATCAATATAACCTCCATTTGCTTCCAAGAGCCTCATCTGTCAAAAGCTTACACACTTGTAAAATTCTTTAGGTTTTGTTGTAAAATATAAAATCAACTCCTGTTTATCTTCTTCTCTGATATCAGCTTAAGATCATCTAAATGATTCTGTGATCCTCTAAATAAGTGATAATCAGGAGAATATAGAGGATGAAGCAATTTTCCCAACCAAACTCCTGTAAATTCAAGTAAAACATATATAATGTATTATTTAGTTTGGATGGAACATAGAGGTAAATTACAAAGATATTCTTATAATATGAAAGAAAAAGATAAAATTACTACATCATCTATCATTCTTAATGATATCAAGTGGAAATCCTTAATGAACATGGTATAAAATATTTATCTACGAAATCAGACATTCTTTCCAACTTATGTGAACAGAAGTCACATTTTTCTTAAAAAAAAAAAGATATAATATGCCAAAAATGTTGCTTCATTATTACAATTAAAAATGAAAAAAAAAACCACACCAATTTCCACCATTTTTAAAAGTGCAATTTTATGAAAACTATTCTAATTCAATCAAAATATATATTTTTGTGTGAAATCAGTTCATACTAATGTTCATAATGCAGTAAAATAAAATTACTGAGACATACTTTTTAACCCAGTCTATTTGTTTATTTAAACTGGTTTGGTTAATGGCCTACCAAGCCTTTTGGTTGATTAAAGCCAAATCTTTTTTTTTGTATAATATATTTGGAAGTGAATAGCCTGGTAATATCTTTATTAAAGGAATTTTTAGAGTATGAGACAAAAGCTAGACAATTTTGCTGGTTGGTTATTTTGTTTAATGGCATATCAAATTCACCGGAGACGTGAAATCTTTTTATTATATATATATATATTTTACCTTGTTTTGTTTTAAACAAACTGATAGAAATAGTTTTCATTAAATTCATGTATATCTGAATTATGGTTGACCCTCAATCACCACCTTCTAGTACCTTTAAGATAAAAGGGATTGGGTATTTGTTTGCAATAAGAGCAATTTTAAGAATATGGTTGAGATTTAATCATGTAGGTGACCAACCTATTGATCAGATCAGGCCTCCTTGACTACTTGTCTAGACCAAGTAAGGCTAATGTGGAGTGTTGTAGGTTACCTGGGCCAGTAACTGTTCAGCACCAGGATTCTTTCCTCAGACATTACATGTTACCACCCACAGCTATCAAGTGCCCCCATTAGTGAGGGAGGGTCTTTTTCCACTGCAGAGGTGCAGTCAGCAATTTTTACAGCCCTAGCTGACAGAGAGAACATATATATTTGTGAGTAAAGAAAAAACACATATCTTAAGAAGAATCTACAAGAAAAAACAAAATACTTATACAGAAAAAAATACAGTAAAAGATTCAGTTTCTCTCAATTTTGAAGGCTTTGAAAATATTTTTCCTTTTCTTATTAGAATTGCAAGACTTCCAAAATGTGACAATGGTTATGATGTGGAACCATGATGGTGGTTTGAGTCATTAGTTAGGGAAAAGTTTGAGTAGTGGCGTAATAGCTAATGGAAAAGTTTGAAGGATGATTTCAGAAAAGATGTGTGGCATTGTTTTTGATTGGAAGAGGAATTACGTGGTGAAGGGGAGAATGGAAGAGTGAGAGGTGATAGTTTGAAGATTCAACCTGGCCAACAAAGGGTTAAAACTGAGGCTGAGGACTGGTCTCCCCTGTGCAGTGATCATGGGAAAAATAAAATAAAAACTACTTGATCAAGTAACAAAAATATGTCTTTGTAATTCATTTAATTTAAACAAGCAAAGCCCAACAAAAGCCCTTAGCATAACTTAACTCCCTTAGTTAGAAGTCTAGACAACTAGATGGCAACCGTAGTAGATGGTAGAAAGAACAGCAAAAAAGAAATAAGATCTCCTCACCGAGTAAGTCTAATCTATCTCTCTCTGTCTCTCTAATATCTCTCTATCCTAGAATAACTTTCTTATAAAAAAACTCACACTCTCATCACAACACATATCTATAAGATGACATTTGGTACTGTGCCCGGAGCATAGTACCATAATTATTACTGTGCCCCCAGCATAGTACCATACAAATAATCACTGAGTCCAATGAACATTACTTAACTTATGTAATGAAGCCTTTACCAAGTCTCTTAAGAGTACAAAAAATGTAAGAAAAAAAAAATGTTTATTTTTAACATTCAGCTAATCTAATTGATTAGCACTGTGCATAACAATAAAATTGAATTGTTGATTCATAATTGTATATCAATCCGCTGATGATGAAAATATTGGAATTTATATAGAGTTGCACACATACAAGCTGAGAAACTGTCATTTTATTTGGGTGGGCCAAAAACAAATTGGAGAAAATTACCAAGTAAATGGTAGTTGAGAAAAAAAATGTCAGAGAATAAAGAAGAAAGAAAAAAGATAAAGGAAAGTCTTAATTTGTCTTTGATGTCTTTTATTATGGTTCTAATAACTTTGACAACAATGTGATACATTTTTTTTTATAGAACTTTTAATTTGATTTTACTAAGTGCATTTTTGTTTCAGAAAGAAAAAATTCTTAAATAAGAAACTCATTTTCAAACTTATTTTTTTCTTTGAAAAAAAAAAAAAAGAAAAAAATTTCATCCAGACATAACTAATCAACCTGATGGTTAGTACAAAATGTTACTCAATTTTCTGACACATGATTTTTATTTATTTATTTTAAGAATGATTAAATAAATTAATAAACACATTTAGGAATATCATATAATTAACTTAATAATAATGGAATTATTTATGTCATTCATGGCCACTGAATATTCTAAAGATATATTATAATTTCAATTTTTTTTTTTTGTTTTGTTTTTTTCAAAAGCGATATTATTGTGCTTCTTTTTAGGAAGGAGTTCTAATTATCTTTTTAAAAAAATTATCACCTCAACATCAAGAACTAGGTTAGGAGGTGCGTGTAGTGTAATAGTTATTTTTGTAGGAAATGAATATGACATCAGTTCAAATCTTGAATGAGGCTGTTTGCATTTCACATAGCGCTAATAGTTTTACAAAAGGTATGAATCCGACTATTCTCCCTCTAGCTATGGGTAAATAGTAGGGCAGACTCGGCTCTATAATATTGGTATGACATAGGATTAGGATGATAAAAATATCATTTAATATAAATACTCATCCAAAAGAACTATGTATGTAGAAAATTGTATTGGAAATTGCTTTATTCTCCAAGGGCCTTTTGAGTGCATCACTTCATTAAGGTTGGTTTTATGACATGTTAACCCTGGTTGGGTTATTAAAGGCTTAAGGACTGGGCTCTATAATATTGGTATGACAACCAGTCAAGGAGAAAGAAAACTGAATTCAAACTAGTTAAACTGCAAAGAATTGACCTCATGTCACATCCTGTTTATGCAGAGAGTGTTGATAAATATGTACATCATGAATTAGGATGATAAAAATATTATTTAATATAAATACTCATCCAAAAAACTATGTATGTAGAAAATTGGATTGGAAATTGCTTTATTCTCCAAGGGCCTTTTGAGTGCATCACTTCATTAAGGTTGGTTTTATGACATGTAACCCTGGTTGGGTTATTAAAGGCTTAAGGACTGGGCTCTATAATATTGGTATGACAACCAGTCAAGGAGAAAGAAACTGAATTCAAACTAGTTAAACTGCAAAGAATTGACCTTATGTCACATCCTGTTTATGCAGAGAGTGTTGATAATATGTACATCATGAATTAGGATGATAAAAATATTATTTAATATAAATACTCATCCAAAAAAACTATGTATGTAGAAAATTGGATTGGAAATTGCTTTATTCTCCAAGGGCCTTTTGAGTGCATCACTTCATTAAGGCTGGTTTTATTGACATGTTAACCCTGTTGGGTTATTAAAGGCTTAAGGACTGGGCTCTATAATATTGGTATGACAACCAGTCAAGGAGAAAGAAAACTGAATTCAAACTAGTTAAACTGCAAAGAATTGACCTTATGTCACATCCTGTTTATGCAGAGAGTGTTGATAAATATGTACATCATGAATTAGGATGATAAAATATTATTTAATATAAATACTCATCCAAAAAACTATGTATGTAGAAAATTGGATTGGAAATTGCTTTATTCTCCAAGGGGCCTTTTGAGTGCATCACTTCATTAAGGTTGGTTTTATGACATGTTAACCCTGGTTGGGTTATTAAAGGCTTAAGGACTGGGCTCTATATATTTGGTATGACAACCAGTCAAGGAGAAAGAAAACTGAATTCAAACTAGTTAAACTGCAAAGAATTGACCTTATGTCACATCCTGTTTATGCAGAGAGTGTTGATAAATATGTACATCATGAATTAAGATGATAAAAATATTATTTAATATAAATACTCATCCAAAAAACTATGTATGTAGAAAATTGGATTGAAATTGCTTTATTCTCCAAGGGCCTTTTGAGTGCATCACTTCATTAAGGCTGGTTTTATGACATGTTAACCCTGGTTGGGTTATTAAAGGCTTAAGGACTGGGCTCTATAATATTGGTATGACAACCAGTCAAGGAGAAAGAAAACTGAATTCAAACTAGTTAAACTGCAAAGAATTGACCTTATGTCACATCCTGTTTATGCAGAGAGTGTTGATAAATATGTACATCATGAATTAGGATGATAAAAATATTATTTAATATAAATACTCATCCAAAAAAACTATGTATGTAGAAAATTGGATTGGAAATTGCTTTATTCTCCAAGGGCCTTTTGAGTGCATCACTTCATTAAGGTTGGTTTTATGACATGTTAACCCTGGTTGGGTTATTAAAGGCTTAAGGACTGGGCTCTATAATATTGGTATGACAACCAGTCAAGGAGAAAGAAAACTGAATTCAAACTAGTTAAAATGCAAAGAATTGACCTTATGTTACATCCTGTTTATGCAGAGAGTGTTGATAAATATGTACATCATGAATTAGGATGATAAAAAAATTATTTAATTATTTAATATCAATGCTCATAAAAAAAATATGCATCAGTTGAAAACTGGACTGGAAATTACTTTATTCTCCAAGAGCATTTTGAGTGCATTACTTCATTAAGGCTGGTTTTATGACATGTTAACCCTTGTTGGGTTATTTAAGGCTTAAGTCAGTCTTTTGGGGGGTTTTCAATGACTAATAGTACCACCAATAAAGCCTTCAGTTGAACCTGGGATTAGCAATGGTTTTAGGGCAGAAGTAACTTACAATACCACTAGGCTTGTATGTCAAAGTGTGGGAATACCAAATCCATGCAGGTGCAGATTCTGCCTGATCTTGGAGCCTCTTGATATATTCCCATTCTTCTGATATTCTTTAAATATGCAGAGATTAAATTAACAATAAAACCTTAGCATCTGACTTCAACAAAAAATATATTGGTAGTTCAGCCATTTTGTGTGCATTAATCTTGCAGGTCTTCATACTTTTCCAGCTTCTGTTGATGTGCCCAGTCAATATCTTTTTTTTTTTTTTTATTTCATATCCTACATCTGGGTCAAGTGGTGTCCATGTCTTGTGACATTTCGAAGCCTTGATTTCCAACATAATGTATACAGGCAGTATAGATGCCTGCTCAAAATTTAGCCCAGCAATCATTCCCAGGACTTGGTTCAGGGGTGTAGTCACATGAAAAAACCTGCATTGGCAGCCAGCCTGAATTTGCAAGGTGAAACAAAGAATCTAAGACACAAGACAATTCACTTAAAACAAACAAAGTTTACCTGAATAAAAAATAACTTACAACTTCTGATCATAATATCATGACTTTCTTTTTATAAGTCTTCTTAAGAAAATGATTTGTTTCACGATAAAATTAAAGCTTAGTTATCTGGATTTTTGAGATAAGGCTTAATAATTTATATTATCTAGATTTTTGGATGAAAACCGCTCTCAGTTTGTATTATTTAGTTTTTCTTTTCCGTTCTTCCTCATCTTTATTGTTATATACACAACTTTTCAGTAAATGTGCCCTCTGGCCTTCTTCAGGTGTTTCTTGTTGAACTCAGGAACCTTCATGTTAAAATCAGGAACCTTCATAAACTTTGACACTCCAAAGTTCAACAAGAAGGTTCCCAACATTAGCCAAAATATTGTGTATATCTTATTATAATGGAAATTGTGTGTTTGTCTGTCTGTAACCGAAACTATATTACTATACAAATCACAATTCCCTTCATTATTTAAGTCACATTCTCCACGATTTTATTTTTATTTAAACCTCAATTAATGATAAAATTGTTTTACATCATTAATACACTTGATTATATCTACATACTAATAACATGCAATTGTATTTATATATACAACAAAATAGCGGATTATAGTGTGAATGGGAAGGCTGATTTGCATATTGATGTTAAAAATTTGATTTTAATAAATATATGCTTAGTATTATTGATTTCTAATTGTTTGGTTTTATCTTTTTGAATATGAGCAAAAATCTCGTGGATAAATCTTAAAAGAAATCCATTAACAAGACGAAGTAACTGATATTATTCTTTACTTCCTATTTTAACTAAATAGTTAAATAAGGAAAATTTACCAATGAAAGAGGGGAGTAATTGAAAATGACGGAAGAGTTAGTTTCAAAGTTGTTCTATTTTTCAATCATACCCCCTCTTGTTGTATACTGGCTTCAAATTCGTGTATGTTAGTAGCGGATATCGTCACTAACCCAAAAGCGATGTATGGTAGTAGTCAGCTACTGAACTTCAATAACAACAGATACACGTATACAAAAGATGACTCTTCTTTATTTTCTTTGGTGTGTGGTAGGTGAGTGGCGGGCATGGATAATGACACTACAACTACCTATGGGTGGTGGAAGGTGGTGGGCGAGCCTCACTGCCCGCAGCAGCGCCCGACCGTGTCGATGGTCAGTCAGTCCTTATGCTCTCTTCGCCGTTTCCTGGGGTCTGCCTCTGGGCTGCCCTGATGACCGCTCAAGTATTGACGACCGCCCACACATCCTTTTGTTCCTTGACCGGAAGTCCTTTCTCTTTGTTCAAATTCGCGTTTGTCCAGATGAAGTCTTTTGTTACACCAGACCCTCTGTCTACCTTAGCCATTGTCTTCTGTTCAATTTTCCTTTGTCTTTTCAAACTTCCCGCGCAAAACAAACTGAACAATAGTCAATCTGCAACACTCTGTTCCAAATCTTTTTATCTGAATTTTTATTCAGTTTCATTAGCCTTTCTAATTTAATATGATATTTTATTATATTAAAACTTAAATACTTGCACCTGGAGGGTACATATATTTGCTAGTTACAATAAAGAAGAGAACAATAGTCAAAAAAATCTAAATTATACCAACTTTGAACTGTTTTCATTTCAATCTTTGTTTTAGGAAAATCTGAATGAAATAATTAGACACAAGCTTGCTTCCCAGATATTTCTGATCAACACCTCTCTCTTTCTTTCCATACATATAGATATTTACCAACCCCTCTGCACGAGCAGAATGTGACACAAGGTCAATTTCTTAAGCGGAGTTTAACAGGTTTGAATTCAGAGTTTTCCTTCTCCTAGACTGGTTACCTAGCCATGGTTCAATAGCCCAGTCTGCCCTGCTATTTGCCCATAGCTGGAGGGAGAATTGGATTCATACCTTTCCCAAGGGTATTAGTACCCTGTGAAATCTAAACAGCTTCATCCAGGAACTGAACTAGAGTCGATGAGTCCATTTCCTATGACTCTAACCATTAGTCCATACATATAAAGTCTTTATACACACAATGTTAAACAAAGAATATGACACAAAAAAAAAAAATGAACTTTTAATAAACAAAAGAAAAATAACTAACAACTCCTGACTATAATAACAAATGACTGGAACTAGTAAACTTCTATCCTCCAACAACCTCTAACAATTAATGCTTGAGAACAAACAAAAAAAAGTGCCATGTTTAAAATGGTTGTTATTTTTGTTTTCCTATCCCAAAACAACTAAAATAGTCAAGCATCATCATTGTCATCAACACAGCCATCAGTATAACCTAAAAAACCTGCCTTGCTCCCATTCAATATAGTAGTCATCATTACTTCATTCTCTACTCTTGGGATAATTCCCATAGGGTAGTGGTTTGGCTTGGTTTGGTTTAGTTTGTTTTACGGTATATCAACCTCAGTGGGTCATTTAATGCCGATAAAGTTTTGAAATAAATCAATTCTTAATGAATAATAAAATTTTTTTATAAATACATTTTTCTATTTAACCCATAGATGGGACCCTAACAGGTACTACCACTCCATAGGGTAGTGGCTAATATGCTGGACTATGACATCATATTAAGCAAGTTCAAACTCCAGTTGCACTAACTTTTGAACTACCCTTGGGGAAAAAGGATAAGTCTCCTCATCTCCTATCTATGGGTTAAAAAAATACCACTATTGTTCTCCTACAAGGATTTCTTTGACATAAAATAATAAAGAAATAGAAACCAAACCATTCCCTATGTGACAATGTAGCTGCTATCCAGGTACTTATGGACATGTTTTGTATTTGGTTCCTCCAAACATTCAGCTATATAACATTCATATCGGTGTATATCCAACTTGTATATCAACAAAAACAAAACAAAAAAAAACCCTGGATTACCAGAAAAATGACAAAGTACAAGAAAAAAAGAATGGGGAAAAGAAGTGTGAGAAAGAAGGAAAAAATTTGTAGAAGACCAATGTGGTTTTCACCGAAGAAGAAACTGTGGGGTAAAAACAATATACATACACATACACACACACACACACACACACACACACATATATATATATGTGTGTGTGTCCAAAAGTTATCTTACCCAAAAATGAACACTTACTAACAGTTGGGGAATGTAACTTTTTGGTTACCATACATATACATACATATATATATATATACACATACATTTGTACATGTAGAATTAAACAAAAGGCACGTCTCCTGTTTAACAATTTTATTAACAATCTTTTCAAGCTTTCTGACCAATTTTTTTACATTTGGATGGAATCCATGGATTAGTCCACCAAAGTTTTTATTCCTAGTACTTTTGGCACTTTTAAGGCATTTTAAAATGTTAGTACTGCATTTAAAATTAATTATATTTAAGGATGGTTTGTATTGTTTGATGTATAAAGCTTCTAGTATTTGGAATTTTTTTTTCTTTGTGCAAAATATGCATATTTTCTGTAAGGATATTTTGGTAATTAGAGTGGGGGCATGCATGTAATTTTAAATGTTTTCAAATGGAGCTATTATCTGACATATGAAGAGTCAAATGGTGTGACAAAGTCATGTAGGTACTTTTATGTTTTGGGAGACAATCTCCTAAGGGGCATTCAAATTTGTATACTACATTAGTCTCATCAATATGACTTGTCTGGGGAGATGAGTTGTTGCAAATAATAAAGTTAGTGGTTTTAAATTTGGTGTAATAAATAATTTACCTTATTATCAGGTGTGGTTGAAGTAACATTGTCCAGAATTAATTTTTTTGGTGCTATTTCATCTAGTTTGTAATTCCTGTGCATCTGGTTATGGTAATAAATTATGTTATTTGAAGAAGTATTTGCTGTAGTATGTTTTTCCTTGTAGTTATGGTCTGTTTGATTTGTTCATCAATGACATGATTAAGAAATCTGTTATTAACAAGCATCTGTTTGATGTTTTTAAGTTCAGAGTAGAATATTGTCTTTGAGGAAGAAATGAGTTTTGCGCAATCTATTAGGTTTTTTATTATAGCTTTTTTGTACTTTTCAGAACATTTGCTATTAAGATTAAAAGTACTGGATTTAATACTTGTAGGCGTTTTATGTTGTAAAAGTGTTATTGTTGGTATACAATAATACAAGGAACAAGAGTTGATTATTATTGTTTAGTTCATATGTAAAATTGAGGACAGAGTTTTTTTTGGAATGCCTGTTAGAGTTCGATTAGTTTGTGTTGTTGACAATATATATATATATATATATATATATATATATATATACAAACACACACACACATATATGTGTGTGTGTGTGTATCAGAAAAATTGGATTGGTTTGGTTTGTTTTACGGCATATCAACCTCAGTGGGTCATTTAATGCCAATAAAATTTTGAAATAAATCAATTCTTAATGGATAATACAATTTTTTTATAAATACATTTTTCTATTTAACCCATAGATGGGACTCTAACAGGTACTACCACTCCGGGTCAGAGTGAAGGGGTACTCCACATTCCCCAAACCTCCAAAACTGGAACCTCACTATCAGATAGAGTTTAACGTAATTCCCAGGACATGTAGACCCGCAGTCACCACCTTCTAGCACCCATATGATAAAAAGGGGTTGGGGCTTGCCATAAGGGCAATAGGGTTGGGAAAATCATATAGGTGCTACGGCTTGACGTGACCAGCTGATTGATCGGAGGGGGCCTCTCAGACCGCCTGTCTAGCCCAAGATAGGGCCAAAGTGGAGTCTTGCAAGTCATGAACTGCTCATCTACGGGTCGCCACCCATGGCCAACAGGTGGCCCCATTGGGGGAGTCTTACCCCTCTGCAGAGGTGCAGTCAGTGCATTCTAACGCCCCACCAACAGGGCAGAGAAAAATTGGAGGAGTAGATGAATAAAAGTAAGAAGCAGATGATGTTGAAGTAAAAGATACAAAGATGAAGAAAAATAAATGAAGAAGCAAAGAGATAGAGAAAAAATAGGTGGGAGAAAAAACAAAAAACAGAGGACAAAAACTTAATGAAACAGATAGATTTAAAAAGAAGAAAAAGCCAGAAGAACAAGGGCGGGTTTCTTTTCATCTTCTGACTGTCCACACACTTGAAAAAAAAAAATAAATAAATAAATAAAAAAGAACTGCTGACCTGACAAAAAATGAAGAATTTGAAAAAAAAAAATAATGCAAAAAAAAAAAAAAAAAATTTTTAACACTAAAACTAAACAAAACGTAACACAATAATGTAATATAAAGAGAAACAACAAACAATAGTCTTTGTTTTGTTTAGATGTGAACTTTTCCTGTTTGAGAGACATTTTTTTTTTATATCTGGTATCAATGTTATTTTGACAAAATGTGTATTTTGGTGTTGTGCGTACACTTTTTCCTATCATTTTTATCTTTGATATAGGTGACCTTAATATACAGCATTCTCATCATGCTTTTCTTTAATTTAGGAAGTTTATAAGCATTTTTTTAGTTGTCATTGAAAATGGCACCATAAAGGACATTTGGGGACAAGAGATGTTCAACATTTATTTTCTTGTCGACATTCAGAAAATCTCATAGCATGGATACTGCCTAAGCAGTGAGAAAATGTACGTGCTGATGAGTTACAGAGACTTATGACCTATGTAAGGTAAAAAAAAGAGGCCTTGCAAAAGTGGATTATTTCAGGATCATCTGATGTAGAGGTGGCATTTCCTTGGTGCTGTTTTATAAAGGCAGGACTAGTCATCTCATGGATATTGTCAAACCTGCTTATCATTCACAGGGGGCCTTTGTAATTAATGCTAGTTTTGTTTATTTGATATGCTAGGCCTGGTTGCTTGCAAGTGATCTGCATTTATGATTAGTGGTATTCCAAAGGCCCATATTCTGACATAACAATCATTGACCCATGTGTTTAGGCTGGATATACAAGGTGTGTCAAAAAAGTATTGAGATATTTTGTACTTTTTGACACACCTTCTATTCAGAAAAAAAGTTTGATTCATTAATTTTTTCAGAATACAAGGTGTATCAAAAAACGTACCAAGTTTAAAGGTGTATTTACCAAGATAGAAATGAATGGAACTTTTTTTTCTTTTCAGAATACAAGGTACAAAAGTACAAAAAATCTTGATACTTTATATATATATATATATATATATATATATGGTGGGTGAAAATATAGCCAAGTGGTCAGCCCCACTGTCAGTCAAAGGATGCAGCCCCACACAAAATAAAGCTTGTAGAGATATTTTCTAACTTCAGCATAGTGTGTATATAGATAGATAGTGAAATCTGGGTATTAAACTTCAATTACTGAAACTGGAGCTAAACTGGCTCTACATACAAATTGAGCACTTTTTCAATATTTGTTGTTGTTGTGACATGTTTGGTTTATTCTTTATAATGAAGTCAGAACCATGACTCATTCATTTTTTCTTTTTCTGATGAATTAAAAAAAAAAAAAATATATATATATATATATATATATGTAGGTAGCTTACAAAATGTCTAGCCACACTGAGGAGACTTGATAAGTTGAAACACGTGTCTGTGGATGACCTTATATATGCTCCCCATCCTCTAGGGTTGAGCACTCTGGGGGGGATCTCACTGACGGCCGCCAACTCAAGTGTAAACGCAACGCTCTTCTAAGGAATGGAGCACTCTGTGACGGCCTTTACACACAAAGTGATGTGTGTATTAAAACAGTTAAAATCCCCTTCCCATTCTATAAGTGAAGACAGCCTAATGGTTAAGGTGCCGGACTGACACCCAACTGATCGGATTTCAATTCCGGCTGTAGGTAGCTTACAAAAATGTCTAGCCACACTGAGGAGACTTGATAAGTCGAAACACGTGTCTGTGAATGACTATATATATATATATATATATATATATATATATATAGATAGAGAGAGAGAGAGAGAGAGAGAGAGAGAGAGAGAGAGAGAGAGTGAGAGAGAGAGAGAGAGAGCTCTAGAAGTGACTTTAATTGACTTTCATCACCAGCGTAATAAAGCAATGATCGTCTATGGATGACTATATATATATATATATAAACCTTTTTTGTAGTAGCAAAATCCATATTTACAATATATTCTGTTCATTCATTCTTAATTTTTTTTAGCATGTAACATGTTTGTGTTGATATATACATATGCAGAACATATATCTTCTTTAATGATTTAGATTCCTCTAAATGTGATGAATAATAAAGCAATGATTGTCTATTGTTTACAGATTGGATCTCTCTGGTGATCATAAAATATATACACAGATGTCTGTATTTATCAGTTAAAACACTGCTCCTTAATGGCGGCTGTCAACAGCCAAGAGGTTAAGGAACCGGGCTGATGAAAAGTCAGTCAGGTTTCACTCCTGGTCAGAAGTAGTTGCTGTGTCTAGCCTCACTGATGAGATGTGAAACGTCGAAACACAGTGTCTGTGGATGATTATATATATATATATATATATATATACACACACACACATATATATACCTTTTTTTGAGTAGCAAAATCTATATTTACAATATTTCTGTTTATTCATTCTTATTTTTTTAGCATGTAACATGTTTGTGTTGATATATATATATATATATATATATATATATACATACATATATTTTCTTTAATGATTTAGATTCCTCTAAATGTGATGAGTTTCTTGTAGGAATCATGAGAATAAAATCCTTATAGATGTAAAACAAAAAAATGTCTGCTAAAGATCTGCCTGCAATACTTGTCAAATTCTGAATGACTAGTGAAATTTTAGCAAATGATTTCTTTTCCCTTGAAAATCAGGAAATTCTTGTTTTTTTACCTTGTGTAATTCCTCAAAGATTGTATATTATTTTCTGGATATTCTGGGAATAAAGTTTGTTGAGAGAAAGATATAAAAGAATAAAATTAAATGTCTTTCTCTTTATGTCTTATGTTTTTATTAATTCAGTATCAATACAGAAAAATGAAAAGATTTATTTCACTACAAACATAGGCTGATTTAGCTCAGTTGGTAGAGCGAGGATGGAGAGAGGAAAAAGAAGGATATGGTGATGACATGCCAGTGAGAAAAAGAGAAAGGGAAAAGATGAGAGGGAAAGAGAGAATGGGAGAAAAAAGAAAGATAGAAAGAGAGATATGGGAAAGAGAAGGGAGAAAACATGAGAGAGAGAGAGTGGGAGAAACAGAGAGAAAGAGAGAGAGAGAGAGAGAGAGAGAGAGAGAAAGAAAGAGAGAAGAGAGAGAGAGAGAGAGAAAGAAAGAGAGAGAGAGAGAGAGGAGGATAGAGAGAAAAGGTGAAAAATGACAAACAAAAGAGGGGAAGAAGTGCAGAAACATGAGAGAGCACATGTGTGGGAGAGAGAGAGAGAGAGAGAGAGAAATGATTAAAACATGAGGAAGAGAACTAGAGAGGTAAACAGTGAAAAACACGAGAGAGAGAGAGAGAGCGTAGTGTGTGTAAGAGAGAGAGAGAGAGAGAGAAACCGTGCACAGAGAGACAGACAGACAGACACAGAGAGAGCAACTGCCTAAGAATTGCAAGATTCCTGTTTCAATTCCAGTAACTGCCAACTCAGCGCATGAGTAGCACAGATTGGGTTATTTGATCTGTGCAGTAAAGTAGCGCTCGAGCTCAGCAAAAATCATTCCCCCTGTCTAGCACAAGTGAAAAGCGGATTGATTCCTTCTGTCTGGCTGACACTGACAATAGGCCACTCCGCCAACTTTTACTCTTTTTTTTTTTATACAAAGATTTTACAAGTTTTTTTCATTTTAATTTTTGTTTTAGGCAAATCTGAAAGAAATAATTAGACATGTGCTTGCTTCCAAGATATTCCTGATCAAAACTTATTTCTGTATCTCTTAACACACTTGTTGGTATATAAAGTCATTATATACACAAACACACATACATACTAAAGTCATTCAATAAATAAGGGGATTTATTTTTAAAAAAGCAAAATACGTTTTTTAAAAAAAGTGTTTTCATAGATGTAAACCCTGCATCGTTTCGAATTGGTTTATAACAAAAGCATTTTAATCTCAAAGAAATATTTGTTTGGAGACAATTAAAATTACCATATCATGAATGTCATGTTTTAAAGAAGAATCTAGCAGGGAAGATGAGTTATAAATCTCTTATTTTTTTCATGTTTATTTGACTATGTTTTGAAAAAAGAATACAGTATATATATATATATATATATATATATATATATAATAATAAATCATCTTTCAACTATTTACCATCTATATATGAAAAATCAAAAACAATCCAAGTGAATTTAACCAAAAGATGGTTTTCACTAAACAAACGGACTTGTCATGTTTAACTGTAATTTACCTGAAAATAATTTTCTGAGGCTTTTCAAAGATTTTGAAAACTTTTTAAAGAATATCTTTCTAAAAACAATTTCATTTGCAAGAAATTTTCTCCTGATGATGACTTAAGGTCGAAACTAGTTGAGTACAATTAAAAAATATTCCTGTTTGTCTTATCACTTTTTGTTCCTCTCTCTTTCTATATATATATATATGCTGTAGATAGAAGGAAAGTGGTCAAGAAATGAACAACTCAAAACAAGTTATGTTAGAGGTGAAATGTAGCTACACATCAACATTTACTCACATAAATTAATAAATGCCTACACCTGGACAAACCTACTACACCAATTGACCCATCAACCACTGTCACCGCCTTCGCACTTCAAACAAATATCCCCTACCCCTCCACACAACTGACCCAGCGACCCCATTCTACCTAAAATTTCCCAGTTCCTCCTTATCTCACATCACTACACACTCACCCCCTTGACCCCCCGGCGCCACCGCCACCACCTGTACTTAAACGTATGCTTTGCTTTAATAAAGTTACAATGACTGAAGGTGTCTGTGAACACTGACAAAACTGTTTCACCCTGTGACTTGTTTTTAGTTGTTCATTTCTTGACCACTTTCCTTCTATCTACAACATATCATCGGATCCTAAACCCATCCACCCTTCCTTCATATATATATATATATATATATATATTTGGGAATAAAAGGCCTTAAATACCATGGGTATCGTGGTTATGGACTATTTCCACTCGCGAGTATGCTCACGAGCTTCTTCAGACCACTGATATATTTTATTTATAAAAAATAAAATATATCAGTGTCTGAAGAAGCTCGTGAGCATACTCACGAGTGGAAATGGTCCATAACCACGATACCCATGGTATTTAAGGCCTTTTATTCCCAATAACTTTGCTCTGTTTACAATAATTAAACATTGAGCTCTTATACGGAACCTGAACTCTACAACAAACTACTGGTAGAGAATTAGGTCCCACCTAGAATCACCTTGTACCAAGAACTTGGTACCGCACCAAGTATATATATATATATATATATATATAATATATATATATATAGATAGATAGATAGATAGATATAATTAGAGATAGATATCATGCATAAATTAAACATTAAAAATCTATGTTCTCCTACAACTCAAGTTTTATATATTTGATCCTCAGGTAAGCAATAAAATCCATGTTATTCCTTTTATTTTATTGCCTATGTGAGGATCAAATATATAAAACTTAAGTTGGAAGAGAACATTAATCTTAACATATAGTATATATGTATATGTTTGTGCATCTATATTTCTGTTTGATCCTGTTCTCTACATTGATTTTATATACTTAGATAAAGAAATATATTTTAAGTAAATATTGTTACAGTTATCTCAAATCCTGCATAAAAGTTTTGCAAGAGAATTTAATTCCCTACCATTTCTCCTGAGGTCTCTCTTAAAATCATAATGGTTATTATATATGTTAGCTAACTATTTCTTTTTCTATAAAAAATATTCATTTAAATATGCTTTATGCACATGACCAATCTTTCTATTTATACTCATATAAATATGGATAGGAATATTAAATGTTTAAATATATGCAAATTTAAAAAAAGGTTTAAGCATATTATTTGAGGCATGTATGTTTAAGACAATATCAGTGACTGTACAGAAATTATATATGTATATATATATATATATATATATATATATATATATATAAACCACAAGGTTCCTAGTTCAATACCGGCCCTCGCTAACTCAGCGTATGAGTATCACAGGGATCTGTGTGGTAAAGTAAGGAGCTGATGGTAGGTGTGGCGCTCCACCTCTGACGCAAAAACAATCTCCTTGAAAAGGGGATAGACTCCCTCGCTGATTGGCTGATAATGACTTTAGGCTGTATATATATATATATATACACTTACATGAAGTCAGCTAAGAACAAAATTAAATGTTTTAACATTGAAGAAAACAATGAATTTTTTGTCTTTTTCATTTTCCATCCAAAAATATTTTTTCAAGTGTAAACAAAGTTCTGCCCTTATCCTGGTCAGTTAGACAGAAATTTTGGCCTATACAAAACACATTATATGAATATTTCTTAAATTTTATCTTTATATATATCTTTATATATATATATATATATATATATACACACTCTCATTCCTTAGTACCTATAGACAGTCATGTTTCAGAAGCAATGCTTAATTACATCACAGAATGACTTGCAGTGGGACCTAAATGCCTTTGTATAATTAGTCGATATCCAGGATATAAGGTAATTTCAATTGCTAACACTGTTTTAGTGTAGTTTTAAACCTTTTGTTTTTTTTATTATCAAACTTACAGAACTAAAGAAAAATCTTCAGTCTACATTCCATCCACCCTGATATTTTCATATCTCATAATTTTCAGATTTTTATATGATTCATGTTGAAGTCACTTATTCAACCATATATTTTTTTATTACATGAAATTTCATTAATGCAAGGCATCAGTTATATACAAAAATATGCATGATGGAAATAATACATAGACACAAAAATAATAGAGTATATCAATGAAGCAACAGATTTCTATGTAAATACAGATCAATAGATAATCTTTATATTCCCAGGAAACATGAATATCAATGCATATCCTTATCACTCAAATTTAATGCAGAAGTACATATTTTTCTTTTTCTTGATGATGCATTCATATATATATATATATATATATATATATATTGAAAACCTGCATTTTTCTTGCTCTTCTATTTCTTTCTCTTGATACATGTATCTCTATAATAAACGCTTTTCTTTTTGGAATGCATTTAAACATACACTCATTTCTTTCTCATTCAGATGCACAGACATTTCTTTCGTCTATATACACACACACACTATATATATATATATATATATATATATACACTTCTCCCAATGCAGACAATTATATACATTTATCCTTCATTATGTGTGCGTTTGTGTGTATATGAATATATACATATATATAAACTTCTCAATACAGACAAGTATATACATTTATCCTCCAATATGTGTGGTATATATAATTTCACCCGAGCTATAAAACTATATATATATATATATATATATATATATATATATATATATATAATATATATAACAAGATTTTCTTCTTGAATGACAGAAGAAGAAAGACGAAATAGAGGAATGAAATCAAAAGACTGCTTTTTTGAATGAGTATAGTTTCCCCATCATCTCTAACTGAAAAGAAACTAATCAAAGATAGAAGGAGAATGAAAAGATAAAAAAAATTACACTTCTGATGAATAGTTTTCATCATGTCTTTTGGGATTTCTTTAAATGAAATATTTCTTCTCTGCCTAGTACAGACAGTATACCTTTTTTTATTTAAAAAAATGGTCATATTGTCCTTTCCGGTCTGGTGAATCAATAAATGCCAGAAATAAAACCGAATAAAAAAAAAATTAAAAAATGATGTACAAGTTATTGATTAATTGGTTTTCATTTTATCATCTCCAAATAGTGTGAAGTTTGTTTTCTATTTTTTCTTTCATTGAAAAGAAAATGGATATGCTTAGTTTTACATGTGTAACTGATAAAAGCAGCCATGCTTAATACCATCATCAAAAGCAGTTGCAATGAATTCAAACAAATATAAATGATAGAAAGAAATTTCTTTTTAGATACTATATTAAGTATAGACATGCCTCTGGAGAATTATATATATATATGTATATATATATTATCATCATCATCATCATAGCCCATACTCCTATGTACTGATGATTATGCGTTCAGTACTATTGTGAGTTTGGAAAAGACCAATAAGATCATGTGACCCATACATTCTCTCACAATTTGGGCAATTTTCCTAATGAACCTGGGTTTCAGGTCAAGTGGAACTGGCAGTTCTTTGAACCTGTACATTTGCTCAATATTATTGTGTGTCCTCTGATGATGTAATGGTTAGGATACCAATTACTATTAAATAGCGAGTTCGATCCTCACTGGATGTCCCATACTTGTGACATTGTGTCAAATCCTACCTGTGATGATTGGGTTGGGTAAATATCGACATCTGCTTGATATTGATGGCACCCTTCTTTAAAGGTTTCCATTCCATTATTTATATTTGATCTACATATATTACAATTCAAAGCTCGTATCTTCAAGGATTTAGGGTCTATAGTACAGTTTTTCAGGTTTACTTTTATGCTGTCCTTATAGCATTTTTTTCTTTTCATCACTCAATTCAAAATAGAATATATGCTTTGGGAGACACTGAACGTCCAAATATATATATATATTTAGATAGATAATATGGGTGTTAAATTTATAAGTAAACAGTGCTGATTATTATGGATACAGCACTTATATCTAGGTTAGGGTAGCATGAACATAGAGTCAACGGCACATGAGTACTGATAGTTTCTCGCCTATGCGATTTTTAAACCAAGACTTGGTTTGAAAATCTCATAGGCAGGAAACTGCCATTAACCAGGCGCCATTGACTCCATGACCACACTACCCTTACTTTCATATATATATAAAGCAAAAGATGTATATGACTCAGTATGAATGCAGTCAACATCTGTAATAATCAAATTAATTTTACTGGTGCATTTGGTTTAAAATGCTGAATGCTCTCATAGATGTTGATCAGCTTGATTCTGTAAAGGTGCCAGTTTCCCTATTTTAACCTTGTCAGTAACAAGATTGCCCATTGAAGCAATATCTTCAGCCACTAATAGCCACTATAACCAGCATAGCCTCTTATTTCGTAATCATGCTGACTATACACAAATTCAAAACATTGCTGTAAAAAAGATTTATATTATGTTGGTTGGTTGGCTATTTTATTTAATGGCATAACAATCCTTGTGGGCTATTTAATGCAAATTTTTTTGTATATATGATTTTTAAGTGAATTTTTTTTTAGGTTATTGTAACTCAGAAAAATTTTAGGAAGAAACAACGAATATTAAGCAAAGGGGAACAGGTTTATCAGCAAAGATACTTGATGAACAGAGAAATTAGCAATTGCTGTGAGATCTCATTTCTACCTAATACTAGACGAAATTATTAACAATTGTGATTCATTTCTTTTAGGATCCAAATATTTTTTCTCTAGTTGCATGTTTTTTAAAAAACTAAACTCCATAAATCTGTTATTGTTGTTCTTTTATTTTATAGTATTTGGGAATCATGTTTGAAATGTAAAAAAATTTGTCAATAGTTTCTTTACGGATAATCAAACATTGACAATTTGTTGGGATATTTTTCACAATTATTTTAATTATCTGTGAATTAAAAGTGATATTCTGGAAATTTTTCCAAGTTCTTAGAGTTGCAATAATTAAAATACTCTTTAATATTTAATCAGAAGAATTTTAAATTTTGTTCTGATAGTAAAAAAAAGGAACATCTCTGTATATTGTAGATGTGTGGAAATTATGTTAACTGGTGCATATATATACGAAGTCAGTCCAGCTAAATATATATATATATATATATATATATTATAATATATACCAAGCGTGTTGGTAGATCCTTACGGAGAGAAAAAACCCGGCAGAGAGTTTGTTTGTAAAAATATACTACCAAACATCAACCAGGAAGAAAAAAATTTTTGAAAAAAAGAAAAGACCAAGATATTCGTACCAACAAAAAATAATCTATTGGTATAGTATTTGGCCAAAAGAAAAAACAATTTATATGCATATATATGTATATAAGATATATATATATTCATATAACCGCTAGGAGAAGCAAAATTGTAAAAAGTGCTCGATACCTAAGTAGAGCCAAGTAATAAGGATAATCTACTGAGTCAGACGAACCTACTATTAGTTTCGCATAAAGCTCTTCAGGGCTAAAATCTGATCAGATTTTAGCCCTGAAGAGCTTTATGCGAAACTAATAGTAGGTTCGTCTGACTCAGTAGATTATATATATATATATATATATATATATATATATATGTGTGTGTGTGTGTGTGTTGTGTGTACATTGTGTATGTATAGGTAGAGTAATATATGGAAATGACAAATGTATAAGTTTTGATATTAAAAGACTGATTAAAAATTCATTAGGGATATTTTGATCTTTTTTTTCAGAAGATTAAATTTCAAATTTTCTCTTCAAAAATTCATGAAGCTAAATCAAAATGAAATGCACAGAGGCATTTTTACTTTTATTTCATAGAAAAGTCATTATAGAATATGTTTATATACATATATATAATTTACCAACCATTCCGCATAAGCAGGATGCGACACACGGTTAATTTTCTCGGAGTTTAACTGGTTTAAATTAAGAGTTTTCTTTTTCCTACACTGCCCCACTGTTTACCCATAGTTGAAGGGTGAATAGATTCATATTTTTCCTAAAATTATTAGATCTATGTAAAATGCAAACAGCTTTATACAGGATTTGAACTCAGTTTGGTGTGTCCATTTCCTCTAACAATAACCATTGCACACAACTGCCTCCATGAACACACATATATATATGTATTTTTGGAGGATATGTGCTTAATTGAAGTATATACCTAATTTTGAAAATTAATTCGTTAATAATTAATGAATTTAGGCAGGCATATATATATGCACGCCTAAATTCATTAATTAGGTATGACTTCAATTAAAGCACATATCCTCAAAAATGTGTTGGCTAAAAGGCCATATCATAAATAAACACAATGTTTGTTTAATTACTTTCATATATATATATATATATATATATATATATATATATATACACACACTCACTATCCATATTAAAAATGTCAAGACTAAAGCCTTATTTTCTAAGATAACTTATACCAAGCAAAAATCCTATCATCTCAATACATGATATCATTTTGTCTATTCTTTTTACTAAAATGTATTGAATATAAATCTCAACCAGTTCACACAATTCTCATCCACTAATGCTTCTCATTATTACATGGACATTTATTTTTTTGTGCATGTTTTCACAAGTTTTTAGAAGAGATTTTAATAATGCTTAATACTAAAGACTAAATACTGAAGATACTTAAGGAATTTGAAACTTCTCAGTAAATTACAAGACCCATCACATTTTTTGAAGATATCTTTCATAGATCCCTTGTCCTGCAGACTTCTTTTAAGAAGCTCTTTAATGTAATTCCATTTCTATTATATATTCTCTGCTTTCCAAGTACCACTATCTTTTTCTACTTGTAATTCTTTAGAATATATCATTGCAGGATGAATGTGAAAATCTGGAACTAATAGTTGCAATATGTGGTTTTCATTTTTGTTATAATGCTTCTTCTCTCTCTCTCACACACACACATATGTATACATTTAATTAGTTTAAAAAGGCTCATCATTGGCAAGCAGAGCTAGGTAAAACCAAAAAAAAAATGAGGTAAACTCACCCAATTCTTGGCTACTGCATTACTATTAGTTCCTGCTGTTTTTTTTTTTTTAGGGGAGGAAACATATATATATATATATATATATATATATATTGCAATATAGGTACATTTGCTCTACTAACGTATTGAGCACTTTTTATTTGTTATATCGCTGTCTTACCTTTCTGAATTTTGCATTAACTAACCATTGTGACCATATTCACCGGTAAGTCACCTTTTCCATTATATATATATATATATATACTAGATTAAAAGACACCTTATTGGGTGGTGATTAAGATAAGTTATTTCCAAATTATAAAAATTATTATTTTACAAAAAAAGACTGTTGCAAAAAATCATGTAAAAAAAAAAATAAAAAAAATCACTGAAAACAATCTCAGTACTTAAAATTTAGGAATCCAGAATTTCAGGTTTGTGGGTCTGGATTTGGCCAGGAATCTTTTTATTTGCTCACAGAGTCAGCCTGATTCAAAAATGGTATGGCATATTTGGCTATGGACTCTAGGCATAAAGTTTAAGAAAAATGTGCCACATTGACACACTCACACATTATATATATATATATATATATATATATATATATATATATATATATATATTCCTCCTTTTTTATTCATGTAGACTACATTTTAAATGAGAAAAATATAGTCTCATTTCTATCTACCAAGCAGTACAAATTATCATAAATCTTAATTTGTTATGATTACAATTACAGCACTAACTTGATTATTAATGCCACTAATGTTTTATCCAACAACTATTTTGATGAGATGTTTCATAAAAACTGATTGCAATGAGAAACAAATGAGAAGAGAAAATTGTAATTAATTTCAAATCCTCCAGTTTGATAAAAAAGAAAAGAAAAAAGAAACAAGTTCATTGGTTTTCACCTTAACTATTTTATTGTTTATCTGACCATTTTTAATAGAAAGAAATTTGTAAAAAATAAAGAGAAATGAAATTATCATTTACAACATTGCAATTAACAAACAGAGGAAAAATCAGGAAAAAGAGAGGCATCATGGGAACTGTAACTCATCTGAATTACTTGAATTAAACGAGACAAGAATAAATGAGTTTTGAAATCTATCTGCTGAAGACTATTTCTTGAAAGATTTTTGATGAATAATAATTAAAAAAAGTGAAAATCAAAATAGGAATGTAATGAGGAATTATAAATATGGACATAATTTTGGATTTATATATTTTATTTATTTAAAAATATTTTTTTTATTTCCTTTCTGAGAATGAAGCTAAAAGAAATATTTCCAATTCCTTTTTTGCCTCTGGATTGAGGCTTAGAATTCTTCTTTTATAATTTTATTATAGTGAACTAAAGATAGGAAAAATAATTCTATTCCATTTGGTTTAATTTACATAGAAAAATAAAGTATAAATAAATCAGTGATGTGTTTTAAAAAAAATTTTTTTTATGTTTTGGTTCATATTCTTAAAATATATGAGTAAACCAAAATTCAATATTTCTTTTCATATATATAATGTACAGCTTGTCAATCAAAGAATATGATCATTTTTGGATATATGATCTTGCTTTATGAGATCGATTCCTATGATGGATCTTTAAATAACACAAAAATATTGTTGACTTAGATTCTGATTTTCTTAAGCTAAGTTTAGCATAAGTCTAAATTTAAGGAACACTAGGCTGAAACTGACATTTTAAAAACATATTTTGCATCTATAGGTTTCATCTAAGAGGTGCACTGATTGTAATGGTTATCATTGTAGGAAATAGAATTGGTGACTTTAGTTTAAATTCTTGATAAGACTATTTGTGTTTCCCTTCATGCTAACGCCCTTGGAGAAGGCATGAATTCATCTATTCCCCCCATTGACTGAATAGTAGGGCAGAATAAGTTGGTTAGGCCACCAGGTAAGGAGAAGGAAAACTGAATTCAAACCAGCTGTACTCTAGTTAAAAAATTGGTCTTGTGTCACATCCTGCCTGTGGTGGAGAGGTTGGGTAAATACATACAGGTTGATGGGTTTTTTTAACCTCAATACAAAATTGCACAGGAAAAAATGAATTAGATACCTTAATTGAAATTATAAATTTAGAATTTTAAAATTATGTTCCTGAAAGAAATCTATGTTTCTTTTTTTTAAATTAGTTAAGATCAGAGTTTTTAGAGAACAAATGCTTTTTATTTGATTCCATGAGATGGGAAAGTATCATTTATACACTGATGTACTTAAACCACTGTTTCCATCTGAAATTATGCATTTTTATAATGCACTGGTATATATCAACTAGTACCTTTATGGAATTTGAGAATTTGCTTTTGAAGCATTGTTGAGTAAAGTATATTATTATTTATATTTTTTGAAGGCAATTACAATGCATATATTGTAATTGCCTTCAAAAAATATAAATAATAATATACTTTACTCAACAATGCTTCAAAATCAAATTATCAAATTCTATTATTTCTTATGCCTGAGCGTAGGCCTAATCTGCGATCCCCTCAACACTTACTGTACTATGTATAGTAGTGGTGTGTTTATCATTGACAGGTTAATTCAGCATCTATCATATGCTATGAGCCGGTAGCCAAGTGATAGAGTTTCTGACTCTGCATGCTGGGTTCTCGGTTTCGATCTCTGTCAGAGGGAGATCGTAGGTATACACCGCTGATAAGACTTAATAAAGTTGAAACAGCTGTACAGTGTTTCACGTTGTGCGCATTATTCGCCGAGTTTGCTTGTCATGATTATTTTCAATAATTATCGAATTTTATATGATGTACGCATTGTAATTGCCTTAAAAAATATAAATAATAATATACTATAGTACCTTTATATTGTATTGTGTAATAATAACAATCTACACCTATGAAATGACAGTCTATGTTGTGTAATGGTTATCATTGAAGGAAATGGAGTTGGTGACACAATTTCTAATCCTAGATGAGGCTGTTGGCCTTTTATATAGCATTAATACCCTATTAATCCAACAATTTCCCCTTCAAAAATTGACCATGTGTTGCATCCTGCTTGTGCAGAGTTGTGGAGTAAATAAATAAATACATAAAAAAACGTAAGTGCAGTCTTTTTTCAATTTTAAGAAGGTGATCCAATACACTAGCCCTGTCATCATGGGGACTTCCTCCACTAAAACATTTGGTATATGCCATCAAATACACTAACCTAAAAACAAATTTCAATTTTCTTCTTATTGATAACATTTCTTATATATATATATATATATATATATATATAGATAGATAGATAGATAGATAGATAGATGAGACCACCACATCACAGTAGAAAATATTATGAAAAAAAAGTATTGAACATTCCATTAAAAATTACAGAAAAGTTATCTACGTTTCTAATTTGGACAAGTATCAAATCAGTTTCTTTTTGCAAATTTATGAAATTCTAATATTTGTACAAAAAACAAATAGGGTTTGTATGCCATAGAATATCAAAGTTTTTTGTAATATTTCCAAATACTACTATGGTTGACATGTGCACACACCTTAACTTTTCCAGGTATAAATATATATATATATATATATATATATATATATACACACACACATATATATTCAAAGAAGTAAGATTTTATTAATGGGAAAATTTCTCTCTTAATATATATATATATATATATATTCGGAGAAATAATATTTCATTAGTGGGGGAAACCTCTCTCATGATATATATTTATATATATTGGATAACTCACATGGTGTAATAGTTAGCAAGCTAGATTTGCTGACAATTGTTAGTGAGTTTGATCCTCATTGAGTGCCCCACACATCTGGCTTCAGGCGACAGCTAAGCTTAGTAAATAACTATATATATATAAATATACATAAATACATATATTCAAAGAAATAAGATTTTATTAATGGGAAAACTTCTTTCATGACTATATATATATTATATATAAATACATATATTCAAATAGTAAAAAAAAGTAAAATAAAGTCGTCGGGCCGGTATCAGTCAATCAACGAGGGAGTCTATCCCCTTTTCACTTGTGCTAGACCAAGGAGATTATTTTAGCGTCTGAGGTGGAGTGCCACACCTACCGTCAGCTCCTTACTTTACTGCACAGATCCCTGTGCTACTCAAATGCTGAATTGGCGAGGACTAGTATCGAACTAGGAACCTTGTGGTTTCTAGCCGAACACTCTACCGACTGAGCTAACCCGCCCTGTTACTTAAAGGATGAGGGAGAAAGAGAAAGAAGTAGGATGAATCTTAAAAAGTGATGAAGTAGGAGTAAAATTGAGAAAATATATGCAATTTAGTAAGAGGAGAAATAAGATTTTATTAATGGGAAAACGTCTTTCATGACTATATATATATATATATATATATATATATATATAATGCTTAGCATGAGAGGTGATTTATATGTATGAAATAAGAAAACCCAGCTAACATGCAACCTATAGTTGTTCTAAACACAATGAGGAGCAGGAAAACATACCTGAAAAGATATGTTTATTTGAATATTCATTCCATTAAAATTTTGGATAGGATAAGTAACATGGTAGTGGAATCTAGTTGGGGAGGAATGACCAATAAAGGAAATGTAACCTTGAAAGGATGGTATTTGGTAAAGTAGCATTATAGCAGCCATGTTTCCATATTTACACATAGTTCTCTTTTAAAGCTAGATATATGAATGTTGGGGAAATATCATTAAAAATATTCTGAGCGCATATATATATATATATATAATATATATATATATATATATATTGCTTGAAGCATTGTTAAGTATATTATTATTTATTTATATTAAGAAGGCAATTGCATATAAAAAATAAAAATAATGTCCAGTGTCTTTTTTATACGCATTGTAATTGCCTTCTTAATATAAATAAATAATATATATATATATATACACACATGTGTTTGTGTGTGTGTGTAAACCTAGGGGTCATTCAACGAATGATTTTTTTTTTAATTTAAAAAAGCAAAATACATTTCTTTTTCAGAATTGTTATATAAATATAAAGTCTGCATTGTTTGGAATTCTCTCAAAGGAAAAGTTATTTCAATCTCCTAAAATATTTGTTTTGAGATTATTCAAATTGGCAAACAGTATGTTGTCAAATTTGTGGTGGGTCAAAAGAGCAAATATCTTAAATTTATTGAAGAATGTATATGTATGGACAGAGAAGTATGTTTTAGAGATTATCCAACTATTCTCCTTCTAGGTATGGGTAAATAGAAGGACAGACTGGGATCATTAACCTTGGTTGGGCAACCGGTCTATGAAAAATAAAAACTCCGAACTGAAACCTGTTGAATACCACTTAAAAAATTGATCTTGTGTCACATCATGCAGAGGGGTTGGGTAAATATATACTATTTTTAAAAAAGATGCAAAAGTTTAATCTCATTAAATGTCAAATTTTCTGGGATCCACATATAAATAGCACTGTCTGCAGCTAATAATATGATGTATATCCCCTGATGAGGGGTAAAATAGCCCCAAAAGGAAGGGTGTTCCTTGGAATTATAGTAAACTGCACCTGATGATGAGGCTCCAGTTCTAGAGCTATGGTGAGTATAAAGTACTTGTTCTTTTGCTATTATGTCCATGTCCACTTTGACCTGGAATGATAGTACTTGTTAGGGTGTCATCTATTGATCAAGCAGATTCATTTGAAAATTATTAGTATTAGATAGTAATGCTTGAAACCATTTAACAGAATGAAAATTATTTGTATTAAAGAGGGTTACTTGAAGCTATAATTAGTTACTAAGGATTATTATTATCACTTACTTTATAAGAAAAAGAGTCAAAATAAAGCTTAATCCTGATGATAACCCATGAAAGGTTTTGGAAAATTGAAATATTTTTATCTTTGATTCGTTAAAAGATTTGATTTCCAAAATTCAATTTTTTTTTTCGAATCTATGATTGGCACAAAGATTATTTGAAGTTAATGGCGCATAATGGTATTTGTTATACATCAAAGATGTACTAAGATTTTAAATTTATCAGGAATATATATATATATATATATATATATATATACACACATGGGTATCAGATATTGGAATCACAGAAACAACAAAATCTAATTAAAAACTTTATATTAAAAGGTAATTGGTTTCCAAGGGAAATAAGGAGTAAATTAATTATCTTTGAAAATCAGAAATATTGTTCAATTAAGTTTACAACTATAATTAAACCTTGTTACATAATCATTATGTTTAGTTATTCAGAGATTTTTATTCAACTGCAAATAACAGAAAACCCAAAGTAATATTTTCCTGCTGTATGTTATATTTATTATAAAGCAATGAACCTTGGTTATATATATATTTACCGACCCCTCCGCATGAGCAGGATGTGACACAAGGTCAATTTCTTAAGCGGAGTTCAACAGGTTTGAATTCAGAGTTTTCCTTCTCCTAGACCGGTTGCCTAACCAAGGTTAAAGGGCCCAGTCTGCCCTACTATTTACCCATAGCTGGAGGGAGAGTAGGAGTCATACCTTTCCCAAGGGTATTAGCGCTAAGTGAAATGCAATTACCACATCCAGGATTTGAACTCAGGGTGACGAGTCCATTTCCCATGACTTCGTTATATATATATATATATATATATATAAGTTAAGGTAGTATGGACATGGTGTCAATGGCGCCTGATTACTGATAGTTTCCCACCAATGTTATCTTCTGGCCTTGGTCTGAAGATTGCATAGGTGAGAAACTGTCAATAACTAGGTGCTGTTGATATATGTGTGTTTGTGTGTTCAGATAGCATAGATGTACAGTCAACTGCACTTGATAACTGTCAGTTTCTCGTCTATCTTTAGACAAATTCTGAAATCTGAAGATTTCATAGACAATAAACTGACAGTTACCAAGCACCCTTGACTATGTCTACATTATCTTAAGTTAGATATATATGCTCTACCACTGATATTGAGCACTCAATCCTATCCATAATCTGTGTCATTTAAAAACCATCCAGTATTGGCACAAAAACACAAGGATTTTCGTAGTTGGCTTACACTCGGCTTACTTAGGATCTTAAATTAATCGCGTCCTACTTTTTAATGTTTTGAAACTATTTCAATTGGACTCTCTATAATCAGCTAGCCCTATCAATGAAGCTTATTATATGCTAACTATATCCCCGTAGAGGGACAAGACCTCCAAAAGAATATGGCTTGTGTATGATAATAATCTGCATCACATGGAGAGTAGTTCCCCTTTACGGGAAATCTCATCCGCAAAGAGTACTTCCACTTTACGAGAGCAGCTCCTCATTGCAAACGTGAGTAGCCGTGATGGGGCGGCAGTGCATGTAAATGGGAAATTACTCGTTGCAAACGTGAGTACCCAGAAAGGGGGAGTGCCGATGGGGCTAGGAAACTTTGTCTACAAATTAACCAACTCAACTACCTGTACC